>CM040179.1:22641106-23296106 GCA_022606695.1 Vaccinium macrocarpon
CATAAATCCCACCAAATCCATGATCCAAATGCAGTACGTAAACAAGTATCCAAGTTAATCTCACAAGAAAGTGAAGAAACGTGTAAAACCAAGTCACTTTGGCAGTGGCTTCAGACATTAGAGCTTATGTTAGCTCTTGGAGAAAGCTAAGGAAATCTGATGGCAACAGATTTTTGGATTGAAATATATCCTAATCCTTGTTGGTTGGTTTGTAGATTTGTATTTAGCTTGGTCTGTTTTCAGGTCTAGTTTGTTGTTTGGTTTTTGGTTGTTGGCTGTTGACTGGTTTGTTTTGTGTCTGAGGTATGCCCCTTAACTCCTGTAATTTTGGTCGGTTCCAATAAAATTTTACTTACCCCAAAAAAAAGGGGCTATGCTGCAAAATCCTTATCTGTTTACTTCACTAATTGCATACATATAAACTTAATTTTTCCAATTAGAGTGCTATAATTTGGAACTCTCGCAAGCTCATAAAGACGCAATACACAGCACCCTCAAAAAGCAACTCAATATTCAAATTCTAAGTCATTTCTGGAACATCTACAATGAGAAGATATGCATTCTTTCATAAAGTACTGTTATGCATCACTGTCAAAAACTTCTGTCATGCTTTTGTCAACACAAACTCAGTTTCCCGGCAATTTTCCATGCTAGAATCCTGAATCTAGCTCAAAATTTTCAAAAGAGTATGCCGAGTACCTGCCTCAAAAGATCGAGTGTGAGTGTAGCGCATAGTGCAGTTTTCATAACACAGTTCATATACATACCGCTGTTGAAACATGACTGTGCCCAGCAGTTGGCCCTTCCCGAGCTAGCCCAAAGTCCGAAAGCTTCGGTTTGAAATTCTCATCCAATAGCACATTTGATGCTTTAAAATCGCGATATATGACCTTCATCATCAGAGTTGGCAATTATGAAATAAACACAATGAATGGAAAACATGTTCAGTTCTATAACCCATATCAAGATGCATAACAGAAATTTATCGAAATAACATCAAAAATAAAAACAAGAGTTTTTTTTTTTTTTTGCTTCCTAAACTATAAAACACACCTATTTCGTCCTTAAACTTCTCCAATGCCACCCATTTGGTCCAATCGATAACGGCTGTTAGAATTTTGGACGGAAAACACAACATGTGCCGTGCATGTGTGATTATATCCCAAATTAAAGGGGCAAATGGATCATCCCACCTCCCAATCCAACACAATTAAAACCCCAAACTTCAAACCCTACCTCCCCAAACCCATGGACTCACCCAACCCATCCTCCATGCGAGTCTTAACTCGCCCTCCAAATCTCACACCAACCCAACCCACTCTCACTCCTCCAATCCCACCCAATCAAACAGATCACCAATACACCCCCCCAAGAATGACGGCATCATGGTTGGGTTCATTGGGAGGCGGAGCATAGACGTGACTCAGCTAATCAACCGAGTTGTCGACGCCAATGTGTTTGGGTCGGGAAAATTGGATAAGGATTTTGGGTTTATAATCACACGTGCACAGCACGTGTTTTCCGTCCGAAATTCTAACAGCCGTTATCAACGATAAGGGTGACATTGGAGAAGTTCAAGGACGAAATAGGCGCGTTTTATAGTTTAGGGACGAAGTAGAAAAAATGTAGATAGTGTAGGGGATAAAAGCAAAAAAAAAAAAAACTCTAAAAATAATCCTCATTTTACAGGGGAATCCCAAGAACCATTCCATAGAAATTTGAACAATATCACTTTTTAAAGAAACTAGGGCTGTATTCATTGTACCCGTCATAACAGTTAACATTGTTATAATCCATTCGAACAATTCATTTTGAGAAAATCAATACTTTTAACTAGACTGAGACCATTTCGACAATATCACATGTAAATAACAGCCCAAACCTTCAAAAAAAAAACAGCCGAAGCCTTCCTCTACTTCATGAATGAAAAAGTATTTCAGATTTTGAGACAGATGTTGCTATCATGATAGGAGTATTTATTATTTACGAGTCTATGTTACAATAGTTTTTGCAGAAGTTGTTGTAAAGAGGTCATCTTGTCCAATGGAAACCTTTTACAGTCAAGCCTGTGAAAGTCAACCTATTAAATGTCTAGGATCTCCTACCTCAGCTAGAAAGGACACAAACATAATAGGAAGATCTCGTTTTTTTAGTATCAACACATATGAAAAGTCTCCCCCAGTTTACCAGACTGAACTGAACTCTGAGAGAGAGAGAGAGAGAGAGAGAGAGAGAATAAAGAAACCATCAAAAGTTGCCATATGTGATGTTTTACCTAACTCTAAATGAGCAACTGCATGCGGTCATATGTGATGGTTTACCAATGAGTAATTGAGACAGCAACAACAAAACCCATTTCAGGATTTTAGTATTATTTTTTATAGGGAGGATTTTAGTATTGTTGTCTTCTGATGATCCCATCCTTTCTGTGGAGGCAATATCCCATATTTTATGGATTTCGGGCAAAAAGTTATTAGAAGAAGACAATTTTTTTCTCAGACGGTGACTAATCACTTTGTTGATCAATATTACCTCATAGCATAATCATAACTTAGTCCCATCGTTAGTATAAGTTAAACATATTATGTACTTTTAGTAGATAAAGTTTATGAATAAAACCTGGACTTCTATTTCTTCATGCAAATAAGCCAATCCCTGAGCAGCTCCAAGCACTATCTGTACTCTCCTTTCCCAAGAAAGGGCTGGGAAAGCCATATTGAAGAGATGATCTTCCAAGCTTTTGTTCGGCATAAACTCATATACAAGGAGCCGTTGGATCCCTCTTTCTCCATCTATAGCACAGTATCCAATAAGTTTGACAAGGTTTGGGTGCTCCACAACCCCGAGAAAATGTACTTCCGCTACCCATTGCTTATGCCCCTATATGAAAAGACAAAGAATCATCAGAGACGACGTAAGATCAGAAGAAAAAGGCATATTGTGAGATTGCCTTAAGCATAAAAGAATTCTGTTTGAGTTACATACAAATGCCAGAAATTCAAACATAACTAGGCTGCATTTAAGGTATAGGTGGCATTAAAGCTACTGTTATCTCCTCTTATGCCATGATTCAATCCATAGCATTTTATGCTACATCTGCATGCACAATGATTGGACTATTTCCATTCCTATAGAACACCCAAATATATTACCTTGTCCGTATATAAATGGCAAAAGGTTGTGCAACGCCAATGCTCTGGATGCTGAATGAAAGAAGCATGGTAATGTGCACATAAATCAAAATGATTCTTGGGTCTGCCCTCTCTATTGCCTTTTGGCTTTGATTTGAGAGCATGATTCAGCAGCAAACTCGACGGTATAGGGGGACCACTGTTTCAGTGGTATTCTGTGAATACTTTGTGCATTTATTGCCAAAGGTTAGGTCTATCTCAAATCCATCTGTTTCAGTGGTATTCTGGGAGCAGCCACTTTGTGCATTTATTGCCAAAGGTTAGGTCTGTTTCCTATCCCCCCAATTATTGGGGACTAAATGGATTATGTTATTGTTGTTGTTGTTGTATATAAATGGAAAAAAGGGTTGAAAACAAACATTGAAAATGGAGTATCCCCTTTCAAACCCAATTCTTCATTATGGCATATGAAGGAAAAGTTCCTCCACTGTGGCATTCCTATTACATGAAAATGAGACCTCATGTCAACAAAATCCTCAGCTCTGTTCAATTTGTCAAATTAGATGTTTTAATCTTAAAAACACAAAAGTAATCACTAGTTGCTTACTGATACTTCCACCCACAAAGTAGACAACATTAACATTAGTTCTTGATAAACTTTTTTTTTTTTGAACGGCAAAAGAAAATTTCATTATTCTTGAAATTGTTACAAGACGAATAGGACAAAGAAACAACATCATGCACAGCAATTTGCCCAATCCGAGACCAAAACCGACAATCGGCAAGAAACCAATCCAGGGCACCCATTGGGACAAAGCCCACCCAAAAAAAAAGGCTGAAGCCCAACACCCATGTGGGAAGAAACCCAGATAAACATTATGGGCTTCTTCCAAGCCAGTCCCTTTTTGTCTCCGCGATTCCGTCCAGCCCCAGCCGATGTCAAACCCTGTCCGCATAAGCCCTGTTTCAAATGAATTATGCATAATACCCCAGTCATTGTCACACCCGTCGGGTAACGCAGCGAGGTCAACGGAGTGAACTGCACTGCAGCACCCCCTTCTATTGCTGCTGCTGCTGCTAGAACAGAATCGCCTCCAGTAGAGCTCGACGACGACAATCGGACTCGTCGAACTTCTCCTTGCTCGACGACGACGACGATCAGATTCTGGCCCCTAGGACTCGATCTAGGATTCTGTCCCTATACCGTTCCGGCCAAAAAACGGGATACCCAGCTTGATGTTCCGTTCCGGTAGAAATACCGTTCTATCACGGCCGTTCCGGGCTTTTCCAGCCATTTCTCCAGATTCCGTTCGGTACAGAAATCAAAACGTTTACTAGGTTGTCCGGTCTGAAATTCGTGCACTTTTGGATTTCCAACACACACACACACACACACACCAAAAAAAAAAAAAAAGCAAAGATCTGTTCGTATTTCCAACACAGTGATGGCAAACTTCATCGGAAAAAAGGGTGCTTCTAGACCAAGAAAGAGGAGAGAGGAGAAAAAAAGGGGTAACGTAGAGAGAGAGGGAGAGATTTGACACAATGTGTTGTTCAGACTTCCAGTACACATGGTGCACAGCTCAATAAAATCTACGTTTACATAATTTTCACTTTTTTAAAAAAGAAAATCTGATACTCTCGTTACTTACTTCTAATTGAAGTAAAAAGCAAATTACTTTTCCTTTGGCAAATAGAAATCCATAATCCGGATTATTAGATTATTCATTTTGTCTTTATTAAAATATTTTTTATATTTGTTAATTTTGCGTCAAGATTTTATAATTTTGGACTCCTCTCGATGACACGAATCTAATAAGTAGTATAAAATTATGGTCAAAACTCAATTTTTTTTGAATATTTGGCAAATAAACTCAATTTTTTTTTTGTTGTCGGAGGTGAATTGTTGTCTGGTGTGAATTGTTGGGGTAGGGGTGTGAATTGTTAGAGGTGTGAATCGTCCGGGTGTGAATTCTGCTAGGAGGTATGAGTTCTCGGGTGTAAATTCCACATTTAAGGGAACAATAGTAAAAGTATAGTTAAAAAGGATTTGGATGGAATAGCATGATAAAAGAGGGTTTGGATGAAACCCCCTTCAGAAAATAGGGCCAGCTTGTAATTTCCCATAAACATTAAGCTCAAAGTTACACCAAGGGCCAAACAATGCCCAAATAAATTGGCTGGGCCCAACCAATAAACCCCAATCATCAAGCCAACGCTAGCCACCAGAAGGGAGACAAGCCGCTGCCACCACCGTCACCGGGACCTGGGGAACAAGCACCTGTTGCTGCCCAGGAGAACGGCCCGACCGCCACCCTCCAGGATAGCAGAGAACCCAACACCCGCCTAGGCCGCTCAACATCAAAACCCAAAACGCCACCTGCACAGCCTGCGCCGCCACCCGCACAGACGCCGAAGCAACAGAAAGCCATGGCCACGAGAGGACCACTGCCAAACCAAAGATCTGAAAGCACCGCCAAACCTGCCGCTGCACCCCACCAGCCGTTAGACCACAAACCTAGTAGCCTCCAGCAAAGCAACCCAACAGGAACGCCGCCATGATTGACACACTGTTAGGCAAGGCACCGCCACACCCAGCAATGAGTGCTATGCCGATCAACACCAGAAAAGGGAGGAGAAAAATGGTGCAAGAAACAGCGAACAAAGGAAGAAGAAGGGAGAGAGGGAGATGGAGATGGAGTGAGAAAGAGAAAGCCCAGGGGGAGGAGGAGGAGGCGGCTGTGCAGAGAGTTTAGAGAGAGGCGGCTAGAGAAATTGTTGCTGATAAACATTGGCTTCTCCATTCTAGCTTTTTGAGTTATTCTCTCATACCAACATGAATTTCTACCAAAGAAGTGATTCAAGTGAAGATAGAGTAAACCCCCCAAAGTGACTTTCTGAATGAAGTGCGAGTTAATTATCTCTGAGAGATATAATCTCCAAGTAAGGCCAATCTGTAACCCGATCATGCATCGAACTCCATTACTCGAGGTATAAGTTTATAATGGTAATCTAGGAAACAGAATCATTCTATCGGTCCTATTTTGTGAAGAGACATCATTTTACTCATACTTACATAAAAATCAAACACCACCTGTGGTGGAAGCCAGGAGATTTCAGAAGTACTGTGTATTATTAGGAAGGATATCAGTTGTTAGGATCTAATGGATCAACAAGGAATCTTCCAGTTTTCATGAAATCTTCTAGAAGGATTGAAAACTAGCTATGCAAGACAAATGGAGCCCAAACCTACACAAATCGTGATATGTAACCTGCATCTTTGGGAGAAAAGATTCATTTTCTAGGCCTAATGATCACATTAGGTAGCATAAAAAAAAAAAAGGAAAAGTACGTGGGTTGTTTGCATTAGTAGCAGAACAAAGCCCAAGTTCACAAGTTTTCAAGCGCATGAAATCATGCAAAATGCTTGCTGTGGATACTGACATGTGATTACAAACAAGAAGATATGATCCACATTCCTAAAAGGCAGACAAAAATCAGGCCTAGCAAGTGCTTCTACAAGCCTTTCCCATAGTTATTAGGATGGTAAGCACATCAGCTATTTGACGTTCAAGCACCAAAATCTTCACTGAATGACACTGGTATAAATTTGTTGATCTGTGCACAATGAGACTTGGGTGATTCTCGATTATCACAAACTGTTCAGAGATAGTTTTGAGGAATGAGTTGCTACCCTAAAATCAGGCAAACCAAAGCTCCACTAAGAAACTACTTTTACTTCCACGACATAGATTGCTATGAAGAGAATTTGAAGTACCTCACGGAAACCCCTATCATTTTGATGAAACACACACATTGACTTAGTCGACGAGGTATCCTCCTGACTCATACCACAAAATCTAGGCCAAGAACCCATTGGCCTAAAAATGCCTTCCCCACTATCCCAATCCATTAGCAACAGCCGCTTGTTGTGGATCTCCTTTCTAGATGGAGTTCAAAGCTATTCCAGGCCTGGGCTCTTCAAAAACCATGATCATTAAATTTGAAGCACATTGCGACAGGGGAACATGGATTTGGGGGACAGAGGATCCATCATCCATGCGCCCAAGATTTAAGCCCAAATGACTTCCACCAGAAAATTTTTGACAATTAATAAGAGCAAATTACGAGCCTCTTACTTTCACAGCAAATGATGCAGATGTCGTCAATTTTGTTCCACAAAATATAATTCTAGCGAGAATGCAAACATTATCAATCTTAGAAATCAAAGCCATGTAAGTTCATAATCAAAGCCAATACCTGGAAGCCATTTCTATTGAGCATTTTAATGGCGACTACAATAGGGTCACCGTTTCCGTCTGCAGGGTTGATTGAGCCTTTGTACACACTTCCAAAACCGCCTTCCCCAATCTTAAGTAACCTACTAAAGCCATTAGTCGCCTGTTTGAGCTCAGAGAATGTGAAAACCCTCAAGTTGTGAGACTTTTCTTCATACAATTCCGGAATACTACGGTAGGAAGCCGATGAAGATGAAGATTTAGTTACTCTATCCCCTGCCGATATCTCAGTTGATTCTAGTATTGGCGCTGATCTTTGTTCCCTACTTCTAGTTCGGTCTTTGAAATAGTGGAAACACTTCATTTCTTTGGAAATGGAATAGGAACCTCCAAGATTATCTCTAGCCTCTCATTCAATTCCTGCTTGCAGCAATTACGAAACCGTCATAAGATGAACGGATGGACGAATTAAAAGAGAGTGGGAAAAAAGAGAAAGTACGAAAAAATGCCTTAAAAAAAATGGAGAAGTCAAAGCTCTACAGTGAACAGGGTGAGAAGATAAGGCTAAAGAACAAAAGAAATAACAAAACAACAAAATAAATCCAAGAGCTGAATTGCCCTCGAATTTGGACAGAAAGGAAAAGTGGCTCCAAAATTGAAACACCCAGATAGAAATACAAACAAACTTTGAGAAATGAATACGTAGGAATAGGAAATCAAGGAGGAAAAGGATAACCCATATTTTGAGAGAGAGAGTCTTCAAAAAAGAGAAATTATACTTGAAAAATCACTAACGGGTATCAAAGTAAACTTGAATTGGAGTAGCCGATGAACAAAAGGAAACGGAAATTGAGAGAAAATACCTCACAACATGGAGAAGTCAAAATCTGCGGTGAAGATTGTGAGAATAAAAAGTTAAAAAAAGAACCAAAGAAAATAAACAAAGAACAATCAAAACCCAGGTGCTGCAAAGAAAATAAACAAAGAATCAATCAAAACCCAGGTGCTGAATTCCCCAAATTGAAATACCCAGATAAAAATTCATCAAAAAAAAGAAGAGAGAAATCAAAAGGGAAAACGCATAAACAAATGAAAAATCAAGGATAAAACGAGCAACCACGAGAGGCTCAGGCACGGAACATGCAACAAGAATTTGATGACGGAAACAGATGGAGATATGAAGATGGACCATGGTTACCTGTTTATGTTGCTTCTTCCTTCCGAGTTTGTTCAACTGCCACGAATCTCTCATTAAGTTATACTACTACTATATAGCACACGCCTTTCAACTAGTTTGACAAAGAGGCCACTGTCATCGCATTGAAATTATCGCTTTGAAATTTGAAGGGACCACTGTATCTTCCTTCTTCCGTTTGCTTTCTTTTGTATATCCGGCACGTCTCTTTCGCCTTTATAAATGTTTCGTTACAGATCCCCACACGGGTCACGGGTACACGCCAACTCCGACCGGGGTAAAAAATTGGGTGCTGACACGTACTGCCTTCTGTCTCTCGACACATTTGAGCCATCAAGGTATATTTAGATGAAAATGGCTACAATACACACCCCTTATTTGGGTATACCATATGTACCTATTGTATGGTCTAGATTGTGCCACCTCATCGACAATCGTAACATTTTTTAGTTTTTCGTAACTTTTCAGCAATATGATTCGTAACATTTTCTATGATTCATAACATTTTGGTGTGTCTCATAACTTTTACAAAAAAAATTCGTAACCTTTACAAAAAATTCGTAACTTTTCCAAAAAATTCGTAACTTTTCGCAAAAAATCATAACTTTTTCAGGGGTGTGTATGATACACACCCAAATAAGGGGTGTGTATTGTAGCCTTTTTCTATTTGGATGGTTTGGATTTGGAGAGAAAAACGAAAGAGAGGAAGAAGAGATCTGAGTGTGTTTTAATTTAGATCATCCAACAAGCTTTTGGACAGCCTGAATATGCCGAAAGAGCGCCATGTCAGCTTGTAACCTATTTGCACCCGAATTTTTCTCCCCTCGGAAACACCATATAGTCGAAGGAGTAATCGAGGCAAAATGAATAGAAAATATATTTAGCTCAAAACTTGATTTTTTTTTTCCTCTTCAATTGAGAAAGGGGGATTGGAATTTTTTTTAATTTTCCTATCATTTCCAATAATTTCCATCTATACCAAACAAACACTTCTTAGTTGCTCTAGAGCACCACGCGGTGTCCGAGTTGCCTTCTCCGCGTCATATTCTGTGCGGACTACAAGCATGTGACTTTTACACAAATATGTACTGACGAAGGTTCGTCGAGCGCCACATGGCACTATCGTAAATGCACTGAATAATCACTCTTCACGTACTCATGTATTATGTATCTACCACTTATGATTATTCAATACTTTTGAAGCGCACACTATAATTTTTTGGAAAATGCCAAGTACCCACATAAAATTTATCTAGAAAAACTACTCAGAATTTGAAATTAATGGCTTAGATTTTGTTCTAAATGAACCCGAATCATTGATTTTAAATTCTGAGCACTTTGTTGAATAATTTTTTTTGTGCTTGTAACCCTGCTGATAATTTTTACTGCTCCAGTCAGACTAGCCCCAGTCCTTCACAAAAGCTCTGGTGGGTACCGCTCTTACCAGGTTGCCATCCCAATAGGGTGTTGACTCACCAACACCAACATCACCCCCACCACACGAAAGTAATCTATCTCAAATCCATGTCCTAATCAAACACTCGTTGTCGTTTTGTTCCATTTTCATTTTTATGTTTTTGCATTTTAGGTGTTTGAGTGAAATTTTCAAAATTAAGTTACGGGAAAATGAACTTTTGGTTTTTGAGTGAAGAGAACAGAAATGAGAAGCAGGGGAAAATGAGCTTTTTGATTTCTTCTTTTGGTTAACAAAAATACCTACAAAATATATTTTGTACACATCTTTCAAGTATTGCTCTTATTATTAAATATTTTATGCACGTATCTCTTAAACACTTTTTTACAGATTCAATGATACATTTTGGCCATAATATAAAAAGTAAAATGCAAAAAGTAAAAAAGAGAGGCTCCAAACACCCCCTTACATCAACTTTTACATATATTATTAAATGAAAATGCTATAATACACGTCTCTTATTTGGGTGTGAATAATAAACAGCCCTATAAAAATTACAAATTATATATTATTAAATGAAAATGCTACAATACATATCTCTTATTTGGGTGTGAGTAATAAACATCCCTATAAAAATTACAAAATTTTGTATAAGTTACAATTTTTTTTTTTAATGAAAGTTATGAAACATACCAAAATGTTACGAATCATAGAAAATGTTACAAATCATATTGCTGAAAAGTTACAAATCATATTGCTGAAAAGTTACAAAAAAATAAAAATGTTACGATTGCCGATAAAGTGACACAATCTGGATCATACAATAGGTGCATATGGTACATCTAAATAAAAGATGTGTATTGTAGCTATTTCTGAAAGCATGTGTGCAATTTAATAGTAATCACTGTCCCTAATAAGTTGAACTTCAAAAAGTAATTAAAAATCAAATTGACACTCGGATGTACCATTTTATCTGTAATTTGCTGAATCAAAGACTTCTGGATTTTAAATATAATATAAAGTTCATGAGCATAAATAAAGCATAATGACTAGAGTCCACAATGTGGGGGATTTGAATTTTAAGGACACATTTGACTCCAATAAAATTTCATTATTTGTTGGACTTTTTTTTGGAACTGGCGTTTGTTTGACTTGGCATGGGTAAGAAAACGTCAAAAAGTTACCGGAGTCCTCCAAGCATTAAGCGTGTATTAAGGATGTCTTAACGTTGAATTTTCTTTCTGGTCAATTCCCTGTTGTCCTTAAAGATTTTTTCCTACCTTAATGTCAATATTTTGGGGTTAATTTCAATTTTTTTTTAAAGATGGAATAGTTAAACCAAACTTTAAGTTAATGCAAACGGAGCACTTGGTATTGCCAATGAAGGTGTTTAGGATCAAGGATGGAGCTAGAGGGGGACAAGTGATGGCGGCCGCCATCACAAGGTTTTCAAAAAATATACGGAGTAATTATGATACAGAAAATAAATTTTTATCCCCAAATTATATAGACTCGCCACCACTAGATTTTTGTAATCTTTTATCCTCATAACATAGTTATTCTTTTAGTATTTTTTTTAATACATATTTTTGCCACCATAAAAATAAAATCTTGACTCCGCCCCTATTTTGGATAGAGGAGAATACAATCTTGGTTCTTTGACTCTGATGTAGACATCAATTAATCATGAGATAAGCAAAAGTATACAACTGCTAGCAAGTTTTTATACGAGAAATTCAAATGTGTAGAAACTTGGTTCGATTATCATCAATATATGAATTCTTGGGAATGATATTTGTAATTGACCGTGATTGCAAAAGCCGACAAAGGAATGCCCTGGAGAGATTTCCTTGTCATCAATCAGAAGATTCTCATTCTTCTACTATAAGATGAATTCATGCAGGGTTAACAGGGTGCACAATTGCACTCGTTAGCATTTTTCATTTCGGTATTGTGTTTGATTGATTTGATTCAAAACTTCTTTGATGCTGGTTACGGCTTGTTCTCTTATAGATTTTAGGTGCATTTTATGAAAATCTCATAAAATAAATATTTTATGGAGAGATGATAAAATTGAGTTGTTTTTCCAAATGATAAAATGTAATGGTTTTCCTGTAGATTTTATGAAAATCTAATAAAATCAGTTTTACATTTTATGTGCTGAGAATGAAGTGTGATAAAATGTGAGATTTTATTAGAAAAAATGTGTAGGAGAACAAACCCTTAGTTATTCAGATGCAAAAAAGTTTTTTTTTTCCCAAAATAAAGAGATAGAAATATCATCGATAAATGCGACCTGCTACATATCAAGTTCTTGCAAGCTGAAGATAAACAACATAAAAACTAACAACACATACAACGAGATGAAAAACTAAACATAGGAAAAACAAACTACACAAGATATCTAAGTGGCGCCTCCGTCACCGGTGTCTAGGTGAGGAACTAAAATGGCAAGTGCATGCTTGGCCAAGATATGCGCACACTGGACTTCTCTCCTCTCTAGTTTAGTAATACGACAAAAGCTCAGCTTTGCAATCTCCTCTTGCAGGTTGCTAATAAAAAAAGTGTCCATATAGTGACACTCATTCCTCCTTCCTATCTACATAAGGGCATTAAAACAGTCATAAAGAATATAGCATTAAAATTATGATTTAAAGCCCATTTAATTGCTTGATATATTGTTTGTATTTTTGTTTGGACTGGACAAATGTTGTATGTTGAAATGGAGTGTTGC
Organism: Vaccinium macrocarpon; assembly: GCA_022606695.1. Taxonomy (NCBI): domain Eukaryota; kingdom Viridiplantae; phylum Streptophyta; class Magnoliopsida; order Ericales; family Ericaceae; genus Vaccinium; species Vaccinium macrocarpon. The sequence goes on from CM040179.1 coordinate 22,653,819, forward strand.
ACAATGATGTTTTTGTTAGGGTCCTTAGTTGTAAAACCTATCCCACTCCATTCGTTTCCCTCTTTCCACGCCCCATCCACATGAAGCACACATTTTCATTGGACAATTGAAGAATCCAATTGATCCTTTAATGTAATGAAACGAAATTTGATGGTCGAAGAGTGGCTTGAAGATTGTGATGGCTGTTTAGACTTGTTCAACCAGTTGGAAGCTTTTTGGAACTAATGAGCATTGTCCCTTGCCATTGAAAGAACAATATCATTGCGAAAAGGAGTATTTGAGAATAAAAGGGAGTTACGGTTTTTTCAGATGGCCTAAAGCATAGCTATAACGGAGAAGAGTTTCTATTTATCCACACGAAGTTGAATAATCCAATCTACCAATCCTCAAAGGAAGTGCCTGCTTGAATAGATTGTCAAAACTCAGTAGAATCCCATGCCCTAAGAGAATGATGGCAACAATAGAATAAGTGATCTAGGGATTCTTCTTCAGAATCACATAATGGATAGTATGGGGGAATGCCACTGAGCTGGATCGAGAGATCCTTTTTTACTGGTAAGATTCATTTTAAGCATTTCCAAATAAAAGCTTTGATGCACTCAAGTAGATCCATTTTCCAAACCAAATTCCATACACTATGAACATTATAAATCCAAACCAAGGAAGTTGCAGAAGAATTAGAACCCTTACAAGCATCATAATCACACTTGTATCCAAATTTGGAGTTATACTGCCCCCAAAGATGTGAAAGACCAAACAAAACAGTCTTGTTCAATACTTGTTGGTAAACTTATGGCCATAATATTTAGGATGAGAAAGGAATGAATCAAGTTTGAGATCTTGTCCATATGCCAGCTTAGGCCAAATGGCGAAGAACACAAAAGAAAAGAGACCTTGAGATTAGTAAGAGATAAAATGACTAAAGAGGCTTGTCAATACCTGGAAGCCATTTATCATGAAATAAATTGATAGACTCACCATCGCCCACTTTCCAAGAAATATGATCAACAATAAGGTCTTTACCAAAGAGAATACTTTTCCAAGCCCATGACGAGTTAAAGTGAGGCTTGACCTTAAGGCTTTGTTCAGTTTGGGTTTTAAGGGGAGGGTTTGGGGGTAATGAGTAAAGAGATATAGAAAGAAAATTTTGTTGGGGACCGTGTTGGGTGGGTCTTGAGACCCAAACCAAACAAGGTGTAAGAAGGTTGTCCTTGGAACAATATCTCGGCAAGAGAGTGCGTGAAGTAAGCAACCTAGGATTATTCAGAAGGTGCCAACACTGATTTGCCAAAAGAGCCTGATTAACAAGATTCATATCCCAAATACCAAGCCGTCCCTCCCGCTTGTAAGCTGAGATTTTCCTCGAAGGTAACCAGTGGATTAGCTTCCTATCAGCTGTTTTCCATCAAAATTTTGTTGAAATAGCATTGAGCTTGTTGCATATTGACGCAGAAAGCTTAAAAGTATAGCACAGATAAAGAGGAAGACCAGATAGAATTGATTTGATCAAAGTCAATTTCCCTGCATGTGAGATTTCAGATTTCCAGCCTGCTAGAGCTTTATCAGCCTTATATAGGAAAAACATGCCTTTTTATTTGCTGTGATTTCCAAAGGAAGACCTAAGTAGGAAAGCAGATCATCACTTATTGGGATATGAAAGAAACTTCTGAAGTGCTTAGCAAACATTGAAGGGACATTGGGGTTAAAGGTGATGTATGATTTTAGAGGATTCACGCACTGTCCCAAGAAAGAACTAAACTCATCTATAGCCTTTTTTAAAATGATAATAGCCATCAAGGGATGGCTCGAAGAAGATAAGACAATCATCTGCAAAAAATTGGTGGGAGAGAACCATCCTGGGAAAGCTTGAGTCCTTTGCATTTCCCAGATACATCCAGATGATTTAGAACGCACAAGAGGGTTTCAAGGAAAATAATCAAAAGGTAAGGGTCAAAGGATCACCTTGGCGCAAACCCCTCTGTGGGAAGAATCTTTCAGAAGGTGTACCATAAATGAGCAAAGAAAAGGAAACCATGGAGTGGCATTGTCTAAGCAAGTTGACCCATTTGTCAAAGAAACCCAAAGTTTGGAGAGCTTTTTCCAAGTAATTCCAGTTGACCTATCGAATGCTTTACTCATATCTAGCTTCAAAGCTACCATGAACTTGTCACCATTTTTGGCATGAGTAATCAAATTGGAAAATTCGCAGGCTAAAAGAGAACTATCAGAAATCAGCTAACCCGAGACAAAAGCATTATGAGTGGGAGAGATGTAAGAAGGAATAACGTATTTTATCCTATTTGCCAGAGTCTTTGAGATAATTGTGTATATGACATTGCAAAGACTAATTGGTCTAAATTCACTTTGAGAGGTTGGAGAAGCGGTCTTAGGAATAAGAGCAATATGGGTATAGTTGATCTGTTTGAGCATACGTTTTGAGTTTAAAAATGACAAAAAACGGTAGTCACTGAAGACCAATAATATCCCAATACTTTTGAAAAAAGCATCCTGACAACCCATCTGGACCTGGAGCCTTTGTATCTCCAATTTGGAAAGTCGCCTTTCTAACTTCAGATGCTGTGAAGGGTCTATCCAACCAGACTTGATGATCATTTGAGAGACGTTTATCAAAATGCTCCCAACCATCCCGATCATTCATATTCAAAGAAGGATTTGGTTCAGAGTAAATATTGCAGAAATGGTCTGAAAAAATCTTATGAACCTCTTCCTCTTCTCTAGTCCAGGCACCCTGAGGGCTCATAATACCTTTAAGACTAGATCTTTGCCTTCTAATCTTGGAGACTTTGTGAAAAAAAAGAAAGCTATTTTTATCACTCAGAGCCATGAAACGCGATTTAGCCCTCTGAACCCAGATTATTTCTTCCTGAGCAAGAAGATTTTCAAGTTGATTTCTGATGACAGCTTCTTAGGCAAAATCCCTATCTGAATCCAAAGCTAATTGAATATCCGTGAGGAGGGATCGAGTGGCAAAGATGTGAGATGCCAGATGACCAATACCCTATTTAGACCAGCACAATAAATTATGCCTAGTAGAACAGAGTTTCTTAGAAATACAGAATAAGGGGGATCCATCATAATGTTCTTGTTGGGAAGATTGGATAACAGCCTTGCATCCATCATGAAGGGTCCAAAACTTTTCAAATTTGAACTATCGTTTACGTAAAACACTAGTCTTGTTGGTGTAAAGAAGGATAGGAGCACGATTTGAACCATGAATGGGGAGGTTTGTAACACAGAGAAAGAGAGAGAGAGAGAGAGAGAGGTTTAGAAATGCCCAACCCCATTATAGAAAGCTCTATCTAACCTTTCAAAGGTACAACTTTCACCAGAACAATTGCTAGTCCAAGTATAATGAGGACCCGACGACTGAATTTTTGTTAGATTGAGGTTGGAAAGAAACTGCTGAAAATTAGCAGCTCCTATCATAGCATTAGTTGGAGCCCCAGGCCTCTCTGAACGGGAAAGAATTTGATTGAAATCACCAATACCCAGAAGTGGCCCATGCTGTTGAGTCATAGAATAAAAAGAAGAGTCCCAAACTGCAACTCTGTCATTATGTTAAGGAGAACCATAGACCAGGGTCAAACGCCGTTGAAGATTAAAGTCATCTATAACTGAAAGGAGAATTAGATTATTTGATTGGTGCAAAACAGAGATTGAGAGACTAGCTTTCCATCCTACCCAGAGACCTCCTTTAGAAACCTTAGCATCAATATCCCTGAAGTTAAGGAATCCCCAATTACGAAGAATGTGGTTAACGGAATTTACAGTGGTTTTGGTCTCCATCAAAAAGAGGAGACTAGGCCTTTGATCTTGGATCAAACGTCCAATGGTATGAACCGTTAGAGGGTGGCCAAGTACCCTACAGTTCCAATGGAGAAGAATCATTGTTGTTGCCGTGGCTATTCTTTAGCAGCCACCGCAACATGGGAGATCAAATCCCGAGATATAATACCAATAGAGCAGCCCAGAAAGGAGGAATCCAAAGCATGATATAAATCAGAAAATGAACATCTAGATTTGCAAATATTAAAGAGTGCCTGAGTACCGTGATTGGGAGAAGCGGGTATCGATATACCTGGTGGGTATTTATATGAGTCACGAAACTAGGAAGTACACATTCTTTGGGATACATCTCACGACACACAACACACATCCCATACCATCCCACAACACACATCAGCTAACTCGGCACCCGTTAATATTCTACTATATAATAAAGTAGTTCAGTTTTCAAACTTATATAGAAATCCAACAGTTTAGAATTGTCTCCATAAATCTTACGTCTGAGCCGGATAGTTTTCATATTTTTTTTTATCAAAAAAAAAAACCGTTCACCAATCAATAAATTCTATGGCTGATATTACGTTTGGGAAAATATCAAAAATATATATTAAATCTTTATTCGGATTTGTTTACAATTTCACACTTATTTTGAAATCAACATCTCTAACTCGATAGACAATAAAATAAATAGAATGTAAGAGGAAAGTAACAGAAATGTTCGGACTCATGTGCCTTCTAGAACCAGGGGTCACGAGCCTACTGCGTACGATTAGCCCACCTTGCGGCGGCAAAACTTTAATCTAAGGAAACAAAATTACATGGGGTATGACCTTTCCATTTTGTTACATTTTGCATTTCGTAAATTTGCCAATGCAGCCCTTTTTTTTTTTTGTTTACTCTTTGCGGGTAATCCTCCTATTTTATTTTATAAAATGCAGACATATTTATACAATTTATATTTAGGGAAATGATTTTCGCATCTCCCAAATTGGTAACCGCTCCCCCCAAATTGGTAACCTCGACCCAAAAATTAACAGTTTGGGGAGTGAGAAAATCACTCTAAATTGATTTTCGCACCCCCCTGGAGGAGTTAACAATTTGGGGGGTGTGAATATCATTTTTCTATTTTTATCCACGTTTTGGGGATATGGGGTACTATAAGGTAGGTGTTATGCGACAAATTGTTTAAACTCAATGTGCCTAAACCCACTACATCCAAGCCCAGAGGGCCTAAATCTCTTAAAATTGAACCACAAAATTAACTCTCCAAACAGGACTCTTGGAAACTTTGGAGGTGTACCAAAAAAATGAGCAAAACGACGTAAATTGGATTTGTTGAGTAGGATTTGGTGATTGATGTCGATTGATCCTCTATTAGGTTTGCTCATGCTTGAAACTGTGCCTTCAAGCACTGCATTCACCAGTAACAAAACATGGAAAAATGAAATACGAAAGAAGTATAAAAATTAATAGGCTTCCATAATACTCCCTTCGTCCCCAAATTTTGGTCCCTCATCCAATTCTAACCGGATAAAAAACAAGCTATAACTTTAATCGGTAATGAATTTTATATTCAATATGGATCTTGTTTAATAGATCTCAATTAATTCTATAAAACAATGTTTTCGAAATCAATTGAAAAGTGGCACGAACTCCCAAAAGGGACAAATAAATGGGACGGAGGGAGTATGTAAATTGCTTTTTAAAACACCATGTTTAGTCACTTCCTAAATAACGACTAATGGAACGGTTATTGGCGTAACGCCCAAAAAAAAAGTACATTTTTTTTTGTTCTCAGAAGGCAATAAATTAAGACCAAAATATGACTCAATGCCTAGAGTGTTGGGTAATTAAATTAGTTCATCTCACCTATTTGAAGACTTCAAACATGTACCTCTTGTTTATTAGAGAGATATGTATATCAGGGTAGAAGTGGAATATAAATAAATAGAGGTGGATATGGTTAGAGGGAAATTATTTTAGAAGGGGTGATAAAAAATTATTGGGTTCATTTAGGTATTTCAGAAGGGGAATTTTTTTTTTTTTGCCAATCGATAACATTCTTATTAATCACTTCAACTGAGAAACATCTAAAAAGACCTCCCTACAAACCCAGTGCGGGAAATTTCCTTGCCAAGTTGTAGGAAGATCTAAAGATAGGACATATTTGGCTATAACATTAGTCATCCTATTACAAGAACGTGAAACATAATGTTCAGTTGTGTCAAAAACCTATTTTTCCCTTTTTACTCCCTCAGTCCCAATTTTATAGTCCCTCGTTCTATCCTAACTGGATAAAAAATGATTATATCTTTCAATTGGTAATACATTTTATATGCAATATGGATCTTATTTGATAGATCTTGATTTAATCTAATAAACAAAGCATTCAAAATTACATAAAACATTGTAGATTATAAGATATAACATATTGAAAAGTGACACGAACTCCCAAAAGAGACTATAAAATTGGGATAGAGGGAGTATAACTATTCCAAGCCGTTGGATTTCGTTCATCTTATCTACTGGGTACTATGCTATACCACCAGTACCCAAACTTTTCTCTCGTTTGGTTTTCTTGGCTAAAAACGAGGAAGTCCAGTCCAGCACAGATTCCCAAAGTCGCACAAAATCCTCAATATCAAGCTGTAGATGAAGAAGGGAAAATGACGATGTGGGTTCGATAAAGAAGGAATAATGACGATGTCAAAGATGAAGATTGAAGAATTTTTACTCTGATTTTTATGATTATGTGGAACAATATGTAAATTTGAGGGGTTAATTTCGGGACCTCTACCGGTTTTATTTTTAAGTTGCAGAAAATTTTATTTTATTTTTTTGTCGTCTTTGTTGTTGATTTTGAGATTGAAAACTGGATATGTTCTTCTCTCTCTCTCCACCAAGTGAGAACCCATATTTGAGATGCAGTTCGCAAGCAGAGGTTTGTGTTTGCCTGTTTGGCGACTTTTACCAAGGGGTATTTTCAGTGGCGGCTCCAGGAATTTTTCTAAAAGTGTTCATAAATTTTTATGGTCTACTACTATAAACCACAACTTAATATAGACAAAAAAATTCCATTAATATCGACAATGCCACTTAAAAACAAAGGATAAAGACATAAAGTATATTACAATTGCCCTCGGCGAGTTTTCATATTTTGAAACCGTTGCATAATAGCCTCATTATCAACGGTATTAAATACATCACTCTCAATATAAGTAACTAAGCAATCATTCATCCACTGATCTCCCATTCGATTGCGCAAATTGCTCTTTATACACTTCATCGCTGAAAAACTTCTTTCAACCGATGCAGTGGCGACAGGAAGAGTCAACACCAATGTCACAAGCAAATAGACCAATCTATATATGACATGTTTAGCTGTCTCCACCAATTTTTCAGCAAGTTCTCCAATCCCTTTAAGCCCAACAAATCTTGTATCAGATCGCATATCTACAATGAAATTTTGAAGTTGAATGTCCAATGCCATTAAGTCCACCATAGAAAAGTCAGATGAGTAGAGTTCTGCGAGACGGACCAACTTTTTCCTATCAAATGCCGAAAATGCATTTTTAGGATCCAAGCAAGCCATGCAGAGTAGCAACTCCGTATTCGCCTCTGTGAAGCGATTGTTTAGCTCTTGAAGTTGCATATCTATAACTGAATAAAATACATCAACACAATAATGATGGGAAAGTGTGATTGAGGGAGCTTTGCGTTGTGGCCGATCACTAGAAACAAACATGTCACTCATGTTAGGGACATGAATATCATGTTTGTTGCAAAATAAAGACACTTCCGCCAATAAAGTATCCCACCCATCATCTCTCATCAGTTGCAACCGGTTCTTGGACATTTCAACAAGTGTCATAGCATTTACAATATCTTGTGTCTTTCTTTTGTAATGCTATTGACAACTCATTTGTGATCCCCATAACATCTCTAACCAAGTGCAAGGTAAATGCAAATTCAAAAGATAGCATCGATTTCTTATAAGAACGAGCTTGCGCTTTGTGATCTGTAGATGGGTCATCCTCTTGAATCATGTCAAGTACCTCAAGAGCGGATGAAAACATCAAAATCAAGTTAAGAAGAGTCCCATAATAAGAACCCCAACATGTATCCCCAACACGTTTAAGACTAGTCACCTGATTGAGACCTCTTCCACTTCTAAGATCTCCATTGTCTAATGCTTCTTTGATCTTAGCAACTTGTGCATCTCTTAGAGCATCTTGTCTTTTACAAGAGCCTCCAACAATAGTTACTATGTTAGCAACTACCAAGAAAAAGTCGGCAACATCAACATGCTTTTTAGCAACAGCAACAAGAGTCAATTGAAGTTGATGAGCAAAACAATGAACATAATATGCAGCTTAATTCTCCCTTAAAATTAAAGCTTTGAGATCATTGAACTCACCTCGCATATTACTTGCTCCATCATACCCTTGCCCACGTACTCTTGATAAACTCAATCCATGGCGAGCAAACAAAGACTCAATTGCAACTTTGAGTGATAAAGCTGTGGTACTTGAAACGTGTACTATTCCAAGAAACCGCTCTATAACATTTCCCTTCTTGTCAACATATCGCAATACAACGGCCATTTGTTCTTTGTTCGAGATGTCACGGGACTCATCAACTAGAATTGAAAAAAATGTTTCACCCATATCCTTCAATATAGCATTAGTAGTCTCACAAGCTGCCGCATTCGTTATGTCTTTTTGAATATCATGATGGGTTAGCTTGAGATTTTTTGGAGTATTTCCCAGCACCACTTTCTTGATAGCGTCATTGTGATCTCGCTAAGAACGCAGAAGCTCAAGAAAATTCCCTCTCACTTTCGATTCTTTGGATTCATCATGCCCACGAAAAGCTTGACCTCAAGTATGAAGGTATCTTGCACAAGCAAATTTGCATACAAACGAAGTTCGATAGTCAAGTTTTTCTTGATTCGAATGCTTATCGAAAACACTTTGAATATGCTGGGGTTGCCTCATGAGAACTTCACAACTCTTCACAGCTTTGTTATGAATACTATTAACGGCTCCCACATGGATTTGAAACTTTTCTTTTCTATTCCAAAGTCTAAAACCCTCCGTAACAAAAGCATCACCACCATGCTTACCGGAATCGGGACGAAAAAGATAACAACATAGACAAAATGTTGCATCCTTTACAATACTGTATTCCAACCAATTCTTGTGCTCATTGAACCAAGAATGATTAAACCGACGCATCAATCCACTAAAATCTCTTTGAGGGAAATTGTAATGAATAGGTTGACATGGGCCCTTTTGGAGATATGCTCTTCTTATTTCATCTCTATCATTAGGATGATATGAGGACATTTTTGGTCGTGAGCCCGGATCCGAGGGAAGATTATCCTTGTCAATACAACTTTTCTTTGAAGAGATTTGGGGATTACTATCATCAAAAGTTTCAATAGGAGATGTCTCTTGCACCATACGTTTTTTTCTTATAACAAATTTTTCCATGATGCCAAATTGCCAACTAACCAATAAAAAAATGAAAAAGCATCAATAAACAATCTACTATCAATATCATCCTATATTATAATTTATAAATGCAATCAATTTTTCACAAAAATCAATAGAGTAGCACATATAAAATTACAAATCTATAATCTAAACAAAAAATAGATAATAGATTAAGAGAGAGTTAATGGTCTTACTTTTTAGGGCAAAACTTGATAAGTGTGTAGAGACAAACAAACTCCCAATATTCAATGCATATATCCAAATACTAGCATCTCATCTTGACTGGTAGCTGAACATTGAAGGAATTGATGAATCAATTGACCATTATCTACACTCATTTAATCATAAAAAACTGAACAAAACCTAGGGTTGATTACAATACATTATCTAATTATCACATTACCTATGAGAGAGAGAGAGAGTGAGGACTGAGGTGGGCTTGGAGTTGGAGGTTGAATGGTTGATCACTGCCTTGCCTTTTCTTTCCAGGAATGCGACTTCACTCTCGATTCGGTCGAAAGTCGGGACCGCTCATCACTGGCATTTCGAAGAGTGGTTTGTGCCTTTGTGGTCCAGAGAAGAATCACTTTTTGCAAAGTGAAATTGTGAAAAGTAGATCTGCTTTATTTGGCCATTTGGGTATCACCGTATCAAATATCTCTTTAGTTGTTTAGGTAGTACAGAGTACTTCGTACAATTCTTTTTGTTTTTGTTTTTTTTTTTTTGGGCTTTAATTTTTTGGGTTTCAATTTGAATTGAACTTCGGCTATTTTTATTGACCTAAGTGTTCATTATTTGGGCTATTTTTTGGGCAGGGTTTTCAATTTACTTGGGCTTGGGTGTTCAATTTAATTTTGATAGGGTGTTCAACAATGGGGTATCCAAAAAAATTTTACTTGTATTCTAATGAATTTTTTTTTCCTTGGGTGGTCATGTGACCATTGAAACTGAAGAGTGGTGCCGCCCCTGGGTATTTTGGTAAGTAGGAGTCGGATATAATTTAGACACGGGTGGGGGTGTCTAAAAATAATCCATCTGTGGAAGGTTATACATATCCAAGTCAAAACATATCCGGGTGGTGAAATGCAAACAAACATGGCATATGGTCAAACCGTATATGTATGTCCCCCTTCTCTCTGTATCCTCCTGCCATCTCCTAGTAACAAGCAGGGCAGTAAAGTGTATTTCAAGAAATATTTAAAGGTTCAAATGCATCAAGCCTATATTAATAAGGCAGGTGAGAAAATCTTTTTTTTTTTTTTTTTTTTTTTTGAGAAATATCATTTTCTCACTAATATTTTGTTTTTCTTAATTCCTTCTGATGTTCATCTTCAATTTCTTATATTTGGTTAATGGGTTTAGGTAAGAGGAGAGGGATGTTATAAGACTACCATAGGCAATTAATAAGTTCATCTCAAGGGTTTAAAGACTTCAAACTCACATGTTCGTGGAAAGCTGACAATTGCCCATTAAATATACTGTATTTAAGAAATACCAAACGGTTCAGATGAGTCTAGTCTATATATAATAATTAGGCAGGTGAGAGAAATCATTTGGGGGGTTTGAGAAATGTCATTTTCTCACCAATATTTTGTTTTTCTTAATTCCTTCTGATGTTCATCTTCAATTTCTTATATTTGGTTAATGGGTTTAGGTAAGAGCAGAGGGATGTTATAAGACTACCAAAGGCAATTAATAAGTTCACCTCAAAGTTTAAAGACTTCAAACCCACATGTTTGCGGAAAGCTGACAGTTGCCCATTAAATTATATTTAAGAAATACCAAACAGTTTAGATGAGCCTAGTTTATATATAATATAATAAGGCAGGTGAGAGAAATCATTTTGGGGCTTGGGAAAGGTCATTTTCTCACCTATATTTTGTTTTTCCTAATTTCTTGTGATATTCATCTTTGATTTCTTATCTTTGGTTAATGGGTTTAGGTAAGAGCAGAGGGATGTTATAAAACTTAGGGTCAACTCAATTGACCCTTGTGTTGACCCCTGAGTTCCAAATTGGGTAGAGATTTTAAGGTGAACTATCTTGAAGTTTAGGCTATATATATCTAAATGGTGATGATTTTAAAAGAATAAAAATATGATAACCAGAAAAAGTAGACAAATAAAAAAGTGAGTTTGGGAGATCATTACCGGAAGTAGTAAATTTTTGTGTCGTGATACAAGCCACCGGCAAAAGGACAACACCTAACAATCCTTCACAGGGATTGCTCATCATTCCAATCCACTTTTCGTGTTCCAGCAATCCTCACATAACCAGAAAAAGTAGACAAATACAAAAAATGAGTGTAAGAGATTATTTGCATCCAAAGTGATATTTGCCTAGGTGCCTCACAGACCGCAAGCAGTAAAATTTTGTGTTGTGACACAAGCTACCAGCAAAAAGACAACGCTTAACAATTCTTTCCAGGGATTTTTCATCATTCCAATCCACTCTTCTTGTTCCAACAATCCTCACGGCCTGTGATTCCTATTGAAAGGAAAATAAGATGAAATTTAAAATATTTACATACATAAAATTAGACAAATAATAAAAAATAAAAAAACGAGTTTAGGAGGCTAGCCTCAATCAGTGTTTTAGCCCTAGAAGGGCCTTTGAAACCCGTGGATGGGCTTGAGTTGGGTCTCCCTGCAGAGCCCATCAACCATAACCACGGCAGCTACATTATGGCCTTCGGTCTGGCCCAGTCCAAGAAGTTAATTATTTCGAAGATAAAAGCCCAAATAATAGAGCAAGAGAATGGCCAGACTATTTCTCGCAACACTGACAAGCCCAATGTGAATATCAGTGTTTGGTTACCGATGGCCGCGTAAGAGTATGGGTAACGATATCTCGGTACCCATAAATTATGGGAATAATGTATACAGACAAGATGTTGGTGTCCCCTTCTAGTCCGGGATTCGGGACCCCGAACTCCTATAATTCAATCATTTTTTTGACAATTCAAGCTGTCCAATGTGTTCAAAAGGTGTTTTCAAGGGTCTTAGCGAGAATTTTTCTAAAAAAAAAATAGCAGGAAAGGCTTGATGGATATACAGTTTTTGCGAAAAATTGCTTGGATCAAGTCCTTCCCGCTTTTTTTGGGTGAAGATTTCTTTGGATAAACACTTGAAAACACCTTCTAAAAACATTGGACGGCTCGGATTTTCCAAAAACAATTTGCAAAACAAAAAAAAAAAACGTTTTTTTTCTTATTTCCGAGAGTCTCGGATAAGAAAATTCTCGCAAGATGTTGAGCTAACTTTTGGGTCTCGCACAAAAAATCTTAACAGTTTATTCATTTAGAAAAATAATATTTAGGGTTCTAAATTTTTTAAAATTAACGAATAGTTTATATTATTTGTATTAAGGTACGCGCTATTTAAACATTTTGGTTTCCTAACCCATAAAAACAAGACAATGGCTTTGTTGTGTACGTTTCAAAAGTACTCCATCTGTCCAGATTTGTTTATCTCTCGTTCTATTGCAACTGGATAAAAAATTAGTGATATCTTTATATTGGTAAGTAATTATATGTCCAATATGGATCCTGACAGATAGATCTCAATTAGTTATGTAAGACGAGGTTTTTAAAATTACATAAAACATTATAAATTATAAGATATAATCATTTGAAAAGTTACATGAACTCTCAAAATGGATTAACAAATCCGGACAGAGGGAGTACTAAGTTTTCAGTTTGGGAAATGATAATGCCAAAACCAATTTTTTTGTGTCAAAACTGTAGTGCACAAAAGGCTTGTACGTTGCACGTGGTACAAGATTTTTAAACACTATATTTTTTGCACAAATAAAACGGTTTTGGCATTAACACCACCTTTTTTAAAAAAGAACATATATTTTTTGCTAAACAAAGACGGCCAAAGGGGTTTGCATTTGCTGGGATGTCTTTTCAGCATTTTCCTGTATGAGATATGAGGGTGGAAGCTGAAAACCTTTTCTTCTTTTTTTCGTGGTGGGTTATTTTTTAAAATTTCTACTACAATGTCAAAAAGACTTTTAAACTTTGTTAATTTTCAATTAAACACCTAAACTAATGAGGTTTTATTCAATTAGGCCACTGCCCTGTCAAATCGGTGACGGATTATGCGGAGTTGGTGAAGTGGAGTGAGCATGTCGAAGGAATCAGCAGAAATAAGTTTATGATCAAGGTGATCGCATTAGAATGTGGGTTATTTTAGGCGGAAGTATTGACACATTGACGTAGGTGGAGGCCAGGGCCGGCCCAAGGGTTTGAGGTACCCTAGGCCTAGCCCAAAAATTGTGCCCTTCAAGTAAAACACCTAAATAATTTTTCGAGTAACAATCACTATACGAGAAAACCAAAACAATATAAAGTTTTACAAGCATTACATAATAACGGAAAAATTAAAACACGAAGTCTCTAGATACATATAACGCATGAGTATCACTTGAATATTACACGTGTTGCATTTTTAGAAGCAAAAGTATCAATTATACTTGTATAATCCACCTCTTCTACCAAATCATTTTCAATCGATAACATTGCTAACCCATTTAGTCTTTCTTGTGACATGGTTGATCGAAGGTAAGATTTGATCAATTTCAACTTTGAAAAGCTTCTTTCTCCCGTGGCAACAGTAACCGGTATAGTCAAAAGCACTCTATACACATTCCATGCATTTGGGAAACATTCCTCTATATATTTCATAAAATTGAGCACTTCAATTGGTTTCCTCTCTCCTCTTGGCAATATTTCTTTCAAAGCTTTCAACTCCCAAAACAATTCTGCCCCATCAATGTCGGAAACCCCATCATGCTTTAAAACTTCTTCAAGGTTGGTACAATGATTTTTGAACCCTTCATCACTCAAACTTGCCTTTTTCAAATCAAACAAGAAACCAAAAATTTTCTCATACCCTTCGAATTGTTGAAATCTACCATTGATTAAAGAAAGAGCTTGATCTACAATTACTAAGAAGTAATTCACTCTAAAAGATTCTTCAGCACTGTGTGTCACCTCTTCCATAACATCCTCATCAAATTGCTTCTTTCTTTGAATGATACGCTTTTCGACAAATTTAGGTTCAATCCCCATTTCATTTGTCATTTCGATGGCATCAACCATTGCCTCCGCAAAACCAACTCTTCGATACTTCTCGAGATAAGTAATAAGCCCTTTTAACCTCTCTATAGCAACACAAATATCCATGTATTCACTTTGAAGAAACTTGCTCACTGTGTTAACAACAAACAACAAGTTGTACCAAATAACTATGACAAACAAGAACTCAAAATTTTCAAGTTCGTGTTTTACAAGGGATGTAGCTTCACTTTGTGCCATCGCATCTGTTGTGGCATTTGCCAAGTCTATCAAAGCATCTCTTATTTTCGAGGCATGGTATCTTATCGGCTTGATGCTTTCAATGCGACTTTCCCAACGTGTTTGTGACAATGGCTTAACCGTGAAACCCTTCACCTCCTTCAAATTCTCTTTTAAAATTGTCCATCGTGAGGTGGAAGAGGAAAACAACACATATATACATTGTATCACTCCAAAAAAAGTTTTTGCCTTGTTACAAGATTTGGCCATATCACAAATAACAAGATTGAGACTATGACACCCACATGGAGTGCAGAATGCTCTTGGATTTACTTCAAGTACCCTTGCTTGCACACCCTTATTTTTCCCTTTCATGTTAGAGCCATTATCGTATCATTGCCTTCTTAAGTCACCAATATCAAGTTGAAGGCTAAGTAATGCCTTTTGAAGTTCACCAAGTAGTCCCATCCCCGAGGTGTCATCCACCTTCAAAAATTCTAAGAAGAACTATTTCACCTCTAATGGTTTTGTTGAAATATCCACGCATCGTGCAACAATGGACATTTGTTCTTCATGACTTACATCCGGGGTACAATCAAGTATAATTGAATAATATTTTGCTTTTTTGATTGTTGCAACAATTTTACTCTTCACTTCAGCCGCTAGCATTTGTATCAACTCGTTCTGGATTTTGTGACTAAGATAATGGTTATGAATCTCACCATTTTCAATTCGCCTGAAGTGCTCTTGTATTACTAGATCAAATTTTTCAATCATTTGGAGAAAACATAAAAAAATTCCCATTATTCCTTTGGTAGATCTTCTCATTTTCTCCACGAAATGGTAGATTATTCTGAGCAAGTATTTGCACAAGAGCAATTTCCCTTAGTAATACCCCTCTCCAATGTTCTCTCTTTATTGATTCGTTCTTGAACATGTTTGTCAAGTGTTTGATTCTTCTGAAATCTTCTCTCCAACTCAATCCATTTGGTCATGCAAGTGAGGTGCTCATAACTAGTTTCATGACTTTTAAGCCTATCACCAATATTTTTCCAATCTTGAAATCCATCATTAGCCAATTGAGTCTTGTTTCCTTCATTCTTGAATAATTTGCAACAAAAGCAATATACCCTATTCAAAGCCTCGGAGTATACTAGCCATTTTCTATCATATTTCTCTCCATTGGGTAAATGGCGGATATAGTGCACACAAGAGAAATGTCTACTCTTCTCATTGTGATCCTTAGGAAATGTAGCATCATCGTTTTTCTTACTACGGGACCTCTTTTTAACTAATTCATCCCTTAATGTTTGATCCATCTTATCCCAATTACACGGATCATCAATGTTCACAATTGGGCATTCTACTTCTACTTGTTCTTGATTGACCAAGTTTTCACCCCCCAAATCCCCACATTCTTATTCTACTTGTTCTTGATTGACCAAGTTTTCACCCCCAAATCCTCACATTCTTCTTCTACTTGTTCTTGATTAACCAAGTTTTCATGTTCTTCAACCAAGCTTTCTACATTTTTGGTACTTGAAAAGAACTTATTAATAGCCCCCCTTTGAGAATTTATTAATGCTTCTGTCTTTTGCTTCTTTTGTCTTTTCTGATGACCAGATAATTGACGTCTAGGAAACATGATGCACCTAAATAAGAATTTAAAAAAACCACATTATAACATTATTACTCATGATGCACTAACAAGTAATCAAATAATCAATATGAGGGGATGATGTAGGGGTGTCCCTCTTGCACCCTTATAAAGGGGGGGAGCCCATACATCACACTTTCACCCTTATCACTCGATACAAAAAAAAAATAATCAAAGGGGGGGAGCCCCTGCATCACACTTTCACCCTTCGTAAGCACAACAACAAATAAAATTCACTCAGGGGATGATGCAAGGGTGTCCACTCTTGCACCCTTGAGGCCTTGACGATTATTTAAAAAAGGGAGTACGAATTCTAACCTCAATGGCCAGCAATAGCGACTAAGACTTAACAATTATCTCCAAAAGCCCAAATATCGTCTGTAACACACAAAGAAAAAGGTCTTTAAAAATTGAATAACATAGGAATTGTTTTTTACCATTTTTGGATTGGCTATCCCAAAAAGTATGACTTTCTTATACAAACTCATTTCTTATCAATGATGAAAGTTGAAACTAAAATTATTACTTTTCAACGGTTCAAATTTCATGCATTATGCCTCTCTTTAGTCCAAGTCCCGTGGACCAAATCATCATGCGCAACTTTTGGGATGGGTAGAAAGAAAAGACTTTTAATGCCTTTGGACGTTTCAACGTGTAGCTATTTCCAGGACATATAGACTATATACAGATATTTCAATGTTTATATATAACTACTCATTTTAGTACTTCGATCCAATAAAATGAAAATGGGTTTTTCCAGATCTCTCCTCTTGCTTACTCAAATGACTCTCATAAACTTGGTTTCCTTCACTATATCCCAGACTCAGCCGTTAGACCACTTTTGTAATTACAATTTACACAAGTAGTGACACATACCAGGCGAACCGAACCGCGACACCCTCCTCTCCTCCCTCTCCGCCAGAACAAATAAATACAGTTACTACACTAACTCATATGGCGAAAATCCCAGCGCAATTTATGCCATGGTGCTGTGCAGAACTAAAATTGCTAATTGCTAAACTTAACTTTAAAAGGAATTAGGAACTAGGAACTAGGAAGATGAATAATAATATTGCAGTTTGCAGATCTAATATATATATATATATATAGCCAATTTAGAGAACCGATTGGGCCACTTACTAGTTGTAACTTGTAAGGAGACGTCACTACGGAGATTCGACGGACGGACGGAAGGATGGAAGGTTGCGGACGCCGGCGATCGGATTTTGTTTTAACCTTCTTCTTCGGTAGACGGTAGTCTCTCTCTCTTGCCTTTCTTCTGCGCTAATTTAGTCGACTGTGAGTTCGTACTTCGTGAGTTGTAGCTCGGTAGGTGTATGTATTGGGGACTTCTGACTTCATATTGTGAATTTTTTTTAAATCAATTTTAGTTTTGGGCTTTTTGTAAAATTTTGGGCCACAATAATTTTTGGGTCTTTTTTAAACATTGGGCCACAATGTTGGGCTCTTTTGTCACTCCTAATGGATTTTTTTCTTTTATTTTGGTCCAAAAAGTGTTCTAGTCAAGCCCATAGGTATAAAATGGTGGGGTGCCCCAAAAATTGGCCATTTTTATGGTGCCCTAGGCCCAGGCCTTGTGGGCCTTGGGCCTGGGCCGGCCCTGGTGGAGGTATTAAAAAATAATTACTCATAGGAGTAGATCTGTCAATGAACTGGACTGTCAATGAACTGGATTGGATCCAAAACCGATTAGAACCTGATCCAATAAATCTGAATCAAATACTTCCAATCCAATAGTTTGAATCCAAGAATCTGAAAACAAATTGAATTGGATTCAAATATTCGAATTCGATATCCAAATCCGATCTGATTAATATCCGAATCTGATTAAAACAAACCCCTATTTTTTTTTACCGCTACAACTCAAAAGTTAAAACCCCTCTCTGTTAAATAATTCCGGTTGCGTTTATCCTGCAAGTCCCAGGTTTCCCCCCTTTTTTTCTCTTCTCTTTCTTAATGAAAAGTTATTGAGGGGTATTTCTGGCAAACTTGATGAATCACTAGCCTTAAAACTTCCGTGTGGTCTATGCTCACATTCATCATCCCTCGTAGACTTTGTATCCTCAAGGCATCAATAGTGCACACAATTAAACACTTCGCCCCCAAATAAAATAAAATAAAATAAAATAATAATAATAAAAAAAATAAAATAAAATCTGTATAAATAAAAAAATTATATTGGTTTAGATTTTGCTAAAATTCTGCATTAAAAAAATCAGATCAGATTCATATTTGGATTGCCGATACCACATTTGCTAATATCGGCAAGGGCAGCGAGAGTGGAAGACAAGTTGGCTTACAAATTTCTGTAGGGATATGTATAGTTTTCTCCAATGTTTTACTATTTTAACTGCACTTCAAAACTCCTTACTTGTCCCAACCCATTTAAGAGGTTCGGTACTTAGAAAAACAATGAAATAGAAACCCCTTTGACACAAAATCCCTGAACGTTGAGGGTTTCATACGCTCTCTTTTTCTGCCAAAAAATCTTCATGGCACGCTAAGTAAGATCTCTCTCTCTCTCTCACACACACACACACACGTTTTTTTGCATTGAACTACAAGCCTATTGCTCGTTGTAGGGTCGATTTGTGAAGAAATCTCCTGAGAAAAATGCTTAAATTTAAGACTGTCAAAGAATGGGGTTGTGTTGAACTTGAGTTTGATGAAGACTTTGAAGGTGGCTTCAAGAAAATAGGAACAAATAAGAAAGGATTTTGAAAACCCTAAGTAATCCAAAGTAATCTAGGAACAAATAGGAAAATCATCATCATCACCACCACACAATAGCCTATTTAAATATGTTTGAACCTCAAAAGCCTCCAAACTTGCGATTGGAGTGTGTACATAAAGAAAAGAATGTGGAAATCATTTTCCCAAAATTTAATAATAAATTAATATATTTATTATTACTCCTTGTTTTTGTAATATTTATTGCAATAAGAATAACAAGACACTTTATTAAAAAGTTAAATGATTTTTGATAAAAAAAAATATCAAGAGAGTAGAGACTAGCATTTCCATGGACTTCCTTTACATAATCTTGTGGGGAAAAGTAGGGAGCTATTATACCAAACCAGTGAATAATTTCTCCTCACCATCATGAATTCTCTTCACTGTTTTTGCTGCATGTTGTAACTTGCCTTAAAACTATGTCATTTTAGGGGCGGTCATTCCTACACTTGTTGGGCGCTAGAGAGATCCCTTTCCTCGTACATACCCACCAATCACAATTCGTTCACAAGTGGGCTCCACACTAGAAAGATATGGACCCCAAATAAGCTAGAAACATTCTGTGAAAGTGGTATAGTTTGTATACATAGTCAAACTCTAATCATTAAAATCAACTGAATCAGCCTCTTTAAATTTTAAACCAAATTACACCTTAAAATGTCACATTATTACTACATCAAACTCTATATTCTAACTATATTTTATACAATATTTCTTTCTTCTTCTTATATAATGTCTTAATGTTATTTATCTTATTTTTCTTTCAATTGCCATACTCTATATTTTAACGGCAATATTCTCGCAGCTATATTTTTTTAATGACTATATTTCAATGGATCTATTGTAAGGACCCATGTTTTTAATTATTTTTCTGAAAATACAGTTGGAGAAATGTGAGGAATTGATTAAAATGTTTAAGTGATAGATTAATGAGTGTGTTTGATTAGTTAGGGCCTTAAAGCAATACACAAGCTAGTATGGGGACCGGGGGTGTAATTTCTTTAAAGTACTATATGTGGTGTGAGAGAGGAATGAGAAAATCATTTCTCATCCTCCCCCAATTCACTGGCCTCCCTTCCTCTCTCTCTCTCTCTCTCTCTCTCTCTCTCTCTTTACTCCTCCATTGTTCTTCATTTCTTCTCTCAAATTCCCCCAAAATCTCTACAACCCAACCCAACCCTTGCATAAATCCTTCAATATTTGATCATTGGAGCTTGAGTTCTTCTTGACTTGGCATTGGGAAAGCTCAATTTGGTGAATTCTAGAAGATTGGAAGCTAGGGCTTAGAGTCAAGTTGGGTCTTGAACTTTTCTTCACTTGAGGTAGGGAAATATCTAACCCTTTTAAGTGTAAATGTTGTGTGTATGTGTGTATAGTCATGGGATTGCTAAGTTTTCCTTATCTTGTTGATTTCTTTGAGCAAAATCCATCTCCTAGTCAAGTTTGTGTTGAAACTCCTTATTTCCTAGCTTCTATGTCATTTTCTTTTTGATTTGATAGATAACCCATCCCTTTGTTAATCTCATGGTGATTCTTAAAATTGATATGAAATCCATTGTTGTCCATGGCTTGAACTTTGGAAAAACTTGCAAATCTTGTAAATTGATGGTATATTGTGTTACTATGTTGTTTGAACCTCTTTTACATCTTAACATGTTCATTTGGAACCAAGAAAATGCCTAAAAGAAACCTCATTGATCACCCTTTAAGTTGAAATTTTTTGAATCTGGTGCTATCCTATCGATAGGATTTCATCTCCTATCGATAGGAGCCTTTCACTTTTCGTTATGGCCAATCTGATGGCTTTCCTATCGATAGGACTTGATCTCCTATCGATAGGAGCCTCTGACGCCCTATCAATAGGACTTTACCTTCTATTAATAGGACTTTCTGATGCTTTAATAGTGGCCAATCTGATCTCTCTCCTATCAATAGGACCTAACCTCCTATCAATAGAACACCTATATTTTATGAAAAATTTCATGAATCATTACCATTGTTTGTGGCTTGTTTGTGTATGTGGTTGGACACATGTTAGGGTATGGGAGAGTCACTTGGACATCCTCGACACTTGGGTCAAAATCTCCTTTAGGGACACATTCGGGTAACACGAAACATGAGTTTTGCGCGAAATTTAGACATGAAAGTAAGATGAGGAGACATGTGGACACTGTAATGGTATTAACGAGCATGAAAAGAACTTAATGAAGTACAAATGTGGTAATGATGACACGGGGCCCGAAAGGGTATGCCTAGAGTGACACGGGGCTTTTATGGCATGCCCGGAGTGACATGGGGCCTTTATGGCATGCCCGGAGTGACATGGGGCCTAAAAGGTATGCCTGGAGAATAATTGAATATTTAAAGAAATGAGATGTGTATATATCGAATGCGTAGGACACAAGAGACGTGTCGGGTGTTAACGGGTACGAGAGATGAGAGTAAGGGGAATCTAGTTGATTAAATGACACTTTCTAGTCCTTTCACCACACTAACTCTTTTGTAACTCCTGTTGCATGACTTGTGCTTTCTCGTCTATCATCCATATGCATCTCATTTCACTTAGGATTATTAGACCTTTTTCTATTGGGCTAGTGAGCTCATCCTTACAATTTCAGGTACCCATCAATGAGCATAATTATGGCGTGCTTGGAGAGCATGCATGCATTGTTTTGAAAGTTAACAGAGGAGTTACCTTATCATCTTAGAAGAAATATTTTGCCAAGATGACTTTGTAACTTGATTAAATCTTCTCTTTTGACTATGGGATTGTAAACACACTTAAAATTTATGTACTTGTATATTTGGGTTCTCGGGTACCCTTAGACTATTGTAACTTGTTGACTTTGACGTTTCTATATTTCGTTTGGACTTTGACGTGACCTGTGGACTTGTCGACCGTCCACGTGGATTTTCTCTATGAGTAATCCTTTAAAATTTCGAGAGCGTGACAACTTGGTATCAGAGCTTTAGGTTCGAAAACCTAGGAATCGTGGGGAGACTCTAAATCTCGGGGTTTAAAACCATTGCATAAAATTTTTACTAAGTCCTGTCTTCTCATACATTGTGTGTGCTTATGTGACATTCATGAACATGGAGCATTATGTAGCATCTCGATAGTATAAAATTTGCATCATGTGGAGTCGTGTACCCATGTTGGAAATCGTTAAAGGGTTGGACCTCGTGTGGGATTGTGTTGAACATATTGATAAATCTTTCTTTCTTATATTCTTATTAGAGAAATGACACCAAAGAGAGGAGATTCACGTGCTAGGGGTGCAACCGGGGGACGAACCACTAGGCGTGGTAGGGGTGGTAGGGTGCAAGACGAGGCTAGTGTTCATGATGAAAGGGCGGGGAATGAGGTGAGCCAACCGGGGGAAACCGATAATCAGGATGAGCGACAAACAAAGGCTAGACACAATAGGCGTGAGCAAGAAGTCAATCAAACCAGCCAATTAATGATCGAAATTGTGGTGGCCCTTGCGGCCCAAAACCTTTTGAAAACACCATCTACGGGTTCAGATGCTAGGGAATGCATGAAGGACTTTCATCGTATGGATGCATCGACGTTTGATGGGGATACTAGTAACCCACTTAGGCCAAACTATTGGCTTGCTGATATCCGTAAACTTTTTACCGCACTCGGGATCAACGATGACACAACTCGGGTAAATCTTATGGCTTGTCAATTGACCATAGACGCGAATGAGTGGTGGGATTCGGTTTTGGCACTTAGGAGGGATACACAAAAATTGAATAGGTTGGCACGGGGTGTAGAGGAACCGGATGCCGAGAACGTGACATGGGTCGAATTTGAGGCAATCTTTGAGGCTCAATACTTTCCGGAATCACTCAAGGACCAATTTAGGGACCAATTTGAGAACTTAAAGAAAGGGGACGTGCCTATATCGGAGTACTCCATGAGATTCCAACAACTATCTTGTTTCACGCCGGAGTTGGTTAACACCGAGGAGGGAAAGTGTAAGAGATTTTTGAAAGGGTTGGAGGATCCACTTAGGAGCCTAGTGATTGCATCGCATTGCAAGACTTTTGCCAAGATGGTAGAGACGGCTAGGATGCTTGAAGTTTCGAGTGGGGCATCGAGTGGGGCGAAGAAAGAAGTAGCTAGGCCGGCACAAGATCCTATGGGAATATCATGATGAAACCTACAACATTTTTGAAAAAAACTATAGTATTTTTTGTCAGTGGAACACCTCTTATGTAGTTAAGTACTTGGCCTAAGATCCTATGGGAATATCGTGATGAAACCTATGAATTTTATTCTCCAAGAATCCCATGATTCTTGGCTCATAAATGGAGCACATGGGAGGGGGGAGGTGGCCGGCCAAGAGAGGGGAGAAGGGAGTCCAAGCTTTGCCTATAAATAGAGCTCCCATCCTTCATTTGTTCCTCACACAAAAACCTCTCAACCTTTGTAGTTCTTGTAGTCTTTTCTAAGATAAACTCTCACCAATTCTTGAGTTTTCTCTTGGAAACTCAACCTTGTTTTTCCACATTCAACCGTAAGCCGCCACTCTCCACCACCAAAGACCACCCTCCAATCCATATAGTTGTAGAAAAGTTAGTAGTTAGGTGTTCGAGCTTACGAAAATCTAGCTATTAGGCTGCCAAAGAAAAATCAACCTAGCTTTCGCTTCTTCTGACTTACCCCGGAATTATGGTAGATACTCCAACTCTGTCCTAAATATAATATTTTTGCGTAGTCGTTATAATGCTCGGTTTCCTACTAATAATTTTCTAGTCATTACTAACTTGAAATGGTTTTTGGGAAAATTAGTAGTTAGTTCTTAAAATCACTTTTTCGATAACACGTAGTCATTATAATGACTGTTTAGTAATTGAACTTATCAATTTTATGTCGTTATAATGTTCGATTAACTTTTGAGAAAACATTTAATTGGTTAGCCTTTTTATAAATCACCTTGCTTACGGAATAATCACATGACAGAAGAATTTCTTAAAAATCACAATTTTGCTGTTTAGTACTATTTTCTACTAAAAACTGGTTTTTGAAAAGAATCGCATAGGAAAAATCATGATTTTACGTGATACGAGAAAAGTTGCATATTCACAAAACGAGTTTTACGAGACATGTTGCATATTCATGAGACACGAAACATTAACGACACGATACGATTTTAGAGAAAATGAATGATTAATTATTGATGAGAAATGAGATGAGAATGAAAATGGATTGAATTGAATACAATTGAATTGATGCGGTAGTGCTGCTTACACACTGTCCCAATTTTATATGTGCGATACACCTATTTGCATTGACAAAAGCATACCATCATGTGTTTGTGTTGAACTGTTAAACTGTTGTTATTCATTTCTATCAAAATCTTTTATAATTGTAGTATAAGGATATGTGGTAGTAGTTTATGCTGAGCGTTATCTCTCACGGTGTTATACTTGTGCGATCCTAGCATAATGCCATGATGTTGCTTTGCGATTCTGACGTATTATGCTAGACTATAGAGATGAAAAACAGCAGTGCTATAGTTTAAAGGCCTACGGAACAGAGCAGGACACCATCGTGGCTGACAGCCGTGCCATGGAATAGAGAAATCCTAGTCGTCCTTTTAGTGAATAAATGTATTCGCAAGGAGATTTATGTAATCTCATATTTGGATATCATTTTTAAAACTTTATTTACTATTATTGTAATAAATATAACCTTCTCAAAATTAGGGGCATTACAATTTTGTTTTATAATTTTCATCTATCTCAACCCAAATTTTTATCTACTTCCTTAATCGCAATTCTTTACTTTTTCATTAAATTAAATTCATACAACTTTAGCTTCAAATTGGAGATGACGATATTTTTTGAAGGATGATATGGGCAATTTGACACTTTTAAATTTGACACTCACATCATTGTTCCTCCGACCATGGTGTAAAAAAAAAATGGTGTCAAATTTGATCAAAATGCTATTTTTGGTAATCCAAAGGGCACTTTTATACTTGACACTTGATGCCAAACGTTTAGCAAATTGGTTGCCTTCAAATCCTACATCGATTTGCGTGTACAACAATGATACACGTACAACAAAAGTCTCCAACACACTCATATGGTGTGTGGAGCCCACACACACTTGTTGGAATTAGTTGTTGTACATGTATTATTTTTGTTGCGTTTAGTTTGGAGATAAGATTGGAGAGCGCTATGATGTCAATTTTGCCAAACAAAACTCCACATGAGATTTTACTCCTACTGTTAATGCTCTAAGATATTGAAGATTAATGCAATTCTATAGGTTGTTATAAATATTACTCCATAAATCAACCAAACGCAATACAATTAAAACATATCATTTCGGCATACGTATCCCATTCGAATTTCCTTTATTTTTTTTAATCAAAGACCGATTCGATTTTTTTTTTTGTGGATCAATTCGACCGACATTTTCGATTTCGATCTCCTAAAAAACCTACCTTTTTGACCGCTTTCCATGTCAATTTGTTACCAAATATAAACGCCTCTCTCTCCTCTCTCTCTCTCTCTCTCTCTCCCCAAAACGCACCCGCAACCAACTACACCCATTCTTCCTCTCTCTCTCTCTCTCTCTCTCTCTCTCTCTCTCTCTCCGTCGTCTTCTTCACCTCGCACTGTCGTCATGGTTCCCGCCATTCGATTTACTCTCTGAAAACCATACAAAAACCCTAGTTTTTATAACTCCACTCAGTCCAGGTAAACCAAAAAGAATTAGCTTTTCTATTATAATGTTAACCCGTTTGAATATCAGATTCTGTAATGTCAATTTGGTCTGGCTCTGTGTGTTTTTTATGTGATCGGTGGATCTGTATTTGGGTGCAGGTAAGCCAATATTAGATATATGTCCCAAAATCAATCTAGGGCTGATAGGAACAACGATTCATCACAGTACAGAAAATTGAGTCGATCGGGCAGCTCCGGGCAGCCGAGGAACTTCTTCGGTGGTAGCGGGAAGGGCGGCGGGACCGCCCCTCCATCGTCTTCTTTGACCACAAATCGCAGGTAGATTTTTATGTTTATTTTTTTCCGTTCATGTTTTTGTTATTCGTATTTGGAAATTAGGGTTTGTAGTGAATATTCAGTTTTTTGATCATTTTTTTTTTTTTTTTTTGTCCTTTCATCTTTGTGTTATAGCTTTAAGAAGACTAATAATGCACCAGGAGGACAATCTAGGGCAAGCAGCACGAGTGTAAATTCAGCATCTAATACTGATTCTGCTGACCGTTCTCTACAGAATGGTTCCCAAAATCAACCACCAGTACATGGTTTGTATATTGAGATTTACCTGCTCTTTGTACTGTGATTTTTTACGTATTAATTTATCTGACTGGTAATGGCAGTGCTAGGGGGTGTGGAGGGCTTAAATTGAAATAATGATTCGTTTAAGGAACATAAAAATTTCGTAAACTTTATTGGTTGTAAGTTCCTTGATAGAGCAAAGTAGCGAACAATCATTTATGTCGCCAACTTAAATAGGTTAGGACACACGACTCAGTTTGGTGTGGCTGGTTATATGTTGTGAACTTTCTGATGTTTTCTTTTGTTGATGTGAAGTGCATGATTGAATGAGGAGATTGTCATTTATAATTGGTTTTCTCCAAATTTAGAATGAAAAATGATTTTTTTTTGGCAACTTCAATAGGTTGGGACACATTTCTCAGTTTGATGTGGTTGGATGTAAGTTGACTTTTTTATGTGCTTTTTTTGCTGGTGAAAATTGTATGATGGAATGAAGGGGTTGTGATTTATAATTGGTTTTTCCAAATTTTGAGGGATTAGTAATTTTGTGGTTATTAGTCGGTGATATGGTAGCCGAATGATGAGATTGGTTTGCTTATTCTACACTTTTTCTATCATGCTTATGCTATACTTGAAATGCTACAGTTTTGTTCATTTCCTTGTTATTTCTTTGGAGCAGCTGATGCCCCAGTCACAGGCGTTACTGTCAGACCAACAACGGATATGGCGCCTCAAAAAAGTGCCCAACCTGTTCCAAAGGCTCCAGCTTCTCAGCCTGCTGCTGTCAATGTTGATACGACCGCTCCTGCAACCCCTACAAAGGGTATACATATCTAGTGCTTGATATACTTAAGCTATAGGTGTAGTTTGCGAGTGTTTCTGAACTTTTATCACCTCTAGTAACTTTCTCATGCTGTTTTCTGATGGCTTATTCCCAGGAGATGCATCTAGGCAATATCCTCTTCAGTTTGGGACCATAAGTCCTGGTTTCGTGAATGGGATGCAGGTATGGGAGTAATCATTGTGTGTGCGTGTTGATTCATTTCCTTATTCTTTTCTGATACAATACCATTTATGCTTAGGACATCGTTTGGATTGCATAGCAATTAATCTTCTAAATAATCCTGTCTGATAGTAGAACGTTTCATTTTGTTTCTAGATCCCTGCTCGAACTAACTCAGCTCCACCAAATTTGGTTGAGCAGAAACGTGACCAGGTTAGTCTGTTCTTCCCCCCTCCTTTCTGGTAATTTTCCCAGATAGCTAGTTTATTACAATTAAGCTATGCTTTTCTCTTTCTCGTCCTGTTTCACGCGTTGATGAATTCTGATTCATTTCACTCATCTTTATATTATATAATAATTGGAACATTGATCTGCCGAATTTGAAGTTGGCATGAATATGCCACGCTATATCTATAGGTTTCTATATACCAATAAAACTGTGGAAAAGAGTGGCGTTGTATGGAGCCTGCATCAGTAGTTTCTTCTCGACTTTAAATATTAGAGTCTGTATTTTCAGTTATTTTTGTGCGTCGAAATTAATGGAGTTATGAGTACATGTGACTATTTCAGTTCTTGCATCTTGCAAGTGTCAGTAGGCATTGTCTTGCTGTCAATTCAGTTCAGTCTAATGTGTTTGTTTCCCATTTTCTCCTTGTTTTGTGATTCCTTGACTGCAGGCACGACAAGCTTCTGAGAGGGCAATGCCTACATCATTTCCAATTCCATCTGTGCCTAAGCAGCAAATCACAAGGAAGGATGGAGTTGCTGGTGACCAACCTAATACCGGTGGGGCCCATCAGGTGTCCAAGGCCAAAAGGGACTCTCCAGTTACATCTGCACCCCCTGTAACCCAAGCTCACAAGGCCTCTATGCATCCTATCCCTGGGGTTCCCCTGCAAATGCCCTTTCACCAGCCACAGGTCCCCGTTCAATTTGGTGGTCCCAATCCACAGATTCAGTCACAGGGGATGACAACCACCTCTTTGCCGATGCCATTCCCAATGGGAAATGCTCCTCCACTGCAGCAGCAGTTCTTCGTCCAAAGTCTACAACCTCATCCAATGCAGCCTCAGGGAATAATGCATCAAGGTCCAAACTTGAATTTCGGTAATCCAGTGGGCCCCCAGATGCCGCCTCAGTTAGGCAATTTGGGAATTGGTAACAATCTGCAATTCACACAACAGCAGGTAGCAAAATTTGGTCCCACCCGCATATCTGTCAAGATAACTCATCCGGATACGCATGAAGAGTTGAGGCTTGATAGAAGGCCCGATATGCATAGGGATGTTGGGTCAACTGGGCCCAGGTCACGACCAAATGTGCCGCAATCCCAGCCTATTGCATCTGTTCCGCCTCCACATCCCATCAACTACTACCCTAATTCTCTCTATTTGCCTGGGTCAAGTTCTGTTCCTTTAACTAGTAACCAGATTAATACCAGTTCTCAGGCTCCAAGGATAAGCTATCCAGTTGGCCAGGGCCCACAAACTGTATCTCTCTTGAATCCATCCGGTCATAATTCGAGTTTCGAAGTTTCTCATGATGTCCAGAAGGTAAAATCTTCAGTTCCATCAGTTTCTGTACCAGTGACAATTAAACCAGCTGCTGGGTCACGTGAAGAAAAGATTGCTGAGTTGTCAGTCACAACTAACCCACCTGCTGTTGATAAGTGTGAATCACCCAAATTCCTGCAGCCTGGGGAGACCAGCTCAACTCTTGTTCGAAGGGATTCAGAGATTCCATTAGAAAGCTCTTCACATCAGTCAAAAGATGGTCCAAAACTGACTTCATCACCATTGCCTGAGGATGATAAACAACCTAACGCAGCATCTCCTTTTCCTGTGGAGGGAACAGCATCCAAAGCATTGTTGTCTCCCCCTCCTATTCCCCTTGAAGGGTCCACACCAGTTTTACCCCATAGTACTGATGAAAGAAGAAGAGAAACTGTTAATAGGTCTGCCTCCATAAAGGACCCACAGAAGAAGCAGATGAAGAAAGGACTTTCTCAACCACAGCATCAGGTAATTGTAACTTCTTGTTATATTAACAGCTTATTTATTATTATTTTTTATGCAAGCCATAATTTGTGGTTGGCTTCTCACTTTCTTTGGCAGGCTTCTGGACAATCCAACTCTATTTCTGGCTTGCCTTCTCAGTCATCAGAGCATGCTAATTTTCCCAAGAGTGGAACTTTTGAGGATATAGCTATTATGACCACTGCTTCATTAAGTGCTAATGGAAGCATTATCAAGTCCACGAGTGAACATGCGTCTGCCACTAGTGTTGCCACTTCTGGCTCTTTAGGAGATACTGACAGATTGGACACGGATGAATCGCAAAAGCGTGAGACTCCTGGAACAAAAGAACAAGGAGAAATTGTGGTGAATGAAGGGCCCAGACAAGTTGAAAGCAGTTCTGAGACATCTTCAGAAACTGCGTCTTTAAAATCTGCGGAAGTCATTAATCATACTGAACCAAATCCTGCGCTGAAGGTAACAACCACCTCCAATGATGTTGGATCTTTGGAAACTGCACAGAAGGATTCTGAAGATTTTGTTGGTCATTGCAAAAAAGATGATATGAAAGCTGATGATTTGGAGATATCAGTTTCCACACTGCCAGATGAGACAAATGCGCTGCTGGATGTGACAAATGCTAAAACTTCCTCAAGTACCGATTTATCTCCACGTTCAAATTGTGATAATAAGACTTTAACTTCAGAAGCCTCCTTTGGTAAAAGTGATAGCTTGAGTGGTAGAGAAGCTGTTACAAAGGCTGTTCTGTCGGATGAGGAGCAGGCTCCTGTGTCAACATCCCAATCTGGCCTTGAAGCTGCTTCTAAACATGAAGGGGAAGTTACTGAGGATTTAACTAATGGGTTGGGTTCTCTTACGGCGGATGATTCCAAGGATATACCTGTGATAGAACTTAGTAGGTCAAAGAGTAATTTGGGGAAAGGGAGGAAAAAAAAAATTAAAGAAATTTTGCAGAAGGCAGATGCTGCTGGAACAACTTCCGATCTCTATATGGCATATAAGAGTCCAGAGGAAAAGAGAGAGGATATTGATACGTCACAAATCATGATCAAGACATCTACTACTGATTCTAAGCAGGAACCAGTTGATGCACATGATGATATTGTGGAAAGTGAAAAGAGCAGGCAGAGTAAAGCTGAGCCAGATGATTGGGAAGATGCTGCTGAAATCCCTTCTCCGAAGTTGCATCCTGTAGATGATGAAAATGTGGCGACAGGTAAAAAGTATTCAAGAGATTTCCTTCTAAAATTCTCAGAGCAGTGTAGTGATCTTCCAGAGGGCTTTGAAATTACGTCTGATATCGCCGAGGCCTTGATGGTTTCTACTGTCAATGCTTCTAGGGAGTCACACCCTAGTCCTGGAAGAATTACTGACAAGTCATCAGGGGGACCTAGACTTGATCGCCGTGGAAGTGGCATCCTTGATGATGACAAATGGAGTAAAGTACCTGGCCCACTCCCTTCAGGAAGGGATCCCAGAATGGATGGTTTTGGGGGGAATATCCGAACTGGGCAAGTGGGCAATTTTGGTTCACTACGGAACCCACGTGCACAAACACCTGCTCAATATGTTGGAGGGATCCTGTCTGGGCCAGTGCAGTCCCTGGGTTATCAGGGAAGTATACAAAGAAATACCCCCGATTCTGACAGGTGGCAGCGTGCTACTGGTTTTCATAAGGGTTTAATTCCTTCTCCTCAAACTCCCTTACCCGTGATGCACAAAGCTGAAAAGAAGTACGAAGTGGGCAAAGTAACGGATGAGGAGCAGGCCAAGCAGAGGCAGTTAAAAGCTATTCTTAATAAGTTAACACCGCAAAACTTTGATAAACTTTTTGAGCAAGTCAAAGCAGTCAACATTGACAATGCTGGTACTCTAGCGGGTGTGATCTCACAGATATTTGATAAAGCTCTAATGGAACCAACTTTCTGTGAAATGTATGCCAACTTCTGTTATCACCTTGCTGGAGAATTGCCTGATTTCAGTGAAGACGATGAAAAGATTACGTTTAAGAGATTGCTTTTGAACAAGTGCCAGGAGGAATTTGAGAGGGATGCAAGAGAGCAAGAAGAAGCAGACAGGGCGGCTCAGGATGGTGAGGTTAAGCAGTCTGAGGCAGAAAGAGAGGAGAAAAGGATCCGCGCTCGGAGACAGATGCTTGGCAACATTAGATTGATTGGGGAACTGTACAAGAAGAAGATGTTGACTGAGAAAATAATGCATGAATGTATAAAGAAGTTGTTGGGCCAACATCAGAATCATGATGAGGAAGATATCGAAGCTCTGTGCAAATTAATGAGTACAATAGGAGAGATGATTGACCATCCCAAGGCCAAGGCACATATGGATTTTTATTTTGATACGATGTTAAAGTTGTCAAACAACATGAAACTGTCTTCCAGGTTAAGGTTCATGTTGAAGGATGCTATCGATTTGAGAAAGAATAAATGGCAACAGAGGCGGAAAGTTGATGGGCCAAAAAAGATTGAGGAAGTGCACAGGGATGCTGCTCAAGAACGGCAGGTGCAAGCTGGTAGGCAGAGTCGTGGTCCAGGGGTCAACGCTTCAGTTAGGGGTCGTCAACCCATGGATTTTGGTCCCAGAGGTTCAAGTATGTTTTCCTCTCCAAATGCTCAGACGGGTAATTTCCGTGGTTTACCCACACAACACCGTGGTTTTGGAACTCAGGATAGCCGATTGGACGATAGACACTCCTTCGAGAATAGGACTTTGTCGGTACCTCTTCCCCAGAGACATATTAATGAGGATTCTATTACACTTGGACCCCAAGGAGGTCTTGCAAGGGGAATGTCCATCAGGGGACAGCCATCAATTTCGAACATTCCTTTAGCTGATGCACCAGGTCCTGGTGATTCCAGAAGAATCGCAGCTGGTCTGAATGGTTACAATTCTGTATCAGAACGGACGGTTTATGGAAGAGAGGATCTCATGCCTAGATACATCCCGGATAGGTTTGCAGGTTCTCTTCATGAACAGTCAAGTCGACAAGATCACAATATGAACCCTGTTAACAGGGACAAAAGGTATGCAGATCACAGTTCCGATAGATCTTTGCCTGAGTCACCAACCATTCGTGGTCAGGGACCTGGTTTTGCGCAAAATGTTTCATTGCCGGAAGACCACTTGCGAGACATGTCCATGGCAACAATTAAAGAATTCTACAGGTAAATATCAGGTCCTTGCATGATTTTTGTTATGTCTTTTCTGCCAAATCGCTCCTTTGTTATTTATCCGACTTTCTTTGTAATTTAAAGATACGTAATAGATAGGTGGCATCAATGTGACGCCTACAGAAGAAAGAAAAAAAAAACCTTTATATGCTCTTTTGACGCCTACAGAAGAAAGAAAGAAAAAACCTTTTTATGCTCTTTTGACGCCTACAGAAGAAAGAAAAAATTACCTCTTTATGCTCCAGTACTTCATACCAGTCTCAATGCCCAAAATGCAGAGGTATATTAACCTTTCCTTAACACTAAAATACGAAATCTTCAAGGGTTTGATCTTAATCGCTGGAAGAATAGAATCCTCCATATACCCGCTTTATATCACTGAAGGAGTAGGAGAAAAACCCAAGCTTGAATTCCATGTTTACAAAAAGACAAAAGGCACTTTGAGGAGGTATCCACCTTGCCTGACACCAACATACCAAAAAAATAATTTCCCTTTATTAGAAGAAACTTCCATTATAGTTATAAAGAATGCTGGTTCATTCCCTCTGAACGACTATCATCAGGCAAAGAGGAGCAACATCTCCCAAATTCCCTTTTCAGCCATGAAGCAACATGCTTACTGTTGATAGTACATCAGAGAAGGTCGCAGTACTATAACTAATTGTGTAGTTGCTTGAACCAACATCCACAAATGTGGCCGATAGAGATTGTTACAGATTGGGATGTGAGTCTTGACGATTTTATCTGTGTAACTGATAATGGCAAAAAGATGCCCTAGCTCCTAGCACACAGTAAAAGACAGGGAGGATAAAGAGTGTAAAGATATTTCACCTCCCAACCAGAGATTTGGACTGGGTATCCCTTGTTATGGTATGGTCCTTTAGGAACTGCACCAACTACACATAGTAAAAGACAGGGAGGATAAAGAGTGTAAAGATATTTCACCTTCCAACCAGAGATTTGGACTGGGTATCCCTTGTTATGGTATGGTCCTTTAGGAACTGCACCAACTCTTTTTCTTCTTGTTCAGACAAAGTTCCTCTGATTAGGAAAATACCTTTGTGGATCATCTACTTTATCTGCACTTTCTTCAAGCCTTCCACAACTTTTGCAGAGGGGTCCCCACCAACATCCTCAATGATTAGCTGGTCTGGGACTTCGACTGACTGGGCCCGATGCACTTGGTGCCTTGGTTACTATGGATACCAAATATTGATGGGCCACCTTCTGATTCCCCTAATGAACTCTACCCTATTGCTACCAGGGAATTTCAGCATCCTGTGATAGGTTGAGGATATCACTTTCATCCTATGCAACCTAGTTCTCCCAATAATTGCATTATAGGAAGAGGGGATGTCTACTACCAAAAACTCTGTTTGTAGAACGACGGATCCTGTTCCAAAAAGGTATTGTGACCTTCCCCAAATGACACACTGGATGGGCGCTAAAACCAACCAAGGGAGTCATGGATCTTTCCAAGGCTTCCTGTAGTAACTCCAACTTCTTAAAGGTACTGTAGATCTTTGTGCAGCTTCCCTGGTCCACGAGAATTCTCTCTACGTTGTAATTGCCCACTCATAGAGTTATGACAAGTGCATCATTGTGTGCGGAAAGTCACCCCATTCGGGTCTTCGTCTGTGAATGTGATTGGCTCTTCCACCATCTCTTCGTTTCTGGTCCTTTTGTGCCCTAGCTTCATCACCTGCCTCTCGTGACTATCCTGTCGTCTTATGTGCCTTACTTCGTACATGGTATATGGAGTTGCAAGCCCATGTATCATCTGTATGACATCTTTTGGACCTTGTTCGTGAGTCCAACTCTTCTACCTTCTCAGGGCTTGCGTTCTCATCCTCTATAAATTCTTTGAGATGGTCGTTCGCTACCATCTCGTCAAGGAACTTCTTGTGTACCAATCTTTTGGTCATATGCCCCAGTCTCGGTCGTAACTGCACCGTTGTTTGTTGCCTTCTTCTTTCTGTATCCCCACCTAACTTTGGAGGCCATTTAAAGAACGACCGGCCCTTAATCTGATACATCATGCAATATATTGGCTCTTTAAAGATCGTGTTTAGGCTGAAATAGGATTTTGGGTCTGGCGCAGCCATCTCTTGTTTGGGACATACTCATCCTTATTGGGTGTTTGGGACATACTCCTCCTTATTGGGCATACTCCTTGTATGTCTTCTGTTCGGTAGTCTTCTTCTCAGGACTTCGTGGCCAAGCAGAAGTCAGCCTTCCTCCTCCTCGTAGGATCTGGTCGTCCACTCTCTCCATTAATTTTGCTAGGGATTCTATGGGTACATGGTCAGGCATTCATGTAACTTCCCATGTATGGCAGGCTCCTCTTAAAAGTAATACTCTTCACTTCAATTATCAATTTTGTTAAACATCTCCCAATACCTCTTTGCGTATTCCCGAACAGTTTTCTCTTTCCCTTGCTTCATTGAAGTCAACACATCGAATGTTGTTTGGACTGCATGGCTCGTCAGAAACTGTGCAGTGAATTCCTCAGAGTTGTCGTCTCCAAGTGCTAATGGAGTAATGAGCCAACTTGTGATACCATCTCAATGTAACCTTACCCAAGCTTGAGGGAAACATCCTACAGAACAGCGTATCATCCCCAGGATGTATGAACATGGCTTGCTGGTAATGTTGGACGTGCACCACAGGATCATTGTTTGTTTCATTTGAGCACAAATGTACTGTGCTAACTGCTAACCGTACTTGGTGTTTTCTCCTTTTTGATGTGAAGCCCTATGATAAAATTTGCAGAAGTAGGCGAACTAAGAAGGCCCAATTGATGATGCACTGATTGCTTTTTCGTGATAAAATTTATTCTGTCGAATTGAAGGCACGGGAATTTTAAAAATGACCCACATGTAACTACCTACTACAATCTAAATGAAGTTGAGATGTTTAACTAATTTATTCTGAATCTCTCTTCGAGATATGGTCAGTTCTGTAAGATTTTAAGTGGGTTGGAATTGGGATCGTATTTACTGGCTGCTAAGTGCTAAACGCATTGTGGTTTGCCATCAAGGCTACGGACTGCAGGGATGCCATTTCTAAGGGCTGTTAGGGTAATATCAAAACCTCGGCAAATTTAAAGTGCATGAACCAATTAGAATGTGTTAAATCGTTTTTCTTGTGTTGAGGTCTAACTGCATTTGAAGAATACCTGAAATGTTGACATCCTGTATCAAATTTTGCGTTGGTTGCTGCTAGAATGAGATAGCATGTGGTGATTAGGGTCTCCCTTTTAGTGACTTCATGGCATCTGCTTCGTTTGTCACAAACAATGGTCATGTGGGACATGATCTTTCAACACCATGAGCTTTCTGAACTTTGACTAAGAATTAGAGTGGATCTGCAAAAAATATGCTCAGCTGTGATTGGACTCTCTATGTGAGGTATTGATTGGGTTAAAATATCAATATAGCACTCATGATAGGGTACGTTTCTGTATTGCTTGAAGGAGCAGAGAGAGACTAGGGATTGATATCCGATGTAAAGCCTTTTACGATTCTTTAATGAGAGCAAAATGTCTTTTGTCCAAAATACCACAGGAGGCATACCCTGTAGAAAAAAAGAGAGAATAAATAATAATAATAATAATAATAATAATAATAATAATAATAATAATAATGATGATGATGATGATGATGATGGTAAAGGAGGAGGAATCCATGAACAAAAGTTGATGATTTAGTTATGACTCAAACTAGTTTTTGGGTTACGACCGAACTGGTTGTGCACTCAAAAAGTGGTGCATACGGTATCGAGTCCTGTTTTTACTACCTACTTGTGATACTTTTATGGTAAAAACAAAGAAAGAAATATAGACCGTGTTTCCTGTTTTGTGTGTATTATTCTCATGTAGTAGTCCAAGTTTTGGGTTTACCATTTGGTTAACTATGCACGAATACTTGTTTTAGATGTCAATGCTCAGTTGGGTTACTTGATTACTACTGGTATCCAAAACAAACTTACAAGTACAAGAACAATTAATATTGTTTTATATCAATTATTTCTGGTTGCCATGCAAGATATTTTGAAGTTGATATATTTGTGTCCGAGGATTGATGTTTTAGGAGAAAGTAGAAAATCTTTGACACCACGGATGAAATTATGATGGTCTCTGCCGTTGAAAAGCTGAATGAATTTATAGTACCTGTCTACATTGAACTGAACGATACCTTTTTTTCTTACTTCTGGTTATGAATGATTTCTTTCTTTTCCAAATAGCAAATATACTGTCTAGGATGTTTTCTCCCACCTTCGAGGAATTCAGACTTGGCTGCTCTAATCCATATCTGCTCTTTCCCATTTGCATTTATCAGCTATCAGCCTATCATATGTTATGTGCATACTCAGGACTTGGGAGTAATCTGTTTGATATAGGATTACATATGATTAGCCAGATCCTGAACTTCAGCATTTTTGGGTTTTATTATAATAGCTGTGGTGAAGAAAATGTATGATGCTAAGTCGGAAACGATTTATCCATTGTATTTTTTACCTAATCTATTACTTTGTTTTGAGCTTTGTTCTGCATTGTGGTCTTCAAAAAGACTTTCTACATGGTCAATCTCCTAGAGCGGAGGCTCTGTTCTCAGAAATATTGCTATTCTGTTGAGCACTAATACTGAACTGTTTATCTTTTCAGCGCCAAAGATGAGAAGGAAGTTGCACTGTGCATAAAGGAATTGAATTCTCCGAGCTTTTATCCCTCGATGATATCTATCTGGGTCAACGATTCTTTTGAGAGGAAAGATATGGAGAGGGATCTTTTGGCCAAGTTACTCATCAACCTTTCAAAAACTCGGGATGGCATGTTAAACCAAGATCATCTCATCAGAGGGTAAAGAAAAGAAAAAATCATCTTGTCATCTAAATAATCACTCTCTGTCCCACTTTGTTTGCCCAGTTTCACAATCCACATCATCCCAAAAAATCGTCTATATTTTTTATTCTATCTTTTTTAAAAAAAATGATTTTCTGTTGTCTACAAAAACTGATTGACATATTTTGATTGTTAGAAACAAAATTCTGGAAATTATTCACAACATAACATTATTTAATCTGATTATAGGGGACGACCATAAAAAATGGGCAAGCACTAGTGGAGGAAGTAATCTGCATGCCTTCCTGTCAGTTTGAACCTCTTTCTGACTTTATTTTTGTTCAGGTTTGAATCTGTTCTTTCTACTTTGGAAGATGCCACAAATGATGCCCCAAAAGCAGGAGAATTCCTCGGCCGTATCTTTGCAAAATTCATTTCTGAAAAGGTGCTTCCATTTTCAGAAATAGGGCAATTGATATATGAAGGTGGGGAAGAGCAAGGAAGTCTAGTAGAGACGGGGCTTGCGGCTGAAGTTGTCGGAACCATCCTGGAGACTATCAAGTCAGAGAAAGGAGAATCCGTCGTGAATGAAATCCGCACAAGCTCTAGTTTGAAGCTTGAGAAATTCCGACCGCCAAGTTCTACCAAATCGCGGAGACTCGATAATTATATTTATTAGAGGATAGTGATGCTCATCGTATGTTCTAGTAGTTAGGGTATGATCTTTTCAATCTGCAGAAATATGGGGATTCAGAATATGAAGGGTTGTCCTTCCATGTTTTGATATTTATTGTCGTATAAAATGAACTGCAAAAGGTTCAGTTGGGCATCCAAATTCTGTTGCTCCTCATGGCATTACTTTATGCTAGTATTTTTGATCCAATTTGTTTCCACGTTATCTACTCTCGAATGGAATTGCATCTTTCTGCCAGGATTTTAGATTGCTTTTACCATTCCAGAAGTAGAGTTTCAATTCGACTCGCGATAAGATAGTGCAATCAATGCATTCACAATTGGGTGGAATTGGAAATGTGATAACGGGATGATCATATGTCGGAAAAAAAGAAGAAGAAGAAATGCGATAATGATCTCTGGAAGAAAAAAAAAGAAATTGGGTGGGGAATGATTTCACCAAATGTTTTAGAAAGTATGTTGTCCTTCACTATTGATAACCAGACTTTGCATGGAATAGCCAGAGGGTTAATGTAATCTTGTGATGGCAGCAATTTTGCTTATGCTCCAGTGAAAAAATCCCTTCTGTGCCACTACAAAGACGAGAGAACCAAGACATGACCATTATGGTCTTTTCAAACACCACTTTTGTGTTCTCAAATGGAAGGTTGTGTTTTTGACATTTCAATAACATCGTTGAACTCTGATAGGGGGAAGTTACTAAAAAATCCCCATGGATTTCTCTACGATTAAGGGCAGTTAAATGTGGTTATTCCAAAGTTTTGACTGTGAAACTGTAAGAGCATCCGCATCAGTCTCTCTAAATTTTGGACCAAATAAAAAGTCACTTTATTACTTTAGCTAGTCGCTTTTATAATGCTTATTGCATCAAACTCTCTATTCTAAATGTCCTATAAATCTCTCCTTATTTTTTAAATATAATATTGAAATGTTACAAAGTGGGCGCAAAAGCAAGGAAATTGGAAAAATAATCTGGGGTGAGTGAACAACACCTCTTTGGAAGAAAAGAGGGACTGTAGCTCAGGTTAATTCTCAGGTGGCATAGGTGAGGCTGGCAAAGCATGGTTTCAAGGGTTTTGCTCTTCAATTTAACGTAGAAGAAAGAGTAAAGAGAGAGATGTGGATGCTCTAAGCGTCTATTTGGTTGTTCAAAGAACTGCCATATTGGAAATAAGTACTTCACAATGCTAGTGATTAAAGGACAGTTAGTCATCGATTCATTTGTTGTAGCAATTTCTTGTACGACTCAAAAGCTTCACCAGATCATAAGATTAGATTAGTACAATGAATTAAATACTACGTGGTGGATTGCAATGTGTTGAGGTTTGCTTATATTAATTATATATACAATTTTACCAAAAAAAAAGAAAATAAAAAGGAAGACCTATGCAATCACTCTCCCTGTACATTGCAGATGCTTGTAGGAATTTTACATCAATGCAAGTAAATTTTTGGGTACATTCAGGTAAACCCTTAATCCTTGCGAAACATTCAGGTCAACCCTTTTTACGAATGAGAATACCCTTCCTCTTGTTCAGAAAAACATGACATATATATAGGAGTTGTACATTTTTGGGGACCCAGGGGTCCTCGAGGGCCCATTTGAGCCGTTGATCTCGGCAATCAATGATTCGGATCTGCAAAGTGTCGATATGAAATCAAGATCATTGAAAACAAATCCAACGGCAGGGATGCTGCCCTCCAGGCTCCCCGTTTGCCATTTTTTGAATGGCATATAGGAGTTGTACTTGCAAACCCACAATTGGTTAATCGCCACGATTTTTTACTAAGAAATTCCCTCTCAATATATAACTACTACATCAATAATCACGATTTGAATCCAATGAAGTTTCTCTATATGAAGAAACACTACAATGAAGTCCCATCTCAACTCAATGCCCTGTATAGAGAAGAAATCACAATGAGAATGGCTTTGTGTACACATCAAATGGTTGGCAGGCAGTCAACTGTGGCTCCTGTGAGCAAAAATAGCAAAGTGCATCATCAGCAAGTTTCCATTACATTTACGAAATTCAATGTAAATCTCAATCCCTCTTAAATCTTTAGATGAATACTTCTCATCATAAACTAGTTCTTTACTCTCTCCAGATCTTTTCTTAATCCCATCCATAATCGATAGATTTTATGCGCTGCGTGCAACCCTAAAATTATCCAGGGTGCTTGTTTTATTTACCATAAAAAGGTAAGTCAACACAAACAATTTGTTTTTCTTTCTTGCTTTTCTTCTCTTTTTCTTTTGGTGATACAGGAAATCAAAATAGTTGTATCCATGCTTCATGATAGAATGTCTTTCCAACAACCTTAAGGTTTATGATGGGAAAACACGACAAAATACCTGTCTCAAGCCACCACCACCAGCACTGCCTCCTGTCATAAGCATGGTGAGAAGGGATGTAACCACACCACCCCCAAGGTCACCTCCAAGGTCACCCCCACTCCCGACACTTCGGATGGCAGAACGCATAGAGTTCAATATGCTCCCATACGTAGTCCCGTGCCCACGCTCAATGGCTTGGATGAAACAGAAAGTCATTGCACCTGTTGAGGTGACTTTAGATAGAGCCTGTTCCCATAGAAATATTAGCCGAGTATTTTCCTTCATCTGAACTAAGTAATTGCTTTTTGCAATTAAATTCTTAAGGAGGTCTAATCAGGCTTCGTAAAACTTACAGCTGTATCTGCAGAGGTTTGATCGTCATCACAACCACTGAATGAAATGACTTCACCGCCATTCGTTCCTTTCCACATTCCTGATCGAGGGCTATGGTCCTCCCACGCATATTGTCCGCTCCTATTTTCAAGAAATGCAACAAAATTCATAAACCTAATTGACACTAGAGAACTAGAAACAATCTGAAGATCGCTAAACAAAACTCTAAACAGAACTCTTGTACCGGACCTCAAATTTAGGGATTGACAAAAATTTGGAAATCTCCTTAGAAGAAAATGTAAGAATGATTTTATACCTTCCTTTAAGGAGAGCATAATGGGTTGCGAAAGTTTAGCCTTCACAAGTGTGGTTACAGTTCAAACCTTAGTAGCAGGATCCTTCTAAAATGGGTGCGCTACCAAGACGGGAGCTTGACGGGAACTCGCTCCCCTCGAGATGGGAGCTCGCTCCTAACTAGGATGAGAGCTTATTGGGCCATTAAAGCAATTATTCTCATACTTTTATGGGTGTGGAAATAAGAATATGAAAATCATGAGTGAAGAAGTTTTGCAAATTGAAAATATCTAACTTCCCAAAAAATTTACCCTCTTAAGATAGGGAAAATTCTCCATAAGCATCACTTTTCCTTCAATAGTTTTAAGTATTTAAAGATATTTTATATCATATTTAAATATGATCTATATAAGTCCTTAAGGCTCCCAACC
This sequence comes from Vaccinium macrocarpon, assembly GCA_022606695.1. NCBI lineage: Eukaryota > Viridiplantae > Streptophyta > Magnoliopsida > Ericales > Ericaceae > Vaccinium > Vaccinium macrocarpon. Next base: position 22,695,258 of record CM040179.1, read on the forward strand.
TTGGGAGCTTCTCCGCTGCACCCGCTCCCACTCCCACTCCCGTTCCCATCCCCGCATCTGCTCGCGCTTCGTGCAACTAAGGTTCAAACATGGTGTCTTTGAGGAAAGCATATCTTGGAGATCTACATAACCAATTATAGCTCCATTTAAAATGTTTGCTATATTGGTGAATGAACCCAGATTACTGAAACTACAGGGCTGAAATCACATTGACATGTACATAGGAGTTAGGGTCAGGATTATAAGAGCTATTAAATTTGTTTAAAACTGATCCGAATCATACAGAATCACGGTCCAAAGATTTGGTTACTATCCTTATCACACAAACTGTCTTCTTATGCTAGTGGAACTGGACAGCAGGACTATCGCTAGTAGCAATGATGCTCCTTATTGCTTGATACACATTACTGAACCCATTTCCTATCATCTTACGCTTTTAGTGGAACTGGTAATCAATCTAACCAAGATACCTTTGGGAAACTAGGCACATTAATTATGTGGATAGGATAATGACAATTGCAGACACAATTATGTGAAAGAAAAGTCGAAACACAAGATAAAACACCTTTGATATCTATGATATCACATCACTATGAAATTACTTAGCTTTGTGCAGGTCATTGGCATTTAACTTATTTGATACCAGTAGGCCACTCTTATTGCTTCTTAGCTTAAACTTCGGTCATATAAACCAATGGTTAGCTTTTTTACAAGGCAGTAACTTTTTCATTCACTGCAGACAAAATTCCTTTTGTCCTCTCTCTTGTATTCTAAAAGGGCATCAAAGCTTTAGTTCATCCAGCTTCTAGGTTCAAGTCTTTTTGTTTGCATTTATTCCCTACTTAAATTTTTCTTATCCATTTTGCATTCTGTTTTGCCCTTTGTTTGAATGTTTGCATCTCCACATGCAAGCCATGATTAGCATGCAAGCTTGATGTACAGTATTGGCCCCATTTCCATGCAACTTAAACTTTTGGGACAGTCAATGACTTAACATGGTATCAGAACTGCTGGGTATTGTGCATTAGTGGCCTCCCTTTCAGTTGGATGTTAAGAATGTGTTCCTTAATGGGTATTTTTGTGAAAAAGTTTATATGCATAATCCTACAAGCATCTTTCATACTTTCTGGGCTTGTTTGTCATGTACATTGTACTCTCTATAGCCTAAAATAGTCTCATCATGCTTTGGTATGAGCGGTTTCAAGATGTTCTTACACCAAATTGAGTTTCAAGTTAATACCCATGACTCTGCCCGCCCAACCTCTCATGACCTTATTCTCCTCTTCTCGTATGTGAATGTAGGATGATAGGATCATTGCAAGTTACTATTCGTGAGGTGAAATGAAGTTTCATCTCTTCTATGAGTTTTGAAGCAAAGATTTGGGCTCTCTTTATTCTTTAGTATTCCGTGGTATTGAGGTTCCCTCCTCTGGTAGGTTTTTCTTGTCATAGTCTAAAGAAGCAAAGAATATTATTCATAGGGCTCATGTCACTACCCGATACTTTGCGATATGTTCATGGTACAATTCTTCAATGTTTACCACCCTCTTATACTTCAAGCTTGATTCTTTGGGACTATGTTTATACTAACCAGGCAGGTAACATCTCTGATCTAGTTTTTTGTTTTTCTTGATGATTTTTTGTTTGTTGGAAAAACAAGAAAAAAATGGCCATTGCTAACTCAATTGCTGAAGCAGGTTATTATGATATGGTTCAAGTCAGTCGTCACCTTTGACTAGGATAAGGGTGTTACTCTACCTTCCTCCAAGGTTCTTTACATAGCTATTTTATTTAGATTGCCCAAAATTAAGTTCTCCACGAGAAGCATTTTGAAATTGATTACGCTTTCAATCGCAACTGTCTTCTGTCAGGCACCATTGAAGTCGGGAGTCGGGCACTATTGAACGTCCTTAAGTCAGTCTTCACTGCAGTTGGGTGATTTCTTCAACGAGACACACACTAATCTCACTTTTGTTCCATCCTAGGGAAACGGGCAAATGCTTGAAATGCTTTATGCTTCGCCCAAACATCTTTTTTTTTAAAATTTTATTTATTTGGTAGGGGGTAGGGGCGGGGACGTTGAAGCTAATGGTTAGCTTTGTTTAGGTTTTTTACTTTTTCTTAAGCAAACAATTCCTTTTGCCAATTCCAACCCCCAATTTTCCCTTGGTTGTTTGAGATTTTAGTAATCAGATAAGGTAGCATGGAATAAGGTGGCTAGCTTAAGTACGAGGGCCGAAAGGTCTCTCTCTCTCTAGGAATTTATTTCCTCTTCCCACCCTTCTTTTTACAGCTAGGGTTTTCCTTTGGGGAGGTGGGGCTGCCGCCTCCTCGCCCTGTCTCCCCCCCACACCCACCTCCTCACCGGCCACCCACTTTCACTTCCCCGCCAGTCTCAATACCAAACCCAAAAATCAGATCTTCCTTTCCTCCGCCATCACTCTGACCCCTCCGCCTCCACCATACCCGTTCCTCCCACTCTTCTCTACCCCAATGCCGTTCTTTCCCCTCTTATTTTTTTGGGTTTTGGGAGCCGGATCTGACAACGAGGTGAACTTTTGGGTGACTCAAGCCCCCTCCGGCAAATAAAGTCCCCAGAATCCATTGGCGGCAGCTATGGAGTACTATGGGTCTCTTCCAGAGAAGCGACTCGACCTAACTTGATGAAACTCGGTTTGATTCGAGGCAGCTCAGGTGACTCGGTTTTTTTGAGCAATCTAGTTTTGTTTTTGTTCTTGTATGGATTCCATCTGCTTTTCTGGTTAATCTGATCTTAGTCTACACGATCCCTAAATTCTCCTTCAGTCGTTCCTATTAGACTCACACCAAACCCGATTTTGGTTCGGTTTGCTTGAGTATCCGAACTGTTTACTCCTTGGAGTATGTGTTTTGAGAGCTGACGCTCGTGTCTAGAAGTCAGAGGTAGCTCTCTTACTCTGGTGCTTAATTAGTTGTTTATCTTTTGTTTTGTGGGTTGTTTTCCTAGACTTTTATCAGTGTATTTTGGATGGAATTCTTTTTAAGTGTCGCTAGGCCTTTTTAAATGTGAAAGCTTCTCTCCTGTTCAAAAAAAGAAAAAAAATTGTTTTGCCTTCTCTCTAAGTCTAAGGTATCTCCAAATCTAATGTCCCACAACACATACATCTTTCGTCCCAAAATGTTGAGTTTATAATCCTTCGATAAGCCCCAATAATTATTTACCTCGACAATTCAAAAGTTTTCTAGTTTGAATGTTATGTGTCAGTATCCAAATAAGGGAAAGTGGGAATAATTTACCAAAAAAAAGGGGGGGAAATGGGAAATACTAATATTTCTAATGGTTCAAAATATACGCTAATGCAACTAGTAAAGAACTACCACATGGTAAAGTATCTTTTCCTTGCATGGAAATTCATACAATATTTATATCCTTAAAGAGTTTACTTTTCTGACACGGAAGAATAAATAAGGATGGAATGAAGGGATAGAAATATATTGCCAATTCAATATATGGACATTTAAAAGTAAACCCCACCTGTTCATTCTGCAAAGGAATGGCAAGTCTAGTACGGTGCCACTATGGCAAGCATCTATCATTGCATGAAGCTTAACACCATAAGGAAGAGGCCTAACTATTGTTGCATTGATTTCATCATCAACAATCATACCCTGAGTTTCAAAGTCGAGGGGGCATAAAGTTTCATCATAACCATCAACTTCGTCACCACTAAAGTTCCTTTGCCGTGAACCATGACCAGAATAGTGAAACAGAAGGGAATCTCCTGGCTGGCAGCCTTGTACGAGCCAATATAATGCCATCCGCATATTCTGTTTGGTTGGAAGTCTATAGGGATCAGTTTCTTCCTCTGCGTTACAAAATTAATGAAGTATCATCACTCGTAGCAAGAGGCATGAAATAATCAAAAACGAAAGATTCTTACTGTCATCATGCATTGAATTGATCATTGCGAATTGGTTACCAGGAAACCAACCCAATTTGAGCATCAAGTCTCAATCAATTATGGATAGCTACATTATCCGTTATGTCTATTGAGCTTTGTCAAGGGTATTGTGAGACGTGATATCCAGCAAATCTTGATCCCTTTGAACTATTGCCTCTAAAGTCAATTTTGGTCTACCTCACCCTTTTAATGCTACCCTCTACCATAACCATATCACTCTTCCAAACAACTGCATCAACAGATCCATGATAGACATCTTCTTTTTCAATTTTCCTAAGCCTTATATGCAGCAAATAAAAAGTTGTCCTTGAAAAGTGTACACTATGTGAACAGGGGAAGTGCAAGACATGTATCCCGCTTCAACTTCAAGACATGTAACCTTCTTCAACTTCATTACAACAAGAAATCAAGTTGATGTGGGATACACTACAACTTCAGCCGCAGACACATAAAGAAAATTGTTTATCACAACTCAAGACTGGCTATAAGCAACAAGAAGAGAGTACAGAGATGATTTCATGTTTTCCCTATTAACTGAAGATCTAGAAGGATGAACACCATCTGCCAAGGTACCAAATAGCATTTCACTTTAACACATAAGCATCATAAGAACCCAATCCGAAATAGGCAATCAAGAATTTCTAAGGTGTCAAGTTCAGCAAGGATTAATTTAGGGGTGTGTTTGATACCAGAGTTCAGAGGTGGGATAGGACAATGAAGGAGTGGGGCCCTCAAGACCCATGTTTGTTTTTATTTTAACGTGTAGGATTGATAGTCCGATGGGGTTGATTGTGGAATGACAAGTATAACCTCCCCTCTTTTAGCTATTGACGCAAATCCCCTATGGCATAAATTCTGTGATACCAACAAAACCCCACATATGTAAGTGGCTGTGAATGTAAATCTATGAATATCGTATTATTTAATGTTCTGCACTCAGTACTGCAATTTTTCCGCTTTGTTGACAATTATGAATTTCCCAAAATAAGTCACGGTGCTAAAAGTCACTTAATTGTCCTTTCCCCCAAAAATTAGGTAAAAGTCATAATTTTTTACTTTTCCGATTTCCTCTCGTCAAGGAGAATTAATAAGTCACAAAAGTTTAATGCAAAACCGACAAACACTAAATTTGTTTTGAATAAAGACAATTTAAAAGTGATTTTTCGCACCGTGACTTATTTTAGAAAACTAGGCTTTAAGCAACTTGTTCTTTAATGTGAATGGAAACAAGTAATGAAGATGGAATTAATGAGCATTGAAACAAGTAATGAAACTAGAATTTAGCATTTTTTGCATAATTAAAATTTGCAAATTCGAAAGAAAATTGTGTAGGAATGATTCAGCTCCTCATTAATAATCTCACCTTTTAATAAGCATCTTGTTCTTGCTAGTAATAAAGCATGTTTTGCATACATATATTAATAATCAAATGAAAAATAATATCATCATATATTTATATTAAACCTTACGTCCTAATTTTGTCTCGAATCTCAATAAATATTTGATTTGTTGCGACATAATATAAATGTTTATTTTCTTTTAATTTTCCAAAATGTTGAAAAAAAGAAAGAAGAAAGATGGCAATTCCATACCAAACAAGGCTCGACATTTTTCAAAATAATAACATATTTTCATGTACCATTTTTATATATTAGTTTTGCACTGGTGCAAAAATGGAAATTGATACTTATAGTCCAATCCAATCCTATCCTATGTAAAACAAACATGTTAAATAACAATCCTATCTTCTAATCCGGTGCAAAACAAACATGCTCATATCCCACTTCAATCCCAATCGCCACCCCCCCAATTACCAATCCCCTCGTGCTTGTAACGGTTATCAAACGAGACCTATGGGGCCAAATTGATCACCAAAGTTCATATGCACTCCAAAACTGTATAAATAAGAAGTCATATGAGTTTGGCTTGTGATTAGCACATTTGATGTATCTATGAGATAGGATTGAGAGAAAAACAAAACTTTCACACAATTCTAACTCATCCAGTTTTCAACCTAAGTCCAACCAAATCACTATTCAGCTCCATTTGCATTGACAGCTCTCTAAAACTTCTTGAAGACCTGGTTCCTTGGGCTCTAAGGAAAGTTTACTCCAAAAGGAGCATAGTGGTAGTTTTGAACATGGATTTACAAAAATGTGGTAGTTTTGAACATGCATTTACACAAATGTGCTCCACATGTATAAATAGAGGGCTGCACGTCCCTTACATCATGCCATAATTACTTGTTTTTAGTGCTCCACAGATATAAATAGAGGGTTGCATGCATTTACACAAATTTACCACTTATGTACACTTGAAGTTTTGAAACTCCACACCTTCAATAAACATTGATTCATAGATTCTTCATTCGCCCTTTACCCCGACCCTGCTTCATCCATCTCCCTGGCACCCTGATAGCATTTCCCCATTTGGTGCCTAAGCTTGCCCCAAAAGAATAGTTCCTGGGATTCTAGTGCCTGCTACGTATTTTTGAACCTAATCTTTTTATTTGACCCCTTATATCTTGAGCTTGATATTTTCTCAATTGAGCAGCTATAGGATCTCCCAAACTCTATAAAATCCCATCAATGAAGGAGGTACATGTACTTCACAAGAAAAAGCTTCATTCACTTATTTCTTTTGTCACTCAAAAAAAATCCAAAGGGTTTCTACTTACTTGAGAAAAACTAAATCAGCCCTATGAATATCAAGTTCCTTCAAGGAAGACTGACACCAGTTGTTTGTCTGACAACATAGTTCGGTTTCTCAGATCTTACATGAGAGTATTAACTATTGTAAGTTAACACAGATTGGAAATGGGATAATGGATATACATGGTTGTATTGCTCTCCTTTTTTCTTTTTCTTTTTTTTCCTTTTTCCAATACTCTCTAATATTCCATTATCATTATATCTCCCAGTCAAACACCAGATACAATACATAAAACATGTCCTTTTGCCCAACATTCCACCGCCAAAGGAATTTGACAAAATCCAAACCGAGAATTGACAATCGCTTGGAAAATATCGCAATAACATGAAGGAAAAAAGTTCAAATTTGGTACCAGAACCAATCAAACCAAACCAAAACGAGCCTTATGTCCTAATCAATTGGGGTCGGCTACTTGAATCCTGTTTTTCCATTCAACTCCGTCTAGGGCAACTTCTTCACTTAGGTTTAGTAAGCCCAAGTCCATTCGTATGACGGCATCAGAAGTCAATTTAGGTCTTCCTCTTCCCCTAGCCCTACTATCCACTACTATCATATCACTCTTCTTGACTACTGCTTCTGGAGGTCTATGATAGATATGTCCAAACCACTTCAATCTATTTTCTCTCAACTTATCCCATATAGGTATAACTCCTACCATTCACGAATAGTTTCATTTCTAATTATATCGCTTCAAGTCTTGCCACACATCCACCTCAACATCCTCATTTCAGCTACACTCATCTTATTCACTTGTTGCTTCTTGATAGGCTAACACTGCGTCCCATAAAGGATGGCTGGTCTGATAGCAGATTTATAAAACTTCCCTTTCAATTTGGTAGGTATCCTTCGATCACAAAATACACCTGAAGCGGCTCTCCATCCTTGCTAAAGATTGAACCTAAATACCTAAAATGCTCACTTTTTGGTATTTTGATATTGAATCCTCATTTCTTCTGTGTGGGCCCTTCTAGTGTCGCTAAACTTACGGTGCATATACTCAGTTTAACTCCTACTTATCCTAAAATCTTTGGACTTCAATGCTTCTCTCTAAATTTCTAAATTAGCATTAATCACCCTTGCAATTTCATCCACTGGGACAATATTAGCTGCAAAAAAACATACACCTCGAATATCATTTTGAATATGTCTAGTCAACTCATCCATAACTAAGGCAAAAAGATAAAAGCTCAAAGCTGACCCTTGGTGTAACCCTACTATAATTGGAAATTCACTTGTTTCCCCATACTAGTGATCTAATAGTAGTAACAGTAGCTTCATACATCTCTCTAACCACATCGATATATCCTTTTTTCACTCTTTTTTGCCCCAAAACCCACCAAATGGTCTCCCTAGGTGGCCTATCATAGGCTTTTTCTAAAATCTACAAAAATCATATGGAGATCCCTCTTCTTCTCCCTATACTTTTCTACCAACTTCCTTAACAAATAAATTGCTTCCATGGTTGATCTCCCCGGCATAAATTCAAATTGGTTCTCCAAGTCTTCGACATTGTTGTCAGTTTTCACCATTCTCAAGCGATGCTCAATAACTCTTTCCCTCAACTTCATTGTATGGCTCATCAACTTAATGCCTCTATAGTTGTTGCAACTTTGAATATCCCTTTTATTTTTAAATATAGGTACTAAGGTGCTCCTCCTTCACTCATCAGGCATCTTCCTAGTCATAATAATCTTGTTGGATAATTTTGTCAACATTAATTTGAATTTAATGTCAATTAACATGCAAACGGAGACACAAAGACAGAAAGACGGAGGATTCGGTTTGCCAAGTAAAAGAGCTGTTTTTTGACAATATTCTTTTCTTGGGTTTCAGGGCTGGTGTCTCCTAGTCTTGACTCATTTGTAAATTTTGTGGATTCTTTTAATACATAAGTTCAGTGGGCCATTTTGTCGAGTAAGCCCTCAGTTTCTAACTTTTTTTTTTTTGGAACGGGATGGCATTGCCTTGATGCCGTTTCTTTCTACTTTATTGATTATTTACCACATAACAAGGAGAGATTTCATAACTGGTCCTGATAAGAAGAAAGGACAGACAATAAGCAAGCAAAGCACAGAGAGAGAAATTTCGTGACCGTCATTGATTGACTACGTATAAAAACCAACTGAAAAGGGAGAGAGAAAAAAGAAAAGATAAATGAGGTTGATTAAAGTAAAGAAGAACAATCTCTTCCGGCTGTTGTAGATACCAGTCCCAAACAATAAGTTTGAAAAAAATTACATGTAAAACCAACCATTATTATACTAATTAAATACAACCTTTAGAAACCCAACTTCTATAACCAGTTATGGATCCAAGGAGGTGTAGGTGTTCTCTCCCCAAAATAATTAAAAACCCAAACTTATTAATATGTTGTACAACAATATACCAAACTACACAAGAATCCGTACCCGATCTGTCCTTATCTATAACACGAGTGAGCACTAATAGATTCACCAATACAATAGAATCATACGTGATTGTATGTGGGGTGGATGGATATAGAAACCCAACTTCTATAACCAGTGATCGATCCAAGGAGGTGTAGATGGTCGCTCCCCATAATAATTAAAAACCCAGTTTCTATATTAACACGTTGTACAATAATATATGAAACTATGCAAGAGTTAGTACCCGGTCTGTTCTTTTTCTTATTTTTCTTATAACTCAGTTGTGTGAGCTAGCTTACACGCGCACCTCAACAAATTCTGGACCTCAACAAATTCTGGAGACCAATTGTTGGCGGAGTCTCAATTAAAATCAAATCTCCCATATGAACCGGCCCAAAGGAGTTGATAGCATATGAAAGTATTCCAAACAGGCACGGGAGCAAACCTAAGTCCATTCCAATCCCTTGGAATTTACCCGATCTGTCCCTATCTATAACACATGTAAATATATTCGTCAATACAATAGAATCATTCGTGATTGTACCTGTGAGCATGAGAATAGAAGATTCTGGAAACTTGAACTTATTAATCAACAAATACTTCATGCACTTGGCGTCGTTGATGCAGCCCTTGAGCTCGTGCCTGGAGTACTTATACGATATCCCACAGATCACAGCCTTCTTCCGCCCGTGAGCCGCCGGCGGAGCTGGGTTGAACGGAGACGGGGACGGCGGAGGCAGCGGAGTGTCGGGCGCGTGAGAAGCAGACGCCGCCGGAGGAGTGGCGGTGCGTGGATCGGCGATGTGAGTGATGGCCTGGCATAGGGCGCAGCGGATGGATCTGACCCCGGGAGGGAGCTGCAGCGGAGTGCGGCAGTTGGAGCAGTTTACGAGCATGGGAGGCGGGTGGAACATTGTGAGTGGTGGTTTTCGTGAATTGGAAGGGAGATCGGGGGTATATACGGAATGATCAATTTATCGAATTGGGAATACAGAGAGAAGACTGAGAGAGATGAAGGCTGTCTTAAATCTTAATTATTGGGATTTTACATATATATATGTGTGTGTGTTGAATTTTTTGGCTTGGTATTTTGTTTTTATTTTAATATTCAGAGGGCATTTGGCCACTCATTTTTTGCATTTTCCATTTTTACTTATCACATTTTGGATGTTTGAAAGCTGTTCTCCAAAACACATTTTTGGATAATGAGTTCTTGGTTTTTCACTTTAGAGAAGAGAAGTCAAAAAGAGGTATTGAACTACTTTTCACATTCAACACTCACATTCTCCACTTGCAAAATGTATTCTACATATTTCTCCCAAACACTCCTCCCAAATTCAAAACACATTCTGATCATAATTCAAAAACCAAAAAATTGAAAATGAAAAGTTAAAAAGTAAGCTCCCAAACACCCTCTTATTAGATTCAGCTCAAGTTTTTACGTTCTATTATTCCTCTCGAAATTGGAAAAATTGGAAATATAGGAGTATACATATATTAAAGTGGAAAAAATCCATACAAGACAACAAAAATATCTAAATTTTTTTATAAAACTAAACAAATAATAAGAGTTGAAAAGTAAATAGAACGTTGGACACAAATGTAGAAAAGAGTTAGTTTCATTCGTAGAAAAGAGTTAATTTGCTAGACACAAATGTAGAAAAGAGTTAATTCGCTGGACACAAATTTAACGATTCTATGGAAACATGATTTGAAAGTTAGTTTCATTTGTAGTATTAATTTTTTCATTGAAGTTGGTATTACTGATGATGATACTGGTGTTGTGTGGAGTCTGATTAATTTGTATGCGAGTACGAATGATGGGCATCACCGTGAGCAATTTCAATGATCTTTTGTGGGAAGATGAACTAGTGGGGGGGGGGAGGAGCGTGAGGATTGGTCGCTTTGTGCATTTCGAAACTTTGTTGTTGAAATTGGAGCTGTAGATTTGGGATACTCTGGATACCCATTTACATGGGCTAATTGCAGATTTGGAATCGGGTTGATTAAAGAAAGATTGGATAGAGTCTTTGTTTCACCAGGATGGAGGATTAAGTACGATCGGGGTTGGTCCAACATTTGTTCTCGGTGGGATCAGATCATGCGGCATTATTGTTGGACACGAGCCCTCCCCAAAATAGAGGGTTCCGCTCATTTCGCTTTGATAGTAGATGGACGTCGGATCCAAAAAGTACCTAGGTGGTTAAGAAAAGCTGGCAAGATCCTGTGAGGGGCATCAAGATGTATAAGGTTTTTCATAAAGTTTAGGGCTGTTGGCAAGAATTAGGAAGTGGTGCAAGGCTAAGAATTTTAATGCAAAAAGGAAAATCATTGAGGTTCAGCAAAAATGGGCAGATATTGGGGAAGATGGACAACAATGGATAAACGGAGAGGTTAGAACACTTGAAAAAAAGTCGGGAAAATTATCGGAACAAGAGGAAATTTATTGGAGATAGAAATACCGTGCTGCTTGGATGGTGAAAGGGGACAGTAATAAATCATTTTTTCATGCCAAGGTTGCTCAGAGAAGGAGAACAACTACTATCTCGGGTATTCAGAATAGCTAGGGGGAATGAAAAATGGATATCTCCGAGGTGGCTAATGAATTTGTGCACTATTTTCAGAACCTCTTCCAGTCTGAAGGGATTGCTAATGTGAATGAAGTGGTGGGCTCAATTGATAGGAACATTACTGATAGCATGAATGCAGCTCTGCATCGACATTCTTCGACAATTTGTGGTTCATTTCATCATTGCTTCTATTGATGTCAAGAGCAACCTTAAATGAAAACGCGTTGTTGACAACGGTTTTATTTTTGTCCAACATTTCTCCGTACTCATACAATATATTGAGATCTCATTATTCTTAAGTACCTGTTCCATTTCAGGAAATAACTCTTTGGGAGATTTTTCTTCAGGAGATTCATAAGTAGGAGCAATTGTTGATAGATTCATTCTTCCATTTGTTGGTTTAGCCCCTTCATAAGTGTTTACATTTGTTCGCCTGGGGCTTCAATTTCTTTTCCTTGGATTTTCCACTTCCGAGGAAGTTAATCTTTGGGCTCAACAGGTCTCCCACGCTTTTGGCATACTTTAGATTCATCAGCAGTTGTACAAGTAATTTGTCCTGTGGGAATTTCAATCTATGTTGGGATATTAACAGTTGGTATATGAGACTTAGTTAATTTATTTGCGTTAGTAAATGTATCTGGTAACTGATTTGCATTACTTTGCAAATGAATGATCCCTTGAACTTCTAGTTCACATTGATTAGTATGAGGATCAAGATGAGATAATGCCGAAACATTCCAATTAATTTCACGTCAAGCTTCTAGCAAAACTTATCTCCCCGTAGTGGCGGGAAAACTGATTTATCAAAATGACAATCCTCAAAACGTGCATTAAACACATCGCCTGTTAGGGGTTTGAGGTATTTAATGATAGACAGAAAATCAAAACCAACATAAATACCAAGCCTACGTTGTGGACCCATTTTAGTACGTTGGGGCGGTGTAATAAGCACATACACAACACAACGAAAAACTCTTAAGTGAGAGATATTCGGTTGTTGACCAAGAGCAAGCTGTGTGGGTGGATATTTATGATACGTAGTTGGTCTAACAAGAATTAGAAATGCAATATGTAAAATAACATGTCCCCAAGCAGAAACTGATAATTTTGTTTTCATAAGTAATGGTCGAGCAATTGATTGAAGTCTTTTAATAAAGGATTCAACCAACCATTCTATGTATGAGTGTGTGCAACGGGATGCTCAACATCAATACCAATTGACTTGCAACGGGAAAATTCAGTTTTCTTGCTGGATTTCTGGATGTGTCCTCCATGGACTTGGTAGTTATGACCATCACGCCCGTGTCCGCGTCCACAGCCACGGGAGCGACCACCTACCTAACTGTAAAATGAGACTAAGTTTGCGTCTGGAAATGACATAGATCTAGTTAGGTGAGACTCGTGATTCTTCATTAACAATTCATTGTTTTGTTCAGCTACAAGGAGACATGCTATCAAATCCGAGTATTTCTCATTGCCCTTCTTCTCTCTATATCGTTGTGATAGATTTATGTCTTTGGGGTGAAACGCGGAATATGTTATTTCCAGCATATCCTTTTCAATAATCTTCTCCTCACATACTTTCAAAAGTGAAACAATTCTGAATATGGTAGAATTATACTCGCTAACCGATTTGTAATCTTGCAACCTCAGGTGCATCCAATGATAATGAGCTTTAGGCAATATGAGTACCTTTTGGTGCCCATATTTTTCCTTCAGGATGTTCCACAAAACTAGTGGGTCTTTGACAGTGAGATACTCGGACTTCAAGTCCTCGTGGAGGTGATGGCGGATGAAGATTATGGCCTTTACACGATCCTTCAAGGATGCATCATTACCAATTGTGATTGTTTTTCTGATTTCTATTGCATCTAGATGAATCTTTATGTCAAGGATCCAAGACAGATAATTTCTTCCCAAAATATCAAGTACATCAAATTCCAATTTCGTATAGTATGACATTATCTCTCTCAGTTGGCTAGGGCTTTGTGCTAATAATGTGTATATGAAACTAATCAGATAATAAAAGCTGAAAAGTAAATAAAATGTTGGACCCAAATATGTAGAAAAGAGTTTGTCTTCTAGACTGCTCAAATATCATTTAGAGTGGTGATTTGCCTTTTTCTCTTTCTCTTCTCCGGTCATCTTTCAACCAATACATGAGTCTTGTGATATGGATAGAAATGAGAGACAAGTAAAATAAAGAGAGTATAACACCATATTAATGGTGCTTCGTAGCCATCAACTATTAAGCTTTAATGGTCATCCACACTTTGGATTCATAACAAAAAAAGACAATTTTTTCATATACATTGCCTAGATTTTATCTTTGTCTTCTATGAACTTTTTGAAGGTTGATCTTTTTCTTCTTCTCAATTCATCTCGTCAAACTGAACGATACAGTATAAAAAACATACGATAATCTAGTCATAATTAAAAAAGAACAACCAAAAAAGTGGAAAACCTTTCTAAAAAATTGTCAAGGACTTAAGCCAAAGGGGCCGATAACATGTCATCTGACTCATCTCTATATTTAGCATGCATATTTTCAAATTGTGGCAACATACACAATTACTTCGGTCTTGTTCGTTTCCCTGTTTAGTTTTAGTTTTGATGATATCATCATTTTTCTCATTTCTATGTCTCTCTCTCTCCCCACTCTCATTATACCTGTTGACATCATCAAAACTAAACTAAACAATTTAACCAAACACAGCCTTCATATTTTAGGGTAAATTATCCAAACCACTCTTGAGGTTTCTAAAAAATACTAATTGCCCCTTCATGTTTGACTAATCACCCCTAAAGTTTCCAAGAAATACTAATTGCCCCAAAACTAGGAATTGGGGATCCATATGAAGGATGTTTTTTTTTTTTTACTTACTACTCTAAAAATTAAAAAAAATTAAGAGATTATTTGTAAGATAGATTTAGGGAGTGATTTCCACACCCCCTAAATTGTTAACTGCACCCCTTTTGTCTTTTATTGACATTTTCATGTGTAAAAATGTCACTAGAAGACAAAAAGGACGTGTGGTTAACAATTTGGGGGTGTGAATATCAATTACCTAGATATATACTGATAAATTTAATTTTACTTTACAATTAGTCTTAAAGATTCATTTTGAAAAACACAAAAGCTTCGTTCATAATATTATCAACTTCCGAAAAGAAGAAAACACTTCAATTTATATGTATTTGAAGCAAGTTAGGAGTAAAATAATACTCCATCCGCTCCTAAATAAGTGTTCACTATGAAAAATCGTGCCATTTTTTAAAGCAAAAAATTAAGTGCTTCCGTGTATCATTTTTTGAATTTCCTCTCACGAATTAAAGTACACGATGAGTACTTTAATTCGGTGCGAAAAAATTTGAAAAATAATACAAGGAAACACTTAATTTTTTGATTTGAAAAATGGATGGAGAGAGAGAGAGAGAGAGAGAGAGAGAGAGAGAGAGAGAGAGAGAGAGAATGAGACACTTACTACCTCTGTTCCAAAAAGTTTGATCACTACAAAATTACATGCAATTTTCAAACTAAAAAATAATGTATTTCCCAAAATAATTTTTGAATTTTTTTGTATCGTATAAAAGTTCTCGATGAGATGTATCAAACAAGATCTATATTGACTAGAAAATTATTTTCGTAAGCACGTTATTTTTTAATTTGAAAATTATACGTAGCTTCGTAGTGATCAAACTTTATGAGACGGAGGGAGTATTTAGGAACGGAGGTAGTAATTTTTTGTAGGATCAAAATCATAAAATTTGGCTCCAAATACCAAAATTCCTTGTGAGAGAGTAAAGTTAGTGGGGTCAAGTGACCTCACTTGTATCAATGTCCCTCCGACCAGAAATGAGGGGCTTTCTTTGTCCGTAGAGAGGCCAGTACCCGCCGACCCCATCCGGCGTCGGCCCTTTTCACTCATTATTATTTCCGGATCTTACTCTCCAAATCAGATCCGGGTTGTTACATTGTTTGATCAATCCAGGCCGTTGATACACTAAATCTAAACGGGCGCGAATGGGGATTGGCGGGGCTGCCGACCCCCACGGACAGCAGGCCCCCCGGGTTCCTCCGCCCATGGGCATTACAATGGATGGAAAACAGTTTGGGTAGAGTTTTCTGTCTTGATACTCTGGGTTATAAACCAAAGCTCAGTAAATAAATTTTTCTAGTGGCTATTTTCTAGTCCTCGAAGATGATTATGTTAACGGTTCAAAAAAAACAAAAAAAAGATTATGTAAGACTCGCCATCATAATTCTTAATACCAGTTTATTATTCTCTCTCTCTTTAGTCCTTTTTTTCCCATTTTTGTAGGAAGCCTTCTTTATCCAATCAATTGATGTTTCCCTGTTCCTCAATCTTTTACTAAAGCAGCATTATTGTTGCAAGACTTACATACTGGCTACCACAAGGGATCTCTTGACTTCAAGGCTAAGTGGATGAAATATAGATTTTTGGATGCTTGATAGAATTTTGATCCAGTGCAGAGTTTGAGGAAGGATTAAACAGTAACACATTGCCGTACAAATGGATGGAAGTGTAATTGTGAAACATTGCAGGACAAATGGTTCATTGGCTAAGTATCACTAACACCACCGAGGTTTGTGTTTTTATAACTTTCCCTTCCACCTATGAGAAATACTCGAGTTTTGAAAATTACATTTTACACACCCAAATCGTAACACAAACATTGGTGAATGGTTACATTAGTCTCTTCAAATTTTCTTTCTTAAATCCCTTTAATTTTCTAAATTTGGAAAGTAATTGCATTTTGCATCATGATAATCCTTGAATCATCATCTACCTATTGTTTCCTCCATCCCTCTTTGGTTCGATTTGCTCACACCTCTAACCCGAGTTTTTATCAATTCTCTCACCTCAATCGCTTAATCTTCTCTTTATGTTACTCTCCTTGATTTAGCAACAATGTTGAAGCCCCTATGTTGTTGGACAGTCGATTGATACCATAGCATTATTTGCTAATTTCTTGAAAGAACCCTTAAAAACACGTTTTATACATTTATATTTAGAATCCAGTCCACACCCTTAAAATGCGAACCTTGTCCACACCTTCACTTTCACGATCAAATTTTCATGATCCAAACCGTCCAATGTGTTTAAAATGTGTTTTAAAGAATCCACGCCAGAAATCATAAAGAAAAAATGAACGGGAAAGGCTTGATTATGTATGTATAGATAAAAGTTAAGTGCATGTGAATGATTCATGGACACTGAAGGTTAGAAATAATAAAAATAAATAAACAAAAGCAAAACAAAACAAAAACAAAAACAAAAACAAAAACAAAAACAAAAACAAAAACAAAAACAAAAAGAGCAGTCCAGCATCGATGTCGGACCCAGACTCCACTCTAGGAGGTGGGTGGTTGAATGACCATTCAGTGTCTTACGCCAATCGTAGTATCCCACTGGATCTACACCTCTACGCCTTCATTGCACCATTGGGAGCTTTAAGGATCGCCTCTAACCAAACAACCCCTGGGGTTTTTGTGTAAGATTCACATCTGCACCCGCAACACCGGTCCGGGTCTCAAGATTCCTCCCCTCTCAACCTTTTTGCATCCATGGAGGTAAGAGATGAGATGAGATGAGATGAGAGAGATCCAGACGAGTAGGGTACTGAGAATGGAGGATGAAGGAAAACATCAAAAAAGGGGGGGAGAAGCAGGGGAAGGGGGTGAGTGGGGTGGGAGACCCACTACCCAAATCTCTCTCTCTAATCGACCAAAAATGGTTGGGAGGCAAAGAGCTATTTGAATACAATGTGAAACTTTTTAAGTATTGACTAACCACTTAAAAAAAAAAAAAACTAGAAAAGTTCAAGTACCACACACTAAATCCTACAACATATAACTCACAAGAGAAGTAGGTTCCACACACTAGAGCACACTCATAGTGAGTCATAGAAGAGGTGGGGGCCCACACACACTACACCATGTGGGCCCCACCTCTCTTGTGAGTTTGTGTTAAGTGTTCATGTGTTTGTATGTTGTGATAGCAAACTTGACAAAACTAACCGCTGACAAACAGTTAGGGAGTAATTGAAATGCAATTCCAAATTTTAGGGAGGTTTGAGTTACTTTTCATAATTGAAGGGACAAGTTGTACAAAAAGTAAAACTTGCCCGTACTAGTAATTTATTGGTGAATTATAAGAATTGGCCAGATCAAGATTAAGGTGTGTTTGAAACTTGAGGAAAGCAAGAGAAAAGAAAGGAAAGTTAAAAATTTTCCCTACTCTTATATGATTTGGAGAGAAAGAAGAGAGAGAGTAAAAAATTTTAGTGCGAATAGCGCAATTTTCCTCCCACTCTCTTCCCATTTTCCTCCCATTTTATTCTCTTATTTTCCTTTCCATTCCACATGTTCCAAACAAAGAAGGGTGAGTTTTTCAAATGATAAAATCGACTATTTATTTTAGCAAATGTTGATTTTAGCAACTTTTATCATTTGGAAAACTCACCCTAAGTTGAAAAAACAAATCCATTTTGCAGGGTAACCAAGATTCTTGACATGAGAAGAAATGTGTTTAATGGCAGAAGTTCCCAAGTGATTTACAACCTTTACTAGTCGATTTGTCACGACTTCAGCCCAACGTACAAGACTTGCTGGATGAAGGTTTTCCCTAGGCACCAGCGCCTTAGTTACAGCTTACAAATTTACAACCAGTTAACTTTACAAGATCGAAGCAAAACGACAAAGAAAATTGGGGGAAAAGAGGCATTTGGATGCCATCATTTCCCCAGCTATCTTACACAAAATTAAAGAGCAAAAAAGGGACAACTAAGCTAACTCATCCATTCAGCCATTTCCTCCAACAGGGAAAAGGTGATATGATGCTACATCCTCTCAAGGAAAGAGAAGTAAAAAGCTCAACAGAGGCATGCAAAAGAGAAAATTGCAACAGCAATAATCCTCCTGCAGCCAAATCATGCCGTAGACGCCTGATTCTGAATTAGGGTTTTCGTTAACAGTCTCACACAATCGGCATATGGACATTATTGTCATTGTAATGAATCTGTTTTTGGACGGCCTTTACTGCGGCTACTCTAGCTGCATTTGCTGCTCTGTTAGCTGCCGCTACTGCTCTGTTCACTCTTTCGTCCACCTTAGCCACATCGTATGCTTTATCTGCTGCTCGCCTAGCTTCCTGAGAGTAATACGGATCATATTAGAAAAACATCAAAAGATGATTTACTTTCGTCCATTTATTTTTGGTCGATATCGTTTTCTTCTTGATTGCTCCACTTTCCTTTTCCATTCAAATTTTATTTTTCTCAAATGTTCATTCATGAATAGTGTTTAACTCTGCAACTACATCGTGAAAACAAAGATGAAAAGTTTGCTGTTTTCTCATAAGCCGCAAGTCGTTACCCAATCCCTACTTATTCAACTGTTTGAATTTTAGTGGATCCCAATTCCCTACCACCATTACCAGAAACATTTATATATTCCAGCATAAAAAGATGGAAGTTGAACATTTCCAACGAGTGCTATGGAAAAATATCTTCAAAACCAAAGATAATTAGTTGTATCAGATATTTGGAATATTAAACATCAAACTAGTCAAATATCCAATTTCAAAAGGACGAGGAAGGTAACGTAGGAAACTAACCAATGACCAGAATCAGAAATTCTTGAAAGAAGCATGACCTTATACATGTTGACAATTGAGAACAACTATTGTTGATATGTTTTTTCCATTCAAACAAACAGAGTGGACACTCCTGTCGATTAAAAATTTACAAGACACACATTGCCTTGCCATGGAGCCAAAAAAAATGTGCATACAAAGCAGAAGAATTCTCCCCAGAATATAATCATTTGCTTTGGAACGGAAAATGGACTTACCGTTCAAATGCACTGTAAAATAAGGCATCAAGCATTGCTGCAATGGACAATTGCTTTTCTCTATCAATTCACCCAAGGACAAAATCATTAAACAATGAAGTAGATATTAAATATACCTGGACAGCATTGAGTACTTTGGAATGATAAACCGCAACAGGAGAAACAGGATAGGAATTGTTCTGTGTACTTGGGACGTCAAGAATCCCATTGTTCCAGTGCCCAGATTGGGTCTCCCCATTTCTGAAAGTGTACATTCCCAGTCCTTGCCTTCTTCCCTCGTGCCAGGCTCCTTCATACCGATGCCCATTTCCAAAACGGTACACTCCAAATCCATGCATCTTGTCTGCAAAGTATTCTCCAGCATAAATGTCCCCATTCCTAGGTATGAGGTGCAAAGTTAAAAAGTCAATACCTAAGTCCCATGCCTTAACCACCAGTGCAATCCCTTGGGATTATCAAAGGCTAAAATAGCCACCAAAACAGTATTAGATATTAATGTTTGATGTTTAGGAGAATGCCTTTACTCCTGCGTAAGTCTGGGCCCAAATTCGTCAGCTAGACAAATCATATGCAACAGAAATTTCAGCATATTCGTTTAGATGGGAGGGAGTAAGGGAACCTGCTTACTGCTTTTGATAGCAAGGAGTCTAAGTAATCCGTAAAAATTTCACTCATAGTTGGAAGAAAGTGAGTTTGGTGTCAAAAACTGAAACCTTTAGAGAATAGAAGTCAAAAGACTCAAAACTGGTATCTTTAGAGAATAGTAGTCAAAAACAGATCTTTAGGAGAATAGTAAGCTGGAAGCCATTCTTAGCACACGCCGGGCCTTGTTAGGAGCACAATGGGATGTACCATGTATGTGGGAACAGTTTGGAGGGGACATGTAACTTAGATGCATGCATGGTGAGTTAAATATCAAGTTATAATGGAGTTGGATTCCTGGGGCAGGAGTTAAGCATGTAGTGGATTCCTGGGGCAGGAGTTAAGCATGTAGTTGATTTCTCTTTCTTTAGATTAAGCGTCAGTACTATTGGAGCATTGTAAAAATTGTACAAGAGCTGACTACATAGGGTACTGTGTAGGGTAATTTCAAATTTTCTGAGCAATCAAATTCACTCAGAAGGTGGCAAATTTATGAAGAATAAAAAAAGGGCGTCAGATCTTCCTTCACTTTCACAAAGCTGAAGTGGATGAGAAGAAATTGGAAGATTAGCAGCAAAAGGCAAAACGGTAGGGACTAAGGGTATGAGATACGGCAATAGCTGCAATACCTGTTCATTCAACATTTCAGTAGCATCCCTCTGCCTACTTTTGAAACTTTATCCAATAGTTGTTAACTGACATTAATGTTTACTTCAGACAATTTCTATTATAGAACGCCAAATCAGGTTACCTATTTGCCTATTTCAACTACACCTACTCCATGATATTGCAGCTTCTAATCCCATCACACCAAAAAACAAGTGGGGAGAAAAAACCAATAGAGACAGGTTCCCACAGGCACCCCACCTCCCCATTATATCGTCTTCTTTGAATGTCTTCCTTGTCATAGACTAAGCATGTCGTTTCAACACGGCTTCTTGTGGTTTTAGATTGACCAAAATCTCGTAGTGTAAACCCCAAGCATGGTTTTGTTCTGACCATTATACAAGCTAAATAACCCAAAAAAAAAAATAGTTCATACTAACTTGCAAACCCGGATAAAGGAGGAGGGTTGTGCGTTAGATAGCAGACAACTAGCACATAAAAAGACCCGTCAGAACCTTATGACATGAACCTTAGAACTCAATGGAGAAAAAGGATTCATGTAGCCGACCCCAATTGATTGGGACATAAGGCTTGGTTTGGTTTGGTTTGATTTGGTTTATACTAACTTGCAAAACACGGAAGAATCCAAAATATACAAATGTCTATATCTTATTTTCTATGCTCACATCAGTAATGTATGCAGGGGTAAGAAAGTTAGAATATATATACATCACGCTTCGACTGTTTAATCATTTGAAATTTCTTGCCATGTGTAATTTCAATTCCCAGTGTAAGGTTTTTCTGTAGTATCTTAATGGCACACAATACTGCATCAGTCATCAGTTTGTTGGAGCGGAATGTGTCTGTACGTCAAAACACCTAATTTGAACACTGAAGGACACAGGAAATTATCGTTTTTACTATGCTTGATTTATCGTATAAGCTAAAAATGGTACGCACAAAGAGTCAACACAGGCAATTCACAAATTTAGATGAGTCCTTGTAACATAGTCCATAACATCATGAGGAGCGACCACCACTTTGAAACTTTTGTCTACTAAGCCAAAATCAACCATGATTTAAGCACTTGGTGAACTCATTTGCTAAAATCATGGTTGATTTTAGCATCCCAGTGGCTAAAATCAAACGGAAAACTCAGCCTAAGGGCATCACCACCCATAAAAGTGCAGAGACACGCACGTTGAGCATTCAATTCATCAGATATCTATTTTGAATAGCTGGATAATGCCCATGCCCATTCCAAAACCTACAACTCTTATACTACACTGCTGATACTCTGATGAATGATAGAAAGCATACAATATCCAACAGTATTCGCTGACAAATTCATTTGAATAACAAATCAGAAACTAGCAATATAACTATACCCATTAAGTTATCACGAATGGAAAGAAACCACAATCCATGATTACCTGAAATGATAGTGACCAAGCCCATGCTTGACACCCCACTTGAATTCCCCCACAAAACGGCTACCATCTTCGCAGGTATGAACTCCGCACCCATGACTCTGCCCATTTGACCATTCCCCAGCATATACATCACCCGTATAAAACCTATATACACCAAACCCATGCCTAAGGCCTTGCCTATACTGCCCTCGATACCGACTCCCTCTGGCCCAAGTCTCAACCCCAAAACCATCATACTTCCCATCAATCCAGTCCCCTTCATACCTCCCACTCATGTAATAATAATAAACCCCACAACCCGAACACTTCCCGTTATGAAACTCGCCTTCGTACACATCCCCATTGCCATAAACCTCGACCCAACATCCTGAACTTGCCTTCTTCTCCGGTTTCGGCCTCGACCCAATTGACCAAAACACCGGGAGAGGTGATCTACACGCGTGGTTCGACGACGAAAGCTTAATGGGGAAAGATCGTGCAAGGAACAAACGGATCGAGGGGAGGCGGGGGAGGGCTAGATTGAGAGAGAAAAGCAGGGCGGCGGAGAATGCGAATGCGGAGAGGAAATCAAGCACGAACGAGTGGCTTGGATGGGAAACCAAGAAGTAGAAAAACGGAAGAGACAGTAGGAGGATGAGGCGGAGGTGGACGCGGAGGCGGCGGAGGTGGTGGCAGCGATGAAGGAGGCTCGATACGGCCGCTTTGGTCGATGAACTGTTCAGAAACTTAAACCCTGGTGCTCGTGTGTACAATTGAGTGTTTGATAATGGTAGGGTTGGAGAAAATGGGTATTGGTGAAGGGAATTGGACAAGGTGGGGGATTTAGAGAGAGAATTGGAGGAAGCGGAAGAAGGGTTCGGGTTCGGGTTTGGATTTGATGTTTGGCTTAAGAGAGGGCGCTTGTGAGGTGTAGTTTTGGGGGTCGAAGAAGACGGAGTAGGGGTAATTGGGTCATTATTGATGGCATACGATTGGTCGATTAGGATTTGGGGGAGATTCAAGAGTGGGGTTGAATGGAAATTGTGGAGGAGAAGTGGCGGTGTAGGGTTGAAATCGGAAGAGACGCCGCTGCTTTCTTTTCCGATCTGGACTTCCGATTTCTTCTGATGCATTACATACGTACAAATCCCTCTCTCTTTCTCTCTCACTTGCTAGCTATTTGTCTCTCTCTCTCTCTCTCTCTCTCTGGTTTTCTCCGTCGACTATGGCTACGTAGATGGTACAGTACGAGGTTTCTTCCTTGAATCTGTTGAAGGTGGACACCGTTTTGCTCTTCAATTAAAGAGTTGTTTCTCTCTCCTCGATGGGGGTGGATGCGCTTGTTTCTCTCTCTATCTCTAGCTATTATGAGCTAGTATATCTGTGTGTGAGTGTGCGAGCGAAAAGTCTGCGCGGAGTTTAATCAATGGCGATTGTGGAGAGAGAATGTGGAGAGAGAGAGACATTTGAAACCAGAGATTTACCGGGGGAGTTATAAATGCACGCCAATTTACTCTCGTCACGCGTTTTTAAATTTTTTTTTTTTTACCAAACAAAAATTTCACGGGGTTCAATTTTGGGAGTTTAGGTTTTTTGGGGTCGGGTCTAGTGAGTTCAGAAATTTTGGGTTTAGACACTTAGGGTGCACTTTTCAATTATAGAGTTTTAGTGGTTTAGACACTTTTAATTCATAAGATACACTTGAATTTTAGACACTTTCATAGGGCTTTTATTATAATTGGGGATTTAGGCACTTTCATTGACTAGACGAGGAATTTTTGAAATGTGTAGGTAATTTATCCTTTTGACATTAAGAAATTAGTTTATATTCTATTTCTATGATTAACTTATATACCACGTCCTTATCAAAGAAAGACTACCTATTTTTTTTAACATATATCTTCATTTTCCCTTATCAACGAGAGAATATTCAATTCCTCCTAGCGAATATTTAGTGCTTTTTGAGCACCGTTACTATGGTACGACCCTGAAACACAAAAGATATTAGTACAATATAATAAAAGTTTACTTTTAGATAAAATTATTTTTAGATCGGCTTCCCTCGAGCCAAAATTTAGGGCTGGTTTGGGTGGATTTGGTTTTTTGGTTTTTTTGGTTGTCTTTATTCAAAAAAAATTTGCATTTGTTAGTTTTCGGTCGATTTTTTGTGGTTTTTTGGCTTTTCTCGACAAGAGGAATCCAAAAAGTATAAAATTATTAGCCAAACTTAAAATTTTGTGAATAAAGAAGAAAAATAATCCAAAAAACAAATGCAAAAAAAAAATTAAATAAAGACAAAACTAAAAAATCAATTTTTTCAATTCACCCAAACCAACCCTTAGAGTCTATGACCCCGCCCTTATACTGGCCGCCCTTCTATAGTGATATTCCAATATTTAGTACTACTACCTAATTTAGAGATTTCCTTCAAGGTTCTTTGCATACATCTTCATGTGGTAAAAGATGAGGAAAAAGGTAGTACTATAAAACTATTCAAACCATAATATAAAACCACCGCGCGAAATGGGTTGCTGTTGTGCACATTTGGGCCGTGTGTTGTTCAAATGAACGATCTAAATTTCACATCGACACCTTTGCATCTGAGTAACAGACAACCTGAATATGCGCAGCAGCAACCCCAGATCCCGCGAGAATTAATTGGTCTTTCTTCTTTCCATTTTCCAACAAAGGATGGTTCGATTCTTTTGTTATCGTATTCGATTTGAGAATCAAAACCATTATAATGAATGACCTTAGTGTTGGACCGTTGGTTTTGTCTGGGTAGTTGATTGAAATAGAAAGAGAAAGAAAAGTAATAGATAATTATCTTAAGCAATTGAGAGTTAAAAATAAATCTCGCCCAAAACACACCTTCATGGAGAAGAAAATTATGCATTACGGTAAAAAGATCTCCTACTGCCTCCGTTCCAATTTATTTGTCCATTTTCGATGTTTGTGTTAATTTTAAATTGCTTATATATTTCAATATGGATCCTTAAGAATATGCAATACGGATCTTGTTTGATAGTTACCGATTAGTTTTCAAAATAATGAAAAACTTGATAGGTTGAAAGATACAATTGCTACCAACATGAGAAATGGACAAACAAACTAGAATAGAGGACTTGTGTCCAACCATCTACTCCCTCCGTCCCATAAAGTTTGATAACTACGAAACTACGTGTAATTTTCAAACTAAAAAATAATGTATTTATCAAAATAATTTTTGAATTTTTTTTGCACCGTATAAAAGTTCTCGATAAGATCTATCAAACAAGATTCATATTGACTCAAAAATTATTTTCGTAAGTACGTTATTTTTTAGCTTGAAAATTGCCCGTAGTTTCGTAGTGATCAAACTTTATGTGACGGAGGGAGTATTAATCTTTAGAAAGAAAGTAATTATATGGATAGAACGTGACACATAAATGCTACTAGTATATATTTTTTCCCGTCAAAATGTAAAAAAAAAAAAGAAAAAAAATTGCTTTTTGATGTTTATGGTAAGTTTTAAATTATTTGCTTCATTTGTTTTGCCTTTTTATGGTCCCTTTTGTTACATATATTTTTGCCATTCGATACCACGTAGCAAATCCAATGCCAAATGTAAAATGGCTAAACTATTCCCATAATTTGATGCCAAATAGTGTTTTTGGGCCAAATTTTGGCATTGTGTCTTTAGTAGTTGGTTATTTTAGAACCAAATTGTTCTAGATATTAACTAACTTTTGTTCCACCTCATTTTCCCTACTTTCCCAACTCCAATCGGTAGACTAATTTTTGTAGACTTGACTCCCCCATAATTGGTAGACCAATTTTTTGATTTCTAGTAAAATTTGACTAATAGTTGCGGGCAAAAAAATGCCGTTGTGGAGAATAAAATTGTCATTATAGAAAAATAATTGCTACATATATCTTTAATTAGGTTTAAAATGCTACACCGAGGATTTAATTAATTGAATTAGTGATATGGAAAGGATGACTCTGGCCATCCTTGGTTCCAAAAGTGGAAACAATTATAGAATCAAGCCATTCTATAACTAATTGTGCCTCCCCTTAGAGCTCCAAGTTCTATTTTTTTAGTTCCAAATTAATTACAGGTATAACACCAATTTTGGCAACCACTAGACTTGCTAATGACATGCATTATTTTTCGATAGTTGCAAATAGGCGTTGGAGCTCAAAAGTCAAAAGCTATTATGAAGTATGCTTTGACTAGATGCGAAAGTAACTGTTGTCAATTATGAAAGCTGGGCGTGCTATTTCTTCAAGGACAACATGCCTTCCAATTCTGTCAATTATACAGGAGTAACATTTTGCTTAACTATAATAATATTTAATGGTTAAACTATGTATCAATGATATTTTTTTTCTAAATGAATGTGGCGGAAAAGACAAGGAGACAAGAAAGAAATGGAAAGGCAAGAAAGATTGGGTATTGATGGGGTGGAATGAGATATGGAGTAGTTCATTCAAAATTGAAACATGGTAGTAGGAATGAGAACATTTTGCAAGTGATTTCCTTTTTATTTTTATTTAATAAAGTATTGCAGGATGTGTTTTAGTGAGGAGGGTTGTGGTTGCGACAAGTGGCATGAAATGAGTGGGTTGTCATTACAACTTTAAATGGTACATGTGACCTATTGATATTCCAATGTGTCTAAATATAGCAATGCGTATTCAAAATTTTGATCAATTAAATCCTTCCCCATTAGTGGCAAATCAATCTCAGGATTGTCGAAATTCTTTTTGTATGTAAGGCATTCTAATCCAAAAAAGAAACCCTTATTTGGAAATCATTCGAAATTTCCATGGCTTATTCCTGAAGTTATAGGTTGGTAGAGGAAATTGTCCATCTCATACAAAGAAATTTTGTATTTGAATTTCTCTTTACTTATTTTATACTATTTATGGATCTGTGATCTTAGAACCAAAATACATAAAAAGTTAGAAACATAATTTTGAAAAATCTTTGTATGAATTCGATAGACTATGGAAGGAATCACATATAGCTACAACACCCATAAATTGTCCATTCACCTTTTCCCATTTGCTCTCAAACAACAAAAGATCAGAGAAAAAAAGAATGTGTGCAAAATCTTGAAGTCAAATACTAGGAGTTGTTGGTGACGTTGTGAGGGAATCTTGATCTGGTCTTTGAGGAATTTGTCAAGGAATGTGATTTGTATAGACATTCTTATCATAAGTTATACTGAAGAGTGGAAATCTTGAAGGAAAATAAGTGCTGGTCTTCAGACCATATTCTGTTTCTTCATAGACACTTCATTGTTGAATGCTGATTCGGTAGTCTTTTTCGCTTTCACTTATTTTGATTTTTGACTTACACTTATTTAATTTGTTCAATTTGTGCACCGCACAGGTCCAAACTATTGCACCATATGACGCAACATAGAAGATCCATGCCTCTTATTCTTTTGTGTGCAACAAATTGAATGATCGTGGAAACAACATAGAGTTCTTTTGGTTGAAGCAATTAAAGTTTTAAAAACAGACAGTTAATTACATGATGTTTCCGGCAATACTTAAAGGACTACCTTGGGATACCGTTGCACCCCTAGGTGAGAAGAAAAATTTCATGCGTATTGGTTGGTTCCCATTACGTATCCGTTTTTGGTTTACAATCATGTATTTGACCGCTATAAGTGATTTAGGCAATAAAATTTTTGTTATAAAAAATAATTTAATAGTAAAAAAAACTCACAACCAATTCAGTTTGTGCAAAGCACTGATAGAATAATTAATTATTTGGCCTTAGAAATCTAATCGAAAGGAAGAATTATTCTCCACAACTGTAAAAACATAGGATTATATATGCAACACTAGAGGCCTATAAAAAAAATAGAGATATTTATAAGTAGACAACTCACAACGAAAATGTTAAATTAGCCTAAAACCTTCTCTTATTTATTTTCATTTTAATTTTCATGCTATATGTGCATAGCATGGGTTCAGTGCTAGAGACTTATGGGTTTACTCCCATTTAAAGTCTCATGTTTGATTTTCCTTGTTAGCAAACTCTTAGGGCCACTAGGGGTAATGTCCAATCGTTACCTCCATCCTGTAGGGCCCTGGAATTAGTCGAGCTGCATGTAAGCTAGCCCGGAGATCCGATTATCAAAAAAAAAAAATCACTTCACCCTGTGCATAGCACGGGTTTTTTTTTTGCTAGGAATGAGAACATTTTGCAAGTGATTTCCTTTTTATTTTTATCTAATATAGTATTGCAGGATGTGTTTTAGTGAGGAGGGTTGTGGTTGCGACAAGTGGCATGAAATGAGTGGGTTGTCATTACAACTTTAAATGGTGCATGTGACCTATTGATTTTCCAATGTGTCTAAATATAGCAATGTGTATTCAAAATTTTGATCAATTAAGTCCTTACCCATTAGTGGCAAATCAATCTCATGATTGTAGAATTCTTTTTGTATGTAAGGCATTCTAATCCAAAAAAGAAACCCTTATTTGGAAATCATTCAAAATTTCCATGGTTTATTCCTAAAGTTATAGGTTGGTAGAGGAAATTGTCCATCTCATACAAAGAAATTTCGTATTTGAATTTCTCTTTACTTATTTTTATACTATTTATGGATCTGTGATCTTAGAACCAAAATACATAGAAAGTTAGAAACATAATTTTGACAAATCTTTCTTGTCTCCTTGTCTTTCCATTTCTTTCTTGCCTTTCCATTTCTTTCTTGTCTCCTTGCCTTTCCATTCGCCAAATCTTTCTTGCCAATTTCGCGAGGTCTCTGATTGTGGCCCCAAGTGGGATACGATTCATCTTTGATTGTTGAGGCACCGCGTGGCAGTACTTCGAGACTGTCAAATAAATTTTCTTCATTTTATTTGGTTTTTGCAACGAAATGGTTTAGTCTTGTCTATGGTTTGTTCATTTTATTGATTTGAAGTGTTCACTATTTAAAACTTATCGACATTATTGATTACATTAAAACTAGCATGAACCCGTGCTATGCATGAAGCGATTTCAAGTGCACACGATTAATTTAAATTTTTTTCAAAAAAAATTGTATTTATTTAAATTGTCAACATTCATAAAGAAACATCTAACTATTTTTAGTATTCTTAATCAGTCTTTTTTGTTTTTTAACTTTTTGTATTGAACCACTACATGAAAGAGAGAAAATGACAAAGAGTGCATACACACTGGGAGGGAAAAAAATCAACGGTCAGAGATGTTTTAAGTAAACTTAATGTTTAACACATTGAATTTGAAAAATAGATTTGTCCACCAACTACGCACTTCATCTTTACGAAAGAAATTTACATTGATTAAACCCAAACCAACTATGCAATCCATCTTTTTTTGTGGGACTGTTTCACATTCAGATTATTGTTCTCATAATCCATCTTGTGACGTTAACAAAATTTACATAATGAACCACAAGAACCACACTTTCTTGCGTCCAAATAAAGTTAAGCATCAATGAGATACAGTTTTTGTTAAAGGATTTTTGTTTTGTTTACTCTAAATAGATAAGAAAAAAAAATCTTACTTTACTCTGATAAAAAAAAAAACAGCATATAACTTTTTCATTTTTTTTATCCATGTTTTTGCTTTTTGCATGGATCATCAAATTAAACTTATATATGGAATTCATTGTTTTCGGAGAGAGAAAATCTTGTACAGTATTTAAAAAATGAAAGTGATTATCTTTGTTGTAAAAATTTGTATGTCTTTCCCTCTAACAATTGATTTTGCTAT
Organism: Vaccinium macrocarpon; assembly: GCA_022606695.1. NCBI lineage: Eukaryota > Viridiplantae > Streptophyta > Magnoliopsida > Ericales > Ericaceae > Vaccinium > Vaccinium macrocarpon. The sequence goes on from CM040179.1 coordinate 22,725,148, forward strand.
AAAAAAAATGTCAACCAACAGAAAGCTTATTGACCAACAAATAAAAGTAGAGAAAAGAAGATAAGATAGTGGTATAGCAAAATGACAATAATGATAATTGAATAACCTTTAAAGAAAGAGAGAGAGAGAGAGAGAGAGAGAGAGAGAGAGAGAGAGAGAGAGAGAGAGAGCAACTGGAAGAAGGAGAGAGATAGCTGAGAGAAATATTAGATTGTCAATCACCAACTCATGTAAAAATGCTTAAAATGTTAGAAAAAGAGATAACTTTATCATTTATATCTTCTACAGAAAGAGATACTTGTTCTTACCATCGCCAGGACTGCCTATCGTTCAAACTTTAGCAAAGCTGCAGAAGGGGAGGATTAGGGATGGTACTGATACGTAATTCAATTCTCCTTCATTAATGGGGATATAGTCAATGGAAAGCTAAAAAGTTATTTCGGCAAGTTTCTTGAACAATTTCCTTACTCTCCTTATTTTCAAACTATTCTTTTATTCTTCTATATGAAATTAGTTAGGCAAGTTTCGTAAACAATTTCCTTTTCGAAATTTTTTTTTAAAAAAATATTTTATTATCCCTACTATTTTTTCTTCTGAAACTTCCTTACAAAATTATTATTTATGTACAAATTAAATCATTCCTTTTTTGTTCATGCTAACACAAAGTAGAATCTGAATACTCATGAGGAAAGTTTTATTTCAAAACCATTAGGAGATAAGGGAAATTTAGAATGTTGGCAATATGGTATCATTAAATTTTGACTACAAAAAAGGTAATGATAGCTAAGATTCCTCTTTGGATAGAGAACGGACCTTTTAGGATGACTCAAGATATTGTGTTACCATAAGACTATTTTTAGAGTTTTGAAATTTGAAATAAAACTAAAAAGTGTTATTATCAATTAGAGTGTCAAAATAAAGGACACTTGTCGCGTCCACAATATTTCTCGCAAAAAGTCATTCTGCAATAATATATAAGATTACTTTTGTTAATTTCAAATTGGGAAAATTTCGGTTATTGTAATTGGAAAAGAATCATTACGGTGGTACAAATGAACTTGGAAAAGAATAACTACTTTCCTTTAAAATTGATCACCACAAAACCTTAACAAAGCTTAACTCGGTAAAGAATTAAATACTGCTATTTAGGACTTTGCTAATTGCTTAAAAAGTGCAAAGGATTGGGGGACACGTGGCAAACTAAGGAAGCTTTATTCACCAAAAGTCATCCTGCAATACTAATATAGATTATGTTCATGGGATATTGATTGATATAAATGGAAACTGTATAAGCTAAAAAATTGGGTTCAATCGTTATTTTTTTACCATAAATATATTCCAAAAAGACATCAATGAATATTCTATGAACATGATTTTTTTTTTAGTCAATGGTGTTCTTGACGAACTCTAAAAAATGAGTGATTCTGTTGATCCAAATTGGCCTGTAAAAGAGTCCAACAGGACATAGACGTTGGAATTCGTGAAGCTTGATTCGACCTTGGTCGCGCTTTGCTGAGGGTTCAGTGTTCATTCCTTACTTGCTATCTACAACAATTGATGTAATTTGTTCTCTTTCTTCATTTTTAAAATAGTGGAATTGATGTGAGCCGAATATGCATTCTGTTGTGGAACCACATAAAATCTATCTTTGCATTTTTATTTTTTGTTCTTGCTTATCTTTATGTGTTTGTTGATTTGGCCGATTTCCCACCAGTGGAAACCAGGAGGAGCCAAATTCTCTAGCAACCAACTTAATACATCATTACTCCCATAAAACCTCAAGTAGTCCCAGAGGATCATAATAAGAGTTTGGCAAATAAGCATCTTTTATCTAACCAGTTTTTGCATTTTTCATTCATGTAGCTTCCTTTATAAAAAACCTATAAAGGGAAATGGTGGCTTGCCACCTTTTGTTCCATTCATGCCCGAAATGCCCCTCCATTTGTGTTGAGGTGCTTTTCATTCATGGGGATAGTTTAAGTATTGTGTAACCCTTATACTCTGGGGTGTTTTTTTTTTTGTCTTTTTTGTTATTATTTTTTCATTTTTAGTTTTGCATTTTTTTTAGACTATTGATTTGTCTCGATGAGAGGAATCAAAAGAGAAAAAATAAATAATTTACCAAACTAAAATTTTCGTAAATAAAGACAAAAATAATCTAATAATTCACAAATTGAATTATATTTTTCTTTCGTGAAATTTTTAGATTCCTCTCGTTAACGCTAACCAATAATCCAGTAAAAATCGACACAGGATGCCCTACACTCTAAACAACAATGGAGAAAGAACAGAGTGATTTCTAAATGGATCTCATTGAAAGTGACAGATAGATTTCATGAGATTATATACTCCATAAAATTTACTAATTTCACCCTTGTCAGAAATAAAAGCCCAGATTTTGATATTTTCCACTTCATCTCTAAACTTTTGAGAGGATACATTCTAAGAAAAAGTTTTCAACTGATCCATTGATGCCCGTTGAACCATTTTAATGGGTTTGTTGCATCTTTGATTTTTTTTTTTTTTTGGAGAACTTCTGCTTCCAGCGGTTCGTAATACTCTAAAGTATGATTAACTTCCATTTTCAGTTATTTTTGGTGATATTCCCTGCATTTATGAATGTCTTTAATTTGATAGTTGTGTATTTCACTATGTTACAAATATGCGAAGATTAGTATTGTTGACACGGTTATGATAAGTTAATATTCAACATTGTATAACGTTGTTGATGGTACATATGTTCTTTTACTTTGAAGAAGCTTGCAAAGAGTAGAACAATGATAATTTGAAAATAAACAAAACCTTGGTCAATTGAGCATTCACCAATTGAGGTTTGGTAAGAATATTTCGTTTCTCTTTGTTCACTATAGGTGATTGATGAAAAGCCCCATTGATCTCTTGTAAGTAATGCTCTAGAAAGTTGGTATAATTCTCTTGAACAAGTGATTCGATGCTCATTCTCCACCTGTTTTAATAACTGTTCAAAATTTTGGGGTTTAGATTCAAAAGGGATGATAGCCTTTTTCATGCTTTTTGTTAGGAGAAGTTCTTGCAATGAAATTTTTTATAGCTACATATTTAACTCATTACTTGCATTATTGGTGATAGAGGTGCCATATTTTTGGTTAGCTAGGGGCTTTAAGCTCTCATTGATCCTGTTTTAGTTTCTTTTCATTGTTAGTTTTTGGTTTGTGTAACTTGGGCAATTCGGATTGGCCTCTTGTCGTGTCTGAGCCTTTTGTGTGTGTGTGTGTGTGTGTGTGTGTGTGTGTGTGTGTGATTTGATGATTCTTATCTTGCAATTTGGATGTGTTTTTCTTTACTTCATTGATACTATATATTTTACAAGGCGACAACAATGGTATATTAGGGAGAAAGGGAGACATAAGGTGCGGATCCAAGGGCCTTTTTTACAATGCTACTACAAGTAAGTAATCTGCGTTTGGTTTCTATGACATAGAACAATGAAGAAAATAAAGGGTTCATAGTAAAAAGTACTGCAATCTTGTGTTGGGTATTGCAATGTTGAGAAAATTGAGTAATGGTATGTGGCAAATCAGTTTAGTCTTTCAATTGTCCTTCATATTTTGAAACAATAGCTTTCTCTACTTTGGTCATAAAGTACTTGAACTTTGTTGCATTCAAGAACATAATCTGTAATGAAGCTTGATGGTATGTGCGATCAATGTTGGAAAAATGTTTACTTTTTGTGTTAAAACTGAAAATATGAATGCAATAAAATTTGAACTTGAAACCTGGAAATCGATGAAAATGAAAAGGTGATCAAGGCGAGTGAAACACTTTGTACTTAAAAACAGATTTGCTCCCGCTATGGTGCTTATGGTTTGCATGGATGTCTATCTCCCAGCACTACTTCATCTTCACCGAACGGAAGTAGCACTCTAATCTGTTCGGTAGATGAACCAAACATGTGTTTGTACTCTCTCATATGAAGACTAGAAAATGAAAGGAAAATTCAATCAACTAAAATGAATGAAGGACACACTATTTATAGATTAACTGGTGACTCTATGAATAGTCACCAAGGGAAGGGGCACATTTGTTCATAAAGGGCGCGTTCGTCCACAATGAACAATTGCCACTAAAACGACACGACTCCAAAATATGTCAATTTACGTTCACACCTAAAAGGAGATATTACATCCTATAATATTTTCCAAGAATCCCCCACATGAATGAAATTGACTCGATAACAAATGCAAAAACAATGCAAACAACAGATAGAGTACATGTGGAAATTTCCTGCATGGGGTTAGGTAGCTTTGGCTTTGAACCTCGCCTTGTGCATAGCTATCGGATTTACTAGCTAACCAGTGAATGCGATGTCTTGAACTGTTCAGGCGTTTGTGTAAGCCAAGACAATAGTCAACACATAGAATCTTTCCAAACATAGTTGGTTCTAAATTCTCATAGAAGTGGCCCACTTCACACTCACATAAGTGATCTCTTATTAAAAGTATCTTGCTAGACCCCACTTAGATTTACAAAGATATAAGAATCATTAAAAGTTAAAACTTAACCTAAATCGCTGCAGGCATCACTGTTTCACCATAGGAATGAGTTGGAGAGATATATCTCCTCAATGATACTCCTAAGTCTCATATAACTCGGTTGTCCCGTTGAACCTTGATCTTGGGATCTCCAATCAGCTAGGTTGGGTTGCTGTTATAGAGCCTTTTAATTGGTAGGCTTTAAACCCATTCCCCTCGATGATTATTTGTTCTTTGGTCAAAACCATTTGGTTAACGGATCTGTATTTCATTATTGACCTTCAATGGTGCTTATTTCAATTGAGAACAAATACGAAATAACTGTCTAAGAGTTTTTCTGGGTTTATCAACAGTCAGCCTTGTTGACACCAGTGATAATTAATAGACTAAACTCTAAACAATAACAACTGCATGGGCGATATGCACACTGTGAATATAAGAATTGGTGTTCATGTACACCTTAAAAGATAAGTGCCATTCATGCTCATATTTAAAAACTTATCTAGAAAGATTAATCTCGGCACAACTACAAAACACTTTTAACAAAGAATATAGACACGGTGAACTGAAACGGTGCTTCAGCAATGGAACTAGTAAATCATACTCTATAATCTGAAATCTCATGGGTAATGGTTTGCCTCAACCGAAGTGATCTATCATGGCCACTAGGTGTCTTCCAAAATCAACTTACTTTATTTTAAGAAAAATAAAGTGAACCATTGCAACCTTATGTACATTGATGCCCATACTAAATGTTCTATTTTTTTTTCCAATGGACACAAATAAAGTTATTAACCAAGCATCGTGTCTCCCAAATCAAGTGACATCTATTGTAATAGGAAACACCTATTCAACAAACAAGTGTCAAAGCACCCACTCCAAAATATAAATTATCAGAAAATAAAAATGGCGCAAAACCAACCAGTGTACTTTTTTTCCAAACCAGTCAAAACAAAATTAATGGTCTATTGAGCAAACGAAAGACAAGCCTATGCATGCATGTACTCCATATATATTGCAGAGGTAAAGGCATTTCACATGTGCACTGATATGGAGAAACAAGAAGGAAAGGATTTGAATCCCAACTCCAACTCATAAAGAGTGAACATACGCACACAAAAATTTAACCGTCCAAACGGCTACCAATTATAATCCCTTCCAAGTTCAAAGGTTGTGACCGGGCGTTCAGAAAAGAATTTCCAAGTCAAGGCAGTGGATGTAAAGACGACAACATAAATAGCTTTGAAGGAAATCAAAGTATCATTCTAGAAACTCTATAAATACATTTGTTCAAAGGAATTAACTTAACTGGAAAGTGAAGAGATTAAATTGCCGTAAAAGAATTCAACATGAGTTCATGTATGTGGCAAAAATGTAGACACGTTAGATGTGGCAAAAATGTACTAATAAAACACACAAACTTTCCATTTTTTTCCTTCAATAGAACATATAATCCTCAAAATCACATAAACACAAAAAGTAATGTATCTGTCTCAAGATTGTTGGAAAAAATGTTTACTTTTTGCGTTAAAACTGAAAATACAAATGCAATAAAATTAGAACTCGAAACCTGGAAATCGATGAAAATGAAAAGGTGATCAAGGCGAGTGAAACACTCTGTACTTAAGACAGATTTGCCCCCGCTACGGTGCTTACGGTTTGCATGGATGTCTATTTCCCAACACTACTTGAACTCTAAACTTAGAGATTCCAAGAAATAAGCAATTATATTCAAGTTAATTTAGATTAAACTTGTATGCATGAAAATTGCTTAGAGATTCCAAGAAATAAGCAATTATATTCAAGCTTGACTTGGAAATTTAGCGAAATTGAAAAATATGTTTACGTTTAGATTATTTGTGAGATAAAACCGATCTGAAACAAACTTTATTTGAGCCGAAAATATATAGCTTGAACATTTTATAGTACAATATAAGCCGGATGAACCAATTAGTAGCTTGAACAGTTTGAGTAACTTCGTTCATTTATCGGACTTAATTTTTTATAGCCAAGCAGGCAGGGCCATCCACCTTTTCAATTGTTTCCTCCAATTTTCAATTTTCCGGAAATTTGATCCATTTCTTTACACCAATTAAGGTTATGTTTCTGTATGTGTGAGTTCATACTTCTTCTATAAGCAAATCAGTCCAGTGGTAATTGAAGAGTAGAATACAGGGCTACATTCCAATTGTTAAGATCCTCGATTTATAGTTTCATGAAATAGTTAATAGCCCAACGTTTTTATTCTTCTACAAACTAAATGTGGAATTGACAAATATGCCAAAGCACATTTTGATGTAAGAAAAAATTGTGAAAAGGTACTCTGTAATTAAGCCATAAATGATGGTATATATATACTAAGTTGAGAAGATAATGAAAAAAGACCCAGAGGATCTCTGTTTTTACCTTTGTATCCATAATTTGCATAAATTAGTGGTGCTCAATTTCTAACTATTCATGCAATCAATTTTACTCTCCATTCATCCATTCATTATCAATTCCTACATACCAAACATTTTTTATTAGAAATCTTGGAGCAACAAAGTTTCATAATGTATGCTATATATACAAAGGTAGTTTCATCATGTGACAAACCAAGGACCTGAAAGGGTCACTAATAAAATACCACATATAGAAGCCTATTTATTACGTAATTTAGACCAAAATGGAATTGTAATGCTGGGATCTTGGGTAAGCGAGGGTGATATTTTAGTAGGTAAATTAACGCCTCAGATGGTGACAGAAGACTCGTCGTATGATCTAGAAAATAGATTATTACGAGCCATATTTGGCATTACATCAATTTTCATGGCTTAAACTGTAACCAAAAGCATAAATAAGCTCGTATATAATAGAGCATTTTATATATCTTATATAGTATAGCAGAATGACTTTTTGCGAGAAGGGCTGTGGTTGCGACAAGTGGCATAATTTAATTGGTTTGTCATAGAATTTTCAAGCAACACATGTGACATTACTCTTATTCCCATTCTTCAAAATTATCCATAAATAGGTTAGATGTTATTCGAAAATTTACCTTAATTATCTCCAGCATATCCATATTTGAATATTGAAGAAGAGATTGTGATGCCATGATTGTATAATAGATTTTGAAATTATCTACACTTTGCTGAATAGAATAAATTTTTTTTGTTACTATCAATACTTTCCTGAATAGAAGATCTCTTCCTATGCATTTCTTTTTTACAATATAGATTGGTTCTCCAATCAAGCTATAAAAGGTTCATTGATCTAGAAAAAAATAAAACAAAAAATAAGCGAGGTATTTTTCTTGGTCTTTTATATCTTTGTGCATGTACTCTTTATCGATTATGAATATGTGTTTGCATATATGACAAAACCAGCCAGAATACAAGACAGTCCATATACATGATACAATAATGAAATTTTTTATGCCTCCTAATGAGAATAAATTTAGAGCATGTATTCTGAAAAAAAAAATATTACAATATAATGTGTTTGCTTTCAATAAATTTTGTCAGATTTTGCTTTCTAATTTTTTTTTTTTAGAATTTTGTGTGAACAAATCCAAAGCAGCTTGCAACTTTTGATCTCTGTATGGTGCAGGAGTTCTGTAGGTCTTTGTGCTAGACAATTAGAGCAAAGTGAAAATCAACTCTCCTAAGTGGTAACTTTAATTTAAAATATGAGTACACCCTAAGTTATTGATAATTAGTGATCATCTACTAAAACAAAAATGTTGTTTAAAAAATACACTATAATGAAAACGAATATTTTTATGAGAAGCAATTTCCAAAACTATTAGAGAAAAATGAAATTTAATCAAGTTCGATCTAAAATTTAAAAAACCAATGAAAGTTTTTAGTTTTCAAGATCTTTAAAAAAATATAAATAATTCTGGACATGTTAAAAATAATTGAAGTCAATTTGTAAAGATTATTTTACTTAGTTTTTTCTTTAATCTTTTCAACCACAGAGACTATTTTTAGGGGAGTAGATGGTAGCATCTTCGATTCTTCATCCATTCTTTAAAAGGTAAATCTTTTGTTTTTCTATTTGGTAAAGATTATTTTACTACAATTTTTTCTTTAATTTTTTCAAGCTATTCGATGCAAAATTCATTATAGAGACCATTTTGAGGGGAAGATCGGTAAAAAAAAGACGGTAGCATCTTCAATTCTTCGTCCATTCTTGGAAAGGCAAATTTTTTGTTTTCAGTTTTGTGAAGATTATTTTACTACAGTTTTTTCTTTAATCTTTTCAAGCTCTTCGACGCAAAAATTCATCCCAGTCAAACACTAACGATAAGTGAGGAGGGAATTTGTAAAATACTTTCTAATTTTTATTCCACGGCAAACTATTTTATTTTATTTTTCCTTTTCTTCTTATTGGGAATATTTGATTGTATTGTATTCCTTCCCAATCTTTTCTTTGACATATTCAGTTTGTTTGTAGTAACTTCAAATATACATTTCACATTTGTGTAGTTTAATGGAAAAAAAGAAACTTATATTTTCTCATTCTACACGATTTGAGAAAAAGAAGATGTCCAGGCTTTCGAGACAATCATTATGTTGACACCAAACTTGATGAAACCGGGGCGGTGATGTGATGTATGTAGACAATAGATTTTGTATGACATGAACAGGAACATGAGCAACTGTTTAGAAAGAATTGAGCTATGTTACATATTAAAGTTAATTTGGATGCGTCATGGATTAAGCTACGGTGACTGAAACTTCAATTTGCTTGATTGAGGTATGTTAACGAACACCACAAATAGTCTTAGGAAATAAAGAGAATCAATGGAAGGAGTTCGGGCGGATTCAGTTGCGTATCCATCAAATGTTGTTCATATGTAGTAGATAAAGATCAAATGGTACTTTAAGAGATCTAATTTGATTATAATTTTATTTCTGTGCATAGCACGGGTAATTGAACCAATTTTATACTTGAAATGGTACTCAAATTATGTGTACAAACATTTAATTGTGTAGATTGAATTCAGTCCGTGCATAGCACGGGTTTTTTTACTCTCCATTCATCCATTCATAATGTATGCTATATAATTGCTTATATTCAAGTTAATTTAGATTAAACTTGTATGCATGAAGTAGTGTTGGGATAATTGCTTATTTCTTGAATATAATTGCTTATTGGTCATCTTAATTCTATATATTTTTATTACATCTTATTTCTTGGAATCTCTAAACTTTTCACAATTATTAGGTTTTCTTTTTTGGCTTTTTGTTGTGAGTTTTTTCTCAAGTTATATTGGCGAAGGTTAGTCTTCATTCAAATTTTCAATTGTGTTGTTGCATTTTTTTTTTCTCAAATTCCCCCTGAAGGTTAATTTTCATTCAAATTTACAATATTCAATTGAAGTCGGAGGAATTTTTTAATCCCTTGTTGAGTTATTCCTGTAAGTAATAGAAGGTACATGCATTTACATGAGAGAAATATAACAATTTGTTAATTTGAGTAAAATAATATGGTAGGCAATGATGGTCTACAAAACAATTGACTCATTCTTTGGGAGAAGAAGTTTGAGTGTTGAAGAGTACTGAAGACAAAACAAATCCAAAATCTTCACAAAGTACTATTACAACTTCAACAATTGAAACTGAATAAAAGTTCTAGAATTGAATTGAAAAAAATTTATCAGTCATTTTTTTATGAGGGATCTAGGATTAAGATGACCAATAAGGGATTATCCATCTTCTCAACATAAAACTAATAAAAAAACAAAAATCTTCTCAACATAAAAAGGTGTGACAAGCTTATCTAAAGTTTGGACCATATCAACCATAATTTTTAAAAAGACGTAATCCTAAAGATGGTAACGATTGTCGCTTTCTACCTTCATGGTACAAGTTGTATCCATGGTGGATTGAGTTTTCCCATAAAATGGAAGATGTTAAAGAAATGGACGAGGTTCCCTTTTGTTCTTCATATGGGAAAAGATCCTAACTTGTGTCATAACTGAGCTTTGAGTAATGACACAATATATCGAATCAAGCACAACGTATTGAGAAAATAGTTGAGAAACAACATATTCTCCCCATACTCTCTCTCTCTCTCTCTCTTTCTCTCTCTCTCTCTCTTCCCCCCTATTGCCCTATATTTATCTCTCTTTATATTAAATTTTCTCACTCTTCAACTCCCTCTCCACAATCGGCTCTTTCCATCTTTTCGTCATCAGGTTTTCTTTTTCTCTCATTCTCTATTAAATTCTCTCCCTCTCACTTATTGATTTATCTCATTATCTCTTAATTTAATGCTTATAAATCTCTCTCAATATCTCTAGGTGATTTCTCTCATCTCTTACAGTAGTCTCTCTCGCTTACAATTTCTTTATTTTTTTTGTGGAATTTCGTTCCTTTGGTGACGTTTGATTCCCCTATTGGATTTCGTAAGAAACACTAAACCCAAGAACCGATGTCAAACCATTAAAGAAAATACTATTGTAAGCGTTCATGTCACCATGGGTGATGAAAACTACTTGATGGTTGTTTGTCTTCCACCTCCAAAGCCCTTCTCTTGATCTTGACCTAAGTCTCACACATAATGAGATGGTGTGAGAAGAGAGATTAGGGTTTGGAGTGGGGACTTAACCACATATTTATAGGCCTTGGCTCCATCACAACCCATCATAATAGATGGAACCCTAATGGGCCTTGAATAGTCTCTATACTTAATAATAAGCCTGCACTACTTAACACATGTGATATAACCTAAACACGCGCCAACAGAAATTTGTCATATTTATTAGATGATCACAACTCAATAGGTAACATTGACACCACTCAAACCTTATTCAACAATATACAATATCTAATTAATCTATGTAGGCCCACCAATAGAAAAATTGCTTACAATCTCCCACTTGGGCCGTATAGGTCATCCGGATGTTAGACATTGTAAACTTTAAGAGCTCAAACTTTTATTGTTGAAATTTACGAGTGTCATCTCAAAACAACGTGGTCCACTGAAAACACAAGTATCTACGCATTCAACGACATAAATCAAGTATGGAAGTGTAACATGGAAATTACATGCAAATGTGATCCTTTAGCATGCCTATTTTCAACTAGTCGAACCTTATAACTGAACAGAGTTCTTGAGTCATGCCTATATTCAAAACTTCATGTATATACTTGATTGGTTTGAGCTGACCTCGTCGTCAGTTCGGTCGGGAGGTCGGCTTGAAGGAAAACACAGCTTAGGCTCTTAGGAAGTCGAGTTGTTCAACAGAGCATAGTGAGTCTCCTCAAACCTAATCCTAGTGGATCCTGCCATCAAATAGATAACCCTAAGGGGTTTAAGGGACTTATCCGAATTCAAAAGGATAGGAATTTAATTCCTATCGGAATAGGAGTCCCCTTGATTTTATGGCTCAATAAGATAAGCTCTAGCCACCGGGGGTTACGACTCCAAGTCCTACAAGAACTCTACTACACCGGATGCCTATAAAAACTAATGATGAAACCTAAGAAAGGTACGTGACTAAATCCACTCATCACTTTCACTCAAATCAGCAATCCACAATCTACCGACTTAGGCATAAGAGGCCATTCGGCCAACACCACACCGGTGTCCCAAGTTTGTGTTTGTTTTGCGGGTCATCTCTCGTGGGGTGCCAGAAATTGCTTCATCAGTTGGCGCCATCTGTGGGGAGATCTTTTCCAAACGGTGAACTTTTTCTGTATACGGTAACAACAAAATCGATGGCTTCTCAAAGAGTTCAGAGATCGGAAGATCCACTGGTAGTAACGTTGGAGATGTACGCCACACTCCAAATTTTCAATTGTTTTGTTGCATTTTTTCCCTCAAATTCCACTTGTAAGGTTAATTTTCATTCAAATTTTCAATATTCAATTGAAGTCAAGAGGAATTTTTGAATCTCTTGTTGAGTTTTTTTTTTCTCTAAGTAGCAGAAGATATAGGCATTTACATGAGAGAAATATAACAATTTGTTAATTTGAGTAAAATAATATGGTAGGCAATCATGGTTGACAAAGCAATTGACTCATTCTTTGATAGAAGAAGTTTGAAAGTGTTGAAGAGTACTGAAAACAAAACAAATGCAAAACCTTCACAAAGTACTATTACAACTTCAACAATTGAACATGAATAAAAGTTTTAAAATTGAATTGAAAGAATTTTCTCCGTCGTTATTTTACAAGGGATCTAGGATTAAGACAACCAATAAGGGATTACCCATCTTCTCAACATAAAAAGGTATGACAAGCTTATCTAAAGTTTGAACCATATCAACCATAATTTAAAAAAAACCATATCCTAAAAAATAGTAGCGATCATCGTTTTTACCTTCATGGTACAAGTCGTATCTAGGGTTGATTGAGTTTTCCCATAATACGGAAGAAGTTAAAGAAAGGGATGAGGTGCCCTTTTGTACTTCATATGGGAAAAGATCCTAACTTGTGTCATAACTGTGCTTTGAGTAATGACACAATATATCGAATCAAACACAACATCTTGAGAAAATAGTTGAAAAACAACACATTCTCCCTAAGGTCCAGTTTTTCAAAAGATTTTAGCATCCAGGTGCTAAAATCATGATATTTCAAATCAAAAAATGAAGTGGTTTCGTGTATCGTTTTTGAATTTTTTTTGCACCAAATCAAAGTTTGTTTTTGATTTTTTTCGCACAAAATTAAAGTATTCGAGGAGTACTTTAATTTGATGTGAAAAAAATAAAAAATGATACACGGAACCACTTCATTTTTTGATTTGAAATATCATGATTTTAGCACCTGAGTGCTAAAATCTTTTGAAAAACTGGGCCTAAATAATGCTATGGGTAAACCGCACATGGACACCAAATGCACACCAAGGTAATGTGGTAGATGAGGAGCCGCCAATTTTTTAGGTGGGCTACACATTGGGCTTTTCCTTATTTGCCAAATTACCTTGGTGTGCATAAGTGGTGTACCCATATCATTTTCATATTTTCCCCATGCTCTGTGTGTGTGTGTGTGTCGGGGGTGTTGGGTGTTACTCTCCCTTATCTCCCTATATCTATCTCTCTATATATTAAATTTTCTCACTCTTCGACTCCCTCTCCAAAAGCAGCTCTTTCCATATTTTTGTCATCAAGTTTTCTTTCTCTCTCATTCTCTATTAAATTCTCTCCCTCACACTTATTGATTTCTCTCTATACCTCTTAATTTAATACTTGTAAATCTCTCTCAATATCTCTAGGTGGTTTCTCTTATGGTAGTCTCTCTCGCTTATGATTTATTTATTTTTTTTGTGGAATTTCCTTCCTTTGGTGACATGTGATTCCCCATGTTTAAGGACTTCCGTTAACTTGCTAAATCATCGGATGAAAGTTAGGACACTTGAAACTTATGTTTTACTTAGGTTTACTCTTACATGTTATGTCTTTAGTTTTTATATTGTAGGGTGAGTGGGAGATGATGAATAAGTGTAGTTATAGTGGGAAATTGAATTGTTAATGAATTGTACGTGTGAAATTATGTGAAACATCGAAAATTGTTCATTTTGTGCATTGATTCTGTTATGTTATTTTTTTGACTTTTAGAGTCAGATTTTGATGAAACTTAAAACTGTAAAGTTGTAGATCTCGAGAATTTAAGCGATTTTGATATAGAACATGTCTCAATGCGAGGTACGTAGAATTAACTATGATTTTTTGAGTGGACTGCACTGTGTAGTTTCAAGACAGATTTGCTGCTTTGTTTTGAAACCCGTTTTTACCTCATTTAAAGTTAAAATTAGACTTCAAAGACAAAAGTTGTTCTACACTTAATGAATTTTACTACTGCCAAGTTTTGTGATTTTCGGAGTTTGCTTACTATTTTTAGTGACCGAATTAGTACACGACATAACATGCCTCATAGACTTTTGTTTAGATCATTGTATTTCATTTCAATACTTATTTGGACTTATGTGATGATTGGGCCCTCATGATACATGGACCCTAAAGTTGTGTTATTAAATGTTATGATTAATCGAGTGAGCGATTTAAAAAGAAGTGTGGTTTATTTATTGAACTTTTGTGTCACGACCCAAATTCAATGGATTTAAATATCATGACCGGCCAACAAGCTCGTCTCACCAAAGGCCTTTATTGACATTTCTTTACAAATTTTTTGAGAAATGATAATGTCAGAACCTTTTTTGTTTGTGCCAAAACTGTAGTGCATAAAAGGCTTGAACCTTGCATATGGTACAAGATTTTTAAGCATTGCAATTTTGGCACAAACAAAAACAGTTTTGGCATTAGCACCACCCTTTTTTATTTAAAAGAAACAGCTTAACATTGCGGATGTAATGACTCGTAATTTCATATAATTTTCGAGAAATAAGTTGGGGAAGTGTGAGAAATGTTTTAAAACACATTATGGGGTCAATGTGAGTTGGTGATTGCATTTGGAGTGTCTTTAAAACACATTAGGAATACAAGGAGGTGAGTGTGCAATTAAAGGGCATATATAGAGAGGAGTACATCAAATTTTTTACACATAAACACTCCTCATCCTCTCCCAAAACATACGGTTCTCTCTCCCTCTCTCTATTCTCTCTAACTTCCTCCAAAAACCCTCCACAAAATCCACTCTCCACACTCATATAGCTCAATATTCAACCTCATATCCTATTTCTACGCGTGATTTGAGGCTTGGGACTCCGTGGTTTTTCTTGGAGCAAGCTCATTTCAGTTGGAGTTGGAAGTCTATGGTATCTTTCCTTCTCATCTGGAGTTCAATCCTTGAGGTAGGGAACAATCTTTTACCTTCTCTGAGTGTCTATTGGTTGAATGATTGTATTGTTGGTGTTCTTGTTCCCAAACTCCTTGCTAAACTTGTTATCACCATGGAAATGAGCTTGGTTTTTGATTGAGTTTGAGTTTTACATGTTTAGTTGGTAAAATCATGAATTAGTTGTTGATCTATCCCTCTCCTATGAGTAGTTGTTGTTTGGAACCTCAATTTTTGGCTTGGGTTGAAACCCCCTCCATTTTGGAAAAATCTAAAATTTTTGCTCGAGATGGCCTTTGTATCGATACCCCCTTTCATGGGTATCGATACCCATCGTTCTGTTGAGATTTTGGTAACATTGTATCGATACAACTTTCATGTGTATCAATACCTAGCTGTCTGTAAGGCATATTTTTGACCCAACTTCACAGGCATGCCCTGGCTTCGTCCGATCTCCAATTGAGGCAATTTTTGAAACGTTAGAAAGCTCTATGAGTCTACTTTAAAACCCAATTGGTCTCATATTCATAGCCTTTGTATTTTGATAGAAATGTGCTTTTTCCTATCAAGGTGTTGGGTTTTCTCAAGGTCTATAACTCCATTTTCATGTTCCTTTGCTCCGGGCCTTCATTGGTCTTTCCTAAACTTCTCAAATTAACTTCGAAGCTTTGGTAGCCTATCGTGGTATGAATGATGTTTTTTCATGATCTCTCACGTTCTTGGACACATGTTAACTTTGCCACAGCCAACACACTATGAGTTTTCAAACTAAATGAATTACGTGGATGTTTTAGGACACTTGATTGTCTAATAAATTTTTGAAAATGATGATTTTCTTATTCTAGGGCCACCATTTGGTGCGTCCCCAGCCATGGGTGTTCGGAGTGCACGAAATCCGGCAGGGGTGTTCAGAGCCCACGAAATTCGGCAGAGGGATTCATTTCCCTATTTAAATAAATGGTTATTTGTGAAGAGGTGAAAAATGAAATGTTTTATGATAATAACTATGTTTTGAAAGGATTGAACCCACGACACGAAATGTAACGTTTATGAGGAAATCTATGGACATTTGGGTTTGACTCCATCTTTGGGACATCTACTGGACACTCTATCATCAAGTTGATCTATTTTGGTCTATTTTAGCTTATTCATTCATGTGTATCACATCTCCATGTGCATGTTTCATCCTCTATACCCTTAGCGTTGGTAGAAAAGTTTCCTACTGGTCTAGTAAGATCAACCTATCATTTTCAAGTACTCGGCAAGGCACGTGATTGAAATGCTTGGCGTGTGGATGCATATCACGAAGCACATTTGACATGGAGTTATATTATCCTCTCCATAGTTAATATATTTTGGGAGATGATCTTGTAACTTTGATTCCTTCAATCTTTTGACAAAACTTGGTTTATGTAATAACTCTTAACTATTCATTACTTATGCATGGGTACAGGTACCTCTTGAAGAAACTCAATGTACTTTGACTTTGACCTTTCAACGGTGAAATGTATGACTTTTGACTTATCCTACGTGGATTTTATTTGTATTTGATTTATTAAATTTGAGGGCGTGACAGCGGAAGTCATATTTTACAATCACAACTCGATTGAGTTCCTTATTCATTACATAGGTTACACTTTTTTCCTTTTATTTATTTTACAAACAGGACATAGACTAATTACTAGTACTTCTATCCCATGTTACTTGAAAAGGGAAAAATGCAACAACGTAAGCCACTACTTGTGTGAATTTATGAATTATGAAAATTACATGGGCTACCATGGAATTTAAATTTTTCATCAAAATCGAAGCCATACGTCAATCTTCATGGCTTAAACTGTAACCAAAAGCATAAATAAGCTCGTATATAACAGAGCATTTTATATATAATACATTAGACCATCCAATGATTACTGCTAGCTATGAGGGAGCGACCTTAACATAATATTGATCAATTCAGTTTGACACCTGGCCATGCCCCTTTACATTTCGTCCTTATAACCTTGTTCTCACTAGTATCTTTAATGTTCCTTAGATTCAGGGATATCATTTGGATGTATTGATAATACTACATTCATAAACTATGCAAAACGTCATAATTCCATGGTATGGTTGCTACAAAAGAATTTCAAATGTTAAAATAAACATTTTAATAAGCTAAAAACATAAATTTTACGAAAAACTCATGTAACAGGGATAATTCATAACTCGCCTTAGGGCGTACTGGGTCCTAGAATAACCCATTAAAATATTAGAAATACTAAAATTGTTGTTTAGTCATTGTCTTTCTACCAAGCCTTTTCATCATACTAAGTGTGTCCCTAGCTCGCCTAACAAGCTAATATAAAACTTGAGCTCGAGTTCGATCAAGAAAGTTGAAAAGCTAGTATAAATTCTTTCGCATTCAAAGAGTTTTAATACTTCCGTGAATTAAAATTATTGCTAATAAGTTTAATGAGTTTTTATTTTCATAGAGTCAAAGAAGCTTGATTCATTTTTAGCCCTAAATCAAACCTAACAAATCCAATAATTATGTATGATCAATTTTGTAAATCCATGAACTGATTTGATTTCAAATTGTTTTATTAACTAGTCTTACTTTCCAAACAATACTTGACTTACCTAAAAAAAAAAAAGGAGAACAATTATGCTCAGTACATGAGCTATTGATGAATCTGTGTAGCGAAAATTGTGATTTAACACCTTGAAATTAACAAGAACAATTTCATCTTTTTCTGGTCTTAATCTATTGTTAACCTTTTTAATTTGCCAGAACAATTTTAAGTTGGAGACCATGGAAGGAGTAAAACTAATACCTTTTATGTCAGGGCCATTTTTCAAACTTTTGTTTATTATGTAATTGCTAAGGATAACTTAATAAATCTAAGTGCAAGTGTGCGTGTGTTATTGACAGTAAAGAGGAAGTGAAACTCACCTCTACTGCTCTCTTTCTTCTCTATTTTATTTCCTCCCTCTCTCCTCTCTCCTCTCTATCTCTCTTTCTCACGCCCCAAACCCATCCCTGAAGGTAATAGGCACAACAAAGTGTAGGTGAAGTCATACCAAGGCCATATCACACCATTCTTATCACATAAGCCGATGACTAATAGGGACACAAGACTTAAACACCTGAAACTTAACTCATATTGACATTAAACGTAAACACATCCTACATCAGGATCTTCAAGGTTACACCACTCAGAGTTGTGCTTAGTACTATAATGCCTCGATTTTTGGAAATATTATTTAAAATATTTTTAAAAGATTTATTCAATAGAGTTTCATTGATTAGCCAGCAGAAATAATATAAGTGTCTTAATTCGATTACAAACATAAACATAATACTTTGTTGGGAAATTAGATTACACGTTCCAACACAAAGTCAGTGGGGTCCAAAACACTACTATACACAATGGAATAAAATAATACTTCTAGGTACTAAGTTTTGGAGTAACTTTGGAAGTAGTTTTCGGCTACTGTACCAGTGCAAAACTGGTTTTTTGAAAAACAAAGTATAAGTGGGTCAAGATGGTTTTTGCGCATGGGTTCGATTTATTTCACTACTAAACAATGGAGATAACATATAAACATCAAAATATACTTAAGGAAGTGGAGAAAAGTTATTCTACCTCTCCTCCAATGTCTCAGCGTGAAAAAGAGATTTTTGGCGAAAAAATGTAAACGAAGAAGATGACCAAAGAGAAGGCCATGGGGTAGCATTAAGGTGAACGGTTGGAGCTTGGTGTAAATGTAAATGGATACACACACATGTATATCTATAGACATATACATATCATAAATGTGAACAAAATGTAGTAGCAAATAAGGTCTACTTACGTTAAGTAAATAAAACTTAGAATTAAATGAATTAATAAAATAAAATAAAAACATAAAATAACGGACTCTTACGAGTACCACCTTCCAAACCATATACAAATGTACCATAAGTCAAAAGACTAGCCAAAGTACAAACATCCTATCTACAAGCTTTACACACATAGCTCGAAATTCAAAAATTTCCACCATCATTGCACTATTCTTCATCGTCTGAAAGGTGGAAGAACAATTTTCATAAGCTGGAGCTCGTACAAGTGATTAATACATTGATCCCATGCTTCCCATGGATATTATCAAAATACATCTCAAAAGGATCTGATTCAAGATTCACACATTCTAAAGAGATTCTATAATTCACTAGCCAATTTATAATGCTCAAAGATTTCATAGCTTTCCCCAAAACAGATTTATAATGCACATCCCTCTCCAAATTGTTGCACATCATCGGGCATCCCGGGTGCGGATAAGCTAGGCGTCTTTTGTATTATCCCTCAACTAATACAAACACACCTTGCTAGCCTTTTATCATTGTCCCCTAGCAAGTTAGGACTCAAGGGATGGGATGCCATTAATAGATATAAAAACGTATCCACCTTGCATATAATATCCATGGAGTTCATATAGTTGCATAGACCATTTCAATAAAGCATAAAATTTGCACTTGATATAAAACCAGTGTAAAACCATATGATTATGTATAACTCACCTCAACTCCAAGCTTTCAAACCATGTTTCCTACATAAAC
Source organism: Vaccinium macrocarpon (assembly GCA_022606695.1). NCBI lineage: Eukaryota > Viridiplantae > Streptophyta > Magnoliopsida > Ericales > Ericaceae > Vaccinium > Vaccinium macrocarpon. The sequence continues at coordinate 22,744,968 of CM040179.1, forward strand.
ATGTAAGATAATTATAATTAAGATTCAATGAATATTCTCATTAGATCTCCTTATTAGCTCAATTAAAGGTCTAAGATAAAAGGTCCAGTCACATAGTAAAGTCAAAACTTAACAAAACTTCGAATTGGTATGAAGTCTTACAGCCTGTAGTATTTGGGCTATAGTACTTTATAGGGTTGGAAGTAGATGCTGAAACCACCACCATAGGAAAGTTGAATTTTAGGGCATCAATTTCAATGTAAGATTTGCCCGAATTGGAGTACAGACTACAAAGATATGACCATCTGAAGTTCAGACTGTCAATCTATCTTGTTCAGTGATTTTGCTAAAATTTAGACCTTATACTCACTAAAACTCTTCATATACATCTCAACTTCACCAACCAATCTCCAAAGGCAAGAATACAATTGAGATTAATGATTCAATGATTGAAACATTCAAAGGAAGTCAAGCATAGTTTTTCAAGAATTCCGTAAGAGTTAACCAAGAAGTCAATTAAAACCCATATCAACAAGGATTTCATATTTTCTTAACTCTAAGGTCTAAACCCCGAAATTAACCCACTAAATATAAAATCTAAGATGGAAGATTGCTATACTTACCAAGTAAAGCAAGGTCTCCTCCTATTTTCCCCTTTTCTTGTTCTTCCCTTCTTAGCCCCTCTCTCTTTCTCTCTCTTTCTCTCTCTCAAGCTGTGGAGATGGGGACGAGGTAGGAAGAATGTAGAACTCTCTTTCTCTCTCTCCCTCCAGCGTTAAAGCTAGAAATAAGAGGAAAGAATCACACGTAGAATTCCCTTTTGTTTTATCAGGCCAAGGAAAAATTATTGTATGTGCTGCAACCATGTGTGGTCATGTACTCCTAAGCTAATTAGCAAATAAAATCAAGTTTAAAGACTAAAACCCACACAATCGGCTAGATCTCAACATGTCCATAGATTATAGAATAGTTAAGGACCCGGGGTATTACACTCCCCTCCTCGTGTTAAGTGTTGTGTGTGTGCATGTCAATTGTCAAGTCTAGCCCATTTATACATGAGGCTACTGACCTCTAGAATTTTCTCCCTAATTCTACCGAATCCTAAGAGGTCTCATTCATTTAAGAGCATGTCTACATTCCTTTACCATATCCAGGGATATCTAATGGAATTTATGGCAATAATTGTTTTATGTGGATCACCCAATAATAGTAAATCACCTTACCTAGTATCCGGAAGATTTTACTTGGGCCCCAAGTTTCTTCGCCTCGTGGCGACACGTGCTGCATTCTAGTGTTGCTATGCTGTTAGCAAGGTTGAAATGATATTGGAAATGTTCCTAATTTTTTTTTGACACATATCAAAATGTATGTTGTTTTATTTTATGGGTTTTAAGTTACACAAAAATACATTTCCTAATCCTAATAGCCAGCGGGTCATCAAAGGTTAACTCCATTATATAATTATTTTTATCGTTTGATTTGTTATTAAAAGTAAGAGTGTGTAGGGGAGGTCAGCACGAGACCCCTCGTTGACCAGAGTCAACGTTGACCCGCAAATAAGATCATGACAAGTGTCGCCCAGGTGGCGTAACATCCGCGTGGCACGTGTCACTCTTCGCGCAAACCTCTGCGTAAGGGGTGCACTGGCGCATATACAAGTTTTAGCACATTGGGGGGCATTGAAGCGGGACTGTCTCGCATGAGGTGCCCCAGCGGCACGCACCCCAAGTCTAGTAGGGGCGGTGCTTGAACAACCATGAGCCATCTGAACAGGAGAAAAGCTCATTGTCCCGAATGACTGGCGCGGCTCAAAACATGAGCGAGAACGCAAGAAGCTAGTCCCATTTAGCCCAGGTAATTATACTTGCTATAGTTTGAAGGCAGGACCCCAGGGCCCCCCTGAGGCTTGGCTGCAGTGTAGGCGCGACTGAACAAGTCACGACCTTGCCCTTACGGGAATAAAGGAGATCTTGTGTCTTGGTGACTATAAAGAACAAGAGGATCGCTGCGCAGGGGAATGACTTGCCATTACGCAGGACACTTGCGTAGTGATGACATCACCCATGCGGTTAGGTTGTACGAAAAGGACATGTGTTATCATATTATAGGATGACAGCCTGGCACCTGACAATTGGTCCAAGGTGCCTATAAATATGGGACATACCCTTTCAATGCCCAGAGGTTGGTGAAATCTTGGTAGAAACATATGCCATCCTAGAGAGAGAAAAGGGTAATCACTGAGTGAGAGAAGAACATTCTCTCTAGTGAGTCATCGCCCCATCTCCTAGGTCACCAAGGGTGCCACGGATTAGACTGAGAGCAATCCACTGCCTTAGTTCTTTCTATGCACACCTGCTCTGTTCTTAACCCTTCCTATAGACCAGTTTATTATTTTCTTTTACTGTGCCTTTATTGTTGACTATTCACACCTCTCCAGCTCATCATATTAAGCTAAAGTAGGAACCATCACCTACAGAGTGTTACATTGTGTGTGTAAGGACCCGTATTTTTAAATGAATTTTCATAAATAATGTTGAAGAAATGTAAGGAAATGAAAATAGAGTGAAGTGGGGTCAATGTGGAGTGAACATATCTATTAGTGTGTCTTTATAATGCATTAGAAGCATAAGGGGTGAAAATGTAAATGTGGGGTGTATATGTTTGGAGTGTGTGGTTGATTTTGAACACACACACACACACACACACACACACTTATCTCCCAAAAAACCTTCGGCTCTGTCTCTCTCTACTCCCTCTTCCATCTTTTTCATCTTCTCCCCAAATTTCACTCAAATTCCTTCAAAACCCTCACACATACTAGACTCCTACACGTGTTTGGAAGCCCGGGTATTGTTTATTTCACTCCCGAAGGTGGAGATTCGGTTGGAGCATTGGAGGAAAAGTTAGGGTTCTTGCTCATCCTTCATTTACAAGCTTCTAAACCTTGAGGTAGGGAGATTTCTACCATTACTAAATGTTTTGTAGTGTGTGATGTGTAGGTTATACTCATCTTTGTTCAATCCCTCTAATGTTCTTGAAAAACCCATTTTCTAGTTCCATAGATTTTGATAGGAGGTGGATTAATGCTTGTTGATGTTGTCCTACATAAACTAATGGTTGCAATACCCTCTTGTAACTTGTGGTGTTGATTTTTTGATCATAAACATGTTTGGTTTGGAGCCCATTGCAATCTCCTTATTTTGTTGTAAAAAATCTGCTCGAAATGGCTTCTGGATCGATCCAAAACCTTCTGATGGTGTTTCGGATCAAAGTGGATCGATCCACTTTCACAGTGGATCAATCCACTCCCCCCTTCACCTCATTAAAACCTATTTTCACCGATTTTGGTCGCTTGTTCGTGTTAATACTTGACATAATCATCTTTTAGGTCTCAAAACTCGTTGAATAACTTGTCCCTAACATATCCTTGCGTAATTGGTGACTTGGATTGATTTTTTAATGCGACACCCACGCTACTATACACTTGTTGTGTGCGAATTAGGCGACTTTGACGAAATGTGTGAATTTGAATGACGAACTGAGGTTGAGAGTGATATGATGACACTTGTGCAAAACCAATGAATGTGAACTGAAATGAGAACTTGAAACTTGTGATACGGAGCCGAAAGGTAGCCCGGAATGATACTTGGGCCGTCCTATGGGCGTGTCGCGAGGAATTGTGCCTTGGCCAAGGGAAAGACTATACGGGGTCGAAAGATAGCCCGAACTGATACTCGGGCCATCCTATGGACGTGTCGCGAGGAACTTCTAAATATTTAACTTGAATAAATTGATGACACGACACATCAAACAAATTAGACACTTCTGAGAGAGAACACGTGGCGAGCACACATTGGAAACACTTGGGTGACAACTTGGGACTTATATACTCATGTTTACTTCATTGGACATCCATAAACTCATTGGTTCTATTATGTGGCTTAAAACTCTCATTTGTCAACTCGCATCTACATTTTTATTGCGTTTAATTTTAGTAGATGTTTTCTCTCTGGGCTAGTGAACTCACCCTATCATTTTCAGGTACTTGGCAAGACGCATGAGTTGGATGCTTGGATTGTGGATGCATGACATACAGCTTACTTATGCATGAAATTATTTTATCCTTTCCATACTAATTATATTTTTTGGGGAATGATCATGTAACTTCCATTTCTTCACTTCTATCAATTTGATAAATGTAATGACTCTCTATATATTTTTGGATACTAGAGCAATTGGGTTCAGGTACCCTTAGATGAGAGACATGTGGACTTGTTATTTTGGATGTTGTAGTCTTGACTTTGACTATTCAAGTGAGATATGTACGATCTTGAACTATCCTATGTGGATAATACTTGTATCTTGGATAATAAAATTGAAGGTGTGACGGTGTGTTTGGAAACGTTCTTATCCGGCATGGGTCTTGAGCCAATCGCAATGCCCTGAGGTCGCTACTACTTGTGCCATGGTCCTAGGAGTTAGTAATAGTAGATGGGAGCCTATGGAGTGGGAATATTGTGGATGGATGCCGAATAGAGGTTATTATTTGGTGATGTTGTTAAGCACATAGTATGGCAACCGATCGTGAAGCCATGCACAGTATTTCTTGAGATAGTTTCGTTGTGTGATCGGTAGGGATGGCAATGGGGCGGATTGGTTCGGGTTTTGGCCGATCCGCACCCAAACCTAAAGGGTTTCAGTTCGGTTCGGAAAAGGGAGAGGATGAACCATAACCTAACCATTCGGGGTACGGGTAATTTCGGGTAACCGATTTTGTGAAGGAAAAATAGCTACCCATTTGGGTAACCGAATTTTACCCATCCCGCCATGCCCCAAACCGTACTAAAACATGAATAAATTGAGTTTAGGATATTTTATTATCTCAAAAAAATTGAAAAAATATGAAATCGTTCTATGCCATTGCCATGGACTATGTGAGAGAGAGATAGAGAGAGAGAGGGGCTTACGGCAGTCGGTGGTCGGTGGAAGTCGATCTCTGAGTCTCAGAAGTCATTGGTCACGGCCTCTTTGATTTAGAGAAAATGTGATTTTGAAACCCTACCTACAAATGCTATATATATATATATATATATATATATATATATATATATATATATATATATATATATATATATATATATATATATATATATATATATATATATATATATATATATATATATATATATATATATATATATGAAGGGGAAAAGGGTAATTTTCAAATATATATATACAGGGTTTATGTAGTATTTATATATAATATAGGGGGTCTTATGTGATTAATATAAGTTCGGTTCGGTTCGGTTCGGGTTCCAGGTGAACCCATAACCGAACCGAACCCGTTCGGTTTTCCATCCATCGAACCCACACCCGCACCCACGAGGCAAAAATCGGTTACGGTTCGGTAAAAAAAACCGGTTTCGGTTCGGTTACCCGTCGATTCGGTCGATATTGCCATCCCTAGTGATCGGGAACCCGATGGATACTGTGGACAGGAGCCAATGATGGTTAGTGAAACCAAGTTGACTCGGATGATCGTATTGAATTCCATGAATCTATCACGTTGGGAATATTATCATTAAGATTGTAAAACTTCAAAATTATTCTTGTCAGTCTTGTTAGTTGCTGCATGAGTAAGTTTTTTTTTTTTTTTTTGTAAATGGGTAGCTTTGGGTGTTCTATTGAGTGATTATCACTCAAGGTGCTATATTTTTGTCCGCCCTGGCATTTTATGCTAGATATGGAGAATAATGAATGGTATGAAGAGCCAACCACAGAGTACGAAGCGACGGAGCAACATGAAGGAGATGAACTATTGGAGTTGTGGCTCTACCAATAAATAGTTCGGGTAATTAGACGACTCTGCATTTATTTATGTTGAATCAATAAATGTTAAGTTTTTGACAACTTCAGTTGTAATGTGGTTACCATTGGCAAATTTGAGATTTGAGAATTCTAATGCGTAATGAAATTGGTTCATTTTGTTTAACTAAATTGTAAATTTATTTCATACCCAATTTTTGAGGCCTTAGAACTTGGTATTAGAGAACTTTGGTATCCGAGCTAATAGCGATGGAGCGAAGCTTTAATGGCATGGACAAAGAGGTAAGTATTGTGTTTCTCGGACGCCAACCAACGCTCATGTAAATTATTGTCACATATACTTGATTCCATTGTTGTTAACAATGGTGATTCCGTAAGGGTTTCGCAACTTCTATCCCAACTTATATATAACATCTATTCAAATCATTGTTTTTTTTTTTTTTAAGTTAAGAATGTTGGAATAAGAAAAAAGATTCAAACTTCCATAGGCACATAAACAAAACATATTTGTCCAAGGAAAATGGGATGACAAAAAATAATCTTCAAACTTAAATTGTCCATGTTTCTCTTGTACAAATTTATTTTGTTTATGTACCTATCGAAGTTTGACCAAACTTATTTTTTACGTAAATCTTATAATTTACGAGCTCTATAAGAGAATGATTCCGATCGTTGCAGTAGGCCCAAGAGAAGCTAAAAAGATTAAAAACTTGACCAATCTAGGAAACAATAAAACCTCGACTGGAGCCTCTTCTCACAACAATATCTCCACTCCAAGTCTCCAAGCACAACAATGATACATACACACCCAATCGGACACATTCTTTCACACCCCTCTCACATATGAGAGGACCCTTCCGGGAGGGACCTATCCCACATGTGAGAGAGGGATGTGGCAGAATGTGTCCGAGTGGGTGTGTATGCATCATTTTTGCTCCAAGTGAAGTACTCGAATTTCCGTTGTTTAGAAAGAAAAAAAAGGTGTAGTCCTCATTTATTTTCCAGTTTTTGCTATACTTCAGTCACTCTAGTTTTTAATTTTCGGGTTTATTTCCGTCCAAAAAAAATTGAAACCGTTCAATTTGTAGAATATGGTGACAAAAATATTTACGCCAAAAAACAGTTTGATCAAACTTTCATCGGTATACAAAAGAATTGTGCGGGAGAAAAATAAAAGGAAAGCCAAATATGATTTCAAACTACTTTCACAAATACGATTTGTTCATGTAGAAACAAGAGTCCGATGAAACTTAAACATTAGTACTATTTTTAGCGAGTTTTACAAAACAAACTATTCCCATAATTTTTTAAAATACGGAATAGACAAAAAAAAAAAAAAATTGAAACCGGAAAGGAGTGGACCATATAAAAACTGGACTGGCACTTGCCGCCTCGCATTCCACACCTAAACCAAATTTCCTCCCCAGTCCACTCTGCTAGGGTTTCCTCAATAGTCGCGCAATCTTTCTCTCCTAGGTTTCTCTCTCTCTCTCTCTCTCTCTCTCTCTCTCTCTCTGTGTGTGTGTGTACAAGTTAATCTCACCTGCTCTCTCTCTAAATCTCAAATCTTCTTCTGACTCACACAGAATTCGCCCAAATTCAGAGCCTTTGTGGTTGATCCACCCAAAATAATGCCTCCACGATCGGCGAAGAAGACCGTGGCTGGACCGGGGGCGAAGCGAGGGGCTAGGGCCACTCGTGCGACTCCCAAGGGGCGGCAGAACCAGCCAGAAGTCACCGAACAGGAGGTCAACGTTGAGGAGGTTACGGTTGAAGTTAAAGAGGAGGTCAAGGTTGAGGAAGTTAACGTTGATGTAGAAAAGGTAACCGAGCCCGAGCCTGAACCGGAGCCAGAGCCGGAGCCCAAGCCTGAAGCCGTCGAGCTAAAATTGGAGATGAAATTGGAGGCGAATGGCTTGGTTTCTTCAAAGAGTAAGTTTTTATTTTGTTTTAGTTTTGTTTTGGTTAATCAGATCTGATATGTTTCGTGTGTGTTTTGATGCCGATTTCATGGGTTTGAATTGGTAAAAGGATGTGTTATTTGTTGGTTGTTTAGGAAGGTGATTTCTTGCTAATTTGCTATGGGGAAAGATAAATATGAAAGGTGGTGGTAAATTGTGACAAAAGAACAAGAAAATAGTTGAACTTAACTATTCTGTAAAATTGGTGTGCAAGATTGGTTAAAAGTGATTGCATAGATTATTTGTAATCCTGGTTGAGAATATTTGTCGTGGAGCTGTCCGGAATAAAATTTGGACAAAGGAATTGTTTAGGTCTGGTTTGGAGTCTCTTCTGCGTATTTCTTTAGTTGACGGTTTCTGCCTAGGGTAATTATTAGTTTTTGATCAGGTTCCCTTTTAATGTTGAATGAAACTTGAGATTTGATACGGTTATGTACATCAATTGTATTTTGATATCTACGACTTATGTTTTTTGTACTGGTGCTGCGTGTTTTGTAATTAGCAATCTGTTGACTTGAACAAATTTAGTATCCTTATCGGGTTTTTCTGGAAAGGTAATTTCTTGATTTAGAGTGAACCATAGTTATCGAAATCGTACTATTTGGTTCAATTCAGGGTGTTTTCGATATCAACCAATACTATGAATTGCAGGTGTAATAGAATCGTACACTAAATCGGTGAATTGTGAATTGAATTGATGAATCATTAATTGAATCGTACAATATTCTATGATTTAGTTCCATTTTAAACCCATGTTTTGCATGTGGGCCAAAATCAAATAATTGATAAGTTGCGGGGTTTTCTTTAATTTTTCTGGCATATAAAGGGTCGACTCTCTTTTCAGAAGCTTCCACAGCACTTTTCAAAAGATTGTACTAGAAAAAGTTACGGTTTTGCACCTGCTGGGAAGACCACGACCACATCCCTTGCTATAAAAGCAAGTGTCTTGCCTATTTAGACCACTTGATCATCTATTTATCTTCTTAAACATTTATTTTATTGATTCCAACTCGAAATCTACCTTTTTTATGCATTTTTTTAAAAAAAGACCGAATCGGAATGATTCACGATTCCATTCACAGTTCACGATTCGCAACTGGATCATTTCGATTTTCGATTCTTGATTCGATTCATGATTTGACAACTATAATCGAACAGTGTGAACGATCCGATGATTACAAGGAAAGACAAACATAGACTTTTGTCGCATGGAAGTTGGTTGTAATTTTTTGCCTTGTAAATAAAGAACATGGAAGTAGCTGAACCCAAAACCGTCAACATTTATTGAACAAAGTGATGTGTTCAATAGTTTTGCCATGAAATTAGTTTAATAAGATTGGGCAGATTCTGGTTTGCTGGCTTGCAGTCCCCCGTGGGAAAGGTTTTCAGTAACGGAGTTTCGGATGTAATTTTCTTTGTTCATAGTGGTGAAGAGCCTTGATTGATGGCAAAAACAATTTTAAATTGTTGCTTGTCGGTTTAATTTGGCCTACAACTAGGGGAACTTTTAATTAAGTCAGAAGGATTTGAAAGATGCTTGATATACGACAGTGCTGGAAAGCCTCTGGTAATCCAGAATTTCACTTTGTTGACTTGCTCGATGCGTTGTCCTTTTCTGTCTGGCAGAGGAAGATGAAGTGAAAGAGTCTGTTGATGAATATGAAAAAGATGAGAGGTTGGACTTGGAGGACAATGAACCTGAATCTGAACCTGAAGAATATGGTACTGTGGACTATGATGAGAAGGAAATTGAACATGAGGGTGTTCATGAAGAGGGAGGTGACGGGGAGGAAGGAGCTGAGGGGGATGTTATTGAAGAGGAAGAGGGCGATATGGTAGAGGATGAAATGGAAGATGTTCCTGAGGAACTTGAAGGTGAGGAAGATGAAGAGCATGCTGTTGAGGAGGAGCATGCCAATATGGTTGATGCAGAGGAAGAAGAACACCATGCAGTTTTTAAAGAGAGGCGCAAGCGGAAGGAGTTTGAAGTTTTTGTTGGGGGCTTGGACAAGGATGCTACTGAGGATGATCTTAGGAAAGTCTTTGCTGAAGTTGGCGAGGTGACTGAAGTCAGATTAATGATGAACTCTCAGACTAAGAAGAACAAGGGGTTTGCTTTTTTGCGTTTTGCGACTGTGGAACAAGCAAAACGAGCTTGTAATGATTTGAAAAACCCAGTGGTATTTTCTTGATCATATCCTAATTTTAGTTGTAGTTGAATTTACTTTTATGTTGAAAATCACGGCATCTTACAACCGATTCCAGGTCAAGGGTAAACAATGCGGTGTTACGCCTAGTCAAGATAGCGACACTCTGTTTTTGGGTAACATATGCAAGACCTGGACACAGGAAGCTGTAAGTAGTTGAGAAACTAATATGTGCTTGAGTATCAGATTGTCTCTATTTGGCCATGGAGATTTATTTACTGTCTGATGTGTTAAATGTGCTTCCAGTTGAAAGCAAAGTTGAAGCATTATGGAGTGGATAATGTTGAAGATTTGACATTAGTTGAAGATAGTAATAGTGAGGGATTGAATCGGGGCTTTGCTTTCTTGGAATTCTCTTCTCGTTCTGATGCTATGGATGCTTTTAAGCGCCTGCAGAAGAGGGACATTGTATTTGGAGTTGACAGGCCAGCAAAGGTTTCCTTTGCAGATTCCTTTGTTGACCCTGGTGATGAAGTCATGGCTCAGGTAAATTCTTGGATCAACTTCTCTGTGTTCAATTAAGACTACTGCAGTTCTCGTCTGTTTTAGCGCGATTTCATCGATCATGCACACAACTCCTAGCATGGACAGAAGCAGAATCTTCACTGGCTTCAAGCCTTGGACTGCATATCAACTATGGGTTTTGTGGTGGATGCTTCTTTCACCATACTTTGTGGCCATTTAATTTTGATCTTGGTAAATTGTGTGCAATATTGTCTGCCATGAATAGAAAGGCGAGTGTCGGGATTTTGTTGCTCTACCTGCGTGTCTTTTTCTATTCTTGTTTATGTATGTTCGTTTTGGTGTCTGACAATTGTATATGAACTTTATGTACACTTTGTGTTTGTCTTTTTGTTTGAAGCATTCTTGACCTGCAGCCCTGATTCTTCAAATCTAAGCCATTGTACCAAACCCTCTAGACTTTGTAGTGGTTAATTGGATACTTCCTTTGTTTCTGATGTAGGTTAAAACTGTGTTTGTGGATGGCTTGCCTGCTTCATGGGATGAGAATCGTGTCCGGGAGCTTCTCAAAAATTTTGGAGAGGTTGAGAAGATTGAACTTGCTCGTAATATGCCATCTGCCAAGAGAAAGGATTTTGGTTTTGTTACTTTCAGTACCCATGATGCTGCAGTGACCTGTGCTAAGAGCATTAACAATGAAGAGTTGGGTGAAGGGGAACAGAAGGTCAGTCCTCCTGAAAAAATAGAATTTTATTGTTTCATTTTTCATGTGTTTTTCCCCTATTGAAAGCACATTATGTTTCAGGCTAAAGTAAGGGCCAGATTGTCCAGACCTCTTCAGAGAGGCAAAGGAAAACATGTTTCTCGTGATTTCCGACCTGGACGTGGGGCTGCACGAGGTGCCAGGGGTCCCTGGGTTCGTCCAGTACCACGCAGCCTTCCTATGCGTGCTGCTAGAGGAATTGGAAGTCGTCTTCCTCCTATTGATCGTGGGTTGAAGAGGCCAATGGGATTTAGAGATAGACGCCCTATTATGACTGTTCCAGTTAGAGGCAGACCCTTGCCTCCCCCACCAAGGTCTTATGAGAGGAGACCACCGCCACCTGGTATGCAAGATTTCTCTATTTCGCTCAGTTGACTTTATTTCTCCCTACTGCATGGATGATTCATAAACACTGTTTCTGCAGTTCCTTCATACCCCAAGAGTAGCCTGAAGAGGGATTATGGTCGACGTGATGAGCTTCCTCCTAGGGGTAGACCTGCTGCTGACTATGCTCCACCTCCCAGAGTTCCTCCAGAGAGGCGTCCGTCATATAGGGAGGACTATTCCTCTCGCGGATCTGGGTACTCAGATTTGCCTAGGACATCGTCTCGCCCTGCAACAAGGAGACCTTATGTAGATGAGGGGTATGGGCAAAGGTTTGAAAGGCCCCCTCCAAGTTACCGCGAAGGACGTGGTCGGGATTATGATACTATTTCTGGGTCAAAACGCCCATATAGTTCAATGGTAAGCACATATCAGGGTTATCTATTTATATTATATTGACACTATAATTTACTTTCTTAATTTACTCTCTGTTTTTTTCCTTTGCTTACATCAATACCAAGGATGATGTTCCTCCTCGGTATGCTGATGCTGGAGTACGCCAATCAAGGGCTCGTTTGGATTATGAATATGGTGGTGGCAGTTCACAATATGGGGATGCTTATAGTGACAGGTCTTTATTAGCATTCAGAGTTTAATAATTATTTTGTTTCATTTTCCCTTTCTTAATGGAATCTATCTCATGGTTTTTTAGGCTTGGGAGATCTAACATGGGCTATGGTGGCAGCAGCAGAACTTCTGTTTCCAGTCAGGATTCACATGGGCTTTATAGTAGTCGGCAGGGAATGGGTTACGGAGGAGGTGCGTTTGGAAGATAGATGGGTTGTATCTCCAACATGTCACCAGTAGTGTTGGTCTTGTGTTAATGCTTTTGTCTCTTTCTATTTTGCAGGTGGTTATGGTGGTAGCGAAAGCGGGATGTATTCATCAAGCTATGGTGGGGATTATATGTCTCGTGGATCTGATGTATGCTTCTGTAACATCTTTTTATATGCCCTTTGCTGTTAACAATCATATTCTCTTGCATATATTTATTTTTGTTTGACATGGCAGGTTGGTGGTAGCTCTTACTCCTCGCTGTATTCTGGTCGTGGCTTGGGTGGCAGTAGCTACATGGGCAGTGGCGGTTCTGGATCAGGTTCTGGCTCATATTATTGAGGTACGTGCGGTGCATTTTTTCTTTTTCTTCCTTTTTCTTTTGTTTGCAAGGCACTTAGGTGGTTAGATATGTGTCTTCATTTACTTTTTCAGTACCTAGGTTGGTGATAGGAATGCCATTATTTTATTCTCCTTAAGAGTTGTCCTTGGGGGAAAAAAACCATTGTGGTTACTTGTGAATTTATGTGTGGCACAGATGTTAGTTGACAAAGAGGCTGCTGTAGGATGTGGATTAATCGAAGGTTATTCGGTATTATGCATACAGATATGGACAAGCTTATTGTGAAGCATAACTAGCCTCTTTTATGGTTGCGAGGAGTACTTAGCTTTGAGTTGAAGGGGATCTATTACTTCATACTATCAAGTTCTCAAGTTTGGATTCTGTCAGGTGTTATTTTTGCTGTAAGGGAACCTGAATTGTTAAGAGTTTGAACAGCATATGCTGAGTATGGTATTTTATGAATGCAAGTTTTTATTACTCCCAATCTTCATGTACGATTCCAGGCGGACAGAGAAAGTATGTGAATATCTGTCTCCATGGATTTGATGACAGACAGAGTGCCTTTTAATGTGCCAGGGAACTTTGAATATGTTATTACCATGGAATCATTGGACAAGTATCAGCTAAGAGTGCTGAAGGTGTGAAAGTCTTCCTAACTCTATACATCTTCAAGACATTTGAAACCAAACCAACATCATGACCTTTGAAACCAAACCCACATCAAAGATGTCAAGAGTTGTCCAGCAAAGAGAACAGTGGGTTGTTATTGTTTGCAATAGGCCAAGTATGCCTCAAAAGCTTTGTGATGTTCTTCACTGCTTATGATTCCCTTGGAAACTAAATTCTCTCATTATTTGTCGAGACGTTAAGATGCCACTGGAAATTCAATAATGTCAGAAGAGGCTACTAGAATTGTTAAAAGCCTCTTCGCATTCTCGTCTGTTCACCCGGTATTGCTTTTTTACTTGCAGATGGTTTTTGACTTGCGTTTATGTTGGAGCATTGAGTTATTAGTTAATCTTGTCAGATTAGGCCCTATAGTTCATATGAATATTAACTAGTCAAGGAGGCAAGTAGTTCGGGCAAAGAGGTGAACCTGCTTTATATGCATTTGTTATTCATATCCTCAAAGGTGTATTGGCTTCTCATGTTCGATGCCAGCATTTGGATGCTTCTAAATTGTTGCACCAAGCCTACGTATGTACGATGCTACTATCAGATGCATCAAATGGTTCAAAGATTGGTAAATTTGATAGTAACTTCCTCACATCTTGGTATGAGGTCATGGGAGTTTAACTACAGTCTTGTTTATGGTTACGGGAGTTAATCAGTTTGGTGGAAAAGATGGGAAAGAAGAAGACAATGCACGAGCTTTCTAACTTAATTGGTTTGGATTTAGAACCCTCCTATAATGACTTTAGCAGCCATTATTCAAGCAGTGAAGACTTGTAGGGACATTCTGTTACTTAAGACCAATTTGCATGGGGGATACATTTGATATGATGCAAAGAAGTTACTAAAAAATTGGCAAATTTGGGAAGAAATTCTACTTGGCATAGAAAAGCTAAAAGTACTAAAACTGGATAACTTAAGGAGTGGTCTTAAACAAACTCAGATTTCCTGTTGTGGCGCTAAGGGGTAGTGCCATGTTCATAAACTCGGGTTAGCTGCCTTTGTTTGGAAGTGAGATCTACTGTGGACATCTTCTAGTGTGTCATTGCTTTTAGGCTTATGGATTTTAGAATAGTTCATGGTTGTCGGGGAATGGGCTGTTTTGGTTTGTAAGGTTTAGAGGGTTGAGTATGACAGATGTTTTCGTTTTGTTTTGTTTTTTTTTTTTTGCCTTGTTATCATATTGGCAAAAGTTTGAGGAATTTCAGCGCTCCTTGATGTTAGAGGGAGTTTCATCTAACTGTTATAATGAACACAATGATGGCTGCAAAACTTTCATGTAATCTCAATAAAGTGCTGTTTTGCCCCTGCTGATATGTGTTTTTCAAATTCAAAGCTGTTGCCTGTTGCATTGCCAAAAGGAGCATCTTGCTTGCTTACTAGCAGGAGCCATCTCCTTGGACTGCCATTTATGTTATGTTGAACTTCGATTATAATTGACATACATATATGTGTCTCTCATGCATTTGAATCATTAAGACTGGAAAACAAAGCGAGCTACTTGCCATTCAGGTAGTAAAAAGTCCCTATTTTAAGTACTACCATACGAAAGGGAAAATGATAGATCTGTTCCCTTTCAGCAGGATAAAGCGGGCTTTCCTCATAAGTTTGTCCGTGCTTTCAATATTTTCTCACTGTTTTTTTCCAAAGCTGGTTCAGAATTTCCGTTTAGTATTCAGGAGTTGCTTCTGTGAACTTCCGGTGGATAGGTACAGTTTCAGTTTTCCAATAGAAAATACAAAAAGCATGCTTATGGTTTGTAGTATTACTGTTCCTGCTGTTTCAGAGTCGATTACACGAGGTTAGGAAGTCCTTGGAAAAATTTTCCGTGTCGGTGTATTCAATGTTTCTCGTTTACATTGCCTTCTGATGTTATGTTCTTCTGTGCTTGTAGTGTTGAGCAATTTAACCCTGATGTAACATGATATTTCTGTACGTTACTAAGAACATGATTTCGCAACTACTATTTGCATGTAAATGCAGTATTTGAGAAATGGAAGGGAGACTGATATTGATTTTGTGTTCTCTTTTTGTGTGGTGGATTGGAGGGTATTTTTCACACATTGGGCTCTCATGTTTTTGCATTAGACAGCTATATGCTTAATGTAATTTTGGATGACTAGACCTTTCCATTGCTTACGATGAGTAGTTGTGTCTTACGTTAACCCTTTCCTCTTTTTGATTTTTTCAATTTTTTAGACTCTCCTCGAGAAGTTTCAAAAGTTTTCCTTTGCAAAAAAGTCTCAAAAGCGACACAATAAGATAAACATTGTTACTTTTATCTAAAGCTTAAAGACAAAAAAGAGTCGAGTATCACACCTTAGGGCAAGTGCAACAAGGCTCTTCATCTCCCTCTCATCTCTATTTTAGGGAGCTAAACCCCAAAATTAGCTTCCAAGACTCCCTAAACCCCTTCCTAAAATATAAATTGCTACAGTACCTCCCTAAAAACCTCCCCATTTAGGGAGGCACCATTCACTCTCTACCCATTTTTTTTCTCTCCCCCTCCCTCCCCCTCTGTAGTTGTAGGTTTCACCTTTTTCTTTTTTTTTTTTATTCTCTCTCGTCTCTCTTACTTTTCCCATATATATCATGTCTTATTAAAAATAGGGAGGGTGATAGAGAAGATTGTTGGAGACGTGGATTGGTAAAATGAAAAACGTGTACTTTTCACTACTTTTTTTAGAGAGAATTTTGAGTCATCTATTGGGGTTGCTCTTTAAGATGATAAAATCGAACCAATTTTGGAAACTGTATGCTCCTTGGCTAAGAGCATCCTTATGTGGCTCTTTACTTTAACTTTTGAAAGAGCCAAACCCCCAAAATAAGCTAAAATCAGGCTCTCCAAATGGTTGAACAAATTGGTCAAGCTTCTAACTTTGTTATAGTGTCGCACCAAATTTGGTGCGGCACTGTTCACTCATTAGGGCACTGTTCACACTGTTCATTTTTTTAATATTACTTTTGGGGAGTAGGAGTAGAAAGAAAAAATAGTTTAATGTAGTAAAGTTAGAATAAATAGTCTGATTTTGTGAACTTTTGTAAAAGTGGTTTGCCAAATTGTAAAATGTGTTTTTAAAGTAAAATTTGGTGTGAAATTTGGTGCTCCAGATAAGGATGCTCTAAGCCTACATTTTCTGTTTGGAACACCAATAAATTAGATATTTTGGTGCTTGCAAACCTCATTTTCTTTTTCCATCCGAGGGTAATGGCTTGGGAAAGGCTGTATCCGGTGTAAGGCCAGTTGGTATGGCATGCAACTCGGGTATCCGTTTTCGCGAATGATGGTTTGGCGGTGGTTTTTTTTCGAACATTTATAGTGGTGGTTTTAGCTAATGAGATTATTCCGGAAATGGTCTTGAGACATCGTCACGTGGTGCTTCAACAACCGTATTCACCACACATTATATTGAGCTCTACAAGAATGTGTGCTGAATACGGTGTCGGGATATGGAATAATTATTCGTTGTTTAGAGTTACACAGATTAACCTCTTGGGGTACACGTGATTTTTCCATCACCAAATTATCATCAGTGCCAATATTGACATGTTTGGGGGCGATGAAAGAAATACTAACAGATTAGGCCTTCTACACTATCTACTGTAAGGCATTATTATTATTTTTTTGTTTAATATCATTTGATTTTTGGACTTAATAACCATTGGTCCACACTTTGGATTCGAGCACGAGTTATTTATTTGTTATGCATAACTTTATTGCAGTTTTTTTTACCCCCCTAAGCAAAAAGGTTGGGAAGGGGTGACAATACTTGCGACCCTCTCACTGATTGTCATCGTAACATTTTCAACCATTTACTCTCATTGAAAGTCATTGGGGCGTCTTTTTTAAGTAACCCTTGCTGACGTGAAGGTAGTTTGTCACCACAACATTTTCAACCATTTCCTCTCATTGAAAGTCATTGGGGTGTCTTTTTTAAGTAACTCTTGCTGACGTGAAGGTAGTTTGTCACCATAACTCCACCCCACCGAAGTACAAGCTAGACTAATAATGCTCGATACACGGCATCTAGTTTACAATACTATTATTCTCTTGTGAGATTCGAACTCGCAGCCGTCTGCGGGTTGGGAAGTTACCTTCCCACCACTTGCCACCTTGGCAACCACCTCCGGTGGTGTTTGTTGTTAGTTGATTACGCTCTTATTTGTGTTGTACGAATACTTTTCGTTCCTTTGAAGAATTGCTGTTTTAAAATTCTCTTTTTCAGTTTTGATACACCAACAACTAACTCTCTCTCTCTCTCTCTCTCTCTCTCTCTCTCTCTCTCTCTCTCCAAATTACTTTTTCCATCACTTTATATGCATAAAGGCCATGGTTTGCCCGGATTATCATTTGGTTCAGATTGAGGGAAAAATACGCGGATTTATTTTCAGACTGACTTAAAAACTGACTTAATGCCCTTCACGAGAGAGGTTATTATATCACAATATATAAACTAAAAGCCAATTTAGGTCGGTTTTGATTTAAGTTAGTTTTTGGAACAATGCTTAAGATTTATCAAGTGTGAACTTCCACTAAAAGTACCGTTTTTCTGTTGTTGTAAAAAGTGGGAGTAATTTTCACTCAATGATAATGTTGTAGTGTATGTGAAGAAGATAGTTGATAACAGGCCAAGATACCGAAAATACCGTTTAGACGACAACATGCCAAGATACCGAAAATACCGTTTGGACGCGACGACCGTGGCAACACAACCTGAATTACAATGTTGACTAGTAGTTCAGAATGGAGAGAGTGCTATTCAAACATTCAAGTCAAGTCTTCAAAATCCATCTAGTTAGATCTTTGACGTTAACTTCAATGCAGATAATTTCTTCTTTGACTTAGCAGCTGATGAACCCGAACCCTTCAAAAGGCTTCTCTCCCTTCTTTGCACCTCAAACCCAGTCATGACAAGCTACGGCACAAACACCGTTCACCGGCCACCACCCGCCACCTCCTCACCGCCTCTTTCTGTCGACGCTCAACACGACGATTCGAAGTCATCCGCTCGAAGGAACCGCAACAACTTCAAGCTCATATGCCCCTTCAACCTCCCCCGAACCTCAGAAGCTGCTGCCGTTCGGATCATCAGAAACCTATCCTATTTCGGATTATACTACGTAATCTTCATGTGGGTGATTCTCTTCATCGCCCTCTTACCGAAGCGAAAAGTCTCGTTGATCTTCTTGGTGGCGATGACCGTCGTGACGTGCCTTTATTTGCTCCTGCTGCGTTTGCTGCCGGATTCAGTTGTTCTTCATAAAGTCATCGACAAGAGACTGGTTTTTGCTTTGATTGTTATTGTGATCACGGTGGAGATGGTCCTGACCAGGGCGGCGATTCATTTTTTCGTGACGGTTGGAGCGGCGACCCCGGTGGTTATGGTTCATGCAGTTTTGAGGGTGAGGGATGACCTGTTTGTGAACGAGGAGGATTGTGCTGCTGGAGAGTTGGTTCCTCTTGTGCACAAGCAAACCGGGGATGTTGAATCATCTACTTCGGTGTGATTAAATTTTCTTTTAGATGCAATAGACACTTGGTTTGTATCTATCGGTTGGTCTCTGTATGAAAGTTTCATCTTAGTGGTAGCTGAAACCGTCAAGTTGCATGCAGGCCCTCAAACAATTAACCGACTAAATTAGCCAATACATACAATAGAAGTATCCTTCAGTTATGTTCTCTGTCTTTCTTGTATGTAATTTGATATCTTCAGCTGTATTTGATTGTATTCGGTAGCGTTAATCTAATAAATTTCTCTCTCTTTCGCGATAATAAAAAAGAACTTGCTCTGCTATTAGGCTTGGAAAATGTCAAGGGAGTTGGAGGATTATAGCATCTCCGGCAGATCCCTCAATGTTTTAATAAGTGTTCTAGCAGACCCTTCGATCATTGACTCACCCTTGAAATTTTTTTCTCCCTCTTCGAATTTGACATACATGTACGTAGCATTCCTCGGATACGAAAAAAGCTAGTAAAAGTTGCACTTTGGACGACAAAATTTAGAGAGTTTGCTGGAGTGTGGTACGAAAACTCATTCTTCAAATTGCAACGTGAGGTAACAAAGTACACTTTTATGAATTAAGGGTATATCGGCATATTATAATTCCTTTATGGCATTTGATGCCTGTTTATAAGCTCGGACCCAAACCTCTGTCTTGAGATATGGCTTTGGTCTAATTTTTAATGAACTCGAGTACTAGCTAGTGTAAGAACTTGGAGCAATTATTCAGTGAGCTTGGAGAATTCACAGCCCCAACACCCTCACGTGGCCTTGCTCCATCAATTTATATAGTAGTCTTAGGGCACCAATTTTATTTTATTTTTTGTTTGTAAACTAGTCTAAATTGAATACTTGTAGATTCATATCTCTCTCTCTCAAAACTGAGGGGTTCCATTTAGGATGTCGAACAGGGTAAACTTTTTCTGTTGGTTTTCATAATCTCTGTGGTAGGTATTCTTCAATTTTGGTCGGAATTCCTAGTAAAAAAGGATTTGCTTTTCACCAAAATTTTAAAATATAGACCTCTTTTAGGGAAATACCAATGATACTACGGTATTCCAGAAAAATACCAATCAACAGTTTTGTTAAGTTATTAATGTGGGGATAACATCCACTTGATCAATGTGAGGGTGGCTTCACCGGAGTAACCTCTTTGATCCTTCTGGTATGATATGATGGGTGGTGAACTGAATGATCCTTGCTAGAACCCTAGCTTCTTGCTTGAGAAGATGACTTGCACACTTAGAGCAACCACGTTAGTGCCAAGCCCGCACAGTGGTGGTCCGGGAAGGCACTCTAATGGTTACGTAAGTAACCGGAGAAGAAGAAGTTTGCTGGAAACTTAGAGAGAGAAAGTGAGTAAAGGGGGTATTGAATGAGGAGAGAGAGGTCTGGAGTGTGGTAGTGAGTTTGGTATTTATAGGCAGAGAGGGGCGTGTTTGTCATGGCCTTCGTGCTCCTCACGCACGCCATCCGTACTTGGAATGACGGCTGATCTGACAATAATCTCTGTTGCAGATGCCATGCTTCGGCTGGCATTACACCCAGTGAGTTTAAAGGGTCAACTTGTTTGGGGATACTCCCCCATCAACCACGTCCTCTTGTAGGCATGCAAGGTAGGCTTGGGGAAGGAAGGCCGTAGGCCAGTTGGTATGGCATGCAACTCAGGTATCCATTTTTGCGAATGATGGTTTGGTGGTGGTTTTTTGCGAACATTTAGTGGTGGTTTTTGCTAACGAGATTATTCCGGACCAATTATCTAATGGTCTTGAGGCATCGTCCCTTGGTGCTTCAACGACCATATTCACCACACATTATATTGAGCTCTACAGGAATGTGTGCTGAATATGGTGTTGAGATATGGAATAATTATTCTTTGTTTAGAGTTATACACAGATTAACCTCTTGGGGTACATGTGATTTTTCCATCACCGAATTACATTTACGTATCATCAGTGCCACTATTGATATGTTTGGGGCGATGAAAGAAATAACAGATTAGGCCTTCTACTCTATCTACTGTAAGGCATTATTATTATTTTTTGTTTAATATCATTTGATTTTTGGACTTAATAACCATTGGTCCACACTTTGGATTCGAGCTCGAGTTATTTATTACTAGCATCTTGTTATGCATAACTTTGTTGCAGTTTTTTTTTTTAGAGAATATCTTATTTACGGATCATCCGTAAATTGGGGTTTGCGTCGAGCAAATTCCCACCGTCCATTCCGAGATCCAATGGCTCAGAGCCCGTGCACGGTTTTTTTTTTTTTACATCTGCTATGCATTTAAGGAGGAGAGAGAGTGTGCATTGCTCCGAGTCGTTGGATCTCGGAATGGACGGCGGGGATTTGCTTGGCGCAAACCCATCTATTTACGGATGATCCGTAAATAAGATATTCTTTTTTTTTTTACCCCCTAAGCAAAAAGGTTGTGAAGGGGTGACAATACTTGCAACCCCCTCACTGAAACGGACTCTGGCCGCCATAACATTTTCTACCATTTCCTCTCATTGAAAGTCATTGGGGCGTCTTTTTTAACTAACCCTTGCCGACGTGAAGGTAGTCTGTCACCATAACTCCACCCCACCAAAGTACAAGCTAGACTAATAATGCTCGATACAAGGCATCATGGCATCTAGTTTACAATACTATTATTCTCCTGTGAGATTCGAACTCGCAACCGTTTGCGGGTGGGAAGTTACCTTCCCACCACTTGCCACCTTGGCAACCACCTCCGGTGGTTTGTGTTGTTAGTTGATTACGCTCTTATTTGTGTCGTACGAATACTTTTCGTTCTTTTGAAGAATTGCTGTTTTAAAATTCTCTTTTTCAGTTTTGATACACCAACAACTCTCTTTCTCTCTCTCTCTCCAAATTACTTTTTCCATCACTTTATATGCATAAAGGCCACGGTTTGCCCGGATTATCATTTGGTTCAGATTGAGGAAAAAATACTCGGACTTATTTTTAGATTGACTTAAAAATTGACTTAATGCCCTTTACGGAAGAGGTTATTATGTCACAATATATAAACTAAAAAGCCAATTTAAGTCGGTTTTGATTTAAGTTAATTTCTGGAACAACGCTTAAGATTTATCAAGGGTGAACTTCCACTAACAGTACCGTTTTTCTGCTGTTGTAAAAAGTGGGAGTAATTTTCACTCAATGATAATGTTGTAATGTATGTGAAGAAGATAGTTGATAACAGGTCAAGATACCGAAAATACTGTTTAGACGACAACATGCCAAGATACCGAAAATACCGTTTGGACGACGAGGACCGTGGCAACTCAACCTGAATTACAATGTTGACTAGTAGTTCAGAATGGAGAGAGTGCTATTCAAACATTCAAGTCAAGTCTTCAAAATCCATCTAGTTAGGTCTTTGACGTTAACTTCAATGCAGATAATTTCACTGGTTTTTAGTGAAACAACAGCCGTCTTAGAAATTTCACTGGTTTTAGTGAAACAATGGCAGAAGGGAGAACTAGCCATCTTAGAATTTTCAACTCTCTTTGCATAGACTCACTGAAAGTTCTTTGAATCAAATTGGAAACTTCCTCTCACTTCTCACCTCTAGGTTTGTCTTTCCATTATAAAAACCTCCTCATGTGCAAGAAGAAATATTATAGTATCATTAAGGCCATTGATAAACAATTGTGCAAACAGAAATATACTATATTGAGGCCATTGATCAACAATTATGGCCAATCCACCTGAAAATATTGGCAAAAACTGGTTCAAGTACTTCCAGTACCAGGAAGGCAGGGACACCCCTTCTGATGCCCGAAACATTCTGCTGATTGTAGCCGCCCTTATCGCGACGGTTACCTTCCAAGCCGGTGTTAATCCTCCAGGCGGTGTTTGGCAAGAAGGAACAAGGGCAGGAAAGGCCATTTATGCATCAGATGAAAAAGCCTTCTATGTGTTCTTGATCTCCAACACCTTGGCTCTTTCATCGTCGATCCTAGTCATCATCTCACTTACAATTACGTTCCCTTTCCGGCTTGAAATAGTTGCCGCCATGGTGTCGATGATTGTAACCTATGGTTCTGCAATTTTTGCTATCACACCGGGTAAATTAGGGAGATTTCGATTCGTACTATTTGCAGCTTCGGGGCCTTTCGTTGTCAGATGTTTGATTCAGATCTTCAGGACATTTCAAACAATGCCTGCCTATGACAGAACAGTAAAAGATGTGTCCAAAGTTAGAGCACAGATGCAGGAGAAGAATTCGGGTACGGAGAGAATACCACGTGATACCCTCTAGGCGTATCTGGACCATCCAAAAAGACAACCGACAGTCAGAATCAAAAGTGGTTCCAGATTTTTTTTTTAAAGAAAGAAAATAAAGTGTGTTTTAATGAAGACCGTCCTTTGCATTTTTGCCTTGGCACCCATACCTTATTTTCCCCCAAATATTTCTCCAGATGCAGGGATACGGAAAATGTTTGTTTCCATTGCAAATTCTAGGCACTTAGAAAGTTCCAGAAACTTTGTAATTTTTTGCTACTTCTTTGTCTTCAAATATCATAAAAATGTGAAAATTCTTTTGTGGACTATTCCAATCCATAGATTGACAGAAAACTTACAAGTATAAAAACTTCCTCTCCGGATTCATTTTTGCGACTATCATTCAATTTACGATCGCTTCCATTCGTGAGCTGTCATCTTCAAGAGTAGTGTGGCGATTTCAACACTGTGACAATATTTTTAATTATGTTTCTTTCTTTTTTGAAAGTTTGTGAATATCAGGGCATTTGGATCCTTTTAATATATCATTTGATTGTTGCCAAGATTTTTATTTTATTAGGTTTGTGGGTCAGGTTATTTATACGAATTTTTTTACTAGTTTAATTGCACTTGTCTGTTCCAAAATAAATTAGAAAATGCTCTAACCCCCTATACCAAGAAGGGCCGAACCGTCGCAGGATATTTTCAACCCATATAGTTCACTAACAACTTTGATGGGTGAACAACCCAACCCTTTAAGACATACTACGCCAACACTTTCCACTATGGGCCGAGTTTTCGTCCCTGTTTATGTCAATGAAACCGTAGAAATAAAGGAGCCTTTTTCACATACATAAAATTCAATGATTACACAGGCTCATGCCTGTTGTGCAACGATATATATCTAAAGCATTTCCAAAAGTATTTTTAATAACTGATCTTTTTTGTATAGAAAGTTACTATGTTTTTCTATTTCAATATTATTCCTTCAATTTCAAAATGTGTACAAAAAACTTGCAAATTCAATAGGGTCCGGGTGGCCTGTACAGGGTTGTAGTCTCCAATTACAGTCGTCCGTTTGGCAAATCTACGATCAAGATTATCTTCACATAAAAATAAGTATTTTACATGTGATAATCTGGACTATTGATTCCCGAATGAAGGGCTGTGATTGTAAGCTATAACCCTGTAGTGCCTTGAAAGACCCCGAATCCAATTCAACAATCATGCCAATGTTGAAATTTCATGTTTTCCGGTTCGGCACCCGCTTTATTCTAGTCTTAGTTCGGCAACCCTATCTGCATGAAGGTGAGATAGGGTTGTGGGATGCTTATTTTACGTTTTTGTGTGTTAATTTGAGAGGGATTGCGGGATGCTTGTTTCATTTCTTGTGTGTTAGTAATTGAGGAAGGCCTACCTGGGTGACCAGCACACGTCCTGGCATGCCAATGTTATTTAGACGAATTTTTTACTGGTTTAATTGCACTTGAAAATCGGGGCTCGGGATCAGTCAAACTTCTTTTTTTAATACCCGGAATAATTTGGTATAATACACTTGACATGTGAATCGCAGGGCAAAATCTGATGTCAAAATGACTCCGCATTATTTTAATTCACAATTCTCAGCCGCCCACATGCATTCATTTTCTTATCAAAAATGATACAACCACACACACTCAACCACACACACACTCACATGTGGTGGGACCCACCCTGGGGGACCCACCGGATGGGCCCCACCACATGTGAGTGTGTGTGTGGTTGTGTGTGGTTGAGTGTGTGTGATTGTATCACTATTCTTTTCTTATTCAGTTGGTGATTATTTTAATTCACAATTCTCAGCCGCCCACATGCATTCATTTTCTTATTCAGCTGGTGATGACACTGATGCGGCAGGAAAGATTATCCAGCGTCGTGCGCTCATGCCACGCAACTCTCTTGATTTAAGGCCAAATGTGGTATCCTACCCTCGGAACCGACAAATACAAAAACTGATCCTTATCCAAATTCAGCAAAAAAAACAATCCTCTTACTTACGGTCGGATAGAGAATTCTCACGTGACATGCGTGTAAATGGAAACCACACATAAACATTCACTAATCTTGCAAACAGTTCACACACCACTGATAGCTTGGTATTTCTTTAAGCACACTCCTTTCCTCTATTTCTCTATTCAAATGAGTCATTTTTTTCCTTTTGTCAAAAACTAAAAAAAAGAAGCAAAAATCCTTTAATGGTAAAAAAAAGGGTTCATGTAGTTGACCCCAATTTGCGATCGCTTCCAGTCGTGAGGTGTCTTGAAAAAAAATGTAGTCGACCCAATTTGATTAAGACATTAAGCTGGATTTGATTTGGTTTGTTTTGGTTTTCGGAAGTGGCAAAGGGAAAACTAGTCCTCTTAGAATTTTCACTGGTTTTTAGTGAAACAACACAGCAAAAGGGAGAAGCAGCCGTCTTAGAAATTTCACTGGTTTTAGTGAAACAACGGCAGAAGGGAGAACTAGCCGTCTTAGAAATTTCAACTCTCTTTGCATAGACTCACTGAAAGCTCTTTGAATCAAATTGGAAACTTCCTCTCACTTCTCACCTCTAGGGTTGTCTTTTCATTATAAAAACCTCCTCATGTGCAAGAAGAAATATTATAGTATCATTAAGGCCATTGAAAAACAATTGTGCAAGCAGAAATATACTATATTGAGGCCATTAATCAACAATTATGGCCAACCCACCTGAAAATATTGGCAAAAACTGGTTCAAGTACTTCAAATTACCGGGGAAGGCGAGGACACCCCTTCTGATGCCCGAAACATTCTTCTGGTTGTAGCCGCCCTTATCGCGGCGGTGACCTTCCAAGCCGGTGTTGCTCCTCCAGGCGGTGTTTGGCAAGAAGGACCAAGGGCAGGAAAGGCCATTGGTTATGCAAGGGCAGGAAAGGCCATTTTTGCATCAGATGAAAAAGCCTTCTATGTGTTCTTGATCTCCAACACCTTGGCTCTTTCATCGTCGATCCTAGTCATCATCTCACTTACAATTACGTTCCCTTTCCGACTTGAAATAGTTGTCGCCATGGTGTCGATGATTGTAACCTATGGTTCTGCAATTTTCGCTGTCACACCGGGTAAAGCAGGGAGATTTCGATTCCTACTATTTGCAGCTTCGGTGCCTTTTGTTGTCAGATGTTTGATTCAGATCTTCAGGACATTTCAAACAATGGCTGCCTATGACAGAATAGTGAAAGATGTGTCCAAAGTTAGAGCACAGATGCAGGAGAAGAATTCGGGTACGGAGAGAATACCACGTGATACCCTCTAGGCGTATCTGGACCATCCAAAAAGACAACCGACAGTCAGAATCAAAAGTGGTTCCAGATTTTTTTTTTAAAGAAAGAAAATAAAGTGTATTTTAATTAAGACCGTCCTTTGCATTTTTGCCTTGGCACCCATACCTTATTTTCCCCCAAATATTTCTCCAGATGCAGGGATACGGAAAATGTTTGTTTCCATTGCAAATTCTAGGCACTTAGAAAGTTCCAGAAACTTTTTAATTTTTTGCTACTTCTTTGTCTTCAAATATCATAAAAATGTGAAAATTCTTTTGTGGACTATTCCAATCCATAGACTGATAGAAAACTTACAAGTATAAAAACTTCCTCTCCGGATTCATTTTTGCGACTATCATTCAATTTCCGATCGCTTCCATTCGTGAGCTGTCATCTTCAAGAGTAGTGTGGCGATTTCAACACCTTGACAATATTTTTAATTATTTTTCTTTCTTTTTTGAAAGTTTGTGAATATCAGGGCATTTGGATCCTTTTACTATATTATTTGGTTGTTGCCTAGATTTTTATTTTATTAGGTTTGTGGGTCAGGTTATTTATACGAATTTTTTTACTAGTTTAATTGCACTTGTCTGTTCCAAAATAAATTAGAAAATGCTCTAACCCCGTATACCAAGAAGGGCCGAACCGTCGCAGGATATTTTCAACCCATATAGTTCACTAACAACTTTGATGGGTGAACAACCCAACCCTTTAAGACATACTACGCCAACACTTTCCACTATGGGCCGAGTTTTCGTCCCTGTTTATGTCAATGAAACCGTAGAAATAAAGGAGCCTTTTTCACATACATAAAATTCAATGATTACACAGGCTCATGCCTGTTGTGCAACGATATATATCTAAAGCATTTCCAAAAGTATTTTTAATAACTGAACTTTTTTGTATAGAAAGTTACTATGTTTTTCTATTTCAATATTATTCCTTCAATTTCAAAATATGTGTACAAAAAACTTGCAAATTCAATAGGGTCCGGGTGGCCTGTACAGGGTTGTAGTCTCCAATTATAGTCGTTCGTTTGGCCAAATCTACGATCAAGATTATCTTCACATAAAAATAAGTATTTTACATGTGATAATCCGGACTATTGATTCCCGAACGAAGGGTTGTGATTGTAGACTATAACCCTGTAGTGCCTTGAAAGACCCCGAATCCAATTCAACAATCATGCCAATGTTGAAATTTCATGTTTTCCGGTTCGGCACCCCCTTTATTCTAGTCTTAGTTCGGCAACCCTATCTGCATGAAGGTGAGATAGGGTTGTGGGATGCTTATTTTACGTTTTTGTGTGTTAATTTGAGAGGGATTGCGGGATGCTTGTTTCATTTCTTGTGTGTTAGTAATTGAGGAAGGCCTACCCGGGTGACAAGCACACGTCCTGGCATGCCATTGTTATTTAGAAGAATTTTTTACTGGTTTAATTGCACTTGTCTGTTCCAAAATAAATTAGAAAATGTTGTAACCCCTCTACCGAGAAGGGCCGAACCGTCGCACAATATTTCAACCTAGTTCACTTACAACTTTGATGGGCGAACGACCCAACCCTTTAAGACATACTACAATCTCAGGTGCAGGGGCGGAGCCAACCTAGTACTAGGTCCCCCCATTTAAAAAATGCACTGAAAAAGAATTAAAATTTAGATATAAATTAAATTTTTTTGCTATTTTCGGCGCATGGTTACTCATTTGAAATTAAATAAATGTTTGCAACAAAATTTGAACCAAATTGTTATAGCTCTAACAAAAACAAAACATGCATAGCCCACTAATGAAAGCCTATATATATAATAAACATATAAGGATAATAGTCGTCTGACATTAGGTTTAATGTGAAAACAATACTAAATAATTGAAGAGAATTAAACGACTTCTTTACATACAGCTTTCATCATAAATATGTTGTACATTTCTGTCCATGTTAAATGAAAATCCTAGAGCCGCCCTTGAACTCGGCCCCCCGGATTCTCAATCTTGGCTCCGCCACTGCTCAGGTGGCGAAGATCCGAGACCAAAGTTTTCCATTAATGTGGGCTCTTGAGTTATGCCTACACGTTAAGCTTATCTACGAGTGTCGAGCAACGACATTTCTAGCCAACACTTTCCACTAAGGCCGAGTTTCATCCCTGTTTAAGTCAATAAAACTGTAGAAATAAATGAGCCTTTCCACATACATAAAATTCAATGATTACAAAGGCTCACGCCTGTTGTGCAACGATATCTCTAAAGCATTTCCAGAAGTATTTTTAATCAGTAATCACCGATCATTTTTGTATAGAAAGTTATTCAGTTACTATATGTTTTTCTTGTTCAATATTATTCCTTCAATTTGAACATATGTGTACGGAAAACTTACAAAAAATCCAACAAACATGCCAAAATAGGACCATTTCTAAGTTTTCTGGTTCGGCAGCACCCCCTTTATACCAGTCTTAGATCTGTCTTGTTAATACATCCGCATGAAGGTGAGATAGGGTTGCGGCCTGCGGGATACTTATTTTGCATTTTTGTGTGTTAATTTGAGAGGGATTGCGGGATGCTTGTTTTACTTTCTTGTGTGTTAATTGAGGAAGGCCTACCTTGGTGACAAACTCAAGTTGTGACACGCATGCCTTGTCTAATCCGGTTACAAACAAACACATGTCGTGACATGCCTTGCTTGCAGTGGTGGAGCTACATAAGGGCCTGGGTGGCCTTGCCCAAAGTTGTGACAGGTCTTGTCCAGCCTATTGACAAACACATCTTGGAGTATATTTTGTATATATTTTTTTTAGGTATTCTTAAAAATATATATAAATTTTTGATAATAATTAAAATGTACTCTCTCCGTTCCTTTTTATTTGTCCCTCACTCTCTCTCTTGCCTTTTTTCAAATCAAAAAATTAAGTACTTCCATGTATCGTTTTTCAAATTTTTTGGCACCGAATTAAAGTACACGATGAGTACTTTAATTTGGTGTAAAAAAATTTCAAAAATGATACACGAAAACGCTTTATTTTTTTATTTGAAAAGTGGCACGACTTTTCGTAGAGGACAAATAAAAAGGAACGGAGGGAGTAGAATAATTTTCATTCCGAAAAATACTAAATTATGGTGAATTATACCATGCGATAATGATATTGCTTTCATGGTATGATAACAAAAATACTCTATTGGAAATTTTATAATTTTGGTATGAATTAAAATGGGCACGCGGAGGGTCTCTCGAGACAACTTATGTGTTCCATTATGTGTACACTATATCAAGAAGCCCCTTGCGGAAGCGGGGAGGATGCTATGCAGCACGTTGTGCATCAAAACGACGTAGTTTTGACGGTTTTTTGGGTCTCCAAATTGGCTGGGAAGGGCTCTATTTGGGCGACTAACAATCCATTTTTTTCCTTGGCGCCAAAAACTGTTAAAATCCTAACCTACGACTACTTTTCCCTCCCAATTTTCCGAGACCTGTCTAGTGTCAGTGTGTCCCTTATTTTTTTGTACTACGACTCAGCCGAAAGTCAGGCCTAATTCTCATGAATAGATGAGATACTGAAACTCCAAACTATATCTCAGAAGACTCTGGTTAGATAAAGCGCTTCCCATGGAGTTCTCTTCCAAGATTAACAGCCCAAGAATGTTGCAGATTTTTTAACCTTTTATAGCTTCTTCCTTCAATCTTTAACGGCTTTTGTGGAATTTTAAATGCAACATATACAGTTTGCTGTTTGCAGGGCCGGCCCAAGGGTTTGAAGTGTCCTAGGCCTTGTTCAAAAATTGTGCCCTTCAAGTACAACACTTAAATAATTTTTTGAGTAACAATTACTATATGAGAAAACCAAAACAATATAGGCTGTGTTTGGTTGCACAGTTTAGTTTAGTTTTGATGATGTAAGCAGGTGTAATAAGTGGAGAGAGATAGAGAGAAAAGCGAAAAAAGTGATGATGTAATCAAAACTGGAATAGTGCCAAAACTGGGGCAAAACCTCCAAACGAACACAACCATAAAGTTCTACAAGCATTACATAATAACGAAAAAAATCAAAACATGAAGTCTCTAGATACATATAACTCATGAGTATCATTTGAATATTACGCGTGTTGCATTTTTAGAAGCAAAAGTATCAATTACACTTATATAATCCGTAGGAATTGTTTTTTTTACCATAGGAATAACATGGGGAAAAAATTGAATAACATAGAAATTGCAATATAATTTTAAAAAATTGAATAACATATGAATTGTTTTTTGACCATTACTAAAACATCTACTTGCAATATAATTTCAAAAAATGGGGGAAATCAAAAACCTTTTTTTTTTCATTGTTTTCTCACATTGAGATCAACAGACAACAATGTTTGTCATTTACAGAAAGTGAAAATTGTGGTTGTCAAATAAAGCCAAGGCATAAATGATAAAGCTAATGACTGGGCTCTTTTGATATTGGGTCACAATGGTTCTTAGGCCTTTTTTTTAACATTGAGCCACAATGGCTGGGCTCTTTTGTAACTTATAATGGATTTTTTTTCTTGATTTGGGTCAAAAAAGAGTTGTAGTCAAGCCCATTTGTATAAAATGGTGGAGTGCCCCAAATAGTAGCCATTTTTTAAGTGCCCTAGGCCAAGGCCCTGGCTGTTTGCCCAACCATAACATCCACATTATAGACATTTGGCTGCATTGGAATGGAAGAAAAATGAATTTTCAAGGGCCCCAAACAGAACCCTTCCTAGCCGAATTTGGAGACCCAAAAAAGCGTCAAAACTGCGTCGCTTTGACACACAGCGTGCTGCACAACTGCCCCTGTGCAGCCTCCCCCCCACTTCCTAGTCCTGCAGTACATCCCGCTGTGGTGAGATTCATTGGCTTCATTCAATTCGACGAAGTCAATTTCCACTCATGCCTTGCAAGCTAAGTACCTTGGATGACTCAGCGTTTGACTTGGGTAGACTTGGCAAAGACTTGCCATTGATTGCCTATAAATAGGTCATCTCCTTCTTGTCGTGTCAAGTCGTTCGTACTCTATAATTCACTTCCGAAAATAAATTTCTTTGTGAGAGAGAGGCAGACGCAAGTAAGTTCGCCAAGGCAGTCGATAGTGGTGTTCCGTTGGCTTGTGTTTTTAGCCGTTTTGTCCTGGGACAGAGACGCCGATGAATCCTACAACACCCATGGTAGACGGCGACTCTTTGTTAAGGAGATTGTGGTATCACACAGGACTCGGCTCGGTTTCAACTCGATTTTTGGTTTGTCTAATCTGTTTATTAAGTCTTTGCAACTTGTAATTTTGTTTATCATCATAATGGAAATTGTTCATTGGAATTTCATGTTTTTGCCGAAATTTTCCCAACATACTCAAGATCAATTTTCAATTTATCAAGACAATCCCATAAAAACTGGAATGATTGAATTTAGTCATGAAAAAATTATAAGATGAAATTCGACATCTAGTGCAATGTTCGAACCCAAACTTCAAATTTTGGCTCTGCCACTGCTTGCTTGGCCCAGTGTCAAGCCCATGCCTGGTGTCATGCTCATGTCGTGCCTAGCTCGATGCCAAGCACATGTCGTAAGCATATGTAAATTTAGCTATGCGAGCGGTAGTTATGACATTTTACAAGTTCTAATTTTAATATAGTAGTACTTAGAAAAGTAGTTGCCAACGGATTCCCACGGAGCTCTTTGGGCAAGGTGTAGAGAACCTTGTGTGTTAGTGATGTGTGCTAAGATCTAAGAAACAAATAATGGGATCGATTAATTAATAATAATATCACACGTATGTGCGTTTAAGTTAGAACACAAGGTTTTTTCATCGAATAGTGAATATGTTATCCCCTTTACTAAATAATCCAATTCGATTCTCATATTTGGTCAAACAAATGACCCCACGTGATAATAGATACCTAAAACTCCTATATGAACAGAAAAAAATAAATGATTTTTCTATTTATCAAAAGCTGAAAAAAGAAGAAGGAAACATCCCAAAAAAAAATTTGTTTAGATTGAACGCCCTCTCTAAATTTTTTTTGTTTAGAATACATGTATTTTTTTTATACTTTTATTTAGGTTTTATCCTTTTTGAACACCTAAGCTAAAAGTATTTGAACACCTAACCCTCAAAAAATTGAACTAGCCTCCAAAAATCCGCCCTCAAACCAATTCAATGTAAGGAACTCAATTAAAAGCCATAAGATGCTCCATAGCTTTCCATAGATGGTCAATTAAGCAACATAAACTTTTTTACATTTTATATTACATGTAAATAATTTTATCTCGAGTTGTTTGAACATTTATTTCTATATTGTGAATATCGATAAATCCAGGAAATTCACAATTCAATACCTTATATATTAGCTCAAACAAAATATGTGCATATTCTAAAAGACAAAAATTTTAAAAATAAAGAGCAAAAATTATCTATTGGTATTGATATTGTGCTCTTACTTTTCTCTGAATAACAGTCAACTTTATATCTTCAAAAAGTAAGAGTATACATAAAAAATAAAAAATACTGAGTATAAACTATTTGAACTTATTTGTTAGACAATTTTCTGCCATAAAAACTAATGGGCTTGTTCGGCTAACAAGTTTAGTTTTGTACCGTTTAGTTTCGATGATGTAAGTAGGTGTAATAAGTGGAGAGAGAGAGAGAGAGAGAGAGAGAGAGAGAGAGAGAGAGAGAAATGAGGGAAATGATGATGTAAGCAAAACCAAAATAGGACCAAAACTGGCCCAAAACTGTTAACCAAACATGGCCACTGTATTTATGTGTCGGTTTAATTTTGCTTAGCCTAAAAAATCGAATTCGCTGAGAACATGTAATTGCGACATATATCTTACGTATTTTCGTATTATTTGGTCTCATTATTCATATTAATATATATTTAAAAAAATTGTGTATGCATTGCTAGTTAATGGAGCTATAGTAGAGTTAAGGTAATTTTTGAACACTCAGTACAAAATTTATGGAGCCGCCATTGTTCTTTAATGGCAAAAAAAATGGTCATGTAATCGACCCCAATTGATTAAGACAAAAAGCTCAATTTGGTTTGGTTTGGTTTTCGTAAAACAACACGGCAAAGCACCGGTTTTAGTTAAACAACACGGCAAAGGGAGAACTAGCCATCGCAGAATTTTCACTTCTCTTTTCTTTTCAAAGCTAGAAGAATTGCAAGCCGAAATATTATTATATTGAGGCCATTGATCAACAATTATGGCCAACCCATAAAAAAAATCTTGGCAAAATCGATTCAATTATGGCCAACATTCTGCTGATTGTTGCCACCCTTATTGCGACGGTGACCTTCCAAGCCGGTGTTGCTCCTCCAGGCGGTGTTTAGCAAGAAGGAAGAAGGGCAGGAAAGGCAAACTTCATTTTTTAATGCCCGGAATAATTTGAATAACCAGCTCCACCGGGACTAATTTTCGAAATGGAGTCCGATCGGAGCTCGGGATCAGTCAAACTTCTTTTTTTAATGCCCGGAATAATTTGGTATAATGCATGTAATTAATGCACTTGACATGTGAATCGCGATGTCAAAATGACTCCGCATTATTTTAATTCACAATTCTCAGCCGCCCACATGCATTCATTTTCTTATTCAGTTGGTGATTATTTTAATTCACAATTCTCAGCCGCCCACATGCATTCATTTTCTTATTCAGTTGGTGATTATTTTAATTCACAATTCTCAGCCGCCCACATGCATTCATTTTCTTATTCAGCTGGTGATGACACTGATGCGGCAAGAAAGATTATCCAGCGTCGTGCGCTCATGCCACGCAACTCTCTTGATTTAAGACCAAATGTGGTATCCTACCCTCGGAACCTACAAATACAAAAACTGATCCTTATCCAAATTCAGCAAAAAAAAACAATCCTCTTACTTACGGTCGGATAGAGAATTCTCACGTGACATGCGTGTAAATGGAAACCACACATAAACATTCACTAATCTTGCAAACAGTTCACACACCACTGATAGTTTGGTATTTCTTTAAGCACACTCCTTTCCTCTATTTCTCTATTCAAATGAGTCATTTTTTTCCTTTTGTCAAAAACTAAAAAAAAGAAGCAAAAATCCCAAAAATCCTTTAATGGTAAAAAAAAGGGTTCATGTAGCTGACCCCAATTTGCGATCGCTTCCAGTCGTGAGGTGTCTTGAAAAAAAAACGTAGTCGACCCAATTTGATTTGGTTTGTTTCGGTTTTCGTAAGTGGCAAAGGGAAAACTAGTCCTCTTAGAATTTTCACTGGTTTTTAGTGAAACAACACGGCAAAAGGGAGAAGCAGCCGTCTTAGAAATTTCACTGGTTTTAGTGAAACAATGGCAGCAGGGAGAACTAGCCGTCTTAGAAATTTCAACTCTCTTTGCATAGACTCACTGAAAGCTCTTTGAATCAAATTGGAAACTTCCTCTCACTTCTCACCTCTAGGTTTGTCTTTTCATTATAAAAACCTCCTCATGTGCAAGAAGAAATATTATAGTATCATTAAGGCCATTGATAAACAATTGTGTAAGCAGAAATATACTATATTGAGGCCATTAATCAACAATTATGGCCAACCCACCTGAAAATATTGGCAAAAACTGGTTCAAGTACTTCCAGTACCAGGAAGGCAGGGACACCCCTTCTGATGCCCGAAACATTCTGCTGATTGTAGCCGCCCTTATCGCGACGGTGACCTTCCAAGCCGGTGTTAATCCTCCAGGCGGTGTTTGGCAAGAAGAACCAAGGGCAGGAAAGGCCATTGGTTATGCAAGGGCAGGAAAGGCCATTTTTGCATCAGATGAAAAAGCCTTCTATGTGTTCTTGATCTCCAACACCTTGGCTCTTTCATCGTCGATCCTAGTCATCATCTCACTTACAATTACGTTCCCTTTCCGGCTTGAAATAGTTGTCGCCATGGTGTCGATGATTGTAACCTATGGTTCTGCAATTTTCGCTGTCACACCGGGAAAAGCAGGGAGATTTCGATTCCTACTATTTGCAGCTTCGGTGCCTTTTGTTGTCAGATGTTTGATTCAGATCTTCAGGACATTTCAAACAATGCCTGCGTATGATAGAATAGTGAAAGATGTGTCGAAAGTTAGAGCACGGATGCAGGAGAAGAATTTGGGTACGGAGAGGGTACCAGGTGATACTCTCTAGGCGTATCTGGACCATCCAAAAATGCAACCAACAGTCTGAATCAAAGGTGGGTCCAGATTTTTTTTTTTCAAGAAAGAAAATAAAGTGTGTTTTAATTAAGACCGTCCTTTGCATTTTTGCCTCGGCACCCATACCTCATTTGCCCCCAAAATTTTCTCCAAATGCAGGGATACGGAAAATGTTTGTTTCCATTGCAAATTCTAGGCACTTAGAAAGTTCCAGAAACTTTGTAATTTTTTGCTACTTCTTTTGTCTTCAAATATCATAAAAATGTGAAAATTCTTTTGTGGATTATTCCAATCCATAGACTGACAGAAAACTTACAAGTATAAAAACTTCCTCTCCGGATTCATTTTTGCGACTATCATTCAATTTCCGATCGCTTCCATTCGTGAGCTGTCATCTTCAAGAGTAGTGTGGCGATTTCAACACCGTGACAATATTTTTAATTATGTTTCTTTCTTTTTTGAAAGTTTGTGAATATCAGGGCATTTGGATCCTTTTACTATATTATTTGGTTGTTGCCTAGATTTTTATTTTATTAGGTTTGTGGGTCAGGTTATTTATACGAATTTTTTTACTAGTTTAATTGTACTTGTCTGTTCCAAAATAAATTAGAAAATGCTCTAACCCCCTATACCAAGAAGGGCCGAACCGTCGCAGGATATTTTCAACCCATATAGTTCACTAACAACTTTGATGGGTGAACAACCCAACCCTTTAAGACATACTACGCCAACACTTTCCACTATGGGCCGAGTTTTCGTCCCTGTTTATGTCAATGAAACCGTAGAAATAAAGGAGCCTTTTTCACATACATAAAATTCAATGATTACACAGGCTCATGCCTGTTGTGCAACGATATATATCTAAAGCATTTCCAAAAGTATTTTTAATAACTGATCTTTTTTGTATAGAAAGTTACTATGTTTTTCTATTTCAATATTATTCCTTCAATTTCAAAATATGTGTACAAAAAACTTGCAAATTCAATAGGGTCCGGGTGGCTTGTACAGGGTTGTAGTCTCCAATTATAGTCGTCTGTTTGGCCAAATCTACGATCAAGATTATCTTCACATAAAAATAAGTATTTTACATGTGATAATCCGGACTATTGATTCCCGAACGAAGGGTTGTGATTGTAGACTATAACCCAGAAGTGCCTTGAAAGACCCGAATCCAATTCAACAATCATGCCAATGTTGAAATTTCATGTTTTCGGTTCGCACCCCTTTATTCTAGTCTTAGTTCGGCAACCCTATCTGCATGAAGGTGAGATAGGGTTGTGGGATGCTTATTTTACGTTTTTGTGTGTTAATTTGAGAGGGATTGCGGGATGCTTGTTTCATTTCTTGTGTGTTAGTAATTGAGGAAGGCCTACCCGGGTGACAAGCACACGTCCTGGCATGCCATTGTTATTTAGAAGAATTTTTTACTGGTTTAATTGCACTTGTCTGTTCCAAAACAAATTAGAAAATGTTGTAACCCCTCTACCGAGAAGGGCCGAACTGTCGCACAATATTTCAACCTAGTTCACTTACAACTTTGATGGGCTAACGACCCAACCCTTTAAGACATACTACAATCTCAGGTGTAGGGGCGGAGCCAGCCTAGTACTTCGGGTGGGCCCCTGCCCCAATTTAAAAAATGCACTGAAAAAAAATTAAAATTTAGATATAAATTAAATTTTTTTGCTAATTTCGGCGCATGGTTACTCATTTGAAATTAAATAAATGTTTGCAACAAAATTTGAACCAAATTGTTATAGCTCTAACAAAACAAAACATGCATAGCCCACTTATGAAAGCCTATATATATAATATACATATAAGGATAATAGTCATCTGACATTAGGTTTAATGTGAAAACAATACTAAATAATTGAAGAGAATTAAACGACTTCTTTACATACAGCTTTCATCATAAATATGTTGTACATTTTTGTCAATGTTAAATGAAAATCCTAGAGCCGCCCTTGAACTCGGCCCCCCGGATTCTCAATCTTGGCTCCGCCACTGCTCAGGTGGCGAAGATCCGAGACCAAAGTTTTCCATTAATGTGGGCTCTTGAGTTATGCCTACACGTTAAGCTTATCTACGAGTGTCAAGCAACGACATTTCTAGCCAACACTTTCCACTAAGGCCGAGTTTCATCCCTGTTTAAGTCAATAAAACTGTAGAAATAAATGAGCCTTTCCACATACATAAAATTCAATGATTACAAAGGCTCATGCCTGTTGTGCAACGATATCTCTAAAGCATTTCCAGAAGTATTTTTAATCAGTAATCACCGATCATTTTTGTATAGAAAGTTATTCAGTTACTATATGTTTTTCTTGTTCAATATTATTCCTTCAATTTGAACATATGTGTACGGAAAACTTACAAAAAATCCAACAAACATGCCAATGTTGAAATTTCTAAGTTTTCTGGTTCGGCAGCACCCCCTTTATACCAGTCTTAGATCTGTCTTGTTAATACATCCGCATGAAGGTGAGATAGGGTTGCGGCCTGCGGGATACTTATTTTGCATTTTTGTGTGTTAATTTGAGAGAGATTGCGGGATGCTTTTTTTTACTTTCTTGTGTGTTAATTGAGGAAGGCCTACCCTGGTGACAAACTCAAGTTGTGACATGCATGCCTTGTCTAACCCGGTTGCAAACAAACACATGTCGTGACATGCCTTGCTTGCAGTGGCGGAGCTACATAAGGGCCAGGGTGGCCTTGCTTGAAGTTGTGACGTGTCTTGTCTAGCCTATTGACAAACACATCTTGGAGTATATTTTGTATATTTTTTTTTATAGGTATTCTTAAAAAATATATATAAATTTTTGATAATAATTAAAATGTAGAATAATTTTCATTTCAAAAAATACTAAATTATGGTGAATTCTACCATGTGATAATGATATTGCTTTCATGGTATGATAACAACAATACAATATTGGAAATTTTATAATTTTGGTATGAATTAAAATTGGCACGCGGAGGGTCTTTCAAGACAACTGATGTGTTCTATTATGTGCACACTATATCAGGAAGTCCCTTGCGGAAGCGGGGAGGATGCTGTGCAGCACGTTGTGCGTCAAAACGACGCAGTTTTGACGTTTTTTTGGGTCTCCAAATTTGGCAGGGAAGGGCCCTATTTGGGCGACTAACAATCCATTTTTTTCCTTGGCGCCAAAAACTGTTAAAATCCTAACCTACTACTACTTTTCCCTCCCAATTTTCCGAGACCTGTCTAGTATCAGTGTGTCCCTTATTTTTTTGTACTTCGACTCAGCCGAAAGTCAGGCCTAATTCTCATGAATAGATGAGATACTGAAACTCCAAACTATATCTCAGAAGACTCTGGTTAGATAAAGCGCTTCCCATGGAGTTCTCTTCCAAGATTAACAGCCCAAGAATGTTGCAGATTTTTTAACCTTTTATAGCTTCTTCCTTCAATCTTTAACGGCTTTTGTGGAATTTTAAATGCAACATATACAGTTTATTGTTTGTAGGGCCGGCCCAAGGGTTTGAAGTGTCCTAGGCCTTGTTCAAAAATTGTGCCCTTCAAGTACAACACTTAAATAATTTTTTGAGTAACAATTACTATACGAGAAAACCCAAACAATATAAAGTTCTACAAACATTACATAATAACGGAAAAAATCAAAACACGAAGTCTCTAGATACATATAACTCATGAGTAT
Organism: Vaccinium macrocarpon; assembly: GCA_022606695.1. NCBI lineage: Eukaryota > Viridiplantae > Streptophyta > Magnoliopsida > Ericales > Ericaceae > Vaccinium > Vaccinium macrocarpon. Next base: position 22,784,231 of record CM040179.1, read on the forward strand.
CATTTGAATATTACGCGTGTTGCATTTTTAGAAGCAAAAGTATCAATTACACTTATATAATCCGTAGGAATTGTTTTTTTTACCATAGGAATAACATAGGGAAAAAAATTGAATAACATAGAAATTGCAATATAATATTAAAAAATTGAATAACATAGGAATTGTTTTTTGACCATTACTGAAACATCTACTTGCAATATAATTTCAAAAAATGGGGGAAATCAAAAATGTTTTTTTTACCATTGTTTACTCACATTGAGATCAACAGACAACAATGTTTGTCATTTACGGAAAGTGAAAATTGTGGTTGTTGAATGAAGCCAAGGCATAAATGATAAAGCTAATGACTGGACTCTTTTGATACTGGGTCACAATGGTTCTTAGGCCTTTTTTTTAACATTGAGCCACAATGGCTGGGCTCTTTTGTAACTTATAATGGATTTTTTTTTCTTGATTTGGGTCAAAAAAGAGTTGTATTCCCAATCAGTATAAAATGGTGGAGGCCTTTTTAAATAAGAAAGCCATTTTTTTTAGTGTGTCACAGGTGCAGCTGTGGGCCTTGAGCCTAGGCCGGCCCTGGCTGTTTGCCCAACCGTAGCATCCACATTATAGACATTTGGCTGCATTGGAATGGAAGAAAAATGAATTTTAAAGGGCCCCAAACAAAACCCTTCCTAGCCGAATTTGGAGACCCAAAAAAGCGTCAAAACTGCGTCGCTTTTGGCGATATGCGTCTTCGCATACCGCCACCGCAGTACCCCACCACACACACACACACACACACACACTTCCCAGTCCTGCAGTACATCCCCTTGTGGTGAGATTCATTGGCTTCATTCAATTCGACGAAGTCAATTTCCACTCATGCCTTGCAACCTAAGTACCTTGGATGACTCAGCGATTGACTTGGTAGACTTGGGAAAGACTTGCCATTGATTTCCTATAAATAGGTCATCTCCTTCTTGTTGTGTCAAGTCGTCCGTACTCTATAATTCACTTCCGAAAATAAATTTCTTTTTGTGAAATGGGGCGTAAGTAAAGTTCGTCGAAGGCGGTCGATAGTGGTGTTCGATAGAACTGTGTTTTTAGCCGCTTTTTGTCACAGGCAGACGCCCGATGAATCCTACAAACCCAGCGTGGTGGCCAATGAATCTTTTGTTAAAAAAGGCGTGGTATCAATACGGACTCTACTTCGGTTTTCAACTCGATTTTTGGTTTGTCTAATCTGTTTATTAAGTCTTTGCAACTTGTAATTTTGTTTATCATTATAATGGAAATTGTTCATTGGAATTTCATGTTTTTGCCGAAATTTTCCCAACATACTCAAGATCAATTTTTCGATTTATCAAAACAATCCCATAAAAACTGGAATGACTGAATTTAGTTATGAAAAAATTATAAGATGAAATTCGACATCTAGTGCAATGTTCGAACCCAAACGTCAAATTTTGGCTCTGCCACTGCTTGCCTGGCCCAGTGTGAAGCCCATATTTGGTGTCATGCCCATGTCCTGCCTAGCTCGGTGCCAAGCACATGTCGTAAGCGTACGTAAATTTAGCTATGCGAGCGGTAGTTATGACACTTTACAAGTTCTAATTTTGATATAGTAGTACTTAGAAAAGTAGTTGCCAACGGATTCCCACGGAGCTCTTGGGCAAGGTGTAGAGAACCTTGTGTGTTAGTGATGTGCGCTAAGATCTAAGAAATAAATAATGGGATCGATTAATAATAATATCACACGTATGTGCGTTTAAGTTAGATCACAAGGTTTTTTCATCGAATAGTGAATATGTTATCCCCTTTACTAAATAATCCAATTCGATTCTCATATTTGGTCGAACAAATGACCCCACATGATAATAGATACCTAAAACTCCTATATGAACCGAAAAAAATAAATGATTTTTCTATTTATCAAAAGCTGAAAAAAAAGAAGGAAACATCCCAAAAAAAAATTTGTTTAGATTGAACGCCCTCTCTAATTTTTTTTTTTTTGTTTAGAATACATGTATTTTTTTTTTTTTTGAACTTTTATTTAGGTTTTATCCTTTTTGAACACCTAAGCTAAAAATATTTGAACACCTAACCCTCAAAAAAATGAACAACTAGCCTCCAAAAATCCGCCCTCAAACCAATTCAATGTAAGGGACTCAATTAAAAGCCATAAGATGCTCCATAGCTTTCCATAGATGGTCAATTAAGCAACATAAACTTTTTTACATTTTATATTACATGTAAATAATTTTATCTCGAGTTGTTTGAACATTTATTTCTATATTGTGAATATCGATAAATCCAGGAAATTCACAATTCAATACCTTATATATTAGCTCAAACAAAATATGTGCATATTCTAAAAGACAAAAAAATTAAAAATAAAGAGCAAAAATTATCTATTGGTATTGATATTGCGCTCTTACTTTTTCTCGAATAATGATCCAACTTTATATCTTCAAAAAGTAAGAGTATACATAAAAAATAAAAAATACTGAGTATAAACTATTTGAACTTATTTGTTAGACAATTTTCTGCCATAAAAACTAATGGGCTTGTTCGGCTAACAAGTTTAGTTTTGTACCGTTTAGTTTCGATGATGTAAGTAGGTGTAATAAGTAGAGAGAGAGAGAGAGAGAGAGAGAGAGAGAGAAATGAGGGAAATGATGATGTAAGCAAAACCAAAATAGGACCAAAATCGCCCAAAATCAAGTAACCAAACATGGCCACTGTATTTATGTGTCGGTTTAATTTTGCTTAGCCTAAAAAATCGAATTCGCTGAGAACATGTAATTGCGACATATATCTTACGTATTTTCGTATTATTTGGTCTCATTATTCATATTAATATATATTTAAAAAAATTGTGTATGCATTGCTAGTTAATGGAGCTATAGTAGAGTTAAGGTAATTTTTGAACACTCAGTACAAAATTTATGGAGCCGCCATTGTTCTTTAATGGCAAAAAAAATGGTCATGTAATCGACCCCAATTGATTAAGACAAAAAGCTCAATTTGGTTTGGTTTGGTTTTCGTAAAACAACACGGCAAAGCACCGGTTTTAGTTAAACAACACGGCAAAGGGAGAACTAGCCATCGCAGAATTTTCACTTCTCTTTTCTTTTCAAAGCTAGAAGAATTGCAAGCCGAAATATTATTATATTGAGGCCATTGATCAACAATTATGGCCAACCCATCTGAAAATACTGGCAAAAACTGATTCAATTATGGCCAACATTCTGCTGATTGTTGCCACCCTTATCGCGACGGTGACCTTCCAAGCCGGTGTTGCTCCTCCAGGCGGTGTTTAGCAAGAAGGAAGAAGGGCAGGAAAGGCAAACTTCTCTTTTTATTATCCCGGAATAATTTGAATAACCAGCTCCACCGGGACTAATTTTCGAAATGGAGTCCGATCGGGGCTCAGGGTCAGTCAAACTTCTTTTTTTAATGCCCGGAATAATTTGGTATAATGCACTTGACATGTGAATCGCGATGTCAAAATGACTCTGCATTATTTTAATTCACAATTCTCAGCCGCCCACATGCATTCATTTTCTTATTCAGTTGGTGATTATTTTAATTCACAATTCTCAGCCGCCCACATGCATTCATTTTCTTATTCAGCTGGTGATGACACTGATGCGGCAGGAAAGATTATCCAGCGTCGTGCGCTCATGCCACGCAACTCTCTTGATTTAAGGCCAAATGTGGTATCCTACCCTCGGAACCTACAAATACAAAAACTGATCCTTATCCAAATTCAGCAAAAAAAACAATCCTCTTACTTACGGTCGTATAGAGAATTCTCACGTGACATGCGTGTAAATGGAAACCACACATAAACATTCACTAATCTTGCAAACAGTTCACACACCACTAATAGCTTGGTATTTCTTTAAGCACACTCCTTTCCTCTATTTCTCTATTCAAATGAGTCATTTTTTTCCTTTTGTCAAAAACTAAAAAAAAGAAGCAAAAATCCCAAAAATCCTTTAATGGTAAAAAAAAAAAAGGGTTCATGTAGTTGACCCCAATTTGCGATCGCTTCCAGTCGTGAGGTGTCTTGAAAGAAAAAATGTATTCGACCCAATTTGATTAAGACATTAATCTCGATTTGATTTGGTTTGTTTCGGTTTTTGTAAGTGGCAAAGGGAAAACTAGTCCTCTTAGAATTTTCACTGGTTTTTAGTGAAACAACACGGCAAAAGGGAGAAGCAGCCGTCTTAGAAATTTCACTGGTTTTAGTGAAACAACGGCAGAAAGGAGAACTAGCCGTCTTAGAAATTTCGACTCTCTTTGCATAGACTCACTGAAAGCTCTTTGAATCAAATTGGAAACTTCCTCTCACTTCTCACCTCTAGGTTTGTCTTTCCATTATAAAAACCTCCTCATGTGCAGGAAGAAATATTATAATATCATTAAGGCCATTGATAAACAATTGTGCAAGCAGAAATATACTATATTGAGGCCATTGATCAATAATTATGGCCAACCCACCTGAAAATACTGGCAAAAACTTGTTCAAGTACTTGCAGTACCAGGAAGGCAGGGACACCCCTGCTGATGCCCGAAACGTTCTGCTGGTTGTAGCCGCCCTTATCGCGGCGGTGACCTTCCAAGCCGGTGTTGCTCCTCCAGGCGGTGTTTGGCAAGAAGGAGATAGGGCAGGAAAGGCCATTTTTGCATCAGATGAAAAAGCCTTCTATGTGTTCTTGATCTCCAACACCTTGGCTCTTTCATCGTCGATCCTAGTCATCATCTCACTTACAATTACGTTCCCTTTCCGGCTTGAAATAGTTGTCGCCATGGTGTCGATGATTGTAACCTATGGTTCTGCAATTTTCGCTGTCACACCGGGAAAAGCAGGGAGATTTCGATTCCTACTATTTGCAGCTTCGGTGCCTTTTGTTGTCAGATGTTTGATTCAGATCTTCAGGACATTTCAAACAATGCCTGCCTATGACAGAATAGTGAAAGATGCAGAGTCGGCTCTGGGCTAAAACCCATAAAGCAACCGCTTTAGGTCTCCAAATTTTGTCTAATTTTTGGGGCCCCCAATAATATAGGTCAATATAGTTATTAGGTATATATAAAAAATTAAGTTTAATTTGTCTAATAATTTGAGGGCCTAATTTAAAATAAGATCCAAGTGAAAGGGCCCAAATGAAATATGAGTTGGTACCTATTTCATTGTTTTAAAAAATTAAGGGTCCTAAGTGTCAATAAAGGAGTTAAATATCATGGGGTTAAGAATACTGCTAACTATTCCGGTTACAGTTGCCTCTGGGAAAAGAAGTTTTTCGAAATTAAAGTTGATCAAAACCTATCTTAGGTCGACCATGTCACAAGACAGATTGAATGGATTGGCTATGTTGTCTATTGAAAAGGCTATGGTGGAGAAACTAGATTATGCAAGTTTAATTAGTACTTTTGTTGCTAAAAACGCGAGAAGAGTAATATTTAAATGATAATTTTTAATGTATTGTAATGACTATCGATTCTAGGTACTTGTAGTCTCAAATTATTGTATTGTCTTCCGTATGAATGCTTTTTCTTTCTTCACTATGCAAAAAAAGATTGAGGGCCCATTTTTTTTTCCTGTAAAAAGTTCGCTTTAAGGCTCACAAAACTCAGAGCCGGCCCTGGAAATATGTGTCCAAAGTTAGAGCACGGATGCAGGAGAAGAATTTGGGTACAGAGAGGGTACCGCGTGATACCCTTTCGGCGTATCCGGACCATCAAAAAATGCAACCGACAGTCTGAATCAAAAGTGCGGTCGAAATTTTTTTTTTTAAAAAAGAAAGAAAATAAAGTGTGTTTTAATCCAGACCGTCCTTTGCATTTTTGCCTCGTCACCCATACCTCATTTGCCCCAAAATTTTCTCCAGATGCAGGGATACGGAAAATGTTTGTTTCCATTGCAAATTCTAGGCACTTAGAAAGTTCCAGAAACTTTGTAATTTTTTGCTACTTCTTTGTCTTCAAATATCATAAAAATGTGAAAATTCTTTTGTGGACTATTCCAATCCATAGACTGACAGAAAACTTACAAGTATAAAAACTTCCTCTCCTCCGGATTCATTTTTGCGAATATCATTCAATTTACGAACGCTTCCAGTCGTGAGCTGTCATCAAAGTAGCCCTACGCGTGTCTTGATCACCGCATAAGTTTCAAAGAGTGACGTATAAATAACGACAATGTTCGGTAAAGCCTAGTGAGCTTATATTTTGTAGGTTCTTTGTAAACCCATATGTCTAATATCTTCTTCTTGTCTGCGACACCACCCTACAACCATGATCGGCATTTTTGCCCGGCAGAAGTCACCCGTACCTTGGAAAATATCAGTAGTGATATAAAGCTAAACCACAGGAGCCAAACTACCACCTAAAGTCAGAAATTTCAGCAATAAACTGCTACGCGGATTCATTTACTGTCAACAAATTCCAGCATCATTTTCGATTAGTTAGAAAATTTGATCGCAAGATGAAGAAAGAGAGCATAAAAAGTAACAACATTCCATTTAAGATAAAGAGGGATCTTAAACTAATTTTAGGTAGGGATTTTGGAATAATTCCAGTAAGACCAAGAAAACCCCTTTATAAATTGAATTTCGATTTGGCCAATATAATCCTTTTTACCATGGTGGTAATCATTACCCAGTAAGTTTTACCTATTGATTGCGGTCGTAATCAGTAATCAATTTGGGATCCGGGGTTGCTGCTGTGCAACCTCTGCATAACACCTGCTGTGCACAATCGCAGTCATCAGTTACTTGGATGAATGACCTAGATTTCAAACAACAAAGACGAATTGTTCGCGCAAACAATTTCTTTTCAATCCGAACCGTTAAAAACACTTGTGGACGGCAGCGATTGTGCGCAGCAGCTGCTGTGCAAAGACTGCACAGCATCAACCCCGCATCCATCAATTTGATTTGAGGAACTCAATAATGAGAGAGAGAGAGAGAGAGAGAAGATGTAAAGATTGATGAGGTCAAGCACATGAATTTTTTGTCTGACACTTATGCTTGGAGTCTTGTACAACCTTTTTTTGATAACCAGTCTTGTACAACAAGAGATCTTGGTAATAGGGATAAACCATAAATCTAGACATCTTAAGCTCAAAATTCGGGACTAGGCCTGAAAAACTTCTCTCGTGAATTTCCTAGTATCAACGTGAATGGCCTATCTTTGACTAGACCATAAAGGTGATTAGTCAAAATGTGCGTAAGCTGACCCGGATACTCTTGACTGCCACACGACAAAAGTTAGTATTGGGACCTCATATTCACTAACAGCAGCACAAACGAATACTCCTTCCCACTTCAAGCATCCGGGAATAAGACTTTTTATGCAAAAGACAGAAGACTTCATTGACCATAAAAAAATACTTCCAAGCTTTGTCATTCGAATAAATACCTCCTCGTAGACAAGCAGAAATATTAAGCCCATTGATCCACTAATATGGCCAACCCACCTGAAAATACAGGCAAAAACTGGTTCAAGTACTTCCAGTTTTATAAATGCAAGGACTCCCCCGGCAATGCCCAAAACGTTCTGCTGATTGTTGCCGCCCTTATCGCGACGGTGACCTTCCAAGCCGGTGTTTCTCCTCCAGGTGGCATTTGGCAAGAAGGAAGAAGGGCAGGAAAGGCAATTTATGCAGCAGATAGAGAAGCCTTTTTTGAGTTCTTGATTTTCAACACTTCGGCTCTTTCATCGTCAGTGCCAGTCATCTTCTCTCTTACTATTATCCCTTTCCGGTTTGAAATAGTTGTTGCCATGGTGTCGATAATATAACCTATGGTTCTGCGATTTTCGCTGTCACGCCAGGTGAATCAGAGAGATTTTGATACGTTTTACTTACAGCTTCGGGGCCTACAGTAGTCAGATGTTCAGGGAATTTCAAACAATGCCTGCCTATGCTAAAATAGAGAAATACGTGTCCAAAAGTTGGGCATGGATACAGATACGAGGAAAATAGTTGTCTATTGCACATTCTAGATATTTAGGAGTGTCGTCGAAAGCAGATAGGATCAAGAAAGATTACGAGATTTCCATTTTCTATCAATGTATTATGGTATTTATCAACCGTGAACTTCTCTGTCTTCAAAAAATATTATAAAAGATAGAAAATTCAAATATCCAAAGCTGGGTATTCATGCATCACATTCAAACCCAAGCATCGCAAATACTTGAATTCACTATGTGTAACATACACAAATGTTGTTCATTTGAAAATTTCTATATGTGGTTGCGTACCTAAAGCATATATACATCAAGCATCCCCAAAATCGAACTAACCATCACAAATAAAAGAATTCGAAATCCATAAAATGTAAAAGCATCGAGAAGCTGCAAGATATAGAAGAGCATTAAACTCATGCTCAAGTAGAGCATCCATACAGAACACTTCCACTGCTAATTATCCTAAATTAAAACATATGTTCCATGGATCCTTCATTTTTGAAGCACTAACCATATTGATGTCTCCAACACGCATATCCATTTTGGACACTTGGATCCTCTTTTGTCATCATATTTACAGAAAAAATAATATTAAATTTGCTAGAAAAGCGATATTTCTAGTTTTCCACATGGACATAAAATAGCAAAAACATATTTTTCTTACCCCCTTATTGTTTAAATACATTTTTAATACATAAAAAAAAACCTATGCAATATATACTAATAACAAATGATCATGACGTGTGTCCCTGTACCTACACCCAATTAGGGACACATGTCCTAGTAACCTAAGATTTCAATTTAGGAAGGTCTGACGCTTGAACTCCCACCCGCACCCAATACTCTCATCCGAGTCCATGTAACAAAGATTAAACCTACAATTCATCCCGAACAAGCTACAAAAAGATCAAATTTGGACACAGAAGACTACTGAACATGCAAAATCTAACTACGCAAAATCTGCATTTAGTAGTTGGGGACGAATTGAAACAGTTAAACCCCAATTAACATCTCTCTAAATTCAGGATTATGGCATAGGCATTCCACTGTTGCAACTCAAGAACCATCAAACTTGCATAAGCTAGTCGACATCGAACATCTGATTTTAGCAGAACAAATAGACATCAAATTAAAGCTCATCCATCAAAAGCAAAATCAACTTTTACCATTTTCCAAATCCAACTAACCATCACAAATAAAAGAAAACCATAAAAAGAAGAAAGAATCAAGAAGGCTGCAAAATATAGAAAAGCATTATGCAAATGCCTAAGTAAATCATCCATACAAAACACTTTCCTTGTTTACAAACCTAAATGAAACCTACAATCATCCAAAACAAGCTACAACAAGATCAAATCTGGACACAGAACAGCACTAAAGTTGAAAAATCTAACCACCCAAAACCTACATATGCTAGTTAAGGGAATCGAACCTGTTAAACTCCCACTATAACATCTCTCGAAAACTCACGATTCCGGCGTAGGCATTCTCTTCACTTTCTTGTTCCTCTTCTCCGAAAACGCCTTCCCAAATGCCTCAACAATCCGCTGCTGTGACTCCAAAATCATCTCCGTCCTCTTCATCTCCATCTCCATCCTCATCGCCTCCACCTCCCTTGCCATCTCCATCTTCATCCTCTCCATCCTCACAAACCCATCTCCCAACGCCTTTATCGCCCCCACTATCTCCCCCACCCCCTCCCCCTCTCTCTTCTTCCCAACCCCCTCGCCACCACCTCCACTCCTTTTCCCAAACCCCCACTTCTCCGCAGATCCATCTCTCAAAACCCTAGCAGCCCCAAAATTAGCATTAGCATTAGGGTTAGGGTTAGTGTAAATCTTGGCCTGAGGCGGGTGCCCGCTCGATCGGGCCGGAAGCCTAATCCGAAACCCGCCTTTCCCAGCAGACCCATTACTAACACTCCTATTCTGATGAATGACACCACCACGCTTGACGCTCTGATACAACTCCTCTTCCTCATCAACATCATCATTATCATCCTCATCATCGTTCTCATCGGGGCTGAGATCTGCGGCTGCGGCGGCCGCAACGGGGCCCTTCTCCATGTTTTCCATCCGCTTAAAGTGGACCCAGGAGGAGTTGAATCTCAAGCCTTTTGGGTGCGACGAAGCGCGTTGGAGCTCGGCACGGTACCGCTTACGGAGCTTCTCCATCTTGTGGCGGCACTGGACGGAGGTCTTGGTGGGGTTTTCCGTCGGACAGCGGGCGGCGACGTCATCGGCCACCTCCTGCCAGTGGTTAGCCCTAAGATTCCCTCGCCGGAGAGAGTACCACTTGTCGCGATATGCATCGATCAGAGCCACCGTCTCGTCGTGGGTCCAGCACGGCGGTGGGAGCCGCCGCGAAGACCCGGCGGCTGCGACGGAGACTGCCGGTTGGGCTAGGAGAGGAGGCTGTGGTGAGTCGGCCATGGGTTAGGGCGGCGAAAGGATGAGATTGGGAAAGAAGAAGAGATAGAGAGAGAGAGAGAGAGGGGCGGTTGTTGAGTGGCGGTGGGTGAAGGATGAGATTATGTGGCGGTGACATGATGGTAATTAATAGGGCGGATTAGGGGTCATTTTGTTTAAGGGTGGGGATGGTGAGCGGGCGGCTAGAAAGTGGAGAGAGAGCCACCGTTTAGGGGGAGGGAGGGCTATCGTGCACGAGGGGTGCGCATGGGAACAAGGGGGGAGTTTGTTGTGTTTGACCGTCAGGAATAGGTGGGCCGTGTTTGGTACCCGCCGCCCACGGCCCGGGTGGGGCGGGGTTGGCTCGCTCTCTCGACTCTCTGATTTTTACTGTACGTGATTGTTTTTATTTGGCAAACATCTTCTTCCTTGAGGACCAGTGGCGATTTGGATTGTGTATGATTGGTTGGTTGGTTGTTTGGTGTTTAATATAGCACTCAGATTAATTACAGCAGATCCCCCCTTAAAATGGGCCTTTTCACTTTTGTCCCCAGGGCTCCCTGGGAGAGAGTTTTCAATGAAACGGATATTCCGTGGGAGTCCCAGAGTAGATCCGGACTAGACTCCACCTTCCCGATATTTTTTGAAAATCTAAGTCATTTAATGTGTTTAAAATGTGTTTTCATGAGTCTACGTAGAAAATCTTCACAAAAAAATACCGGGAAGGACTTGATCCGAGCAATTTTTTGCAAAATTATAAATATACAGTTTTTACGAAAAATTGTTTGGATCAAGTCCTTCCCGATATTTTTTTGAAGATTTTTCGCATGGGCTCTTGAAAACACCTTTTGAACACATTGGACGGCTCGGATTTCACCAAAACAAATTTTAAAAATATCAAAACACCAAAAAATCTCCAATCCGGGATCCCAGATTGGATAATTAACATATATATACATACATACACACACCACACTTCCCCTCCAAAACTCCTAGATTTTATTAAGTTACGGACCTCATTGATCCCGATTGAATTTCGATGATCTGAACCGTCCAATGTGTTTAAAAGGTGTTTTTTAGGGTCCCGCGACAAATCATCAAAAAAAAAATACCAGGAAGGACTTGATTCGAGCTGTTTTCATAAAAATGTACACCTTTTAAACACATTGGACGGTTCAGATCATCGAAATTCGATCGAGATCAATGAGGTCCGTAACTTAATAAGTTAAGGGAGTTTGGAGGGGAAGTGGACTCTCTCCATCTCTCTCTCTCTCTCTCTCTCTCTCTCTCTCTCTCTCTCTCTCTCTCTATATATATATATATATATATATTGCAAAAAATTTCTTAGATCAAGCCCTTCCCGGTATTTTTTTTGAAGATTTATCGCATGGACTCTTGAAAACATCTTCTGAACACATTGGACGGCTCAAATTTTTCAAAAATAATTTGCAACACAAAAAAACACACCCCAAATGCTCTAATTCGGGATTCCAGATTAGAACCGTGGGGTATATATATATATATATATATATATATATATATATATATATATATATATATCACTCCCCTTCCAGTCCAGGCTCCTGTAATTTAACAAAATCCGGACTTTTCGTGCTGGCCGTTGGATCTAATCCAACGGCTGTGGGAGAAATCGGGTAAAAAACAAATTCGCGGGTCATAGGACCGGGTAAAGAGGTACCGGGTTAGAGTAAATGGGTCAGTATAAAAGCTGTGCTCCACCCATTTCCCCTCACTTCTTCGTTCACCAGAGAGAGAGGAGAGAGAGGCGATTCCAAAACTCAATCGAAGAAGAAGAAGGCAAACAACCAGGCGACTCCATCTCCACCGAAATCGAGTAAGCAGGTTTGGAATCTCTCTCTCTCTCTCTCTCTCTCTCTCTCTCTCTCTCTCTCTCTCTCTCTCTCGTTTGATCGAACTCGTCTTCTTCATATTTCTCTCTATTTGGTGTTCTTTTTTCAGAAACGCTAACCCTAAATTTTTAGTTTCAGGTCGAACGAAGAAGACGAAGCTCGAACGCTCCAGGTCTCTCTATCTCTCCCTCTCTCGTGTTCTCTTTGTTCTGTTGCAGTTTAGGAATTTTTTGCAAAACCCAAAATCCTAGCTTTTTGAAAGACACTAGGGTGTATATGTGTAGTTTCTCTATCTGTATATGTGTATGTTTGTGTTTCATTTTCCTTTTTTTCCCTTCATTTTTCAAAAACCTAGATCTAAGTAAGTTTGAAATTTTTTTCTCAATTTTTCAAAAACCAAAATCTTCTTCTGTTCTGTTTTCTGGGAGTTTGGAAAGTCAGTTTGTCTAATTGAAGCTTATTGTATGTGCAAATGCCTTAATAGAAAATAATGTGGGTTGAGTAGACTCTGATCTTGTGGCTTGACTAATTTACATTGCCACGTGGTTCTCATTCTAAGCACCTGTATTATGTTCTCTATGGTGTCTTAATACACTCTTAAGGTTTATTCATGAATATAGAAAAAAGTTTTGGGTAATTCATGCATGACACAGGGGCAGTTAGTAAAAGAGAATATTGCATCCATCTGAAAGATTATATTTATTTCTAAATTGTTTATGAAGCTTTTTAAGTGAGATAAGGGCAGTTAGTATAGGTGGATAGTGTATCTATATCTTATTTTGACTTTGCATTTTTTCTAGAATGGAATCTTTCGAAGATACAGAAATATGCTCACCATCACCATGTCCAACACCACTATGTCAATCATCTGGAAATTCTTCTCAACAAGCTGGAAGAGTTAGAGACGACTTGGGTGGGGGGAGGAAAGAAATATGTGACACTTCTGTGTTAATGAGGCGGAGTAAGCTTTTCCTTCGTTCTTCTAATGTAATTGATGAAGCTGTGTTAACTGAAGAGGGAAGTCAAATTTACGATGAAGCATTGGACTTTGCTGAAAAGAAGCTCGCAGCCTTGAAGCTAAGTAGGGGGGAAGATGCCGAAGAGAGTGTTGTTGGAGAGTCTATTCCTCTTGGAACCCAAGGTTCTAGTTTGAAAGAACCAAATGTGGCTAGACCAAAGGGTGGTGGTAAAAGACTAAAGGGAGGAAAAGAGAAGAGTGTCAAGAAGAAGAGTAGGCGTTGTAATGGTTGTGGGTTGGTAGGAGTTTCGCACGACAAAAGAAATTGTCCCAAACTTCTAGCCATGTTAGTGTTTTCATACTTCACTTTCACATTAATTTTTCAAATGTTAAATGTTGTAATTTATTTTTTGTTTGCCGTAGGTCTTCGCAAGCATCACAGATCAATGACGAGGACGAGGACGAGGACGGCAATGACGAAAGCATGGACTATGAATCAGATTGTAAGTGTTCATTTATAATTTAAATGAATTAGCAAAAATTAAGTGCTAATGGTTGTGCCAATGCAGAAATTGGTGGATTAGGTTGCTCACTGGATTTGCTGATTGTATTGCAAAGCACTGGATTAGGTTGTTCACTGGATTTTGTCACCGGATTAGTCACTGTTTTTATTTTTTTCCTTGATGAATTTGTATTGTAAGGCACTGGCATTTGAATCGTATTGTAAGCCACTAGATTTGGCACTGTATTTGGCGCTACAAAAGGTACTGGAAATGGCACTGTATTATGGATAAAGCCCATGTATTCTGGAATTGCACTGCAATTGGCACTGTATTCTAGCACTGGATTTGGCACTGTTTTGATGGCTGTGAAGAAGTCATAGGGGCAGCTATTCTTCAACTCTGATTTTGTGTGGTGTTCGTACCAAATTGCTTAGGACTTGTGAGTAGAAATTGATCCATGTACTGGAATTGAGATATTGTTGGCCTGCTCTTTTCATGTACTGGAATTGACAAATTGTTGGTACAAAATTGTTTATAACTTGTGTCTGTATTTTTTTTTATGATTTGCTGGGCTAGTCTTTTGATGAACTGGAATTGAGAGATTGTTTATAATGCCTTTAGACTCTACCAACACAAACATGATTGGTAGGATGGCCTTGTAGTGCAAGATGCAAGATTGCAGGGTTTAAGGGAAGCCCATGTAATGTCATTCACAAAGTCAAATGGACAAAATTCTTTTACATAAACTTGTCCAAATTACAAGTTCCAACAGCAGAAACATATTACAAGTTTAGACTACAAGTTCATTCAACATAAATAAACATCAGTGCTAATGTTCAGACTACAAGTTCCAACAGCAGAAATGCAGCAGCAACAAACTTTCTACCAACACAAGTTTCATAAGAAAATACACAAACTTTCCACCAACAGATTACTCCAACTTCTACATTGCCACAAACTGTCCACCAACTTCTGCAAAATGCAACAGCAATAACAGTGAATTAACATGCTTTTGAATTAACAACCAAAAAAATGCAGCAGAAGTAACAGTCATAACTCGTAGTCAAAGACCAACCTGGAAAACAAGCTATGATTCATGTAACATAACTACCCGTGAGGAATTAATCAGAAATAAACAGAATAGAAGTAAGATGAGCAATCAAATCATCCATTCCACCATTACTATTTCCCCTTCTTTACAGTGTAACTCAGAAGCAATTCTCCCAGGGGACACAAGCTCAAAGAAACTACTAACATAAGAAATTACAACCAACTACAATCTCCAGTTAGTTCACTAGTTCAGATTCTCATAACCTCCAAGAGTCCAAGATAACAAATTAAGCCACAACTATAAAGAGTAAACTATTTATAGAACTTCATTTTTTGAAACAACATACAGAACCAACCTTAAATTTTTTTCAAAATTTCGAATTTTTTTTTTTCGAATTTTTTTTTTCAAAATTTCGTAGATCTAGGTTTTTGCCCTTACGCACACACACACACACACACACACACACACACACACACACACACACACACAGAGAGAGAGAGAGAGAGAGAGGCCTGATGAAAAGATGGAGTCGCGTAGGGACGATTTTCAAACCGAAGCTCGACACTGGAACAAAAAAAAGTAACGTGTTTTGAAAATGAATGACGAGAGAAAGTTGGAGAAGACAAGAAATGAACGGACCTAGATCTCTTCTTCTTCTTCCTCGAACTGAACGAACGTTGATCTGTTCATCTTCTTCCTCGGTCTAGGGTTTTTTCTCGATCGCCTCTCTTTCTCCTCTCTCTGGAACTGGAAGACGACAAAATGCGGGGAATGGTCAGGATCTTGAGAGATTCCAAACCTGCTTGCTCGATTTCGGTGGAGATGGAGTCGGCTGGTTGTTCGCCTTCTTCTTCTTCGATCGAGTTTTGAAATCGCCTCTCTCTCCTCTCTCTCTCTAGTGAACGAAGAAGTGAGGGGAAATGGGTGGAACACAGAGTTTTATACTGACCCATTTACTCTAACCCGGTACCTCTTTACCCGGTCCTATGACCCGCGAATTTGTTTTTTACCCGATTTCTCCCACAGCCGTTGGATTAGATCCAACGGCCAGCACGAAAAGTCCGGATTTTGTTAAATTACAGGAGCCTGGACTGGAAGGGGAGTGTATATATATATATAAGATCAACTTCTAATGAGGGATCCGTCATTTAAAATGAGGATCAAGTAATTTTTTCACTTTCCAAATTGAATTTTGACGATCTGAACCGTTAGATGTGTTTAAAATGTGTTTTTAAGGTCCACTATAAGCCTCATCATTCTACCCGTTGGCCCACGGCCTGCCCGAAGCCTGCCAACCCACCGGGCTTTACTCTTGCCTGAGCCCGTCATATGGGCGGGCTAGCCCAGCCTGACCTTCCCATGGGCCGGGCTTGGGCCTTAAAATTTTAGCTCAAACTCGCCCGCCCACCAGCCCGAGATATTAGCCCACCCATAGCTCGATACACTATACATGCGTAACATGGGTTAGTAATAAATATACATATATGTAATAAAATAGCTCAGGTTTTTTGGAAGGATTCCAAGCCCACTTTTTGATTCCAAGATTTAAAAAATTGAAAAAGCATGAAGAAAAAAAATAACACAAAAGCATGGTCAAAGAATTTTTACAAAGAATTTTTTTCCTGACATTTACTGTGGGGAATTCATTGTAAGCCCTCTTTCTTACAATGAATTTTTTTTCCCTGACATTTACAAATAATTTTTGTGTAGAAGGTCATTACCTTCTTCAAATCGTGTCTCAGAAACCCTCAACCATTTTTTCTCACGTCTCTTCCCTGTCCATTTCCAATGAAACTTCCACTTCTTAAAACCGAGAGCTTAGGCTATAAACATTTTGAGAAAGAGTTCGCCCACCTAATTAGCCCGACCCATCCCGCCCAAAGACTAGTCTGCCTGCTAGCCCGACTAGGATAAGCCTATGGGCTGAACTTAGGTTTCATCTTTTGAGAGATAACCCGACCCGCTATAAAGAAAAAGCCCGCTAAGCCCGGCCTGCGGGGCTTGGGTAGGAAGTTCGTGGGCGGGTTGGTCCGATGATTCCACTGCAAGGATTCGTCCAAAAAAAATACCCGTAAGGGCTTTATTCGATCAATTTTTGTTAAAAACGTTATATATAGCGTTTTTAACAAAAAAAAAAAGATCGGACGAAGCCTTACCAGTATTGTTTTTGGGCAAATTCTCGCGGTGGACCTTAAAAACACATTTTAAACACATCTAACGGTTTGAATCGTTGAAATTTGGTCGGGAAGCATGAGGTTCTCATTTTTATTTAAAATGAGGGATCCCTCATTAGAAGTTGATCCACATATATATATATATATTGACAATTATCCAATTCGGTATCCCGGTATGAGATAAACCTATACTCTAACCGGTATGAGATTCAGAACTTTAGAACATGTCCCTAATGTCAGGATTCACAATAAGTTTAACTGATGGGTCAAAGCTAAAAAAGTGAGCAATTAAGTAGTTGATGGAGTAAAAGTTAGCCTCGTATATTCATTAATCCCAGTAGTCTCAAATTACCTGTCCTTTTAGGGTAATTATGCATTTTTCATCTAAAACAATAATAGAGTAGCACAATTTTTATTCTTTTGTACAACAAAAAATTGGTATAAAATTTTTTTTCAAAAAAATATCATTAGTAAATTATTTATTGTGTACAATGTGTAGGGATGACAATGACATGGGTAGGGGCAAGTTTTGAACCCCTACTCTAAATGTGGTAAACTCCCTTTGTCCCGCCCCTACTTTGATTTGGTAATAGAAATCTATCCCTATATTCCTGTTGGAGAATGAATTTACCTTACCCTACCATACCCATCCCGCACACGTTTTTTTTTTTTTTCTCTCTTTCTCTTTGTCTCTCTCAATTATCTTATATATTTGATTATGGGCAACCATCATTCATAATGACATGCCTATTCCAATCATTACAAGCTATTGACAACCAAAACAAGTTGGAAGAAATATAATCTGAAGTTTTCCTAAAACTAGAATGAAAGATTTTCTTTATATATATTGTGGTATTTTTGAAATTAAATGAAATATATAAGGGTTACAATGTTATGTCATATACATCTATATTACATTACACAAAGGGTTTTTCAAAATGTCCTACATGGCATTTTCATGTTTCAAAGATTTCTCATTTCTCTATTAACATTTCCCTCCTAATAATATCTATAACAAGGCCCAAATCCTCATTTTATATGAGAATTTCAAATTTCAAAAAAATACTCTTTCAAAAAATACTCAAATTTCAAATTTAAAAAAATACTCCTTTTTTTCTACTAACAATATCTTGTACACAATCTAAATTTTCAAATGATTTGGATTACTGGTTTGAAATTCATAAAGAATAAAAAGAAAGATTCTTTTAGCGATCCTCAAAATTATATAATTTTTGTTCTACATGAACTGCTGGGTTTTATTACTTCTTCTCTCCTGCAAAGGCTGTCAAATATTTCATTGTTGGATATCTAAGAAAGTTTGTGTATTTTTAAAAGTTTCCTAAATACATGGGAGAGAAGTATTGATCAAATCCATTCATTCATTAGTTTAGTTGATTTTTGAATGGTAAAAGATTTTCATTCAATTTTTTTGCCCTCTTATAATGTAGTAAGCGTGAATTGACCAATTAGATGTTACTAAATTTATTTTTCTTTTTTCTTTTTAGTTTCACTTAACAATCATTACAGGGATAGTGGCATAGCATTAGCCAACATACTCGGTGATGAGATAAGTGCATGTGTATGGTTGGTTAAGGCTTTTGAACTTCATTAAGTGCCTTCAGGCATAGAAAAGACACTAGTATACATATATATCGGGGTGAGGTACCACTACCCGTAACCCTCTCCAACCCCATCCCTAACCCTACTCTAAAAGGTCGAGTAATTTGAGACGGGTTGATTATCTACGAATGAGGGCCATGTTGAAGCCCACGACCCGGAACGAGAATCGGAGACACGTGCCAACTTATTCTGAAACAAATACTCCAATTCGAATGGTGGACCGTGGACGAAGGGCCGAGATTTCTCCACTTCACTCAAAGTGACGTGCCGTAGCGAAAGGATATTCCTTTGGCAATGTACATGCGTTAGGGTTTCGTTGCACAGACAGCCACCCACGTATATAAATTTACTACCCCTTTCATATACGCCACTGCTGCACACTTCAACAGCTGCTGATTGCGAGTAGGAGTCATCATATCAAAGAACAAAGATGGAGCAGACATTCATCATGATCAAGCCTGATGGTGTCCAAAGAGGCTTGGTATTTCCTCATACCTACTTCCCCTTTGTTTTTTTTTACCTTTTTTTTTATGTATGCAGATGAATTTTTGTGGGTGGTATATAGATCGCAAAGGGTGTTTAAATTTCTGGGTTCTGGTTGCTACCCCCTTTTGTTTGGTTCATTAGATTTATAGATCTTGTGTTTTAGTCCATGGAAGATCCGAAAATCGGTTTTAATTTTGTGGGTGTCTTTTTTCTCTTGTTACGTGAATTCACGATTCTTACTGATGTTGTACCGTTTGGAAGCCGAGAAAGTACTTGGAAAAGAAGAGAAACTATTGATCTTCCGCTAATTTTAAGTGTGCCTGTTTTTTGGCTCTTGAATTTATGCAGCTTATTTGGGATTGTTTTTAGATCTAGTGTTTGATTACAGGGGAAATGTATGCGATGTAAATTTTAGATTTTTCACTGAATGGAAAAGTAGATGGTAAAACCGTAAAGTTATATGCTTTGGCGAACACAATTCAACCTTTCTTCCCAATTTTCAATTGGATTTTTATTTTATCTTTGTTGAAATCAACTCCAGGAGTTCGTTATATGTGCATGTTATTTTCTCTTTTCTGTTGTTCTCCTGGTAACAAAATTTGCAACTCTGATTTCGGTTCTTGTTTTTGCGTAGTTGAATGAAATTTGAACCGGCTTCTGTTTGATGCTTGGAAGCCTCGACAGTCTTTTATATTTTTGCTTTTTGGGGTGTTGATATTATGAAACTTAACTGCAAAATGTTTGGTTGCAGTAAAAAGTCAGGGATGTGAGCTACAGATTTTTCATTGCATGGGCATGTAGAGATGTAGATATCTGCTTTAATGAACCCACTGCAATGTATTTTTCACTTTTGAATTGGGCTTTTGTATCATTTACTGGAATTATTATCCAGTAGCTTCATATGTACACTACAAGAAAAATGACTATTCCCGGCATTAGAAAACTGCCGGAAAAAGTCCCAAAACCGCCGGGAAAAGTATTACCGCCTTCAAAACGGCTGTCGGGAAAAGATAAACGGCAGTAATCTACCGCCGGTAATAGTAGTCGACTTTTTACTGGCAGTTTTTCCGGCGGTTTAATTACTGCCGGTAATAAAACCGCGGGAAAAATTATTTTTTGCAGCGGGTTGTGATTACCGCCGGTAAAAGCAATATTTGGCGTAGTGGTAAAAAAAAAAATCCAGAATTTACCTAAGCTTTATTTTCCTTTTATTTGCAACCAATTTTGGCTTTGGCTACTGTGAGCGCATGTCTTGTTTTATGCCTATTATTGAGAGGTTGTGCCATTGGAACTGACATAAAAATGAATAGTCTAATGGTATGTTATTTTGTTTCAGGTTGGTGAGATTATTAGCAGATTTGAGAAGAAAGGTTTCTACTTGAAAGGTACTTCTTTTACCTTTAGGATGTGCTTGCTTTTGTAATACTTAGATACCCAATCAATTTCTAATAACAATTTTGGAAAATTTTAAGATGCTCTTTGAGTTGCCAATTTGTTCTTGGTAGAATGGTATGCAATACAAATGTATAATTGCCTGATTGGCATTTGGTCAGCTGGTTTTTATTTTTTGTTGTGCTGATTGTTTTGTTTTGGAGTATTTGGATTTTGGACTAATCCACAGCCCACATGCCAGTGACACAATTGATAGGCATATTCGCTTGTTGGATTTATCAAAAGTGAAAAGGGGAAGTTGATTAAGATAAGAAGACAATGATGTGAATACTCAAAATTAAATTATTTGGTTTCTCTATAATTTGTTTCCTTGATAACTTTCTCAAAATTGATGATCCTTCCACAACATTAATTCGTGATCCAGACACAAAGTTCATAACATTTGTAGTAGTCATTTTGGTCTGCTTGCTATACGTAATTTGGCATTTGGTTTTGGATTTAGGTTTGAAGCTCATCACTGTGGAGCAATCTTTTGCTGAAAAGCACTATGCGGATTTGTCTTCAAAGCCCTTCTTCCACGGGCTGGTTGAATACATCATCTCTGGTCCTGTTGTTGCAATGGTTTGGGAGGGTAAGAATGTCGTGACAACTGGTCGTAAGATTATTGGAGCCACAAACCCCTCTGAGTCTGCTCCCGGCACCATCCGAGGAGATTTTGCAGTTGAGATTGGCAGGTAATTTCCTGTTTTTTAGTCATCTATTATTTCTTAAATTACGAGTATTGTTTTCATCATAAAGAACATGGCAATTTTGGTGATTTTTTCTTCTTGTAAAGAAATCTACTATGATTCTTGAATAGTTATCCCTTTCACTTTCCTTCAGCTGTAAGCATGTAACACAAGTTCTCCTTTTTATGTGGAACAGAACCCCGTTAAGTAAATAGGGCAAGTTGTTCAATCTCCAAAACTGCATTGCTGATGCCTGATGGGGTGTTTATGAAGACTGTTAAATAATCATTTGTATTATTATTATGGCATTAAGGTCAAGGTTATCAAGAAGCTGTTAAAAAAAAAAAAAAACCAAGGAACTGTAAATGTTTGAGAGCATTATGTTGAAACTGATTAGTGTCATTGTCCATCCCTATATTGGGCGGATCATTTTTACCTCTAAGTTTTCATGACATGATCAAAAGAGGGAATTTTTTTTGAAAGTTCTCAAAAAGTTTGCTTGTGCCTCCTTATGGAAAGCTATCTTATACGGATCATTTACTTGTGGGCTTGCAGGAATGTCATCCATGGGAGTGATTCAGTTGAGAGCGCAAGGAAAGAGATTGCACTCTGGTTCCCAGAAGGCGTTGCACAGTGGCAGAGCAGTGCCCACCCTTGGATCTACGAGTAAAATGCAGCGTGCGCCCTTTGATCTACATTTCAAAGTCACTTCTGCCATTGATCGGACAACTCATCTCTCTGCCTTGTTTGTTTTGGTTAATGGTTAATTATGAACTTTTTTAAGTTTTGACTGTTTGGTGACTAGAACCTGGTGATTTTAGTGCTACTTTATTTGACCATGGTGAGGAACTGAGGATGTTTTAAGAAATGGGAATCTGGTGATGTTATTGGAATCTGTGGAAGTTCTTGGTTTTATTGGCTTATCTTCAGAGGTCACCAAACACCCAGCCCCTTCTTGATAATGGTTTCGTCCCAGTTTGCCAGTAACTATGATTCTTAAATAGGAATTTACTCAGTGGTGTCCTGAAGCACCGTCTCGTGGTGGTTCGTGCTTTTTCTGGCCCGCATATTAAAGTTTGTGGTTCTTATCTCAATATGCGCGTATTAAGTTTGTGGTTCTCATCTCAATATGTGGTGAAAAAAGAGCTTCGGGCAATGATCTCAAACTTAACGGTGGAGTAACGAATTTCTAGTAGTGGAGCGAGGTAAATGTTCCAATCCTCACTTCTCTTTGAGGGTTTATCAATGTCATCCTTATAACTTGGCTTAAGTTTTGCATTCGTGAACGGAAGCGTGAGGGGAAAACATTTTTTGAAAAATTCCAATTTACTAAAATTTAACAAGAGTGCTAGTAGAGGATTTTTTTTTTCCTTTTCCCCACGCTGGTGGAGGATTAGTAACCCCATTATTGTTTACACATAAAATTAATCAATCCAATAATTAATTGACACGTAATTAAAAGTGTCAAACGCCGCAGAATTACTCGTCAATGTAAAACTTATTTGGATTAATAAGATAAAATGCATAGAATCACGAGCGCGTATTTGAAAGGTAATTATTGGTAGTTCTGAAGCCATTACTATAATAAAGATTATTTTTGGCCTAATTCCAACCGCTAACGTGACGTACTCCACGGTAAATCCTGAGAAATCAAAGCGATTGGCGATTAGAACACGCGTGGAATTCTTCTAGAAGCGGTTATTTCCTTAAAACATTATCATTTGGTGGTTAAGTCGACGCGATTTAAAACTCTCGGGAGAAGGGAGAAACTAATCTGAGGCGTGGAGAAAAGAATAACTGCCAACTATTAGAGTGGAAGTTGGAGTTGAAGCAAGTATATTCAAATTCATTGGAGGGAAGAGTCAAACCAAATTCGTCTATAAATAGAAGAAATTGAAGAAGTACAAACCCGGACAAATCTTAACAAATAGCTTTTATCAAAAAACCGATCTTTGGGTTTGTTAAATTTAAGAAAGTAGTTTAGGATTCCGAACTTCGGTTCGAATTAGTTTTAGGATCTCGAACAGCGGTTCGAAGTAGATTAGGAAGTAGATTAGGATTTAGATTAGGATTTATCTCGATTGTTCAGAACAATCACCTATCTCGATTGTTCTTTGCAATAATCACCTATTCAAGTTACATTTACTCTGTATTTGAAGTTGGAGACAATTTCGAAGTAAGTTTATCTTTGATTTATCAATCGAAGTGTCTTGTTTCTTTATTGTTCTTTGATTTCCTAAGTTTATTGGTTTGCATTTCTTCACTTATTAAGAAAAATCCTCTTAATTGAGGTAATTGTACCAACAAAACACAATCGCCGGATTAGGTTTGGTTTTCCAAAGTTAATCTGAGGGAGGAGATTGAAACTCTCTCTGGCACGCTCGCGCACAATTATTTTCCATTGCAAAGAAGTAAAAAGAACCAAACAATTATGTGACTAAGTTCTTGGCACTCATAACCAATTTCCTTGTCCATCAACTAAAAAATCTTAAAATCTTCTTTATACCCCAACTGTTGTACCAATGGACCCGACTACATGTACAGAGGACCTCAGGACCCGACTACTTGTATAGAGGGTAGTGTGAGTCTCCGAACATGATTGGTACATTTTATGGACACTACCCTCTGTACCTATATATTTCCCGTTATACCAATGCTAACCCCATCTTCCTTGCTCACTCTCCCTTTTCCTTCCGATGCCGAAACTACACCCGGCCCCTTTTATCTCATCCACCACCAAGGATCCACAGCCAAACGGCCCAAACCTCTCTTTCGAGGCTTCGGCGAAATTTGAGTGCGAGGCATTAGTCAAAGTATTGTTGATGAAAATTTTAATATAATATAGTACATATTTTTTTGAAAATTATAAAGTTTATACTCATAAAATACCTAGTCTCTATCATATTCAATTCTACTCCCTCTGTGCCATATAATATGTCTGTCATGGAGTCCAAAGATGCAATAAAAATTAGTTCTTAATAGAACAATTCAACAAACATTGATCTAATAATAATTTGTGCAGAATTTTTTTTTTCTTGACAAAAGTACTACGTTTTTTGAGTTCTTGGATTCCGTGCCGGACAATCTTTGTGAGACGTGAGGGAGTAAAAAAATGGGGAATATGATAGAGATGAATCTTATGTGACCATCATTAGTCCTGACAAAAACCTCTCTTTCTAGGAGGCCTTTTAGCTAGGGTTGCACATATATTGGACCGGGCATATATTGCTGGGCCGGATTCGAACCAGGCTTAGACTAGCTAATAACGAGATGAGTTTTCAATTTCCTAAACTCCTAAACACGGTTTTGAGACTGGTCATTTTTTTCACATGCATCAACTATTTTTTGGAGTTTTAGGACATTTTAGCTAGAAATGGAAAACTTTGTGTATGCCCAAATCCGGCCCATTAGTAAGTGAGTTTCATTTATATTCCCAAGCCTTGAAGCCTAACCCTCTTAAAGTTTCATTTCCCAAACCCGTCCAACTTGCCCATTTATTTTTTAAAAATATAGTACAAAAATATAAATTATTCATGCACACTATTATAAATTAGATTTTACAACCATAATAATTATAGTAATATGAAGACCAAGAAATCTATGCGTCTATATATTTTAAAAAATAGGGTAATGCGTTTATATATAAGTATGCTAATGGCTTTTTTTTTCTTGCTAATATTTATTTATAGTATAAATATAGAATGCACATCATTGCCATTATTTTATATTGGGCCGGGCTTAATTTTTAGAGGTATTCCCAAGCCTAGCCCATTAACCAAATGGGCTTAGATTTAATGGCTTTTTTTTTTTTCTTCTTGGTAATCCAATTTGTTTACTCGTTACGGGAATTCTCCCAATTTATTGACTCAAATGCTTTGGGTTGAAAAATACATAAATTTCCAAAAAACTGCCCTTATGTGTTAGAATTTTATTTAAAAAGGGTATAATTGAAACTTTGTCCTTTTGGTGAACAAACAAACAAACAAACAAAATTGGGGGAGGGATTACTTAGAGAATGACCATCATGACCATTTTATATTGGGCCGGGCCGGGCTTAATTTTTAGAGATATTCTCAAAGTTCAATCCATTAACCAAACGGGCATAAAAACTAAGTAAGTCCATCTCATCCATATGGGCCTAAATATATATCCCAAACCCTTGAAACAATAGGTTGGGTTGGATGGACTAACGAGCCAGTATGCCTAAATATATCTCTCTTATTGGGTTTTACCTAAACGAGGATTTTTTAATTTTATTTTTAACAATTGAGATAATTTTTGAAAAGTCAAATATACTTTTCATACACATGTATGAAAGTGAGGCCTCCCAATATTGGAGGCCAGCACACGTCGACATTAATTGCCTAGTGCTTGGGCTGCCCTAGATAAGGTGGAGAAAGTGGGGCTTGGTGTTCCTGTGATAACCCAAGCTACTATATTCCTGTAATGACCGCAACTGTGGATCCTTTGCAATCTTCATTTGTGATTAGAACCGTTCAATTTTTTCAAGAATGTTAATCACATTATGGGTATAAAAATTATGATTATCGAAGATTGGTAGACACACAATTGAGACAAATTTGCCTTATAGATTATTCTACAAAATGATATTAGCCATCGATATAAATGGTATCCGACTATATAGGTATCAATATCTAATTAATTTGATTTTTTGTAGGAATGATCTACTCAACATTCCCGATAAATTGTACAGTTCCGATCCTAAATACAGATTACAAAGGGCTGACAATTGAGGTTCACTATGAGGATGTAGTGACTTGGGTCACTACGGGTACCACAACTCCGAGAAAATGAGCTATGTTCTAGAACAGCAAAAGCATGCATGATAATTCAGAAACTTCAAGCCCATCCCCTTGGCAACTTCGATAGTTCGATCCAAATGATTTAATTGTATGTTACTTGAATTGATTTCGCAATCTCTGTTTCAATGGAATTGGCCAGTGCCTTATGTAGAGGGTCGAAATAATTAGGCCCACGTCGCCCGACCCACGTCTTGGACCGGTCGGCCCACTCATATGAGCTACGACTCGGCCACTTGGCTCGCCAATTCATTGTACACATGTCTTTCTGATGAGCCCGACAAGTCATGTTGGGATTGTGTATTTTTCAAAAGCTCTTGAAAAAACACTGCTGTCACGTTAATTTAGCCCAGAAACGTTGTTTTTTATAAGTGTGGAAAACTTCGTGGGCCATTGATGAAATTTGAGCCAACGAGAGAACTACCGCGGCAGCGTGGGTTGGGCTTCAATTTGTGAAAATCGATCTGGAAACCAGTTAACCGGGTGCGCGTAGGGGGGGTGCAAATCCCCAAATTTGGAGCCTCGCGCACATACGAAGTAAGCCCACACGTTTCCTACCATTACAACACGAAAAAAACGTGTTATTTTACTATGCATTGTGTTGCTGTGATTGATTTTACTTCCGAAAAAAACTGTTTTTTCACACCTATATAAAGTGTTGTTCTCCAGGCATTTATTCACACAGAAAAACATTCTCACTAAAGAAATTCATAAAGCAAGAAATGTCGATTGTGTCTTGTATTTTTCGGTCTTTTCCCGTGCAGAAAAAGATCGAGGCGGAGGTCATGATACAGGATGTTTTATCACGGAGACGGGCGTGGCTACAAGCTAACTTTGCTGAGAGAGGGCGGGCGAGCGAAGCGTCTTAAAAGAAGGCGGCGCAGTCAGCGACTCAACCCAAAACAGTAGCCAACTTTTTGTGGTATTTTTGTTCACTAGTTACAAATTCTGAGGTAAACGGTTCCATTAATTATTTTTAAAAGTATTTCCTACAACAAGTCACAACGCGTGCGCGGTATTCGATCAGATGGGGGATGTCGAACTCTGATTGTCAGAAAAGGATATCGGCAATGTCACCCATCACGAGGATGGCATGTAGAATATCTGAAACACGAATGCACCCCTATAAATATCGCGTGGATAAATCCCAAGAGATAGGCCGCTTTTATTCCTCAAAAAGCTCTGTCTTTCCCTTCTCATTCAGGGACCGACTTAGCCATTGTAGTGCCCTATGGTCGAGCTCAACCAGTTGGACACTAACTTGGTTTCTGGTTTTGTAGGCTAGAGGATGGAGGGCTCGACCACAATCAAGGTCATCTCAAAAAAGTCTAAGTCGTAGAGAAAGGAGTTAGACACCACCCCATACTTCTAGGGATTCATACTACCACCCCCATGAACTAGAACTCAACAATCAATTGCTACATGAAGTGAAAGAAACAAAAACCTCAGCAATCGAAGAAGCCCAATTGCAAGTGATGGCTAGCTCATGCGGTAAAGCTCTTAAATGCCCCACACTGCATCTCGGGATTAAGTCTCATTCTCCTCTCCCCCATGTAGTAATAGATTAGGAATGACGAATGACACAAAAAAAAAACCCAATTGGATAACACCCACAAGTATGCTCTTCAAATTCCTCAACAAATACCATCACTGTTACTTAAAATCCGAGCTTTTTTAAGTAATTATTGTTCCCACAACAGGAGATTTTTTAGTCCAATCTTTCAAGTTAGTAGCCATATCATAGAATTGCACTTACAGCCCGAATTCAATGTTTTGTTCAGTTCAGTTCCACATACAACTTATCATCTACTCATCACAAGGGGTAAACTACGTACACTTTTTTGGCAAAACCATTTAAAGAAAGCTCCAATGAAAACCCATTCTATAGAGGCTCAATTCAGAAACAATGGAGAGGTCTTCACCTCGTACTTGCCCAACTAAATCTGTCACCAGATCGATCACACAAACTCAATACCCCCAATTTTCTGTTCTCAAAAATCAAATCAGAAGCTTAAAAAGACCAACACAGGAAGAGAAATTTCACATGATGGAAGGAAACTTGCTTACAGGAGCCCCCTAAATCGCATGAAACTTACTAATAGTACCATGCTACCGTCTAAGAAGGGCATACGAGGGTAAGTCTTCGAGCCGTGTTATGTCTTCGAGCAGAAGTTCCCTTTCCAGCTGACGACGAGTAGCTTTCATGACCGTCTGCAAGAAAAAATACTTTCAAAAATTCTAGAAGACTAAAAAGTTGGAACTAGAATTAGACAGAGATTTGGAAAAAATAAAACAAGTTCAAAAATGAAATAACAATAAGCCAATACTACACCCTTAAATATAAGCAACAAATGTTGGCAACAGAGAGTACTTTGGAATATTTGATGACCAATCACTAGGAAATTTGTTTTCTAGATTCTGGAAAAAAAATTTACACATTTGAATAAACATGCTTCGTAAAGCAACAGGAACTGTCTTTTCAGCTTTCTTAACAGGATTTGAACCAGCAAGAAAAACGATTTTGTTGATTTTCAATGGCTCATCCAGTACGCAGATCTTTCTGCTATGTAAAACAAGAGAATCTTTCTATCCCATAAATTGCCAAATAAAAAGATTGAGACTGCTATGATAATGTCACCAAGTATTTTCCCACTTATAATTTCAATAACAATTCAAAAGCCTATGGACATATGACATTGCTACTGATTCAAATTCTTGCTTAACCAGGGTGTAAAGATGGTTCTAACATCATATTTGAAAGCAGCATTTTTCTAAGCTTAAAACAAAATACAAGACACTGCCACATTGGTGGACTGCTAAGGTGGCTTATTAACAATTATACCACAATATTAACTCATATAATTCTAATTTCTTTCTAATCGAAGAACACTTACATTGAAGTCCATGTATGATGCATGCATGGAAAGCCATTGATGATCCATCAGCTTGAACGTGATGCAATAGAGAAGGTCGAATGCAGATTCATTTTCTGTAAGTAAAAAGGCCAAAAAAATAAATAAATAATGAATGAATCACAGAAAACAAATATGTTTAAACTGGTTGATTAGTTAGGACTCAAGAATGAAACTAAATAAAGTTGAGTGTTATGCTCCTACTATAATAAAACCAATTCAACATTCATGTCCCTTATTTTTCCAATAACAAATTGACGGAGGTTAATAAGTATTGGGGTCTCAAGACAGGGTCTTTCTTACCTGAAAGAAACTTCAAGAAGGTCGCTCCCACCATATTTCGCGGCTTTACTGCATATTTGAATTTCATAATTAGCAGATGAACTTCATTTGACATAAATCCGTTACATTTCCCTTGTTAAATAAATTACGTGGCGCTTGCATTATTGAATCATTTTATAAGATTTTCTGTACATAAAACATAACCAAATAAATGGGTCCTTGCTTCTCCAAATCCAAAAATATCCTAGATCCAATATGCCTACCAAAAACACAAAACAAATCAAAAACAGAAGAAGAAGAAGAAGAATAAGCAACAAAAAGAATAAGCACATTTCGCATAAAATCATATCATCACACAGAGATTTTATCTTCCTGTGTGGACAAAAAACTACCTGTGCAACAGACACCAAAGTGAAATAGCAAGAAGCAAAAGTAGTTCCAGTGAAAACCGTTCATATGGTAGTAAATAACAGTTTCCTAACAAGTAAAAAATTATGACCAAAAAACTTTCCGGATGAAAGAATAGGCACAGGATAAAAGAAAGAATGACAGAAGAGAAAACCTGCTTCAAGATCAAGCATCTGAATAAGCATAAATGTGATGTTCACACCAGCAACAGCAAATGGATATTCCCACATGGCCCTGTCACCAACCTGCTTTCGGAGAAGATCTTGGAAGGATTTCTGAAAGTGGAAATGGCAATTTAAGATGGACGAATTGAGACGTCCATACTATGAGCGAAGATAAAATAGATACGAGAGTTTGACTACATGGGCACCAGGGAAGGAAAAAAGAAGTAGAAAAGTGTGAGGTTTTTGCTGAATGATACTGACACAGGATGCATAGGAGGCAGCAACATGTATGCAACAACCACTACTTTTAGGCTCATGTTCAGGTTGCTATCAACTTCAGCCTTTGTAATTATGTCTTCCAGTCATGAGAAATTTCAACAGTTTCTAGATTCACTATACTTGGAAATAAGGAGCATAACAAATCAAAGCTGCCAGACATATATTCTCAGTATTTCATTTGGCAGAGCTTTGAATATTCAGACCTAGAATTGCATTAACATACTGAAATAATATCCGGATTTCCTAATTTGGAACTATTTAATACAAAACTCTGCTATCAAAAGGAATCATTCAATGCCAAGAGGCCCTTGGCCTAATGGCATCAGGAGTGCACTTAGGTGCCAGGAGAAAGGACTAAAGAAGGTTATGAGTTCAACTCCTCTACTAAGGTGCGAATCTAACTATTCTCACGTTATTGACTTCCGCTGACAGAAAAAGTAATATGAACTTGAGGTTATAAACCACAAATCACATCTAATGTAGTGAAGTGCCGATAGTTGTTCTACAACGACATGACAAGCTTTTAAAAGTTGTTCAAGATTTGGAAGAGAAGTGATGCAAAAGTCATTTCGCCTCTTAACCCCAAATGAGGGGACTTGATATTGTTTTGTCTAACTACAGAGATCAAGTACACCATGAGTTGCCTCAATTTATGGATTTCAGCCATCCAAAATCAAGAAGATAGTTTGATGGACTAGGCCCTAATAGCGTCTAGCACGTTCATGGACTAAATGAGGCATACCTCATAATGGTTTTATGGTTCCAGCTCTTAGCACATGCTAGTTAAGTAATTTAGTTTCTATGCACAGTGCTAGCTTATCTCAAGGTCACAGTTATATTGGGTAAGGATCTTTATTTTGCTGATCTTAAAGTCCCTTAATAAATCACAAGTTCATAAAATAGTGATGGAGTTAGTGCAATGTCTATAAGATGTCCAGCATCTCTCCTAACTCGGAGGCGAAGTTGCCATGACACAGCCACAATAAGTAAATCAGTTACCACTGTCACCAAAAGTCACATGACAAGTAGTGGCCGTGTTACCGTTCACGAGACAATTATCCACCAACCAATATGTCAATGTAATTTTCTTTTTCTACTAGTAGGTCGTAAGCAATGCTGGAATTTTATGAAAAAGATCATTCCGATCTCTCTTTTTTTTTATTCTACTCATAATCTGTTTTTTATTAGATCGTATCTAACGTCCTTGTATATTTGTAGTTCCACTCTCTACTTCTATTATCTTGAGCTACACATACATTGCCTTGGTCTAGATGACAAAAAAATGCCAATACTAAGTTGATGAGAAAGTCATTGTCTATACTACACTGTTTCTTCCGGATCCACCAGCCAAAAGAAAGTGCTGTTGATAAACAACTCCAACCGAAGTGTTGCTTGGTGGTGTTTGCATTCCTTTGGCATACTTCATAGATCTATGCTCCAACAACACAGATCAGTAACAGACTATTTAAAGGAAATTTGGGGCAACTGAGTAATGAAATTATGTTTCAAGACAACCTGGATATTACTTTCTCTACACAAGTTGGGATAATTCCAGGTTTGCAGAATTTCTCGCCACACTCTAAAAGAGATGGATTTAAGACCTAAGCGTAATAATTCCAACAAACGATTCTGCAAGCATGCCACCTAGGAAGTATTATTTTTGAATTTTGAGAGATTTCTCAAAACATAGAATTTCTTCCCTACTTTCCTTTTCTTTTCTTCCACTTCTCCCTACTAGCAAGTAAGTTAAAAATGAAGCGACGCAGGTAGACAGGAAGGCAGGGAGAAGGTAGTAACATAGGTGAGAATTGGAAATACCTGAAAGTTCCGAGCAAAGTACAGCAAGTTCTCCAGTGATATTAAACCACCGCCCCTACAAGAGAACCCATATACGAATATCAAAAACAGCAGAGATAGATGATAAGCAGCCTACCAAACAAATCAGACTAAAAGCTAGGAGCAAAACAAAGGAAATAGTGTGGTACCTAAAGTCAGTAGATGGATCTTTTCCTTGCCAACCCATTTCCTTCCACTGTTCAGATATTAAACCGTTAAGTTTTTCTTCAGGAAAGGAAGCATTCCACAAAGCCTTCAAAGCTTCCTACAACAGCACAGCAGTAAGAAAAATCGAATGAGAACACAGAAGCTCACTCTTCAAGTTACACCGAATGCTCTGCATCAATTAAACAAGTTAAATCACTGTTGCATTAGAAAAATCATGAAAACATGTAGTTTGTCTATGCAAATTTTATACTTTCCAATAATTCACTGAGCAAGAAGAGCACCTGGTGTTCTGGATCTGAACTATTGTAGGCGACATCTATACGGTTCTGTAGCCTCTGTAAACAATCCTCCTGACATGAAGTTAAGCAATATCAAGGACTTCAGGTCATTATTTTATAGTCACCATAACAGGCCAGAACAGAGCTGAGAAATACCAAATAAAACACATATGGTAGATTCAGCTTGAAACTGTTTTGTTGCTCTAGTTGTTCTTAGATGGTACATTATAGGAGGGTATAGATGAAAACCCATTCATGTATCTACTGCCCCTATTGTTAGTTAAATATGATTGGACATAATCCAACAACCAAGGTTTTAAAACTCACTAGGCGCTCCCAGGGCGGACTAACACCTTCTAGCTTCCAGGGCCGAGTACTCGGTGCCTAGTCAGGTAATTAGTCAGGGTAATCAGTCTAGTCGGCGAGGGTCCTTCTAGCACCTAGATGCCCAGGCAGGAGTATTCGGCCTTCTAGACCTTCTTTTAGAACACTGCCAACAACAATTTATCATACCAACAGCTGCCTCATGTTGAAGATTTATCCTTCTGTTTACAGTGTACACATTGGAGCCAGCTACAATGTCATTACATTGCTGAATACTAGTGCTAGCCCCAATCAAATTCTTGTGAAGATCTCCACGCCATTACATTGTCAAGGAAGACATATTTAACTAAGAAATGGCTAATGTCAAGAAGGATCAGAAGTCCTAATAATTGAAATCCAGTGTTCTAAAAGTCGCTAGTCGGTCCCAGGTCGGATGGCTGCTGACTAGTGACTCGGGGACCAGTCTGCTAGATTTAAAAATATATATATATATATATATATATATATATATATATATATATATATATATATTCTCCTTCATCCTTCATAAGTTTTGAGTAAGTAGAATAACATAAGTAGCACATCATCAAACTGTGCAGTATGTAGTATGTACAGTGTACAGTGCTATTGTGCTACCAATCTGTTATTTAATTCATGCCTTAGTGGCCACTAAAACAAAATAATAATTAAAATAACTGAGACAAATTGTGCAGTGAATCGTGTTTCCAGAGAAGAGGTAAGAAAATAAAAGGGGATTTAGGTTAGGGTATACCGTTAAAAATTACACTACGGCCCCAAAATTTTTGCGAATTCTGTTTTTTTTTCACCCTAATTTTTGCAATTTCTTCCGATTCGCCCCGACTAGTCCCGACTTTTTCCGATTTGTTGACTTAATCCGACTAGGTGACTTGTATGACTTTCCGACTTGTCCGATTAGTTGTTGACTTGATTCCGACTAAGTCGGTTAGCGACTAATTCAACCGACTAGGCCCTAGTCGACTCGGTGAGGCCACGACCCGACTAGTCCCGACTTTTAGAACACTGTTGAAATCAAACACGATCCGACAATGACAATGAAAGATTTCAATTTTGTAAACAAGAAATTTTCAGAGACTCCTTAATAAGAGGTTACAAATCCTAAACAAGTAGGAGACTGCAAAGGCGAAAAAGAATGATAACGGCGAAATGACTATTGAAAAGTTAATTGAAAATTAAAAAAGGTTTTCTCAAACTTCTCTTTGAAGGCACCTTTACCTTATTTGGCAGTCTCATGTTATAATGTTCAACCAATTCCTAAATTCATAGGTAGAAGAAAATGGTGCAAAACTAACAAAAATGAAACACATTTGTCATTTCCAAGATTCAGCAATAGTATCCAAATCCTGTTGATTTCGGACAGTATATCCCTGAAAATCAGTACGAAGTGAAACACAAAACCTGTATGCCAAGTACCATAAAAGAAAATCATGATATGTCAGTTTCCTTTTGCACCTACAGACAGACAAAAATGCCATTTTATTTAAATTCAGTTTCTTAAAAAAAAATTTGCACATCAAATGGGATACGTAAACCTAAAAAAAGCAACATTAAGGAGAGGAGAATATTATTTTCATTTGCTATCTGTCCGACTTCATTCAAATTAACTAGGACATATCACAAAGAAAAATGGAGATCATGCCAATTCCTAATGTCACAGATAGATGAAAACACGAATAGCATGTCAGAAAGAT
Organism: Vaccinium macrocarpon; assembly: GCA_022606695.1. Classification (NCBI taxonomy): domain Eukaryota; kingdom Viridiplantae; phylum Streptophyta; class Magnoliopsida; order Ericales; family Ericaceae; genus Vaccinium; species Vaccinium macrocarpon. Next base: position 22,818,585 of record CM040179.1, read on the forward strand.
TACAATTATGGTTGTTACCTGGGCAGGAGTCAAATCAAATGAAGGGCGGGCATCATTCTCTCTTCTTTGGGCACAAACACATGAAAGACCTCTGCCAAGCCATGCCGCTGATCCTGCCACAGCCTCAGCTGCAACAGCACAAAGCCATTTCTAAAATAAAACATATCATGGCAAGGAAAATATCACTCAATTCATTGCTCTCCCTACAAGGTTGAACTTACAGTTGCACGCATGCCTCATGCTTAATTCTTAAAACAAAAACATCCAGACGAATTTAAAAAATGATGTGTATGGCTAAGGGATAAAGTGGTTGATCGGAATAAACTCCAGATCCGACCACAATGACCACAACCAAAGGAAATTAAGTCACAGCAACCGTATATTTCATAAAATGTGCACTGTTCAACTTTTTGAAAGCACTTGAAATTACAAAAATACCTCATCTCCAAAATCATTTTGGAAAACAACAACTATTTTTATAGCCATTTTATTTCACCGTGTATGTAACATGATAATGGTTCACCTTGATTCTCAATCCAATTAATCTTTTCCAAATTTGGAACCAGACAACTTATAACATTTCTTAAAAAAAAAAAAATCAAGTAATAATCGGTAGCTCCAAGCAGCTAACTCACCACAATACTGGACTGGATTTCAATCCACGGATTCGAATTTCAAACTACGATAGATCACTTCGGAGATAGCTATTTGTATATCGATACATATACTTATAGCTAAAGAGAAGGAGATTATACCAGAAGTAGAATGGCAGGGGTTGCCTCGGTCGAGACCTTGCGAAATCCTCCTAACAGCTACAAATGAGCCACCACCTCGATCATCCATTTCGCTTCGGCCTTTGGAAAAAAACAACTACAGCGCCATTGACGAACAAAAACTATCCAACATCACAACAAACTCACACACTCAAATCCTTTCGAATCTGACAACTCGCTTATACAAAAAAAACAGAGCACACACTGGATTCAAGAACGACAAATTCCTTCTTCCTTTACGAACCGAATGTGATTGAACGAACGACGGCCTCCTCGATCTCGAACAACTTGTTGAGATTAAATACTGAACCGATTTCTTGAGGAGAATCTGCGGTTACTTCGTTTGATCAGAGGTAGGGTTTCGAGATCTGCTACGAAGCCAACGCCATTAGAGGCTCTCTCTCTTTTTCTCTCTCTCTCTCTCTCTCTCTCTCTCTGTGTCCAACACACTGGTAGTAGAGATATACAGAGGAGGCAGCGATATTTTTATGTGATTGTTTTTGGATATCTATATATGACGTTGCTGAAAGGGGGTTGGTTATATTTGCTTTTAATATGTTTTTTTTTTCAAAAAAGGAAAAAGGAGTAACGGATTGGCGTTTTGTGACGCGATGACGAGGTGTTTGGCCATCCGAACTTAAAAAGCGGGAGAGAGAGGGGGAGAGAGAGAGAGGACAGGCACAACTAACTTTGGGTATTATCGTAATTTCGCGTGTATGAGGAAATGATATTCGCACTTTTCTTAGTTCTCAGCACACATGCATGATACTCTCTCCATCCCCAATTATTTTTGTCTCATTTGACACTTTTTGTTGTTCAAAAATATTGTCACAGTTCAAAAATATTGGATAAAAATGGATGAGTTTACTTTTTTGCCCTTCACTTTTGAAGTTAATTATTACTGTAGTAGAAATAGAAACGGCAGTGAGAAAGTTTTGAGGGGCAAAAAGAAAAAATAAAGTTATGATAAGTGTAATGATTATGTTCTCTCGAGAAGTTGGAATGTCCAAAAGAGACCAATAAATTCAGATGGAGGGAGTATATAATAACAATTGCATTATTTTCTCACTTCTTTACTCAGAACACACCTTCAGACAACAACCGTTGTCTCTCTCTTCCATGGTTCTACCAAACCCTTTTATTTTGTTATTCCACCACCTCCCTCGCCCAATCCTCATGCATTTCTAGTTTCCGAACAATTTCAAATTACTATTTGAATCCTAGTCGTCATTTGAAAACACACTTCAAAACTTAAAAATAGATGTATTAAATGGTAAACAATTAAATTGACTCTCTATCACCCATCAAGTAGGTTTGATAAACATATACCATACTATTTAAAATTTCCTGTGTCTAAAATTATAAATACATGTTGCAACCCCTTCTTCCACCACATCTTGTATCACTGCCACTACTACGACCAAAATAACAACCACAGCCACCATCACTACCACCGCCTCCACCATTATTGACACTACCACCGTCACTCCACTACCTCAACCACTACCATGATCACCATTTGATAACGTGGTACACTCGTCACCCCCTATTTGCCACCCCCTAACGTGGTACAACTATACATTCCAGGTATTTGCCACCCCGTCTATTTTCCTCCATCAATTTTTCCTCCATTGAAGCATATACTTTTCTTATTAAACAAGCTTGAGAGAATGACATTCTTAGGTTTCCAGATGGAGTATTGCAAGGAAACTTTGGAGGGCATGATGTTTGATCTCTAAAAGCATTTCTAACTATTCATAGAGCTATGGGTTCCTTCCACTTTTGCTCACTTGGGACTGGGTTACACAAGCGGCATATATACATTTCCTCGTAGTTCTCATTGGTATTATTTCATTCCACTACTTATGTGAAGCGTTTGACATTAATTATCACTACTAGATTTTATTACACTCTGCACTGCACATGCTTGCGTCCTCGTTGTCCTTTCTTTCCTTCAAGTGAGCTAGGTCATCGGGACGTGAGCATGGGCCAAATCACATTCTAGATATCGTGTTCATGGTCTTGCAGGTTGTGCATGGACTATATATCCTTTTGAGCAATACTTACTACAGTGTGCATATTTATACCTATCTAGCTTGGCGGGTTGTGCTACGCACTTCTTCTTTTTTGCTTTGTCTTTCTTGGGGTATGTCCCTTGCAGGCTATATATTCGGTTAACCTCTTTTTATTTCAAGCTGATTTACCAAAAAAAAAAAAAAACATTTCTAACTTAGCTTTGGAGGCCATAACTAGGTGATACTCTAGTATTTTAGACTACTTTTGTGGACATATTGCAAGCATTTTGTGGAAACACAGCCAGTATTACTTTTGTGGAAATATTTTGACTATTTTGTGAAGGAAGTCTTGAAGCTGCAGAATATCGTAATCAGTTTGTATGGACTGTTTCACACTAGGTATCCTTAGGGATACCAGGATTTTTTTGTGGTATCCTTGGTGATACCAAGATTGTAACGATCCAGAAAGTCTATTACCTCAAAAGTACAAATAATGTCTATTAAATAAAAATTACGAATTTGGGTCTAAATAATCTTCAAGAAAAATACCTGACGACTATTTTTCCAAGTAACTCCCTCGTCCTCAAATACTCCAACACTGGACGCTACTAATTTGTTTCGTACATGCCACTTCACTACACGGGAAGTATAACATATGATGACAATAAAAAGATATATGAAAATTAATAAACAATGTTATCAACTTCAACCGAAATACATATGCAAAGCCACAAATAAATATGCATCTACAAAGACATACGCAAATCCAGGAATAAAAATAACACAAAAAAAACAGAGGCTTCTTTAATTAGTTTGGCATTTTAGAGAGAAAAGAAAAGAAAAAAAAAACTTGGGCTAAAAAGTCACATCAATTACTAAAAGACCGTTTTGCCCTCATGGAAAAAGGAAGAAGTTGGTCACATGGGATGTTGGTAGGGGTGGACTCTATGACAGGAAGAGTTCATTTAAGTTTGTCCCCACACAATTTTGTACTTCGGTCGTGGAACTACTTGTAGAGTAAGTCATGGTCCCCTATACGCATGGGTTGCTTATATGCTCACACTTTTAATTATGCCCACTAATTCTTATTTCATGTCTCACATAAGCTTAAAATGGACACAAACCATCCATTATACTCATTTTTTTTTTCCCTATTTGGATTCTAATTTTTCTTTAGATTCCGGTAAGTTGTTGATTTTCTACATTATAATTCAACTTTGCTAAAGTATTTCAATAATACGTGCATAATAGATTTTCAGAGAAAAACAATGTACGAAAATATAATAAGCAATCAGAAAGTTCTTCTATCTACTTTATTTTTCAATAATGTAGAATCAAAATCTGGATCGGCCTTACACCCTATTACTCCATCTGTTTCAAATTGCTGGTCACTTTTGAGAATTTCAACTTTTTAAGCAAAAATGGAATAATTGCATTCATATTAAACAAATTTATTAATTTCCAACAATGCCCTTATATTTTCAACTTTTGAATGAAATGATGGTCGTTGGTGAAGGGGTTATTTTGGAATATTGAATTTTTTTTTTGACTTTTTAAAGAGGACTAACAATTTAGAACACCCCAAAATAATATAAAGGACATGTAATTTGGATTTAAAAAATAAATTTGGGAAGGAAATTTAACTAAGCCGAAATTTTTTTTGACATCCCCAAATCTGAAGTCAAACTTTTTGGAGATGCCAAGTTCATTTCTTAAATTATGTAAAGGGTTATCTGGTATGAAACAAAATTGGGCGGCAGAACATTAAGTTAGTAATTTCCAGTTCAAAAAAAAAACATTAAGTTATTAATTAAAGGCTTGTGGAGAATCTCAACATCATTAATCATTGTGCTGAAACCAATGTAAGTGTGGATGTGACTCTACCCTCCACTCAGGTGCTTTCATTTGCCACTCACATGTGATCCATTCCTATTAAGGCCTAATTTGGCCTAAAAGTGGTTTTTGAATTATTAATTTTTTTGTTTCGTTTTTGTTCAAAATCTACCTATTTTGGCTTTATTAAAAAAAATTTGAATTTTGACCACAATATTATACTCGTTAGATTCGTCTCGTCGAGAGGAATCCATAAATCACAAAATCTTGACGCAAAACGAACAAATGCAAAAAAAATTGAACAAAAACGAAACGAAAAAACCAATAATCCAAAAACCACTTTTAAGCCAAATTAGGCCCTAAGATCATATGCATTCCTACTCGGATTTCCTGTCATGATAAAGATTTTGAGGCATTCATGGTTTTTACTCTCGCCTCTGTTCTAAATTAATAGTCCATTACAAAAAATTGTGTTATTTTTTAAATAAAAAATAAAATACTTCTGTCTATTATTTTTTGAATTTTTTTTTCACCAAATCAAAACACATGACGAGTACTTTAATTCGGTGCAAATTAAGAAATTTAAAAATTGATACCCGAAAGTACTTCATCTTTTGATTTGAAAAATACTCAAAGAGAAAGTAGGACTCTTAATTAGGAATGGAGGGAGTAATTTTCTTTAAAAGTATTCAGTTTCGGAATTTTAATTAATTAAGGAGAGACACCATCATTACACGTTTTCCATCAACTTTTACCTCAACTTTTACATGGTAACTTTTTACAAGGACAATAGTATCTGTTCAAACTTTTTGTACCCATTAACTTTTCGAAATAGACACTTATCAAGAGACAATCTAAAATAGAATATTGGACTATTATTTGGGGATGAAGGGAGTAATAACAAAGTTAAAACTTACTCTGCGCAACTTAGGGATGGAGCTAGGAAATATATTTGGAGGTGGCACCAAGAAACACCATATTCTCAGTATTAAAAATAATGCAGTGTTATAAAGTAAACTTGCAATAGTACAAAAAAAAAAAAAAAAACATTTTCATGGTTTAATCATCTGTGGACATAAAACAAACATAGTTAAATGACATAAAAAAAACATTGAGCCACTCCCCCTTAGAGTCTCATAAAGGGATCTTTGTCCTTCATAATCAGATTGAGAGACGGAGAATCACTCTTCGTACAGTTCATCCTAAAGGTGATTAGGAGAAGGATTAATTTTCTCTCTAGGCAAAAAGAAGGTTGTTTCACACGTAACGAGACAGTCCTAGAGGAACTTGGGGAGGGTGTTGCACAATCGTGTGCTGTGCTAGCACAGCGTCGCAGTGTTGGTGTCATGCCGACGATTGGAGACATTCATGCGTAGAGCTCGTCAAGTTCTACACGTGTATCAAAAATCAGCTCGATCGAATATTGATAAGTGCCTCATCAGAACATATGTAACTTGTTGCAGTGGTTTAGATCTTCTAATGAGGCACTTAATGATATTCAATTGAGCTAATTTTTGGTACAAAGTAGTACTGAACGAGTTCTATGTGGTGAATGTCTCTTATTGTCATATCGACACTAAGACGGCGGCGCCTGCCCCCCGCACAACACACGACTTTGCAGCACCCACCTCAAGTCCGTCATAGAGATACTAGTAAAGCGGTATTTGGATACCTCATTAATTATCCCCTTTTGCTTTTATATTTGTTCACTTCTAAGCTTCTAGCTGTTTATTAGCTTGGTGAAAGCAAAATGAGTTCGGGTTTTGGTTATTGGAAGTATGCATGGTGAGAATTTAGCTTATTTCCCATTATCCGTCTTGGAAGTATAGTGAGAAGTCTAATCTAGAGTACTATACCTAATCTCTTGTAATGCTCTAACAGAGCTCATTTCAGGTAATTTTCGTGAAAGAAGAGGTTAAGAACAACAAAACTTTTTTCCCTCAAAAAAACATAAACAAAAAGAAAACAACAAACTTTGAAAGGGGTAGGTCAATTCTTAGATTTAAGTTTGTTCTCTCTCTAATATCTCAAGTTTAAAACCTTTTAGACACAACTAGTTTCTGTGGGGCTAGTCTATATGGGAATTCCCCCAACTTTAATCGCCCTCGGCAAAGGGTTTGGTAATTCTCCAAAACTTAGTTGAAAAGTGCCTAAGCTGACCCAGACACTCCAATCGAGTTGTTTAAAAAAAACCCAGACTTTGAATAATAGGAAAGGTGGTTGAAGGTGCACGTATATCTGGTTTATGTGTAATCCTCTGACGAACCAAATTTTGGAGTCACCGAAAATTTTAAATTGACCTGATCGTTGATTTTAGGGCGCCGAAATTAATTGAGGCGCTTGCTCATATATAATTAATGGTGTGGCCCGGAATCTTTAATAACAGCATATGTCCCACACATTCCATTCGTAAATTTCTTGTACCTACCAACACAAACGTACGCCTTAAAATTTTTAGTTCTTGCATTCTTGGTACTTGCCCATAATCTTTTTTCCTCGGCATATCCATAATATTTTCCAGTTACATGCATGCATGTACAACTTTCCAACAAAGTGGAACATACGGCGACAGGATAACTGTACAAGCTATTTATTAGTAATTAAGATTAGATTCCACTAACATGAAGGGTTCGTCAAGTAGTCTTGGCACGTGATTTAGGGATTTGTTTTTGTTAAATGTCTCAAGTTCGATTCTCCATGCCAATATAACCTTTAAGGTCACCTCATGTTCACGTGTGAAGTTGTGAAACGGCTATTAAAAAGGCTATAGGAATTAGTTTGAGGTACGAAGGAGTTGGCCCGAGACGCATTACAAAAGAAATTAAAAAAAATTTGATTCCGTCAAAAATTAGATGTACTTGTCATACATACTGCACCTACCAAAGCAAGGAGAAATTTTTTTAGGGAAAATTTTGGGTGCAAATGGGGTACCACGTGGTACTCTTGCACGGCATCCGAGCCGTCCAAAAAAGCAGTGGACGGTTCGGATTGAAAGTGCCAGACGAATTTAAAAAAAAGAAAAACAAAAAGAAAAATGGGTTTCAATCCGAGCCGTCCGTTGCATTTTTGGACGGCTCGGATGCTGTGCAAGGGTACCACGTGTACCCTATCCTATTTGCACCCAAAATTTTCTCCAAAGGAAGAATAGTACATAGACAAACTATAAACATGTACTATTGGCTTTTGATAACGGGATACACCTGGTGGTTGATCTCAAGGTTATGGAGAATTATAAAAAATGGATTACTTTAGACAAAAAAAATTGGTACTTCGTAAGTAGGTGTATCCAACACAAAGCACAATTGCAAGCTATTTCAAATTCTAGATTTTCTTTTTTTGACAAACAGTACTTGTAAGAATCTTTATTCTCTCCGATTTCACTTGTTCAAGAATTTAACCTTTTTTAAGTACCGTACGATAAAAAAAGAAATATATTTTCTTGTAAGTGTTCATTTCGTAGTGGTGTTTACGAAAAAGGATTTCAAGTGTGATAAACCAATTACATATGAAACAAGTTTAGAAACAAATTACACTTGATTCATGTACTTCTTGATGGATTGGTAAAAGGAAAAATTAATCCTAGTAAAAAGGTTAAAAGCATATGCATATATATACAAACTGTTTCTTGGTAACTAAATACCGAGAAATTTGTCTTTGAGATCTAGAGATCGAGAGGCAAATGCCAGTCAATTCGCCAAGGCTATCAATGGTGGTGTTCCGGTAATTAGTGGTATTAGCTGTTTTGTCCTAGGACAAAGACGTCGGTTCATCCCACAACACCCACTACAACAAAAAAGGCTTGATAAGGCATTCATAACTGCCTCAATAAGTGACATGTTGAGGCATTTTACCTATTGAGGCATTACAACTTAGTGCCGCTTGTATCGATGCAGCTAAAAGTGTAATGCGGCACTTTCTATGAGGCATTTCGAGGAGCCTCTAGAGCTCTTTCTCGCAGCACTTGTAAGTGTCGCATAGAATACTCCAACGAGGCACTTATAAATACCGCATAATCCACTTATTGAGGCAATTTCTGGAGCTGCAACAGAAAATTAGGTGCACCTATTTAACCATGGTTAACAACTAATGAGGCATTTATAAGTGCCCTCATAGCTCATTTGACGTTGCAATTCTAAATACCTTGATAGATTTGGTGTTGTGGCACTTAAAACTGCCCCAAAAAGTCTTTCTGGTTTTAAAAAAAAATAATGACCCGCTAGAGGTTAATTAGAGCTGAATTCCATTCAAACACCAGTTGCGCACTAAATGAGAACAATGAATTACTCCGAAAGATTTCAATATAATAAGGGGCATTGTGTAGATCCAATGTCAATACAATATGTCCAACCAAAACCAAAGAAAATCAACCCTAAAACAAGCATTGAGATTACATTGAAGTTTTGACAGTCGACATAAAAACGTCACAAGAACTTGTCTCAAGGAACATCTCAACACCACTAACAGCTCTTGAGAAGATCATCAAAGGCTTTAAACTACACAAGAAATGTGATTGAAACTAGTTAATAAACTTGAAGTGAACTCACAATCAAAATAGTAAACATTAGAACATGTAAACATACGAAAAATATAAAATTAGTCGATTTAGACATACCGTAAACCATACCATGTCCAAACACGATCTCTTAACATGAACGCCAAAATGCTCCAAATCTTAATCTTTGCCCTCCACTAGTTTATTTGCTGCAAATACAGTACATGTGAGACACCAAGACATACTCAAAGGACCAAGATATTGTCTCCTAACAAGCTCAATGTGTTCTTCCATAGACACCACCATCAGACACCAAGACATCCTCAAAGGACCAAGATATTGTCTCCTAACAAGCTCAATGTGTTCTTCCATAGACACCACCATCAATCTAAATAATCCAACTCAATGTGGGTAGAAGAAATATGTCCACAACCCCACAAGATGGCATTTGAAGATAAACAGATTCTTGAAAATTTAAGACACTTGAAAATCTAAGACATAACATGTGTACGTGAAGGCATTTCCTCAAAGCATTTATCAAAAGTTGGGTAAAATTCTTGTATGAGAAAATACTTCTAAATGAACCATCAGTGCCATTGTATCTAAGCTATTGATAGGAGAAGAAATAGCAATTAGCTATTGGTCTAGGTACCAAAACGAAAAGCAAAGGCAAGAAACAACTGAATGAAGTACTCTGTCAAATAAAAAAATGCTCCCTTGCTATGCACAAATTGAAGACTTCTGCACCATGAGCACAAGTTCAAGTATCCAAAACCAGCGTATACAAATCAAGACTGTAATCTTCTATATCGTTGAAAAAAAAAAGACATGTATATAGTTTCCTTTTTAGTGCTAACACATAAGAATTAGCAATATTTTGATTCCCGAATACTTCAAGAGGAACACTTCATAGTATACATTATACCAAATAATCTCAGCTATTATGCTTATCTTTTTCAAATAAGGGTGGGTAAAAATAGGTACCTTGACCTGGATATCCTTGAGAAAATCATCAGCATAATGCAAAGAGTTTCTTCCTTGTGTTTATGCCGAAGAGTTGCTGTATTTTGAGGGCAATACACAAACCATGAAACTTTTGCTAGTTAAATTGGCCAAACACTAGTATATTTGTGAGGCCATTTTTCTTCATTCGCAAAGGTTCGACTATTATGTCCAATAACTGACTCCTTTTACCCAGATGTTTGTTGCCTTTATTTAATAGGGCCATACCTGTTGTCAAGAGTTCAATTGCTCAGATACACAACATTGCTAACCAAACTTTGAAACCAAGAACAAAATAGATGAGTGAAAGGAAGCTATTTTTCATGTGAGAAGACAATTAAAGTTTCAACAAACATGAAGTAATATATCTCTAAACAAATTACCTGTTGCATAACATCACCATTATGAGTCAATTACTCCAAGCGCCAACTACAATTTAACCAATACACAAAATACAACCAGAAACATATTTTTTCTTTTTCACACAATTTATAAAACACTTGGAAGGCATCCAAAATATATCAAATTTTTGGCTGTCGAAAGTAATTTAGGACACTATCCATTAATTTTTCTAGAAATCAGTAAACAAACAATGCCCTTCACAAGTCGTAATCAATCTCTAAAGGGCTAATCCGGAAACCCACTCGAGTCAATGCGTCAAGATAGTTTGTGCTTGTGTTTGAGTGCATACTATGAGTGTGTGTGTGTGTGTGTGTGTGTGTGTGAGAGAGAGAGAGAGAGAGAGAGAGAGAGAGAGAGAGAGAGAGAGAAATACCCGTAGGAGTAGATGGAGGTGACGGATTGATACAGAGAGGAGATGATTGGGAGCTGTCAGCCGTCACACCCAAAAATCATCTTCTAGGGTTTTTGAGGAACGGTTGAGCCTTGAGAGTAAGTGGAGAGACTTGAAGGATAATTGGGTCATGGAGGGAAACTTAAGGGAATGAAAATTTGAGTGTGAATTTTCTTGTTAATAAAACACGCATCGATTTTGGTGAAGCAGTAGTGAAATTTGGGCGTAATCTAGGGAATAAAAAAAGCTCCACCAATGCTTGTTTTTAATCTCACCTGGGTGGAAAAGTGAGATTAAAGTTTTTTTTAAGCTGCAAGTTTTACAGGAAAATTTTCATTTGAATTTGGCTGAATTTGTTTTCTTTTGAATTTCACCTTTTAATTCCGGGGATAAAACAGTATACTCTTGTAATTTATGTGTTTGGTAGGGCAAAGTCTAATATCAATAAGACTCCACGATTAATTCTCCATTTTCCAAAAAAAATGACCATCCACTAATTGATTAGAAAATCAATCCACATTAAAAAATCAATGAAATTGTTCAGCAACATTTGGGCAGTGGGGCGGTGGTGTGGGCTGGAAAATGATCCTATGCTTTGCCCTCACATGACACATAAAACTCCGCAACATCGGATACATCATATTTACACCATTTTCTCCTGAAACACTCAAACAAGTACCAAGCAATTATCACATAAAACATAAATTAATTAAAATAAATGCAACATAAAATGAGACTTAAGCCCACAAATGCTTAACTAGTCAATCCAAAACTCGAAGTTTTGAAATCAATTGGATATGCGTAACTTAGAAGAACGAGTTACACATATCCAATTGACCTGATTTTTAGCAAGGCCGTACAAAACATTATTTTGAAATCATTTAACGGTTGGGATTATTCACGTGGGACCAAAAAGTGGGCCACAAAAGCCATTTTACAAAATGAACGGTGAGGATCGTCATAATTGTGTTGCGATGAATGACCTTTCAAAATCCGATAATCGAAAAAATTGGCAAGAGTCATTAAAACATCAACACAAACAAAGTGAATGGTGTCGATCGTTATAATTGTGTTTACGATTGTGTGGCTATCGTACATTATACTATAACATAATAACTTGGTTCAGAACCAAGTAAGTTCAACGTATATAATTGAAAGGTAGGTGCAGACTTCGTTTTCTGAATGTTCGATCTAAACCGTTACAATTTAATATCTAATCAATTCTATCATTCTTCCCCAAATCAACGATCATCCGATATCGGCAACCGCACGATCGGAACACATTTAGTACTTTTGGTGGAATTCCAATTACTATAATGCACTACTTCAAGGCCACCTAATCATTTTTTTCAAAATCAGAACCGTTAGATGTATTTAAAACGTGATTTTAAGGTCATATGCAAAGATTTGGCCAAAAAAACTACCCGAAAGGGCTTGATTAGACCAAGTTATTGGAAAAACAGTTTTACAAAACCTATTCCGATCAAGCCCTTACAGGTAGTATTTTTTGCCAAATCCTCGTAGGACCTTCAAAAACACTTTTAAACACATCTAACGATTCGATCATCGAAATTTGGTTTGAAAAGTGGAGGTCCATTATTGTGAGTCTGTGGGAGGGTGGTTGCATTTATAATTTCTATCATTTCGATTTTCGGGACGTATAAAGTAGAAATGAATCGAATTTAATTTCTATAATCGAATTTTAAAAAAATTGCTATAATCTAATTTAATAAAAGAATTTAATTCCTATAATTTCTATTATTATTATTTTAAAATTTTAATTTATATCATTTCTATGTGTCATGATGTGCTTTTACCTTGAACTAATTGGCCAAAACAATGAGGCTAGGGGGTTTTGAACCCTACCCACCTATGTTCTAGTAGAGAGCACTAACCACCAACACTAAGCTTTTCATTAGGCAAAATTTGAAATATTTTTTATATAATATGTACAACTTCGGGAAAAAAATTTTTGGTTGCCCCGGCCGGAGATTTTTTCGAGGCAATTAAAAGTGCCTTAACATATTGTCAAAAGCGTAACTAAGTATTTTAAATTGGTAATTAAATCAAGTCAAGTCAAGTCAAGTGCCGCTAAAGAAAAAAGGAAGTGGAAAAATAGATAACAAACGACGTAGTATTATACCTCTAAGAAACTGCCCCATTAGACCCAGTTTTAAGAGGCACCAGCAACTGCCCCATCAAAATTACCACAAATAAATTAAATATGTAAAATTTGGATTGAGATCAAGTGCCGCATTAGTTACAACTAAATGGGGCACTTAAGAAGGTAGTGCCTCTTTAGTAATTTGATAAGGCAATTTAAAAGAAGTGCCCTTTAAAAAGTGCCCCTAAATCCCCATTTTGTTGTAGTGACCCATTGTCGGCGCATCTTTGTTAAAGAGGATATAGTTTCACACGATGCAACACTACTTGTATTTCTGATTTCTTGTTTCTATAACTTCTAGTTCGTTTATTTTCATTGTAATATATTCTGAATTTATCAATGGATATTGTTCTTTGGAATTTGAGATTGCCACTGTACTTTTTCCCAACAATAGATGAGGAATGACTAAGATAAAAAAGAAAGAAAGAAGAATACCGAGAACTGTATTAAAGTTCTGTTTTGGTAAGTTAAGAAAAATATGAAAACAAAAAGAAGAGAAATGACATGAAATAGGTGCAATGACGACATGGTGTTGGGAAAAAAAATTCTTATTGATGCATTAACGTTTTGTTGCACTTCTTATGAACAACAGAGTCCTAATCACATTACTCATTATAGACCCTACATTTCCAACCATACTTCATTTCTTCATTTTCATTCTTCGTATCTTCAAAATGAAGAATGGAGCCAGTAACGATCCAGATTTTCGCTCTATTATTTATTTATTTAATTATTATTACTCACGTGTTGATTTCTAATTCGTGATATTTATTTGCGAGTTACTGTTGAGCTAGGATCCTAACTTAATTTTTTTTTTTCTGTTCTTATAGTAACTATGCATAGCATAGTATATAGTTAGTGTCCTAACTATTTTTCCTAAACTCCATTTACTTCCCAACTAAACCCAAAACCCATACAAATCAAATTCAAATTTTCATCACATCTATCCATCACTCTTGTTTAGTCATTTTTGGCCATCCCCTTATCTCATCCAATTAGAGCTTAACACACCTCTATAACACATTCCTCCAACCCATAGTTAATAACTTAGACTCCTACCATTCCATTACCCATGGAGTTATCAACCTAAACCCCCATTTTATTTAACTCTTCCCTTATAAAATCTTTCGGCAGAAGAAAAGAGAAGAGAGAAAGATAGATTTTTTGGGCAGAGAGAGGGATATCTAATCATCATCATCTTCCACTACCTTTTTTTTTTTTTTTTTCACCGAGAGAGATGGCTGGGTAGGAGAGTAAAAGAAGAAAGAAAAAGAAGAAGAAAACTAAGGAAGGAAGAAGAAGAAGTTTGGTCCGTTCGACGCAACCAAGACCCATCCAAATCACTCTAGTTTAGCTTAATCTTCGGAATAAAGGTAGGTTACATCCTACTGAACCCATTGGTATATAATAAGTCGATTTTCGTTGCATAGAAACAAAACCCGAGCATTTCGTTAGTTGCAAGGTAGTATAAATTCGTTTTTGACATTCTGAGCTGATGGGTCCCGTCCAAAACAATCTGAACCCAAATTTTTCCATGATAAAAATGTAGTTCATTTCATAACGAACGTTTTGATATATAATACGTTGATTTTCGTTGAGTAGAAACAAAACCCAAGCGTTTTGATCGTTGAGGAGTAGTATCTGTGCGTTTTTGAACTTTTAAGCTACTGGGTCCCGTCCAAAACAATCCGAACATAACTTTTTCCATGATAAAGTTGTAGTTCATTTTATAACAAACGTTTTGATATATAATACGTTGATTTTCATTGAATAGAAACAAAACTCGGGCATTTCGATCGTTGAGAAGTAGTATATATGCGTTTCTGACCTTTTGAACTACTGGGTCACATCCAAACCATTTCAAATCTAACTTTTTCTGTGATAGAAATGTAGTTCATGTTCTTACAAACGTTTTGATATATTATACGTAAATTTTCATTTTGTATAAACAAAACCTGGACGTTTCGATCAACAGACCACATGGCTACCATCCCACTTGGTAGAACACACCAACCATGTAGTATATATTTTTCTCTTGGTCCAACCCCGGCCATTTTATTTTATTTTTACATCCTAACTTTGTTAATGTTCACTTCTTGACCTTAATAGTTTTGAACTCTATCTTTAGTGCTGTAATTATGGAACATCATCTACATCTATATATCGTTATTCCACATGTTTCATTCTTAGTGTATCATTTGAGTTTATCATGCTTGTTTAAATGTAAAATTTTTGTACACTTGTCATGTAAATTTTGTCAGTACACGATAACTTAGTCGGACACATTTGCTTCATGGGTGGGTTTGCGGTTTGGAGATTTACATGTAGATGTAAATTGAAAAGTAATGAGAATGGAAATGTGTGGAAATATTGTTGAGCTGACGAGCTGTGGTTCCAGGGGTGACTGGAATAGGCCCTGGACGGATGAACATTTTGAATACAAAACCCTAGATAGGACATGGTGGTGATTGACTCTCAAGAATGGTCGGGCTATAAGGGTGGCACTGTGCTTGCGTCGCAGCCAGGGGATGAGTTGTGGGGCCGCACTCCCGGTGAATCTTGTTTATTGTGCCTTGGGGTAATGGAAGTGGTACTCAGGTATATAACCCAGGTTCTCTGTCCGGATCTTCGCAAGGGGGAGTCGAATCACACCAGTTGCCTTATGCTAAAGGTTGAAGGGTAGGATGGATCTCGTGGATGAGAATCCTAGATGACACATAGGTAAATGACTAGTAATTAATCAGTAATGTTATTTTTGCTATCTCATGTTATTTGTTTGTTATGCATGTTTATCTGTTAGATATGTGGGGTTAAGTAGGGTAGGATATTCCTATTAGGCTTTTTAAGCTCATGGGTACTTGTACCGCGGTAATTTATCTCCAGGAAATGACGATGGAGCTGAATGGCCGTACAAGCAGATAAAATATCAACACTACTGAGGAGAAAGCCAACGAGCCTTTGTTTCCGTATGTTTAGTCGCTCTGAACAATTTAGTCGACTACATTTTGAAAGCTTCAAGTCTTATTGAAAATTTTATTTTGACAGTTTAACTTTAATTCGATATGGTTGTAAACTTACAATGGGACAAACAATTTGGCTTACGAAAATGTTGAAAGGTAGACAAACAAAGTGGGATGAAAAAAATATGAAAATTTATGCGTGTTCAGTTATTGGCTATCAATGAACAATTTAATATCCTTTTGTTTTTGTTTCCTCCTAACCCCTACTAACTCACTTATAAATATTTTATGACATTCATGCTTTTTCTCTTTATATAAAAGAAAACCCCATGGGAGCAATATATTGATGCCCACCAAAACTAAGACATTGATTCCAAGTGCATATGCGTGGGTGTAAAATGACCAAACATGAATAGTCATTTTTATGAATCCAGGGGAGGCACTGTGCATCCTGTGCTATAGGTGTTGTGCGTCATGTTGTGCTGTAAAATTATATTATTTTGTTCATTTTTTTAGTATATTCAAAGGCCCTGTTTGGAGAGTTCAGTGTGGGGTTTAATTTTGAGGTTCAATTTTAGGGGATTTAGACTCTTTGGGATACATTATAGTGGGTTTAGGCACTTCAGGTTAAGGGTTTAGATACTTTGTAATAATTTTTTTCTTCCTTCAAACAAGGCCGTTGGAAGCTTTGAAAGTTTGCACAAAAATCAAGCAAAATGACGTAATTTTGCCACAAAAGACGATGCACAACACCTTTCGCATATCACCCACCCTAGATCCCATTTTTATACTAGTGGGTTGTAAAAGTTGATTTTTCTTTAGAAAAGTAGATCAGAGGGACCAAAGTATCTCCCAACATTGGGAAAAAGAAAAACTGTTCCCCTTTCCAAGTAACACACATTCATTCACTAAAAGATATATCGAGGGGTGGGTGTCTTTTCTGTTTTTTTGATCACTAGGGTGGGTGTCTTTTCACCAAACCTTTCAGGCTTTTGCTAAATTAATAGCCACCTAATTCCGAATTGTGGGTGTGGAAAGATAGGATCAGTTACCACACAGCTTTTTAACCTGCAATATCTGGGTGAAAAGAGAAAAAAAAAAATTATGTATTCTCGCTATCTCATTTGGATAGATAAAATGAACATAAATATCTTTCGCTTTTCTTTTCTCATCGAATCTCACCAAAAGTAATAATAATAATAAAAATGGCTTTTTCAAAGAGTTCGTGACTCTCACCGTCTCTCACCTCTTTCGCCATCCAAAAATGAAAGAAAATACTCTCTCACTCAATTTCTTTTCTTTTGAGAACCTTAATCCAAAGGGGGATGTAATGTAAAATCAATGCCACCCACATTAGTTGCCGAAAGCCTAATTTTTTGAGCTGGCAGCTGTGATGGTTGTGGGCTTGGGATTGATTTGTTAAATGGGCTTTTTTAGGATTTGTGGGCCAGAAGTAATTTGCCAGCAAAGGAGGCAGTTGGGTCTTGTTTGGACCCTACCCCACTTTAACCACTTCATATTTCTTGAATCCAGCTTTAGTAGAAGGTGGTCCAGTCCAACTAACATTTAACAAACTGAATTTTCTGCTGATTTGCCTTACTATCTGTCCATCATTTATTCTGTTGCAGGTAGTAGTTTATAATAAGCAGATGTGGTACACGGGTCACTAAATAAATTGCATAAAAATTTGCATCTTAAATTAAATGAAGATGGATTTTACCTTATCTAACATAAAGATAAAATTTATGTATAAATGCAAAAATATATTAACAAAGATGGAGCCACTGGGGCTATCTGGTGGCCAAACCTGGGACTTCCCTTTAAGGAGATCAAGGGTTTGAGATAGAGTGGCCAATTTAGAGTTGAATATCCACTTGCTCTTGTAACTTTTTCCCCTAATTTTTTACCAAGAATATTTATTGCGATTTTGACATGGACAATACTAATTGATAAAAGGAAATCAACAGTAAAAACATATAACAGATAACTAATTTCTCTGAAAAATACTTCCAAGTATGTTTTAATGAAATACTTTAGATATCCATTTTTTTCTCCTTGGAATACAATAATGCAGGTATCTGCAAATTATAAATAATTGCCAACACCTCTTTTTCATAAGTGGATAGTCCCAAGTGTTTACAAGCTAATGCCTTGCTAATAAAAGCAATGGGATGGCTTGTTTAAGGCATCCTTTCCTAAGCAACAGAGTAAAAGTTTCACACATATGGGCTTCAAGTCTTCTTTCAGAGGGCCCGTTGCGGGTCTAGAGTCCTATGTTAACGCCCAAAGGAGAGATGCTCCAATAGGTAGCTCCCTCCAAGCCTCCTCCACCCTTTTCATTAGCAAAAATCGAGTCCAAGGCTAGCAAATTTTTCCATATCCCTGAACAATCCTTCTAGAATACCCAGTTAATCCCAAAAATTACTGTAATGCTAGAGTAGGCAGCCTAGGCCCATCCCTCATTCAGGTTAATTTTCTCCTGAAACTCCCTTATATCAGATACTTATATACCCTAAATACTCAATGCTAGTTTGCCAAAATGCACACTTAGAGTTCTTAACGAACAATTGATTTGCCCTCAAGATCTCCAAAGCAGTGCACAAAAACTGTAAGTGGTCTTTCCAAGACTGACTATGGATTGGATCCAAAATATCATCAAAGAACACCAAGAAAAACTTTCTCAAGAATGGCTTGTAAATGTTACTATTCATTAAGGATTGAAATGTAGAAGGAGCATTGGTAAGCCCGAATGGCATGAGCAAGAACTCGTAGTGACCCTCTTGTGTACGAAATGCAGTTTTTTCCATGTCATTGGGTTACACTTTGATTTGACGGTATGAACTCTCTAACCTAGCTTCGAAAAAACTCCTAGCATCATGCCGTTCACCAAGCAATGCTTCAATGATAGTTATCGGGATTTTTGTCCTTATACCTAGTTTTTCAAAAGATTTTAGCATCCAGTTGCTAAAATCACCATATTTCAAATCAAAAACTGAAGTGATTTCATGTATCGTTTTTCGATTTTTTTCGCACCAAATTAAAGTACTTGAGGAGTTCTTTAATTTGGTGTGAAAAAAAATCGAAAAACGATATACGAAACCACTTCATTTTTTGATTTGAAATATGGTGATTTTAGCAACTGGTGCTAAAATCTTTTGAAAAATTGAGCCTTAGTTGTGAGCTTATTGAGTTCCTTATACTCAATGCACATACACCAATTATTATCCTTTTTCTTTACCAGTAAAACAGATGATGAAAATGGCTCACTCTTGGCCTTATAACACCAGATTGTAGAATCTCCTTGACCACTTTCTCCATTCAATTTTTTCAGATATAAGGATATCTGTAAGGCTTAACACTCACTGGTTCACTACCACTTTCTCAATTTAATTTTAGGGTTTGTTGACTCATGACTATCATCCATATCTTCCTCATCTTCGCCAATCAACACGAATAGTTGTTTCTACTTACATCTATGACCTCTTGTTTACCTTTCAGACTTTCATCACGATTAGAACATAAACAATTATCGCTTTCTTCCATTTCTTTTGCAGTCACATTCTTAATGGGAATGGGAGAAAAATTGGAGTTCCTATTGAATTGAAATGCATACATGGGCGGTTACATTAGGGTTTGAGTGGGTTCGCTGGGTTAAAAAATACCCTAAGATCATATATTACGTGGGTATATTTTGAATTTTTTGTAGTATTGTTTGCGTTGTATCATTGGCATATTTCTGAATGGCGAAAAAAAGGAATTTATTAATCAAATTAAGAAAGAACAAAGAGTGAAAGGGGGCTAAAGCATGGGGCAACACGACAAGGGAAAAGCATCCCATCTAGGTTGACACCAAACACCTGCGAGAATCGTATGCTGCAAAAGCCGTCAAAGACTACAAGGTTGGCAAGAGGTCAACATAGTGGAAAGGGAAACATGGCTAGGCTTCAAAAACCAAAACGGAAAATAATCAGAGCAAAGCTAAACAAAAGTAGAACTTATACAACCCAAAACAGACTTGATACAAGTATACAACTCTCAAAGACTGCCCCTAGAATTCAAAGAGTAGCAGAAACTGGATCCTTTGTCCAAATCAATCCATTGGCAGCATAAAATCCACCGCAAAATCCCCCAGCAGTTAGCCCTAGCATGGCTTCTGCATTGACTCGCGCACCCCTTCCTCTAACTCATGCTCACTAAACACACTATATCACGAGGAACACACACCATGCATGGACTCACGCACCCCAATCACACGCACAGTTGATCATTGTTATGACGCCAAAGTAAATTAAAATTAACCTAGATTTGTGAGTAAGTAGATAATAGTGCTCAACGAAACAAAATAAATCAAGCCCAATATACTTTCAACAATAATAATTATCTTTATTCATATCGTGTATCGTGTAAAAAAATGTTATAATGCATTATTTTCACCATTGAAAGAAAGTCCTAAAGCCGGCCGAGAATGAAGGTGCCTTTGGTTCACATCTTACCCCAGGCTATCATCATCTTACCTCCTTTTGTAACCCTTTGCCTCTCAAATCGAACTCCATTTTTGTAATTGGCTGGCAAGATTCCCTCTCCACTTTGGCCAGCCCTTTGAAGTAAGGATCGGCCGATGCCGGAAAGAAACATCATAAAAAAGAACTCATAGTCTGGCCCAAAGGTTCATAGAAATCTAATAAGCCTGTTAGATAACGTTAAAAGAAATTACCTAAAATAAAGCTGACAGGTATGATCATTAATAAAGCTTCCTCAACAGTCAACACAACACAAAAAAATCTATAAAAAAACCCATAACTTTTCTGCCATCACTTTATTACCTTTTCAAATCAAATTAAAATGGACCCTCCATCCCAAATTCTTTGTTGCCCTAGCCAATAGATCCAACTCATCTTGTTTGAAATTCAACAAAGTTAATTCAAAGGATATCCATGATTTATGGTTGCCTCTTGTTTTAGTACTCTCTGGAATTATTTTAACATATCTAGATCCTCTATGATTTGGATTTATCGAAGATCTAAGAATCACCTCACATGGATTTTTTATCATTACCGTCATTTGGATAGTGTTGATGGAAATTATAGCAAGAGCTCGTCCACCTAAGAGATGGGAATGACAAGAAAAAAAGCATTATTTATACTACAATGCGTATTTTGAGAATTTAAAATACTCTTATTTGGATGTGATCATTACTATTTGTAATGCATTTCAAGTTTAATTCCAATAATGTAAAAATGTTTAATACGCAGTAATCTCCTCTAGGGAAACCAAAGAGGGAAAAAAATCACAAAAATAAAAAAAAGGTATAAAAATGATATTAATGACACAAAAAAAATACACAAGTTAATAATAAGCACGGGACTCCGTGGCGTGCATAAACGGAGGAGCCAACTAGTTTAATAAAAGAAGGGTCCGTTTTTTAGAAGGACATAGTAAAATGGTCTTTACTTCAAGAAGGACATCAATTTTTTCCTTTAATGCCAAAATGACAAATCACTTATACATTTCAAAAATGCCACCACTAGCCAATTAAAGTGCCTAAACCCACAAACCTAATGAAAGTACCTGAACCTAAACCCCAGGGTACCCTATGAAAGTGCCTAAAATCATAGGGTACCATCTGAAAGTGCTTAAAACCGTAGGGTACCCTATGAAAGTGCCTAAACCACTAAAAACCTATAATTGGATAGTGCACCCTAAGTACCTAAACCCTAGGGTACCCTATGAAAGTGCCTAAAACACTAGAGTGTCCTATGAAAGTGCCTAAACAACTAGAACCCTATAATTGGAAAGTTCATCCTAAGTGCCTAAACCCTAGGGTACCGTATGAAAGTGCCTAAACAACTAAAATCCTATAATTGGAAAGTTGCACCCTAAGTGCCTAAACCCACTATACCCTACCCCGAAGAGCCTAAACCACTAAAATTAAACCTAAAAAATTGAACCCAATTTCAAATTAAAGACCCACGCTGTCACGCATGAGAGAGAGAGAGGTGAGAAAGTGACGGGCGAAAAAATCAAGAGTGAGCCTGTGACGTCACTTTCAATAGTGATGCAGTGCGCCAGTGACATCACTTTCAATAGTGATGGGCGGAAAATTGATGCAGTGAGCCAGACAAGGTGCGCGTGAGTATAAGCTTCATTAAGGGTATTTTTGTCTAATTTTGTCCTTGAGACCTCAAAAATTTTCTACTAATGTATTGGAGACATTAAAATAAATTAAACTGGATTATACACCATTTAAAGTTCCAAACTTGGCCTTTAGACCAATTAACTGTAAAAGGAAGTACTTACCCCGACCCAAAACCTGCACAAGCTATATACCTCTTTCGTGGGTGAAACTCCTGCATCACTACAAAATGAACACTTTTTTACATAATGCAAATGGCTTACAAGAGGCCTACTGTGTAGGGCATTAAGATCTTTTGCCAGTTCATAATGAAAAAGGAAACTAATTACATGCACTTTAGAATAAAAAGTTCTACCAAGAACTATACCCAGTAGCCAACCGTAATCACCATATCAAACCCAAGATTCTAAAATTCACTAGGCGCTCATAGGGCAGTTGAGCACCTTCTATCTTCTAAGGCCGAAGTATTGGTGCCTAGTCGGGCAATTAATTGTTATAGTCGGTCTAGTTGGACTAGTTGGCGAGGGGCCTTCTAGCGTTTAGGCAGCGAGTACTCAGCCTTCCAAACTTTCTTTTAGAACACTGATCCAACCTTAACCCCTCCCGTAACAACTAAAACTACAGCATGTTCTCAGCCCTCAGGACACGGTTCACAGCCCCAGGGTAGTCCAAAAGTCAGCCCCAAAACTCTGCCATGGCCTCCAAGCTTTTGGCCTTCAACTTAACCCCAGAACCGACATTCGACTGCTGCCAAGATCTCCAGTTCGTAGAAAATTTAGGCAGTTAAAAGTGTGAAAATTCATGCACCAAAAATGTTTTTTTTTTGGAAACTTACCAGCACAAAAACAATTATTAGGCGTCCAGTCTGAGAACATGTGCTACCATGATTGTTCCTACCTCACCAACATAATTCATCAAACGGGTCTAAAGCTTAATTTTATCTAAGATATATCTATAGGATACGAATGACTTGAATATACATACATGCGTGCATACATATACATAAATATACAATAACACTGTTAAACTAACTGAGATGCGTACTTACATAAGCACTGCATCATGGATTTCTCGTGACGTTTTGACGAAATAAGCTTGAGAAGTTGCAACTGTTGTGCCCTAAGGATCAAACCAAAACACAAACAAACACACACACCCAATTGAACACAGAGACAACAAATTTTACGTGGTTCCCCAAAGAAACGGGGTAGGGTATTTCAGATTCAGAAGGGAGATTACAGTGTTTCACCCAATCCTCACCACAATTAGGTTCTCTCTATTTTCTGCACACCTTCTACAATCTGATCATATGCATATTTATAAGAGAACAAAGGAGGATTAGTCCAAGGGAGATCTCCACAAAATCCAAGGTGATAAACACTAAGCCACCAATATTGACTTATGAAAGTGATTTGTGTATCCTTGATTTGTCTTCTAGCATTGAATGGGAGCCAATCTCCAACAATCTCCACCTTTGCAAGAATTCACCGTTCAAACAAATCACCACTGCCCACAGATGCATACTAAAGTGCCTGATACAACAAAACAAATAGACTCTCTACATACTCGAACAAACAAAGAGAGACGAGAGCAAACGACAAAAGCAGACAAACAGTGCTCTAAAAAATAGAACAAACAACAAACTAACTCCAGATAATAGATGCTCTTAACAATTCAGAATATCGGAACAAACCAATAGAAGAGCCAAATTTTTGAAGTTTTCAAGTAAACTTTGAAACAGATTTAGACAGGTTGCGCAACACCTCAGAAGTCCCGGTAGAAGATTCAAATACAGTTCGGATGCTTGACCCATATCAAGCCAAATGCTCAACCTCCATTGAGCCAGGTGCCCCGAAGGCGCATGCACCTCAAAGGTGCTCAATACTAATTCAGGTGGACTGAGCTTGAACCACATTCAAACTCACTCCCAGTAACTTCGGCTGACAGATTTGCAGTAGATTTAGACTCAAATTCCCCAATAACTGTGGTAGCTCCACCTTTAGCTTTACTCCTTTCAAGGAAGTACAGGTTGTTGCGTTGAGTGCCTCTCATCATAACTTGATTCTTTGAACTAATCTCTAGAGCTCCACCTTGCATAGAGATCACCAGACCTGTGGACTCTAAAGCTTCCAAAGAGATGAGATTTTGCTTCAGGCTTGAGACATACCGAACACCAATTAAAACAAATCCAAATTCATCATACGAAACCAGACTAATTCTACTTATCCCCAGAGTCTTATAGGCATGGCCATTGCCCATAAGTACCGAATCCCCATCCAACTCATCGAAGCTGGAGAACAAGTTCGTGTTGGGACACATATGATAGGAACAACCAGTATTAAATATCCACTCATCAAGATGGATATCTAGAAATGAACCGATAAAAGCAAGATCTATATCCTCCTCCAAAGTAATGTTGGCATTGGAATCCTCTATGTCCTTCACTTTCTTCTTTGTTGGAGAATCTGCCTTCTAATGCCCTTTTTGGTGACAATAGGCACATACATCCTTCGGAATGCGGAACTGAGGGGCTCCTCTCGATTGGGGCTGAGATTTACCACTTGCAACAAGAGCTTTAGTTGTTGTGTCCCTGTGAGTCTCTTTGTCTTTCCTGTGGTACTCATTATTGATCAAAGCATTGGACATGATTTCAAACTTAATCTCTTCTTTATCGTACAGCAGAGTAGTGATCAGATGATCATACTGTGGATGGCCCACGGTGTCATGCGTTTGAAAAAGATTGTGATTTGTTAGAGTCGCCACCCAGATTTGAGGTCCGAATCCGAGAAACCGATAAAAATATGACTCGTTTGCCCATTGAAAGGATTTTACTGATCATTGCGAAACCAGAAATTTCTCAGACTCGGGGGTTTGGTTACGAGAGGGGAAGGGTTTTACGGCACCCCTCTCGCCCGGTTCGTGAACCGGTCTCTACTCAATATTTCGTGGGATTTTGGAAAGTGTTTGAAATTTAACTCTAAGCAAGAAATGGGAATGGGGGATGGGAATCACGTAAACGATAAGAAATTACAGATATGCAAATTTAACGTGGATGCTTGTGCACGTGATTTACATGGGGATGATAACAATGAAAAATTATTACGACAAATATCTACAGGGACGAACAATAACAAAAACTGGACAAATAATTTAAGGAATCACTGGCGTGAGGGCTTAACAAATGTCTTACAATCTGAATTCCAATATTGGGGTTGAGCGCTCAACGGTGATGCCTTGAGCGCTCAACCTCTCAGAATCAGCTTGAGTGCTCAAAGACCATAGATTGAGCGCTCAAACCCATTACTGGCTGCTATGATTTCTTAGCTTTTCCATCACTTCTTTGGCCATTATTTATAAGATCAAACATTTATAAAGTGCTTTTCATGGAAGATCAGATGGAAACAGACGGATTGATCACATAAATAATGATAAAAGAAGAAAATCTCAATATTTTAGCGAAGAAAATACTTTGAAAAGAAGGAATCCAGACTGTAATCACAACAATAAAACCACACACACACCCAAACTTGAAATAACCATGATCTATCATCGAAATATCCTAGAACCAATAATATGCTCAAGAACAGCTTGAGCGCTCAAGTGGATAGCTTTGAGCGCTCAAGCCATTAAGTGATCTTCTGGTTTTCATCAATAAAAAAGGATTCTAGATGATTCTCAGGGCCATAAGTGCATAATATGAAGGTGCAAGAGATACCAAAGACACTGTTTGATACCCGTACACAAGATTTTCAAAGACTTTGAGACTTGATTGTCATAAAATAGCTAATTTTAGCTCATGCAAATGGTTTTGAAGTAAAAACATGAACTTTTTGAGAACCAAAAGAGCACAACTAACTATTAAAAGACAATCAAGACCAACAGAAAGCTCGAAACTTGATAAAATAGAAAACTGCCCAGAATTGAGTTTGAGCGCTCAAGGCTATAGGCTTGAGCGCTCGACCCCAATTTCGCCTGCAGATTTTGATCATGTTTTTGAACAACTTTCTGACCTTCGTGAGTTCAATTGAAGTATAAATAACTTAATTGAACTTACTAGTCACCCTCAGATGAACCAAAACAGTGAAAACCACTTGTTAAACTACCTTTTACACTTGATTGAAGACTTGAACTTGGTTATGGGTTGAAGGATGGGCAATTGTGGGTGTTTCTGACCAGTATTGTGGATGGATGATGAGGATTATGAAGCTAATTGATGAATATGAGTCGAATTTTTGGGTTTAGCAGGTAGTTTTTGGTAGGTGGTTTTGATGGGAAAAGTGGTTTTTGTAGAGAGAGAGAGAGAGAGGGAGAATGATTACTGGGAGGATAGTGCACTGGAGTATGAGAATGATGAACCCCTCAACAGGAGGTAGTGGGCTTGTTTATATAGGGTGAGTGGAGGGAAAGAAAGGAGAGAGAGAGAGAGAGAGAGTGGGTTTGGTATTCTAGGTGTAGTTTAGGTGTATATTATAGCAATGTAGGGTGTATTATACGTGTACAAAACGTATAGAAGTGGTTATACGCTCCCCTCTGCATGAGATCTCATGATGAGATACTCTGCAGATTCTGGCCTCAGTTGAGAGTTGGCGCCAAAGCCGTGGGCTTGGCTTTCCGCGTGCTCCTCGGGGGTTGGCCTTCAAGGTCTCAAGCTTGAGCGCTCAAGGCTCTTGGTGGCAAGTTGCTGGTTTGGCTTGGTTTAACAAGGTTTGGTTTTTCTTGGGTTATTTGGAGGTGTTTGGTTGATTTTGATCAAATTCAAGCCATCTTTACAAGTTTCGGGTAGTTATGATTGGTTCGTTCTCATCATTGGGAATGCTCGAGCGTATCCTGGGTTCAAAGAAGGGGGAATCTGGTTGTGAATGGTTTATTCATGCAACATTGACCAGAACAAATGGTTTCTTTTCGTATTAGGGAGTTTGTTAAAGAACAAAATTGTGTTGGTGTTTTTGCTAGTTCCGAGAATCCTCGAATGAGTTCAAAATTAGTTGCGCAAGAGATTAGGGAGGAAGTTTGTAGTAAGAAATTGCACGCACCGATACAAGTTGTGAATTTTTTTGAGAAGTATTATGGAAGTAAAATCAGTTACAATCACGCTTGGCTTGGCGTTGAGAAGGTCGGTGAGGAGTTGTATGGAGACTACGGATTGTCTTTTGACCAGCTCTGGTGGTATGCTGAGGTAGCAAAAGAGAAAAACCCAGGAAGCGTCATTGATGTTGAGTATTGTGAGACGACTCATTGTTTTCAAAAAATATTTGTTGCATTTAACTATTGCCGCCCTTTTTTGGCACTTAATGGTATTTTTTTTCTAAAGGGGAGGTACACAGGAACTCTTCTAGGGGCCATAGGAAAAGATGTCGACCAAGGTTAGTTTGTTTATTTTTTTTAGTTTTTATGCACAGATGTATACATATATTATGTAATCTGTTATTGTTGCCTTCAAGAAACAGAGGCCAGATGGTCAAATATTACCATATGTGTCTGATTTGTTTGCATTGTACATAGTCCAAATCCTTACATATTTGGTAATCAATTATTGTTGCCTTCATAAAACAGAGGCTAGATGGCAAAAGATTACCATATATGTTAGCTTTAAATGCATGATACTGACTGCTAATCTGTACATATTTGGTAATCTGCTTATTTTGTTATTGGAGACAACATTTTTCTTATGTTGTTTTTGTGTTATTTTTTTTGTATTAGGATTATTTCCTGTGACATTTGGTGTGGTTGATTATGAGGATGACGAGAATTGGCTTTGGTTTTTGAGGAAGTTGTCGGGAATTCTATCATCTCGTCCAATTACATTCATTATTGATCGGTATTTAGGCCTTTTGAAAGGTATTCTGAAAGTTTTCCCCAACGGACATCATGCGTATTGTTTGCAGCATTTGAAGAATAACTTAAGGGATAAGCTTACGGGCCGATTGTCGAATGGCTTTAGGGAGCAAGTGATAAGTTTTTTTTTTTTTTTTTCTGACTGTGCATATGCACCAACCTTGTTAAACTTTGAGGAAGCTATACAGGAACTCTATACAGTTGGTGGGCCAAAGGCGAAAAACTTGGTTGAATCATTGCCAAGAGAGAATTGGGTGAATGCTTATTTCCAAGGTAAAAGATATGGAGAGATGTGTTCAAATGCAGCCGTGTCTTTTAATAAGTGGATTTTAGAGGCGCATCACCTTCCCATAATGAGTGCAATTGATAAGATAAGGATTCAATTGATGACACAAATGTGTGACCGGAGATAGAAGTCAACGAAAATAAATGGGCTCGTGTGTCCTGAAATGGACGCTAGGTTAGCTGAAGCTTTTAACAAGGGGAATGTGTGGACCGTCGCACAATCAAGTGAAGAGGTGTTTGAAGTTTTCTCTCTCCCAATGGTGGTTGTTGATCTTCAAAATTAGCGTTATACATGCTCTCGATGGTAGATCAACAATTTCCCGTGTATGCATGCAATAACGGCTATTCACAAGTTTGGAAAACAAGTTACAAATTACTTAGATCCATTTTACTTTGTTGATGCATATCAATTCAACTATGAGCTCTCAATAAATCCTATCCCGACGCTTGGAGCTCCAAATGTGCCGAAGAGTTTCGTATCATTCTTCCACCAAAAACAAGGAGGCCTCGAGGCAGACCAAAGATTTAAAGGATAAGATCAAGGGGAGAAAAGGTGAGGCAAATGAGGTGTTCAAGGTGTAAGAAATTGGGGAAACACAATACACTACAAGAAAAATGACTATTCCCTGCATTACAAAACCACCGAAAAAAGTCCCAAAAACGTATGGAAAAGTATTATTGGCGGTAAAAATGCAAAAAAAAAGCCTACCGTCAAAATGGCCGTCGAGAAAAGATAAATGACGGTAATCTATCACCGGTAATAGTAGTCGACTTTTGCCAGCGGTTTCATTACCGCCGATAATGGTTATTTCTGAAAAAAATTTGTCCCACCAAGTTTCAAACCCACGACCTTTTATGTGGAGCCCCGACACCTAACCGCCTGACCACCCAAACTTTTCGGTTATACGTAGGAAATAAAAATATTTATATTAAAATTTACATTTTTACCGGCGGATTTTTGGATTACCGCCGGTAATAAAACTGTGGGAAAAATTATTTTTTGCGGCGGGTTGTGATTAACGCCGGTAAAAGCAATATTTGGCGTAGTGAGAAAGACTTGTAAAGAGACAGTTGATTGAATTTCCAATTTTTTTCATATGAATTTGAACATTTGTCAATAGGTTGTTACTTTACTTGTTGAAATGGAGAGAATAAAATTTCAATACTTTTTTGTTTTGTTGGCTTCAAACAGAGGACTGGTCCCAACAGAGTAGGGTATGTATGTAAATCTGCTTTAATTAGAGTACTGATGTTTACATATTATGTAATATTTTGCATTTTTGGAATGTAACAAAAAGTAGATTACAACAGACTACCATATATGTGTGGAGAAATCAGTTTTTATCAGAGTATTGATGTTTAAATATTATGTAATCTTTTTTTATTTTTGGAACGTAACAGAAAGCAGATACCAACAGACTACCATATATGTGTGGAAGTATGTCTTTGTTCAGAATACTGATATGGAAATATTATGTAATCTGTCAGTGTTTTTTGGGTAGAATCGAGAATGGAATGTAACATACTACCATATATGTTAGCAAATGTGGCAACAAACAAAGTGCAGATAATAACATATTATGTAATCTGCACAACTTTTAGACATGAAAATAGACAAATTCTGCACCTAAAAAGTAGCATACTAAAGTATTTTCTGCATATAAGAAGAAACATCCTATGATTTCATTATGCAAAAAGTAATTACAACGAAGCATCCTACGATTACATTTCACCAAAAAGTAATTAAAACTGCACAGAAGTAGCATCCTACGATTAGACCAACCAACATTTGTTCCTACAGTTGTATCGAAACAAGAGAAACTGCTCTACACAAAATTATGCACAAACATAGATGAACCAAAAGAATTTTGGTTAGATTTTCAGTCATGTCGATTTGCTTGTACTCTTCACAAGATTTTCAGTCAGATTTTAAGTCAGGTAGATTTGCTTGGATCTCTCTGGAGTTCCAATCTGCAATTGACCAAGATCTTGGTGTATCGTTCAAATGAACTCTGAATTCAGAAACATCATCTTTACTGACTGACGAAGGGATTGGCTCATGATTTGCTAATTACCCCATTATGTAGCAGACAATAATTCCACTATCAACCCTGCAGGTTTTTTTTCTTTTTCGTAGATAGCAGTTAAAAATTGATGATTATAGGACGTCTTTTTGTTGGTTGTATTAGGTTAAGAAATTACAATAAGTGAAACTTACATTGTTGCAAATTGTTGTGGTGCATCTTGAGCCGAGGTGATTGGAGCATTAAAATCATGGCTTTGGAAGAGGGTTGTGGGAGATGAAAAGAGGTTGAAGGATGGTTGCTTTGTTCTATTGGCATGCCTACGCCTCATGTATTGTTCAACATAGTTTTTCTGTGTTTCCAAAACAAAACATTAGTGTTTGTGTTATTGTTCAAATATGGATTTATGAGATTTTCCAATAAATGTAAATGCATTTACCAATGTGATTGCATCTTGTAGATATGGATCCGCACCATTTCTCTTCCTCAACGAATTGTAGTGTTTCCATTCCTGCAAGTGGACATCATAAAATAGAATCGTCCAGTGGTACGGATTAAATTTTTTAACCCTAGGCCTATTTCTCAAGGAATTCATAGGGAAAACCAAGAACCGGTAGTAGTCGCTGCCATATCTCTCCATGTTGTCAAACGCTTCTTGTAGTTTTTTGTCGAGGAGAAATTGCCTGAGTTCCGAATTTTTCGAGTGGATTAAAGTCTTTGGAATGACAGTTGGTTAGTTATTTTCTCTCCAATACTAATATGAAATGAGAGATTCGTAAAATCAAATGGAAAATGAAAAATAATAGGGAATTGATTTACCCAGCATGTGGACAAGAAATAAACATTGTTTCTAATCTTCTTTTGTAGTGCTTCATGCATGTTCTCTAGGACCAAAGCAAAGCCATCGATTACCGAGTTTGACACATCTCCATCATCCAAGAGTTTAATTACGTCGCTCAATGCCATGGTATCCCTCGATGTATTATTTGTCCAGACAGCGACGCTTCATTGGGTAAATGAAATAATCATGAGAAAATAGATTACATAATATGTATATATCATACTATTTATAATGCCAGATTTCAGACATATATGGTAGTCTTTTGCAAACTAGACTTTGATTCATGCTTTGATTCATGTCAAGAACACTAAAAGATTGCAATAATATGTTCATACGAGTACTTTGTATAATGCCAGATTTTATGACATATGGTAGTCTATTGGAATCTAGGCTCTGGTTTATACCAAGAACACTAAAAGATTACATAATATGTTCATATCAGGACTATGATAAATGAAAGATTTTATGATAGAAGCAACATTGTTTTGGTGATTTTATGCAATGTGAATGTAGGAATGTGGTTTTACTTACTTTGGATCATCATTCTCACAATCACACAGCTAATCCAATGACTCCACGCATTCTGCTGACATCAGTTTATACAACTTCGACATATCAAGGTTCCATTCTTTCTTCTTGGTTGGTTTCTTCTTTTTTCCTTTCTTGTCATTAGGGTAGACGAAGTTCTCCGACCTCTTTTCTATTCTTGTGGTTGTTTTCTTAACACCCTTGACAAGAGAAGACGGGTCACCTTGTACCTTCTTACCCTTTTCTGTCGCTAGATTGTCATCACTAAGTATTTCAGTGTATGCTCCAATGGTTGTTCTCTCCACTTCTTCATCTGGAACCATTTCGTCCTTAAGTCCACCTTGTTTTTTCTCTTCTTCCTCCTCTCCAACATCTTGATTTTTCTGTTTTATTGAAACAATGCAAACTGGTAAGTCATCTATGTTGTTCCTATAGACGAAAAAGGAAAAGAAACGAGCATTACACAAGGAAATATGTTCAGTGTACCTTGTATTCTTGTGTAACATTGTGTGTCTCCAAGTCATCAATATTGTCCAACAACTCACCGAGTTTTTCTTCTTTCTCTTCAACTTGCTCTTTCAAAATGTCGTTAACAACCAATAAGGCTCCGATCTCCGATTCCTTGTTGATAATCTCACTTTGCAACACCTGCTTCTCACCCTACAAGACTTGCTTCTCAACGTGCATAGTTTCGACTTCAAATCCAAGGTCAGAAATCGTGTCATTCTTAAATGCACGTTGTTGAAAGCTATCATCCCTCTGCTGTTCAAGCATTGATATTGTTTTTCAAAGCTCAACATTCTTTTCTTTCAACCTCTTGACTTCATTTCGGACCGTTTGATTTTCTACTTGTAGCTCCGAATAGGCATCCGTAGGACGCTCCTTGTTTTCCACCTCCTGCTCTATGCTTGGCTCCTTGTCAGCCAGCTTTACAGCTTCTTTGTCATCATCCGGTTCGGGTTTCACAACCTCGACAAATTGCAACAATTTTACAATTTTTGCTCTTCATTAGTTAGCACCAACTCAGAGTCTATCACCTGTAATGAAAATACGTCAAACACTTTGATATTTGAATAGAAAGTACTTAATGCACGAATAAGCTTACATTTTCCAGTTCAAGAGATTGCAATGGAGTCTTTGCCAGCAACTCAGTTACGTCACTTAGCCTCCATTTGTTAAATCTTGGGAAGTCTGCCAGAGCTCCTTTCTTCACCAGAGTTGTATGCTCACACAGCCAATACTATTTTTAATGAAAATATAAATTAATTTGACATTCAATATTGCCAATAAAACCAGTGATACAGAATTACTGATCACAAACACCAAAGATATGGTAGTCTTTCACAATTACTGAATAAAAACTGCAAAAGATATGGTAGTCTTTCACAATTATTGAACACAAACATCAAAAGATATGATAGTATTTCACAATTACTGAACACACAACAAAAGATATGGTAGTCTTCCACAATTACTAATCACAAACACCAAAGATATGGTAGTCTTTCATAATTACTAGACATAAACAACAAAAGATATGGTAGTCTTTTCAATATTTCTGAACACAAACAACAAACGATATGGTAGTCTTTCAGACTTGCAGATCACAGATAGCAACAAATTGTCTAATCTAATCATCAAACATCACAACTAATAATATCCAAATATGGTAATGTTGCAGGTTCGAGATTAGTAATAATGACAAACAGATAGCCAAAAATTATCTATTTTGTAGGTATGATATGAGAATGGATAGAGATTATTACCAAAAGTCCCACAACACATCCGCCATAACATTAACTGCTGAACACACAAACTCCACGTGTAAACTTGCGAAATAAGGCAATTGGCAGTTAGAACACGTGGAATACTTCTAGAAGGCAGTTATTCCCTTAACATGTTATCATTTGAGTTGGTTTAAACAAACGTACAGATTTAAAGCTTTTGGAAGAAGAAAGAATTCAAATTCATACGTGGAGGAAGAATAACTGCCGACTCCCAGAGTGGAAGTTAGAGTTCGAAGCAATCCAGATTCAAATTCATGGAGCGGGAAGTTCAAATTACAAGCAATGTCTATAAATAGAAGAAATTGAAGAGTGAAAAGCCCGGACAAATCTTCAACAAATAGCTATCAAAAAATTGATGCTTGGTTTGTTCATTGGCAAAGTAGTTTAGGATTTTGAACCCAGTTCGAAGTAGTTTAGGATTTCAAACTCAGTTCGAAGTACATTAGGAAGTAGATTAGGAATTAGATTAGGATTTATTTCGATTGTTCTTGTAACAATCACCCCTATCTCGGTTGTTCTTGTAACAATCACCTGTTCGAAGTTCTGTTACTCTGCATTTGAAGTTGGAGACAATTTCGAAGTAAGTTTATCTTTGATTCATCAATCGAAGTGTCTTGTTTCTTTATTGTTCTTTAATTTCCTAAGTTTATTGGTTTGCATTTCTTCACTTATTAAGAAAAATCCTTTTAATTGAGGTAATTGAACCAACAAAATACAATCGTCTGATTAGGTTTGGTTTTTCCAAAGTTAATCTGAGCGAGGAGATTGAAACTCTTTCTGGCACGCTCGCACACAATCATTTTCCATTGCAAAGAAGTAAAAAGAACCAAACAACGGCGGTTAGACGCTCCCAAGTCAGAAGAATCTCATCATTAGATTCTTTGCGAAAAACAAACTAGACAGAGTTTGAGCGCTTAAACCCAATGTGTGACTTCATGGTTTGAGCGCTCAAACTAGGTGTTTGAGTGCTCAAAGTGTTTTGAGTACAGAGGTTTGGCTTGACTTATTTGAGTAGTTTGAGGGGTATTTTGGTCTTTTAGGTTGGTTAAAGTTATTTGAAAAGGTTTTAGGATGGTTTAGGGTGATTTGGTGAGTTTAAGCCTTGTTCTTAGCCTTAGGTATGCATGTTGGTCTATCTCATCATTGGAAATGCTTGATAAGTTTCTTGGGTCAAAATTTGGGTGTCTACAACTTGGCTAGCAAACAAGGTGGCTCACGTGGAGTATGGTGGCTCTTGATGGAGTGGGTGCGGTAAATAAGCCCGAGTTCGGATACGATGTTGGAGAGATTGATTAAAACTTAAGGCTGAGTCAAATGGATCAGATCGAGAGGGAGCTAGACCCAATGTATGGTTCACACATGAGAGGGAGATTGTTAGGAACATGTGTGAAGGAGTTCCACATTGGATAAATAACAAAAGAGTTGGACCTTAATGTACAATTGGATGACTCACCACTTACAAGGTGTAGCCTTTTAAGTGGATATGGGTCATTCAATGTATATTTGGTCTATGTGATGTGGTGGACTCTGTGCGTACTCCCCAATGGATTGGGCCTACGCGCGCGCATGGAAAGAACCTCAAGTGGATCAGACTCCTAACATCACATTGATGCACAAGTATCTCAACCTTGTTTCATGTTTGTGGACAACTTCCTAGAGGTTAATAAAAAATTCTTATAAAAAATAAAAGGACAAATGTTTAACAGTTCTTTACATTGGTCAAGTAAATATCAGACATTGGTTAAGTAACAAAAGGTCCGAATTAACTTACACTACTACTCAATGTTTAACAATTCTTTACATTGGTTATCCGGTTATAAAAAATAAAAAAGTTGGCAAATATTCCCCCATTAGTCCAGACTTATCTTTAAATATGAGCTAATTTCTTAGGAACACAGGTCTATGTACCCCAGATGCAAAATTACGATCTCAAAATTAACACAATTCTTTATGGTTTGTGCCACGAATTAGTAAATGGTATGTGTAACACGTAGGAGTGATAGATGAAAATTTAGTTGTTCAAAATTTATTTGAAAAGCCAACAATTTTAAAAATATCAGACATTGTCTAGAAGGACAAATTTGGCGCTTTAAAGTGTGTTTAAGCTAGCTTAACTTATTTTAAGTCTTCTAATACATTGATAGGAAATATTTGAGGGTTCAAGGACAACACTAGACAAAAGTACCTTTAGTGATAAAAAAATAAATTACACCTCGGTCTTTGTCTCTGTCTCTTTCACGCGTGAGACAAGTTTAATGGGTGGGACAAAATTAATTTATCTCTCTTCAATTTTGAGGGTGCATTCAATTTTAGGAGGTTTAAGCTCTTTAGGGTATGGTATAGTGGGTTTAGGCACTTAGGGTGCACTTTCCAATTACGGTTTTAGTGGTTTAGGCACGTTCATAGGGTACCCTAGGGTTTTAGGCACTTTCATAGGATACCATAGGGTTTAGGTTTAGGCACTTTCATTGTGTTTAGGGGTTTAGTCACTTTCAAAGGGTTTGAGGGATTTAGGCACTTTCATGGGCTAGCAGGGATATTTTTAGAATGTGTAAGTGATTTGTCCTCTTGATATTAAAAAATTAGTTTATGTCTTATTTCCATTATTGATTTCTATACCATGTCCTTGTTGAATGAAGACCCTAAAAATATTTTCAAGTTAAAGTGAAGGTAAGGAGTATCATACGTATTAAAAAAATATTTTCTCTCTCATCTACTACTCGAAAGGATTAAAAAAGTACTCCCACGGTCCAACTATAACTTATCACTATGTATTTTTTTTAAGGGAAAAATTCAAAAAAAACCCTGTACTTTGATGTCAATGTCTTATCGCCCCCAAACTTTCAAAATTATCAATTGCACTCCTGAACTATTATTTCTGTTATCAATTACACTCCTTCTAACTTCATTTATTAGTTTGCTAACGGAAGACGCTGAGGTGGAAACTAACGGAGGGATATTTTGACAATAATGTCTCATCGCCCCCCAAACTTTCAAAAATTATCAATTGAACTCCTGAACTATTGTTCCATTATCAATTACATTCCTACCGCCTCAATCTGTTACTTTGCTAATGGGAGACGCTAAGGTGGACACTATTCGCCATTAACTCTGTTACACAGATGTTGCCCCGTGACATGGCTCAAATTGGAGAGAAATATGGATGAGTCATGACACTTTTGGAGGTAAAATCTCAAATCTTTAAATTGTTTCCCTCATTTCCTCTACAACAGTAGTAAAACAGAGCACCACTTCTCCATTTTCTCCATCTTTTCCCTCCATCGGACTAGGTATGATCGACGACGTCCTTTGAGTAAGCGTTGAGCTCGGTGACCATGCTCGAGACCCGCCTGAATAGATTGGACGAACAGGGACGAAGCCAGGAATTTCATTGCACAGGGCAAACATGTATTCGAGACAGGGGCAAACCTATATAATTCATAGGAAATTTTGTTTTTTTTTTTCTATATAATGCTAGACCTTTTTTTTTCTTCCTACGATTGCCCCTACTGATCTCTCCCCAGCTCTATCCCTGTAGACGAGTTGTAGTTATGGAAGAACGGACAACATAATAATGTTCCATTTTTTATAATTAATTTTCTAAAATAAATGACAATTAATGGATTGTGACATTGATTTTAAATTTGTTTTGGAAAATGCATTGTTACTTGGAAAGTGATACCAATGTGCCACACATCAGAAAAGTCTCTTTTGAAAAATTACCCTCTAACATTTTATCCCTTTGTTAGTGTCCACCTTAGCGTCTCCCCATTAGCAAAGTAATAGATTGAGACGGTAGGAGTGTAATTGATAACGAAACAATAGTTCAGGAGTTCAATTGATAATTTTTGAAAGTTTGGGGGCCAATGAGACATTGATGTCAAAGTATCCCTCCGTTAATGTCCACCTCAACGTCTTCCGTTAGCAAAGTAACAGATTGAGACGGTAGGAGTGTAATTAGTAACAGAATAATAGTTCATGAGTGTAATTGATAATTTTGAAATTTTAGGAGACGATGAGACATTGACATCAAAGTAAGGGTCTTTTTTTTAAAAAAAAAAATTTCCCCCCTTTTTTTAATGACGATGGCATTGGCATGGCCGTCATTAAAAAAGTACTCCCATGATCCAATTTTAATCCTTCCGAATAGGTGATGAGTTAAAATTTTGAATCTTTCCAATGGGTGCAAATAAGGTATGGTGACGTGGTATCCATGTGGTGTGTCCGGACCGTCCAAAAATGCATCCGACAGTCCAAATTGAAAGGACCTTGCTACATGTACCGATTGAAATGCAAAAAGAAACCGTACAGAGCATGCTCGGGAACTCACTTTTGGGTCCCACTTGATTGAAACGGTGAGACTTTGATTTTAACACTTCTAACCATTCGATTGAGCTGAAATTTTGTGCAGCCTCTCGAAAAAATGTTCTAAGAATAATGAACGCTTCAAATCTCTTATGTGGGACCAAAAAATGGATCCCCGAGTATGTTTTATATTTTTTCTAGACATATTGATCAGTACCCATAGGTTTTTGGGAAAATGACCGATACATGGTATTTAAAACTAATAATACCAATTACATGGTAAGGTTTTTCAAAATGACTGAATTGGTGACAAGGAGAAAAATATTTCCACATACATGGTACCTCCAAATAACTTCCCTGAAATACCCTTCAGTGAATTAAAACCTAACACCAAACCCCTCTTCCTTGTTTTCTCTTCTGCTGAACACCACTATCCACATTTTGTCCCACGTTTTTGCAAGCCAACTGATGGCACATCAAACCCATTGATCCACATCACAGTTGTGTAACGGTATTGAAATTTCTTCTTCATTTTTCTTTTTCTTTTTTTTATTTTATACTTTTGCCCAACTCACATCACATTGGGCTCAGAAGTTTCTTTGTTGAGTTGTACTTCTATACCAATTTCCTTTCAAGCCGATTAATGGCACATCAAACCCACTGATATGAATCTGCTTAGAAATATGCTCTCTCGGGTTCCCATTGAAAACATGATTGATGTGTTTTGTTTGGTATTTTCCTCGTGAAAATGGATCAGATGCAATGGATGAGATTTATATGATTTTGAAAAGATGATGTGATAGGCCAATTTTGAAGAAAATTAGTGTTTGTTGAATTGCTCACAAGGTGTTTGCTGAAATACCCACTTCTTTAATTGCTTCATGCATTCATGTTTTGGAAAAATGGTCATTGCTCCTTAACTGGAACAATGTTACACCTTGAGTTATTGTCTATTTTTCCAAACAAGCACCATAATGGTTAATTTGCGGATCAATAACGCTTCAATATATTTGCACCATTACTCCAAACAGTTCCTCTCTCTCTCAAAATATTTGCTCGTTGTATTAACAAAATGTGCACCTTACATGAAACAAAATGGCACCATTTGACAATTGCACCTGAATAAGGAACATTGAGTTGCCAATGTTATTTCTCAATCCCACTTTTTGTATTAGGAAAAAAACATTTGCTCCTTGTATTAATAAATTGTGCACCTTATGTGAAAAAAAATGGCCCCTTTTAACAATAATATTGCACCTGAATAAGGAACATTAGGTTGCCAATATTATTTCTCAATCCCACTTTTTGTATTAGGAAAAAAACATTTGCTCCTTGTATTAACAAATTGTGCACCTTACGTGAAAAAAATGGCACCCTTTGACAATAATATTGCACCTGAAAAAGGAACGTTGGGTTGCCAATGTTATTTCTCAACCCACTTTTTGTATTAGGAAAACAACATTTACTCCTTGAATTAACAAATTGTGCACCTTACGTGAAAAAAAAATGGCACTCTTTGACAATAATATTGCACCTGAATAAGGAACATTAGGTTGTCAATGTTATTTCTCAATCCCACTTTTTGTCTTAGGAAAACAACATTGCTCCTTGTATTAACAAATTGTGCACCTTACGTGAAAAAAATGACACTCTTTAACAATAATATTGCACCTAAATAAGGACCACTGAGTTTGGAGACCCTTGCTCATTGTATGAAAAGTTATCACATTTTGCAATAACATAAGTTGCTCTCTATTTTTCTTAACTAGCACCATAATGGTTACGATTTGATTTACACCTTGTATGAAATAACATGCTCCTTATATGAAAAATTGTTGCATCTTGTAATAACATGACTTTTTCTTTGTTTTCCCAAACTAGCACCATAATTGTCTAATTTTTTTCTCATTGGAGCAGTGTTTGCATTATAGAATGTAATTATGTTTTCATGGATAGTGCACTTTGCAACTGAATGAGGCAACTGTGTTGCCTGTTTTGAAACAATTCTTGCTCCCTGTATGAACAAATTTTGCACCTTATGTGAAAAAAATGGCACTAATTGACAATAACACAACACTGGAATTGGGGAAACAACATTTGCTTCTTGTATTAACAAATTTTGCACTTTAAATGAAATAATATGGTGCCCTTTGATAACAACATTGCACCGAAATAAAAAAAAAATGGGAATCAAATTTTTTTTGAAACCTGGGGCAAAGCTTTCGGCATCCAAAAGGCCTCCATCATACTTGAGTTCAATACAATCATATGGATTTGACGATACAAGTGAGGCCACATTGATTTCCAAGTGACTGAATTTCTTTCAAACATTTTGTCGAACATGTTCTGTGATGAACCAAAGTCACCATTTCCCTGGGCAAACATTTCTATCAATACACATCCAATTCCTCAAATCCAAAACCAGTCATCGGGAAAATCACAAATTTTGTATGATTAACAGGAAAAAAAAGACCTTAAATTGTGATCCACAATCGAACGCACTCGTTGCTGCAACAATCACTGGGTAACGGTTTCTCCGGTGGCGGCAACAACTTTTTCTCCTTATCCTTCTCCCCCTCCTCCTCTTTCTTCACGTCGTTCAACCTGGAGGATTCGGGAAATTATTTCCACAACGTATGTTGGAAGCAAAAAGAGTTGGGTTTGATTTGGGAAAAAAATAGAATGAGGGTATTTTGGATAGTTCCCTCATAATTTGCCATGTATGAGTCATTATAATTTTCCTTGTCATGTTTTGGGTATTTTAGAAACCCATGACCATCTTTTGGTCATTTGTATGGGAAAAGACCATTTTTTGGTCATTTTCCCTAGGTTTTTCCAAATTGAAATGCACTTTTTGTTTTATTTTTTATTTTTTTTAAATTCGGACAGCATTTTTAATCTGAAAGGGGTACAAAAGTGTACCTTTCTAAATAGTCATAATACCGTACGTAACTTCTTCTTTTTTGTTTCAGAAACGAGCTTCCAATTTTCCGTCTCCTGTTCAAACTCAGCTCTCTCTCTCTCTCTCTCTCTCTCTCTCTCTCTCTCTCTCTCTCTCTCTATTGCAGATTTATCCGGCAAAGATCCGTCAGTTTTGACCTTTCCCAGCCGGAAAACTAAGCTATTTCAGGCGACCATTGAATTTGATCGATTAGAATCACAGCCA
The DNA here is from genome assembly GCA_022606695.1 of Vaccinium macrocarpon. Classification (NCBI taxonomy): domain Eukaryota; kingdom Viridiplantae; phylum Streptophyta; class Magnoliopsida; order Ericales; family Ericaceae; genus Vaccinium; species Vaccinium macrocarpon. The sequence goes on from CM040179.1 coordinate 22,859,521, forward strand.
TGAATCCAGAGTAGTAAGTTCCATTACTCCTCGAATATTCTTCGAATTTTATTTTAATTTAGGTCTCACAACTAGGCGATAAATTTACTCAATCGTACTACATACATTCTTTTAATCAAATTTTTTGTTTTAAATTTTGTGTCTAGATTGTTATTCATGGTCAATTTGATGCTTAATTTGGACGATGATTCTTGAGCTCGTATAGTTACCCTAGATTCCGAGAGTCTAAACCTAAATTCGTTGGTGGGGTGTGGCTTAAGTTGTTGCGTTAAAATCAAGGTCAATTAGAACTTATATCAAAAGTGTTGTCCCGGCCTCAATTTCTGAACTTTGGTATAGCTTATTCAATTTTGATGACAGAGGCATGGGCCAGAAGAATATTGCCCATGGTCGTAATGCATGCCTTCGGAAAATTAGATCTTTGGTGGAGAAAGTGCTGTTTTTAGCATCGTTGGGCAGCGTGCCAACGAAGCTATTACCTGTGGTGTGGTTGGGCACGTTGGATGGCTTCATAGTGTTTATTACGCTATTTTCTCTCTTTCCCCAATGGCAGAATCTCCCAAGGCCTTGAAGAACTGATTGCAGGGTAGACCCGTTTAGGTTCTTTCCTTTCCTTTGATTTGGTTTTCATATTGGGTCTTGTTTCTGTTCTGTTTTCTTGCTTGCATTGTGCTTATCAAAAAAAAAAAAAAAAAGTGTGGGCCGGTGATAGGTGAGTATACTATGTCTAAATGCATGCGGATGGTGTATGTGCTGGGGTGGATTATGCCATCCAGAATGAGTAATTGCAAACTCGTTTGATCAAACCTTCTTTTGAATCTGGTTGAGCAATTAACAACGAAGATCCATCACTAGTGACACCCAGCCGGAGTCTGGTTGGATAAAACTTTGATGCCTATGTCAGTTTTTGAGAGTGGAATAGAGCAAGTACGGAAGCTCATTTCAGTGTAAAGAAGTAGGTATACCACTAAGGGTTGAGATCATGCCTTAGCCTTACGTGTCAATGTTGCCATTTTGATCACAAGAGCTTGCTCCAAGGCCCGCACAACCCAGCTTTCTCATTGGATTCCCCTTATCACTTTGGTAGAATCACCTCCCACTTCCATTTAGTTAGCTCAAATGACATCCTCTTCATATGACCATTGTTGTATCACCTGGCCAAGTATTGTATGATTGCCCGCCACGTGTTCTGACTTCTTTGTTATGAAGGGTTGCTTTCCCAAGTAAGGAAGTTTGGGTCTGAAGTCATTGGGCTCGACTTTTACGCACAATTGGACCTCAGCTCAATTTCTTGGCCGAGCCTAATTTTCCGTGCATTGGTGTCATAAGTCGCCCTCCCCAACATTGGTGTTGCTTTTGGTAAGCAACGATAAAGAAGTAGTAGTGGTGCCTCAAAGGTATGGTTTTTGACCAATGTGTTGAAGAATGTGTAGTTTCAACCTCAGCTCTGACTATTGGTTTGTAATTAGTAATGTAGATGTTTGGTTCTGAGTCTTCTGACTTCGGCTCAAAATTAGTTTAGTTTTCAATATTTTGGGTTGGTCAACATCAGAGCAGGCCGTGGAGGCGGCTGTTGGGCTACAAAAATCAGCTGAAAAGTGAGGATCTCAAGATGCCGCTCTCGTACAAATCCAAAAAGTAATTTTTTTTTTATTGAACTAAATCAATAAGGGTCCTACTGTGATTCTGATTTGCCAAACCCTTTTCGGTACATTCCTAATTCTCAGGGGGTGTTCCACTAACAAAAAACTATTTTTTTCAAACGAGACTGGTCATTCTCTCACAATACATCACATAAAAACCATGAAAACCCAGTTTTTTGAAAAAAATTGGGTTAGTGGAACACTCCCTCAATGTCAAGACAAGCATTTTCGGGAATGTGGTGCCAAAAAATGATTTATTCTAAATTACATATGTAAACTTGTGTCCCATGAAGCACGGACCCTCCGAGATCACCGTATCCTGTCAAACACTCTTGGGACACAAGACACGCTGGGATATGTATGGGAGATGCTACATGGCTTGTCCTTGAAGTTCTACTTTTCTATACAATGGGACAAGTTCAGGGACACTTCAGGGTGTTTTGTACACAAATTTTAATAGCTTTTTCGAGGTTAAATATTTAAAATTAGTGGGCCAAAAGTGTAATATAAAGCATATGTGTCCAAGGCAGAGCGATGTTGAGACTATTGGGGCCAGTTGACCCCCCAGACTCCAGTTTTCCATCAGGGGATATGTATAGTTTGCACTCAAAGTTTACTTCTCTGACCCCACTTCTAGTTTGTAATTTGCCCCATCCCATTATGAACATCCTGTATTTAGACAACTAAGGGTGGCTAAATGCATCTCCTTGCCTAGGTTCTTCCATTATCAGAAATCCCAAACTTCACTAATTGATTGTTCTTCTCGCTCGATCGGCAAATATTCTTTTGAGTTGTCCTTAATGTGTAGAAATCGGACTAGAGACTCTGCTATCTTTGAGGGATTGTAGACCCTGCCAACTTTATAGTGTACATCAGAATCATCCGTCTCGACAATCAATGGTCTAAATATTAAAAAAAATTCTTCTGAGGAAGAAAAGACTCTTCCTTAGAAGAGTTCTTTTATAATCTAAACCATTCAGAACACTTTTGGACGGTTTGGATGAAGGTTGGCACGACTTGGTGCCTCATAAGGATAGTAGAGCCCTCCAATTCATATGGATCTAATAATTGACCTCTTAGTTTAGTTATTTTTTAATTAGTAAATAGAAAAAATACATTGCAAATGTATCTAATTTTTGACCCCACTAACCGAAATTGCTGGCTCCGCTCCACTATGTGTTTTGTGTATAGCCATACACCATGGATCGATAGTGGATTTAGGGGTGCATATGGTCTGGACCTGTTCAATTTCGTACCAATTCAAGGACCGATCCATTACTCATGCTTCCAAGAAATCAAAATCTGTGTTTGAGCCAAAAGTCATGCAGATCAAACCAAACCAATCAGCGGACTTACGGTTCGGTTCACAGCTAAGCCACGGTTTCAAAATGTTAATCAGTGTCTCAATCGATGTCGCAAGTAAAATAAGATAAGAAGGGAGCCAAATTGGAATTATTGGGGAATTTTCGGGCAATTATCCCATTATTCTTGTACCCATCTTCAGTGTCTTTTCGTATAGTCAACCCATTCGTATGAAAATACTGATTTGTTGATATAAACCAAAGAATTATGAAACCAACTGTTGGAAACCTTTGAGAGGCATAGCATAAGAATTAGCTTTGGCATACATATAAAAGAATGATACGTACTCCGTAGTAGAGTTTTAACAAATGCAATACCCATAATTGGTTTCATGGATTTGGACTTTACAACTGCAAGTGAAGTCAAGTAGTGTAATCAACAATTTAATAATAAAAGAGAAACAAGAAACAACATCAACACTTAATATCACACACACACACACACACATATATACATTCTAATAAAAAAGATTAATAGATTTTTATGAACAGTTCTCTTCTGTTAATGCACGGTTTCCAAGTGAACCATATCTCACTGTTCTCAATTTTTTGAGTCCGTGTCTAGGCCATTAATCCACGGATCCTGACCAAAACATATGGTTCGGACCGGTTTAACGGTTCCAGAAGATTTTTTGTGCAGCACTAAGTGCATTTCAATAGAAGTCCTAACCTAAACATTTAGTGGTTACGATGTAAGTTTGCATAACTGAAAAAGTATAAATGAAAAATAAACTTCTTGTCCCCTCCCGTGTCCCTGTCCTCATTTTTAGATAATCATCGTGTCCTGTGTCCCTATTTCCCGCCGTGTCTATGTCCATGCTACACAGCTTATGTTGGAACCAAACTCAATTTGGTCTTGCCTTGTACACATAATATACCTCTTGACTTGAGAGCTTTTAATGGATCACTAACCAATTTATATTGACCATTGTGCACAAAGTTGTGGTCTTAGTTCTGAGTTATTAGGTTTGAGAAAATATTTGCAGCATTAAGAATGGAAATTCTAATCTGAGCCAGCATGTATGGTTTAATTTTTATGCTTTTTTACTGTTGCCCCCTGTTAATTGCGTTGTTAATTTTACTCTAAATTTAGTATCCTTCATTGTTTGCCTGGAGACTGATAGGCAAAAGAATTTGGAGCCTGTTACTTAACGTAACTAATTAACTATGCATGAACATTAGATTATTGTACAAACTGGTGAAAGTCTTGGGTCAGAATTGGTGGTACTAGTGTTGAAATTGTTTTCTAAAATACCATTGCGTGTTCTATTGTTTGCAGTGTGGGTAAGTGTAATTGCTAGTTTAGCACTGTTCAAGACAATCTTTTGATTCTTAGTTAGTTTTGGCAAGTTATCACCTTATAAGTTGTTAATTAGCTGAGAATTCTTAAACTATGCAAGTGAAAGGCCTTGGGTGCAAAGGCAAGGTCTTTGTATGACTAGTATTCACTAGGGAAGACGGACAGGATTGAGTAAACACATGTTTTGTATTGTAGGACCCATTTAATGCCTAAAAATGAAATTTTCACGTTGCTCTATTCTGCAGTGACTATCTGTTCAAGCTTTTGCTCATTGGAGATTCCGGTGTTGGGAAATCATGTCTCCTTCTTAGATTTGCTGTAAGTTCTGAGAAATTGTTTGACCTATACCTTTTGAATTGTAGTTTTTGGATTCTTTTTGCTATAACTAAAGACTATTGTATCGCTAAGTTATTGATTTAGTTAAAATATATTCAGAACTATATTCCTATTGAGGATGTTTGACCATGGATGATTTGCCTTTTGGTAGCTACAAAATATTTGTTTGCATGGATAATGAAACTGACTCAACCAGTTACAGAACATCAAAGGCCTTCGCTTTAATATACTTTTAGCTGTCCAGCTGTGGTCATTTGTCATTGAATTTGGGAGAGCTTGAGTCCATGCACGAGCTCGAGGCCTGTGGGAGAAGTGGAGATGCAATGTGAGCTACATTTATATGTGGGAAATGGTTGCAGGCAACAATGGATCTGCAGGTTGGTGGATGGTAACTACAGCGCACCCAATATCCGAGGATCATCACCCCCACCCCAATACACACACCTAAACATAAATTTTGGAAATAAGGCCCCCAAAATGTCTGGTAATTACTATGTAACTGGAAGTGCTTATGAGAGGTGTTCAGCATGCCCTTACCTTTTTTTGAACTTTTTTTTTTCCCATTCAATTAGACTTTCTGTATCTTTTTTCTTGTGAACATCTGAGATTATAGGGTTTTATTTGAGCCGAATATCATATAGAATTTCTATCTCTTCAAGAAAGCTAGCAAGAGCCAAGAAGGCCTAATTCCGGTTATTTAACTTTAACAGCTTCATATGCTAAATGCAGTTGTGCTTATAATTTTGTGCGCTTTAGGTTGTTAATTCTGCTTTTCCTATGTTTTGAACCAATCACTTATGGCCCATTTTATGCAACATATATTGACTAGCGTATCATTGGTACTGAAATCAGATGCTAAACATGACTGGGATTGCCATGTGTTTCCTTTTTGCTCCCTCTTCTGATGTGAAAATAAATGAGTTAATAATGTTGCTTTCGGATTCAGTAGCCTTTGGTTGCCTAGGCAGACTCCGCCAGTAGAATTCCGGCATGATACTGCAACTTTCGTTTTCATTTTCAATGTTGATGCTTTGAACCAACTTCTGGGTCTGATAGCTTATAGCAGAATTAATTTAAGGCTGAAATCCAACTAGGGCGACTACCTGGTAAAATATATATGATTCTACATGTTAATCTTAGGATGAACTCAACTTCTGTTTAGTGTCTACGTTGCTGCATTCTTTGTGAACTTATTTATGCCTTTGCAAGGTTCACCTAGGTTAGCGTGCCTTTGATTTTTATTTTTTATGTTGCAATACCTTTTGATTCTGATGATTTCCTTGGTACATTTCTGTGTATAGGATGATTCGTACTTGGAGAGTTACATAAGCACCATTGGAGTTGATTTTGTGAGTAAAGTTACAGTTTGCTAAGTAGTTAGCTTAACGTACATGGATAATTAGGTTAATTTTTTCATGATCTGTTTGTCTTTTGACCTTGTAGAAAATACGCACTGTGGAGCAAGATGGGAAGACTATCAAACTTCAAATTGTAGGCTTTTGCTTTCTCTCTAAATGTTTGTGGCAATCTTTTATTTGTTATTTTACTGACATGGGTTCTAGATGGAGTTCTTCCATTTTCTGGATCATTGGGGTAAATTTCACGAACACCCCTGAGATTTGCATTATTTCCAAAATCCCCCTCCACCTATGACTATGAGTCTATGAGAAATGATTCTCCCCTACCTGGCGTTAGTATTCCTATTTTAATTAGCCCCATCCATTAGTGGATCGTTTGTTGACTGTTAAGTCATCTTACAAAATCTAATGACATCATCCCTGAAATTTCTAAAATACCAATTTCAGCCCTCAATAACCTTGTTTCTATGCTCTTCTCTCTCTCTCTCTCTCTCTTTCATCTCTCCCTACAGCAACTTCATTGTAATCATTAATTAACTCTTCTTGTGGAAGCCTTTAATTGTAGTTTTCTTCTAAAATCTGCAAATTAGCATAAAATAAGTCTCTTGTTTTTGTTGTTAAGGCGTGTTTATATTTTACCTCCACTGAGAAACATTTGTGTGTAAAGGTGATGAAGGAAAAATATTTTGTTGATCAATAAAATAAGTTACATGTTTAGATTTGTTTAACGAGATCTTTGGCTAGATCAATGTGGCTAGTTTTTTTTCATTTAAACTAAATTACCTTGAAATGCAACTCTGATATTTTGTTGCACCCCAATAATCACATCCATGTAAAAATAAAATGTCATCGTTGCATTTGGAAGCAATTCGATTTTCTAACCAAATTATTTTCCCAGTCTTTGGGGTAAATAGAATATTTTAAACAATATAATGTTAGGAACACTAATTTAGCCGAAGAGAGAAGTGAACAATGATATGTGCACTTTATTTTATAGGATTAGGGTATGGTAAAAAGCAATTTGCGTTCTCTCCAATTGAATTTTATGGTTATGCTATCACAACGATATACATATGTTTTTCAATAGAGATAAAACAAATAAACACACTTCAGAGGGACTGTGGTTATTCATGGGCAATAATATAACTATTTATTTATGCTAATTTGTCGATTATAACGATCAATATGGACATTAAGAAAAGTTAATAATTACGATGAAACTGATGCTAGGAGAGATGAAAGAGAAAGGAGAGAAGAGTACAAATATCACGCTATAGAGTGCTTGAATCTGTATTTTCTAATTTTCAGGGGTGATGACAAATTTTGTTAGTTGACTTAAAGGTCAACTAACAGCCCACTAGCAGATGGGGCTACTTGAACTGAATAAACCTCAAGGCGATAATCATTTCTCATAGGTGGGTCCGTGTAGGGGGATTTTGTACATAAGGCAAACCTCACGGGTTTTTTGTGAAATTTACCCAATTTGTTATTTACTTTCATATTGGAAGGGAAGTCCAGTATTCATACCTACCAACATTGTACAGAATTAGGACATATTCTTCATATAATACTGTTATTGGCCTGTTTCTGTTATCTTTTAGCATGCAATCCGATGGAACCTTTCTGTTTGTGGGGCTGTAGTTTCTTAATTATGTTCGACAGTGGGACACTGCAGGGCAGGAACGGTTTAGGACAATCACTAGCAGCTACTACCGGGGAGCACATGGCATTATTGTGAGTCTCTCGACTCTTATCCTAAAATTTTCGATTTTTTGTTACTTACTCAGTGCACTCACTATATCTGCACCAGCCTTTTGGCCCTAGCACTATATTCTCTTCTGGTTGCTTGTCCTCTAGGTAGTTTATGATGTCACAGACCAAGAGAGCTTCAATAATGTCAAACAATGGCTAAGTGAGATTGACCGCTATGCAAGTGACAATGTCAACAAACTTCTGGTCGGTAACAAGTGTGATCTCACTGCAAATAAAGTTGTCTCTTATGAAACAGCCAAGGTAAGACTAGCCCTGTGGAATTAGTGAAGGATTTTAGTTTGAACTTTGAAGTGTGTATCTCAAGCTTACATCGTTGAAATTTCTTGTGTGTTTCATTCATTTCTCCTAGGCATTTGCTGATGAAATTGGTATTCCATTCATGGAGACTAGTGCAAAGGATTCTACCAATGTGGAGCAGGCTTTCATGGCTATGGCGGCTGCAATAAAAGATAGGTAGGTGCCACTGTGGGCAAAATTTTATTTTTAGTTTATAATTTTGGTAATACAAGAAGAATAGTCATGCTACAGGTTTTGTTTTGCACGAAATTGGTCTGACAAGTTACTTGTACAGTTGTATGAATAATTGTTTCTTACTCTCCAAATTGCTTGTCACTTGCACTATTTTGGGATGTTCCAACTTCCAAATTGTTAGTCCTCTTTGAAAAGTCAAAACAAAATTTATTCAATCTTCAAAAATAACCCCTTTACCAACAACAATCATTTCATTCAAAAAAAAAAAGTTGAAATGTAGGGGCATTTTTGGAAATTAATGAATCTGTTTAATGTGAATGCATTTATTGAATGTAGTTATTGCATATCTTCTTAAAAAGTTGGAATTCCAAAAGTGACCAACAATTTGAAATGGAGGGAGTATGACATAAATTTTTCAGTTATACGAACAATGGGTCCTTATAACTTTGTGTTTTGCCACCTGTTCATGTTTTCATAAATGGTTGTGATGCTTGTAGGAAAAGTTTAAAAAAAGGACTTTTGGGGAGGTTAAAAAAGGGTATCAAACTAACATAATAGCATGATTTGAAAAAAAGAACAATATAATATCAAGTTCCAGTTTCCCCCCTCCCTAAGGTTCTAGAATTCAGTTCTTTTAAGTTGGTTTTGAAATTAACTCAATGTATGGCATGGTTACGTCAGCTTATAGCCTGCAATGGATAAAGCTTTGGTGAAATTAGAGCCATCGGATACAATAGGAGTAAAAGTTGGGAGGGAAATCTTAACTGGTTCCTCAACCTGAAATAAAACCCTAACCCTGTCATATGGAGTAAAAGTTGATGGGTAAATTAAATTTGAAACTAGGCTGCTTGGTTTAATTGGGTCAATGAACTCTCCATAAACAATTCCTCGATATTTGTTCACTTTTTACTTGCTTTGCATTGCTCGAGTGTTGTGTAGTGTCATCTGCCCCATTTGCCCCTAACTTCTGCTTAATTTCAGGATGGCAAGCCAACCAGCCATGAACAATTCCAAGCCTCCTACAGTGAATATACGTGGACAGCCAGTTGCACAGAGCAGTGGCTGCTGCTCTTCTTAAGCAGAAGTACGTAGTAATTCTGTCTTCCACCTTGGGTGTCCGCTCCTCTGTAGCATGTAAATGTACTGTCTTCACTATCTCTGGTTGAAACCTATTCCAACTCGAACCTTCTTTATTTAAATTTCTTTTCGAAGTATATAATGGAAACATGTACAAAAGAAGCTTGTTCATTAATGTTAGAATTGTTTCTTCTGCTTTTTTGTATTCTCTTGAAGTTGCAATCGTTTATTTAATTTTAATTCGCTACTCAGCGATCGCTACAGCATGCCTTGGGCTTCAAGAAGCAGGCTAGGGCAATATTGCACTGAAATTGCTCCAATTCGCGCCAGTTGTTTCCATTTGTTTGGAAGTAAATAAATATAATCACATAATATAGTACCACACTAGTTTTTCTTCACAGGTTTTTGATTGGCTCTCTGGTTATTAGAAATTTACCTGGTTACATTTAGGCTTTGAGAAAGTGCACAAGGTGGTGATAGATAGCCTTGAAAGCAGCTTTTGATCTTCTAGTAATCAGCACACGCACAACTATATCAGGTTCAAATAAGCTCACATCTGGACTCCATTAAGGGCCTGTTTGGTTCAAGATCAACTCAAATCTGGACTACATTAAGGGCCTGTTCAGTTCACTTTTTGATCTTGTGTTAATAGTTCATGTTGGAAGGAAAAATTGGTAGAGGAATTACATATACATTTGACATCCATTCTTATGAATCGTCTGATATACAGAGTATGTGGCTTGGCATACTTCGTTATCAGTCTGCTTGCTTGGACAGTATATGCATCCTCACTATTAACTTGGCCCCCCAGGCATGCCCGAAGGAGCAGACCATGGAAGCACTGGAATTCAACCAAGCCCAAAACTTCAATCAATATTTGGAATTTTGTTTTCCGGTCTGTTGCCTTTCGTAGCCAATTTGCCTTTCTTAAATTCTAAAGCCTTTTTGACAAGGATATCATGATCTTGAATAATCTGTTGAAAAGAATTGTCAAAAACCAGTAGACAACCAAGGAAGACTAGTACAACATTTCACAGTTTGAGTAAATAACCTATTTCATGCGATCATGGTTGACAAATACCCTGCTGAGACAGTGCCTATAAAGAACTGCGTATTGGAAAAGATACTCCTATTTGCGTAAGGGAGAATGACCACCGAGAATATTGTTGAAAATAACTCACTTAGAATGTTGCAAGTGTTAAGCTCATGAGACTTATACCTTGTGTAACACAAAATCAGGATTCATCATGAATTCACGATTGCATTTCAGATCCCTCGTGATCCAACAAAAGAGTCACCACAGTCGTGTTTGACATGTTTATTTTGGAAGTATCCACGCCAAAATCAAGTTAATTAAACATCGGCAAAGACTTGAACGATTCATATTTAGCCTAAGATTAATTGACAATTATACTCTAAAACACAATTAAGGTACATTCACACATACCCGGTGTCTGATCAACAATTTGTATGATTGATGAGCTTATCAAATAAAAACAAAGGTCTGATGGATTTCTACATTCCAGCCAGCATTTCAGTAGAATTTTATATGACAAGAGACACAAACATGTGACTAGAAGCAGCATTAATAGTAGAAGAAAATTGTATACATCTATTCAAAACAAAACTGAGCAACAAAATGGACGGCACAAATTAATATTCATGTGCCCCAAAATTTTCAAAATTTTGAAACATACCAACATGAGAGGAAGCTACATGGGAACTCAAGAAAAAACAACAGAATTTTTACATTCGAAGGCATAAAAATTAAGAACCTTTAGGCTAAGTTCTCCAATGGATTTTATCAAGATTTTGATAAAATCAACCCCTTGATTTTATCCATTTGTGAAGACATTTGATAAAATCTGTAGATTTTTGAGATTTTTGCATGAAAAAATCCACAGATTTTATCAAATGTCTTCACAAATGGATAAAATCAAGGGGTTGATTTTTATCAAATTTTGATAAAATCCATTGGAGAACTTAGCCTAAAGCCGGCAGATCCGTTATTCTAGTACATTATCATAAACTCACTCAACGAATCTCACTTGACTCCCAAGGTTGGAAACTGCCCAGGATCTTGAATTTTAGGGGCTACAGCAACATTGGGTATCGTCCTACCTCCATCATAACCTCCTCTTGAACCACGGCCACGAGCACCACGACCTTGGCCACCAGGAGTGTTGTACCTCTCTCCCTCAGCAGGCTTCAAGAACTCGTTAATGCTGATGGCCTAGAACAAGCAAATAAGCAGTCAACTACATAATAAGCCAAATATCAATACCAACCAAATGCTAAAAATGTACAATATAACATACAAACACACATTGTCGACCTGTATTATAGAAAATGCTAATACCATAGCAATTTATGTTTGAAAAGCACATTACAAAATAAAATACACCCTTGTTCCAAACGGCAACTTTAGCAATCCAAAGCGATCAATATTTTGCAAGAAAATTGATGAGATGAAGTCAATATAGAGAGTGGAGTTTTAAGAGGCGAAATATAAAAAAAAGTGGTCATAAAGCAATTAGCCATATTTTGCATACATTATCCTCTTTATTGGATATTGTCACATGAAAGACCATTGAACCAAGTGTTGCACCCCAATAAGGAACAAGTGGTGTACCACATTCTAGTTTTTGTTCCTCATAATAAAACAATCCACGTTCCAAGTAACACAGTTGTAATCACTGTCAGTTGTATCATCCTTGGCATCTACATGGGAGCTATTTCATTCTGAAGCACTTTAGAATTGTTGTATGGGCTGAGGGGGCTGCACCAACAATCCAGTATAATCTCATTTTTCAAAAATGAGAGTAGTATGGAATAAGTTTGTGTATTAGTTGGGGCTTATTTTGGTTACGGATCTCCAATTTTCTTAGTAAAGGTATTTGGTGCAATTAATTCAAGTACATTACGCTTTTGTCATGTGTAGACCTATGCAACCATTTGGATTCATAGTACTACAAGCATACAAGGAGGTCCCTACTCATTTTTTTTGGTACTACGGAAATAACCCTGCTCTCATTGTAACACAATAGATCCTTTGCTATGCGGGTAGATGGTAGTCTCTCCGCATTCCCTCTAACAAAGTTTTTCAAACCCTTGGGGCTATCATATCTTGGGGATAATTGCTTCTCGCTTGGTTTTTTGAAATGACAGTCTTCTGGCTCTACAGGTATGGATTCGGCTTAAATTTTGTGCATGACATGACCTAGAAAATAATTAACAGTATAAATTGAGATTTATTCTATCACCGTAAAGTAACTGGATTGGGATGTAACAATTCGGAGGGATTTAAGGAAATAGAGCAATTATGCTACTTAAGGCTCAGTTTTAGTCCACCATTCGGTGAAATTTGAATCTTGCTTTAATGGATTTGATTCATTTGAATAACTAGTCCCACATATCTCATTATTGGATAGCCTGTCCTGGATTTGGGTAATACTCAGCCACCTTCAATTCCAATCATCAATGCCCCTCGTTAGCTTCATCAAAAGGACGACGAAATCTTATTTCTAGCGTAAGTTCAAATTATCCTACATTTCCCGTACTATAGAGTAGATACTTCGTTTTAACCCTATAAGGATAAGTAGAGTTCAGTGGGACACCCAACCAAAGTTGAATCGCAAATCCTGTTGTCCAACAATAAGTATACATGTAAGACACACAAAGGTATCATCCTGTAACAGGGAACAATTAGTTACAGTCTCTCCCACTTTCATGGTGCCTCTGCAAGGCCAAACATGACAGCAATCTAATCTAACATATAGAGAAAGATAGAAAGCCCAACAAAGAAGATAAAACATTGACATAAATTACAAGAAACTAAACGGTAAGAGAGCATAGGAGTCAAGCATGCAAACCATGGCATCCAACAAAATCACCAAGAGATCAAGCAACCCATCGTACAGGCAAAAGAAAAATTGTGACGTGTAGGCTTGACAACACAAGGAAAAGAAAATCAGAAACAAGAGTACCTTTTTGGCTTTCTCTTCCTTTTCAGCCAAATCTTTTCGCCTATCCTTTTCAGAACGCTATAACACAATGTCAAACAGAACGGAACAGACAATCAGCAAGGTTGTGAAGCTGACAACAAAATGAAAAATCAGTGTTAACCAATTTACCAATTTAATGAAGATGTCATCATTATCCTTCTTGTTTGATAGTTGTTGCATGGATTTTAACTCTTTATCAACATCCACTTTCCTTTCCTCAGTTTTAAGTGCCTGCAGCGCTTTTCTCCTTTCTTCCAGCACCTTCTGATACTCTTCAAGTGTCATCTCCTATATATTTTTCAGAAGACGATTGCACAAGATTATTTTAGAGATGCATAAAAAAAGCTCATCATCCAATTAAACAGATGGGTGTGTTTAGATATAAATTTCCTATTCGAAAAAATTCCTTTGGTCAATCGAGTATCTATATTGATTTCAAATTAAGATTCTCCCACTGATAGTCCTGTGAAGTGGCTGCTCGCCTCTCCTATCACCCACAATAGATTACCAAGTGTAGGCTGTCTTCAGGAAAATGAAATATCATCAAATTCCCAATAAAGCATTTCTACGTCGCTAAATGACAATTCAACACGATTGAACCAGCAATGAGATCAGTTCTATAAATGTCTTCAGCGTTCACCCACTAACAACCACACTAGGAAGCCAAACACTTGACTTGAGTCACAAAGCCATTATATCCAAAAGATAGTAAACACTAGAAAATGCAACAACCGAAAAGATGCTACCAAAAATATCGTAAACGGAAAAATCTAAATGTGTATCAACACGGAAAAATATCGTAACTAACTTCGTTAACGAAAAATAGACATATTTGATCTTTTAATTTTATTAATTCAACAAGAGGAGAAAAGATGCTGGCAGCTCCAAATGATCCCAGACAACAATTCATAAACACAAGACCTCAGGCTATTGCATGTATCATCTTTGCCTCAGGCTATCAACTTAAGTAATCCAGTTGAGAGCCTAAAGCATAAGAAAGTCAATTTTCAGATTAATGACTCAATTATTTACCAAAAGAAGACGTTCACCTTATCTTCAGGTTCTTTTCCATCAACTTCATTCGCAGGACTATCCTTGTTGACATCTGTCGCACCCTCCTCTCCTGAGGGCTTGTCAGCACCCAGATTTTTCTCACTTTCACGAATGAATTTCTCAGTCACTCTGTTAAAAGTAAATTTTTTGTTCATAACAAAATGCAGTGTAATTCAAACAAAATGAATTGCACAAAAAATCAAACAGCAAGTTGAAGCAGGCAAGTATATACTAACTGAGCAAATTCATCATTTGGTGGTCCCCAGTTTCCTCGACCAGCTCCTCCACGTTTGGTGGTCTCATCTCTGCACAAAGATGAAGAAAGAGAGAAAGAGTAAACGCTGAATCCTCAAGACATCAAATGCAAGATAATTAACAAAAACAAATGGAAGGCACCCCAATCGTTGTATAAACGAATAAACCTCTCAAAGGCAATATATTTACCCACGTCCAGTTCCACTACGCTGTTCAAATGGCCTACGAGTGCGTTCCCCATGTCCCATTTCTCCATTATTAAAATCACCTTGACGGCCACCACGGAAAGAACCATGTGGTCCACCATAGCCACCACGCTTTTCCATAGGCTTCCCAGTATATGCGTCATCACTAATACCTTGATTGCCAGAAAATCTACTATCACTAAATGACTTCTCATTATTCGCCGAGTCTCTGAAACCACCTCGACTATGCCCAAGTCCACGTCCACCACCTCGGCCGCCTGGCCTGCTACCATGTCCTGCTCCAGACTTTGCCTCCCTCACTACTCAAAAGAATGTTTGAGTAACATGAAAAATAGTAAGAAAAAAAGATGGAAAAAAATGTGAATGACAAATACAAATGACAAAAGATACATTTCTTTCAATTGGTTGTATGACAGGATAACATTGGACCAATATACCAATATGAAGTCATGGACCAAGAAGCGTAATTTAGAATAAATACTATTTACATATTACCTAGTGAAACACAAATGGAAAAACATTTCAAATACCTAGTGACACATAAGAGGGGTATTGTGCAACGCCAATGCTTTGGATGCTGAATGAAAGAAGCATGGTAATATGCACATAAATCAAAATGATTCTTGGGTCTACCCTCTCTGATGCCTTTTGGCTTTGACTTGAGGGTATGATTCCGCAGCAAACTCGACGGTATAAAGGGGACCACTGTTTCAGTGGTATTCTGTGAGCAACCACTTTGTGCATTTATTGCCATTTATTGCCAAAGGTTAGGTCTGTCTCAAATCCATCTGTTTCAGTGGTATTCTGGGAGCAGCCACTTTGTGCATTTATTGCCAAAGGTTAGGTCTGTCTCCTATCCATCCCCCGCCCATACCCCCAATTATTGGGGACTAAATGGGTTATGTTATTGTTGTTATTGTTGTGTAGTGACACATAGGAGGGGTATACTAGTCGAGTTGATCTTCCAGACTTCCATTATCCCCATAAAAAGAATAGGTCCACAACGCCCATATTATTTATTTTCTATATGAGACAATTAGCATCATGAGAAAAATCAAACTGAGATTTAAAAAAAAAAAAAAAAGCCCATGGACAAAAATTAAGGAATCAGATGACCATCGCTGACTGAGATATTCAAAATACTAGTTCCATCGGTAAAATTTCAGTTCAATGTTTTTTCTCACGGCTCAAAAAAATGAAGGTTACAAAGAATCTCACTGGATTGAATGCCCCAAACCCTAGTTCATGCAGTAACATTTTTATAGTCACTTTTCCAAATGGATTATATCAATGAAAATGCTAAACATTATTTGTACATAATAATGCTAACAAAACATAAATGCCAAACAATAGCACCAAAAGAACAAAACACGTTACTTGTCTGAACGATGGTACAATCTAAACATCTGCAGCGCAGAAACAAGACATACTTCACGAATCCCACCAATTCACAGCCCATAAAACAATACGTGGGCGCACAAAATCACAAATTCCCACATTCCATCAATTAAATGTATTATGTATTCTATTCAGTGCAACCTATCATTTCCCATGCAGCCAACCATTTACCGCAAGGGGCTAAGGCTGAAGCTTGAACATATGATTACACCCCTAATATTGATTGGATAATTAACAAAGTTAAAAACTTGGTTTGTTTACACTTTCATCTATTCATAACACTCAACACAAATTCATTTGGGCAAACAATTTCCACAATATTATTTTATACAAGCATTACTCATTCACAAAGCAATACAAAGACCTTTTCAAAATCTCAAAAACTATTTGCCTAAGAACTTCATAGAAACGATTGGTAGTTATATTCTCTAAAATGTGTTCTGAAAGCCTATTCCTAAAATAAACATTTCATTGCCTAACATTCTTGCCGATTTCAAACGAGCTTCAAGTCAAATCACTTACAAACCTAGCTTCATTAGCCTACAGTTATAAATGAATTCAAGACAAAAACAGGAAATTGACAAATTCCCAAAATCAAAATGTTTTCAAGTGACTTATCAGTCAGTTGAAGCTTCTTAAAATGCAGAAAACTACTAGAACTCGAAGCTTATTCATTTTACATTGCAAAATCAGACTGACAACTACAAATTAGACCCAAATGGATTGAGAGATCTCCAGCTTATGTTGGGCTGCCGGAGGGAGTTATATATAAAATAAAATGTGTTCTGAAAAAAACTAATTTGGAATCAGAAACCCAAAATTGCATCGTCTGCCATTCATGCCGATTTCAAAGGAGCTTTAAGCCGAGCAGATTAGGAACCCAGCTTCATTAGCTTAGTATTGTATTGCTAACCTAGTTCAAAAAAAAGTCAGGGACCTAACGAATTCCAAAATAAAATGTCTCCAAGCAACTTATCAGTCAACTCGAGCTTCATTAAATGCAGAACGCAAGTAAAGCTTGCTCGAAGCTTTATTCATTTAACAGCCCAAAATCAGATTTGGAAACTCCAAAT
The DNA here is from genome assembly GCA_022606695.1 of Vaccinium macrocarpon. Taxonomy (NCBI): domain Eukaryota; kingdom Viridiplantae; phylum Streptophyta; class Magnoliopsida; order Ericales; family Ericaceae; genus Vaccinium; species Vaccinium macrocarpon. The sequence continues at coordinate 22,876,829 of CM040179.1, forward strand.
TAGACACGAATGAATTGACAGCTCACCAGCTTGAGCGGGAGGGAGAGGCTTTGCGGGCAACTTGGCCGGCTTGGCGGGCTGAGCCGTAGCCAGGGCCTTCTTCGTCGGTGCGATCTTCTGCTGCTGAGCAGCGATCAATTGCGACGGGTCGTCGTTATCATCGTCGCCCAGCAAATCGAAAGGGTTCACAGTCGCCATTTCAATCCCGAAACGGCAACCAAAAACAATAAGATTTTCGAAAAGGCGACTGCGAAACCCTAGCTCCACTTCACAGCCATCGGTTGATTCAGATTTCGTAGCAGTGGGAAAAAAAAAATCAAGAACAGTCACAGTTGAGAGAGAGAGAGAGAGAGAGAGAGAGAGAGAGAGAGAGAGAGAGCAGGCCGTCACTGCAGACTGGAGGGAGAGTGCGTGCGAAGGTTGTCCAGGTGGAGAGACTTGAGAGGGAGAGAGAGACTAGAGAGGGAGAGATCAGAGACGACTGGGAATCCTAATTTACCATTTACCCGTTTACCCGTTTAGAGCACCTCTGGCCCTTACCTTTTTTTGAACCAAATTCAAAATTTGGGTAAAACCCCCCCCAAAACTCACCAATAGTCATTGCATCAAACCCAAACCAAATTGAGTTCTACACAGATTTTTACCCAAATTAAGGGAGAATGTAACACCCCAAAATTTGGGCACATTAATTACTATTACAAATCATAAATAAGTTTAATTCTTAAACTTCAATACAAATAATAATGTCCTCAAATACTATATAAATAATAACCGGGGTGGTTCTAGGTTGTCGTCTATCCCTGCGCCGGGTCATTCCCCACTCCGGCAACACTGCCTGCTCCATAGGATGGTCTCCACAGTATTGGTCCTGTCCATCTAAATAATCTGACATAATATTTCCGAGTCGCACAGGCAACAATATGGTATTATGCCAAGATTACACAAGTGCAACATCGTGAGCAAAGTCCAGTAGTTTACTATGCTAAACTTCTAAGTAGCAATTCAAGAAAATAAGTGCAAAAAACAGTACATGTAACTTATGAGCAGTAAAACCGTGCAATGCACCATGCATGTCTATACGGATCAGAAAGCATGCGCAGAAAACAGTATCTCATTTTAATATCTTAAAACTATGCCACGTGTCATTTTCTCAAAACAATTCTCATTCAGTTTCTCAAACTTAACTCATTTATCAACAGTTTCCCCAGAAAATCGACTTTTCTCAAATTAGTGCCTTTTTCGGCATTCTTCTTCAAATTTCATATATCTTTCACCACTCAAAAGTTATTGGTCTGGTTACGCCACCTTTCAGCTGATGGTACCAACCTTTTCGCTCAAGGCCCCGGGTATTGTCCATCACCGAACTTAACAGCTTGTTTGCATGGTTCGTCCACCCCGCGACTCACATGACATAGTCTCAGTCGTCTCATATCACTGAACTTAACTCGTCTATTTATGAGGTCCGTTCACCGTGTGTTGTGCTTAGCCCAAACATCCAAGTTCTCTCCGTGAACTGGAAGTGGCGCTCTTGCTGCACTACCATATCAAAACCGTTCCTCCAAGTTCTCTCTGCAAACTTGAGGTGGCAACAAAATCAACTCATCTCATCTTATTTCATCTCATTTTTATTCCTCAAAAATTTAATCTCTCTTATCAAAAATCTCATTTCTATTTCTCATCAATAGTTATTCAATTAACCAAATCCCGTGTCGTAACGTATCGTGTACGTGCTCAATGTCACATGCTCAAATCATGCCCATGCAATATTCCATAATATTTCCTTCAAAAATATACATATTTCCCAATAACATTACCCACATAAAATCATACTTTTTAATACTCCAACTTTCTAAAAAAGAATTGATATTTTCTCATTAATAATTTCTTTTCACATAAAATCATAAAATTAATATTTCCTCAAAGTCATTTCACATAAAATCATGCACTTTAATGCACCAACTCTTTCCCAAAAAAATAATACCTCACAATTTCTCTCAACTTTATTCCTCATCAAAAATTCTCATTTTTCCCCTTTCTCTTGTAAAACTATTTTATTTCTTTTTAAAGAAATAAACTAGTCAACATGCTCTCTCTCTAAAATAATTTACACAAAATTTCTTTTCTAGCAATTTTTTTTTTTTTGCAGAAAATATTAACTCAACTAGTTATGAAAAATTATATTTTATCTCTCTAAAAACATACTTTCATAAAAAAAAAATTTCTTTCTCTTAAAAAAAAATCTACTCTCTTTTTAGAGAATTTAAAACAACTCCACCCATTCCTCTTCTTTTATCAAAAACCACAAACACTCACTAATTATTTAGTAAAACATTTCTAGAATATATTTATTAAAAACTCTCTCTTCATTTTTATTTAGCAAAAAAAAAAAAAAATCACCATACCATCTTACAAAATACCATAAAATAATAGATCTTTCTTTCTAGTAAGAATCAACCCTTCACTAAATAAGGTTATCAACTTATTTATGAAAAATCAAATTAAGCAACAACCAATGGTCAAATAAATTAATACTAACTAGTTCTTCCAAGAAATAATAACAACTAATATTATTAGAACCTTGATTAGAAGCACTCATCTTCTAATCTCTTCTAATCCTAATCACTTTAATCTCATAAAACCACCTTCTAATTTCATGAAGAATCATTCTAATTAGAACCAAATTAAAACTCTTAATCACTTTTCAACATGAAATCCTCTTTCTTAATTACTAAGTAACATGTCTATTAGTCTAACACATGCACAAATTAACCCAATCAAGCTTCATAATCAACTTTAGAAAACTAATTAAAACATTCTAATGAGTCTAGAAATAACTAATTAGAAAGATAGTTTAGTAAACTACCTTGTTTTCCGGGTGTAAACCGGAAGCCGAAAAGCTATCATTTGATGTGGAGGCTCCTTAATCCACCTAGCTCAATTACTAATTAACTTAGTAAGTAGCTAATTAGTACTCTAATAAGTTGGCTAAAAGGTGGTATAAGTGGTTGGTTGGTTGGGAATATAGAGACATACAAATAAGGAAAGCATAAAGTGGTCCAAAAGAACAAAGGTTGATCTATTTATAGCCAAAATGAGAGCCCTCTTTCCTCTCTCAAAACTTTCGGCCTCCCTCTCTCTATGTTGGCCGAACCTCACTCCATGTGGGAGTGTAAATGGTGCACTAAATGTGCACATGGAAAGTACACAAGTGGTTTAAACTTCCACTCTAGGGCCAGACTAGGTTTTAGGCTTCTATGCTTGCAAGTTAAGGAAGAATCTTGGGAAAATACATGGAATCCAACATGGGAAATGGGGTGGGGAAAAATATGCCTCTTATCTTGTAGGTTTTTGCATGGTCACCTTTTTTATGGGGAGTTTTTAGGACCAAATACACACAATGTGCATGTGAAAGCATCTAATAGCTAAGGGTGCTTGACCGACCAGGTGACTAAAAATAAGACGTGTCCCAAGCGTAGGACTCTTGACCAGTGTAGGACAATAAATCCGGAAGTACCGGAGTCAAACCACAGAGACGGCTAACAGTGTTTGACTCAAAGTGTGGAGTTTTACTTAACTGGCTCTTAGGTAGCCACCCCTTGATTTAATGACGTTAATTAACTAAATTACTATGCTAATGTGACTAAATGCAAATTAATAAAGAGAGCACGGCTGAGGGAACCCAGCGTCCGCGACTAGCCTAACCGATATTTACTCGGGCCATAATTACTCTTTTTACTGATTTTAGAATACAAGAAAGGCTTCCTAACAAATGCGCACCACCTGTCATTAGATTCCGTGTGCATTCGAATTCCGGTAATGCCAAGGTTTGTTTGTTAGAAAAGTTTCTAGTTCCCAAAATTGCTTGAAAATTGAATTAATTCGGCACCGAGGTGAAACATTTATTAGTCTAGACGTAGGCGCCTTCGCCCCGCAGCCGCACTCAAGGCGACTACGCACTCATGATTATAATAACTACAGAAATTGAATGAATCCTAGATCTAGACATGCTTGAAAGATTAAATATGAGAATAGCAAATGATACCGTAGATTGCAATGAGAAATCAACTTTATTAGTAATACGAAACACCAAATCCAACGCTGAAATTCTGAAAATCTGGAACAAACTTGAAACGTAGAATACTGAAAGAAAATTGTAGCCGAAGCTTTGGAAAATAATAAAAACTAAGAACAATTCGTGCATCCCCTAATCTAGGTTTTAACAAGAGTATTTATACTTAAAATACGTAACCCTAATGAAAAACGAACGAAATTCTTGAAATATTCTACACGAAGGCCAAAACGACGATGTTCACTGCGCCTGCTAAGCGCTCGGTAGCGCTACCAAGAAATGGGGTAGCGCTACCGCTTCGTTATCTCCGTGCTGACCGGCTGCTCCTCCCGTTGACCGTTGACTCTTAACAAACCGGTAGCGCTACACCACTTGGTGTAGCGCTCCTAATCCTTCTGTTCACTTTTTAGGACCTTTTGTGCCAATCTTGAGTGCTCCAAAGAATCAGTGTAGCGCTCCCGATGGGTTACAATCACTTTTTACGCGAAATCCACTTCAACACTTAACCTCCTCACTCTCGGTCTACATGCATGCCTTACCAACAACTCCGATTAGTGCAAAAACACCTCTTTTTCCTGCGAATTAAGCACAAACACCAAATCCAACCACGTGCACACATTAAATGGAAAATGAGGATTAAATCGCACGTCTAACATGCCAAATCATCCTACTTAGGTGCTCAAAAGCATGCTTTCCACACGCCTATCACATCCCCCAACTTGAGCGTTGCTAGTCCTTAGTAACGAACAAAATGAAAGCAACGAAATAAATACAACGACTCAATAAGGGATACAAGGGTTATGCAACTTGTACAAAATCAAATGAGCAATTTAAACATCATCTCTTTATTACCCACAGCTCGGTCATATGCATGCCCTAACAAAAATCCGAATACTTCCACTCCTCAACAAGGTTTAAGATAGAAAAGCTCTCATGCGCCACAATATCACTCATACTCACTAAAACACTCTACATCCCATGTGAGGCGCCTGGTGATCAACGTGGAATGAACAAAATCACCACGTGCCAGTCAAAACAACGCCGAAATATGCCATGGAAGCTCACAAGTTAAGATACCACACATTCACAACTAAATATAACACATGCATGCAAGAGAGTCAAACGACGTAACTCGGGTCAACTAAGGACTTTTAATCGGCTTGTAACGACCACGGTTTCGAAAGAAAAAGATAACATGCAAAAGGTGACAGCCTATAGAAGTGCATGGACAGTTTACCCAGATTGGTCGCCACCAACACAGATAACACAATCACGATCACACATAACACCAACTAATACATAGCACCACACTAATCAAAACATCACAAATGAAGTTCGACTCAAACCACCGACCCACGTCCTACGGTCACACCACCAATCATAAAACAAACACATAAAATGCCATAGGTTTTGACCCAACCAACACATGAAATAACAAATAACGCTAACACCACCACTCCAACCCATGTCCAACTCCGCGCTCAACACTCCTTCGTGATCACATCCTTGAAATCATAGCTCAAATCCAGCTCAGTTTGCCTCTTAGGGTTCCATAACTTTAGTGAGTTTAGGTTTGGAAGGTTTAGAGGTTAAGGTTTGGATGGAGAAGAAGGAAGAGGGAAAATGAGAATGATGAGGTGGGGAGAGAGAGAGAGAGTGGGGAAGAATTGGATGGTCCCCCTTAACTTGACTGCGTTTTTCTTCTTTTTTTCTTTTTTCCTTTTTTTTCTCTATTCTTTTGTTTCTTTTTTGTTTTCTTCTTTTTCTGGAAAACTTGGAAATTCATAGCAACGGGTCAAAGGGTCAATTGACAGTCTTTCCACCACTCTCTTATCATTAAGATGGGTGAATTTGGGGGGAAAAGGTAATAGATTAAGGTTTAGGGGTTTTTTATTTTTATTTTTATAAACCAAAGACATGGCACCCCAAAAGCAACATTTAAATTTTCGATGCTCATTAAAATGTGCATAGAGTTGGACCACCAAACTGACACACCAACCAAACACCGGTTTCCTAGGTTTGACACAAGGACTGACACGGACTGGTTTAACATGGGATCAATGGGACACATTTAGTGGTTTAATCATGAAAAGATGGCCTTGTTTCATCCCCTAAACACGTCACCAACTCTCACACATGCATATAAAATATTTGATCATGATATGTGGTACAAACGCCTACTATTTTATGCAAGTGCAAAAAGTGAAGAACAATGAAACATGGGATGCTTTAAGGACATACTGTGCACAACGTGGGAACACCTACTCAAACTTGCTTATGGTGCGGAAAATACTCAAACATGGATGTCAGATATATGCATGTGAACAAGTTAAACATGCAAACATTGAGACAAAAATCTAGCATGCTCACCTAACTCATACAAACAAGCATAACGATCGTATCCACACACTAAAAAATTAACCAAAAATTTAAAAATGACCCCTAACCTACTAACAACGCTCAAAACAAAAATACGTGTACAAAGTACACCCCTTCCCCCAACTTGAAAATTACTCTGTCCTCAGAACATGAAGACAAACATAGAAATATAAGAACAAGGGAAAGAGATGGACCATCGGATGGCAGCCAACCATCATGACCCCGGCCGATGTATGGGGAATTTGCTATCACTGTTGCGTTTCGTCATCAGAACTACTTCTAGGATCCGCTCCTTCGGACTTGATGAGGTCCATAGCTAGTCACACAGAGCGGCGCCGAAGCTTTATAGGACTGACAACCGCCACATTTCGTGGCACACCTGCTCGAGATTCCTGAATGCCGCACTCACTCCGGCGGTGAGGCCCAAACTACCAAGGTTGGTGTGGTAGCATGCTCGTCTTGCAAAAGACTTAAGAACCAACTACCTACTAGGCAACAAATGACGTCAGTACCGCCCGCTAGTGAAAGCCGGGCCACCACAGATAAAGAAAGCAATTAAAGAACACAACCAGACCTTCACGCAATTTCACGTGTCATACTTTTCTCCCCATCCCCCAACTTGAATTGAATAGTGGGTGGCTATACAAGACCATCATGATGTTTTCGTGTTTTTTTAATTAATTTTAATTGTGAGAGAGAGAGAGAGAGAGAGAGAGAGAGAGAGAGAGAGAGAGAGAGATCTTTGAAACGTGGAATTCAAAAATTAATCAAATCCACATAGATGAATCCCATGAATGCACCACCCCATGCCAAGCTTTGCACTAAAAATTGAACTCGGCCAGACCACAAGAAAAGATACTTCGAGTAAAACAATTGACGAATTGTTTTAAGAAATTGAAGTGCCTCTAAGTGCTTAAGTGAAACCAAATTAATTTTCGAGTTGTGGACATAATTTGCGATAGAAGGAAGATAAACAAAATCGTAATCATCAACACCAAGAAAATCAATATGTTCCACTACCGTCGACTTCGACTCTTCTACCAAAACCTCCTCCACTAAGATTGGTTTCTCAAATAATTCCTCCTCAACAAAGTCTTGGTCCCAAAAAATAAGAGACTCATTCTCAAACCCATATTGCCTATCTTGCTCATCCATTAAAGACTGCAAATAATCAATCTCAGCGTCCCACTCATTAGCAGTGGGAGATTTTTCTATTTGACCATCACACGGAGGGCAGTGAACTCCTCGTTCTCTAGACTCATATGAACATAAAAGGGAAACGTAGGCAGCGCGGATCAACAGTGGGAGATACATGAGAATGGTTTCAACCTTTTCATGAGACTCAAGGGGGAAACATTGAGCAGTTAGCTCCGCGTTCGCTCCCAACTCAGAAAGTTTAAACAAACCATCATCAACCCCACCCTCAATGACAAGTGAGTCAACTTCCTCTTCTCTCTTTACCCTAGCAGTAAGGTCCTCATCCCCTCTAAATTCAGAGGACTGTGGTAAGACTAAGTCAACCTCTTCTATATCGTTAGATAAACCTATTTCCTCTTCCTTAGGAGTAAACTCCTCACTCCCTCCAAACTCGGAGGAGCTTTCAGACCACGAGTCAAAATCCTCCATACGATCATCAACCCGTCCCTCAATGAGAAATGGATCACCTTCCTCGCTTCTATTGACTTGGGGCAGAGAAGGAAATGTCTCCCAGTCCTATTGGATTCGTCCCACTGCCTTTGTGAGTTGAGTCAACTGGGACCTAAGGTTCCCAATTGCTTGGGTGGTTTCCGCGGTGAAGGTCATCTGCGATCGCACAAAAGTCTGTACCCTCTCCTCAAGCTTCTCATCATGAGGGGGATAAGTCAGCTCTGGGGGTCGGCTAGTAGAATAAGGATCAAACCCTTGCTGGTCTTGGAAAAGGGAGCCAAATTGGGTCATGTGGTCATGGGCAGGTTCGAACGACTATATTTCTTGCAAAGGCAAAGGCAGTGCCTGTGGTGGCACTGGGGGTTCGGAACACCACCATGAAAAAGATGGGTGGTGGGACCACCCTAGGTTGTACGTATTTGGATATGGATCCCACCGCTGATTAATAACACTCACCTTAGCCTGATTATTACAATAAGCATCCTTGAGTGCATAAAAAGCGGAGCAGGTATAAATAGAATGCCCCTAACACTCACACATCTCATAAAATTCTTCCATTCTCACCTCATTCACCTAGTTGTTTCCTTATTACTTTATTTATTTTTTTATTTTATTATTTTTTTGACTCGACTCAAGACACAAAATACTTACCACTCGACTGACTCTAGATGACTCAACCTAGAAACAAAAAGATGCTAAAAAACACAAAAGATGCTAAAAAACACAAAAGACACTAAAACTCACACTCTTGAACACACGTCGCCGTCCCCGGCAATGGCGCCAAAAATGCTTGACCGACCAGGTGACTAAAAATAAGACGTGTCCTAAGCGTCGGACTTTTGACCAGTGTAGCACAATAAATCCGGAAGTACCGGAGTCGAACTACAGAGACGGCTAACGGTGTTTGACTCAAAGTGTGGAGTTTTAGTTTAACTGGCTCTTAGGTAGCCACCCCTTGATTTAATGACATTAATTAACTAAATTACTATGCTAATGTGACTTAATGCAAATTAATAAAGAGAGCACGGTTGAGGGAACCCAGCGTCCGCGACTAGCCTAACCGATATTTACTCGGGCCATAATTACTCTTTTTACTGATTTTAGAATACAAGAAAGGCTTCCTAACAAATGCGCACCACCTGTCACTAGATTCCGTGTGCATTCGAATTCCGGTAATGCCTGGGTTTGTTTGTTAGAAAAGTTTCTAGTTCCCAAAATTGCTTGAAAATTGAATTAATTCGGCATCGAGGTGAAACATTGATTAGTCTAGACGTAGGCGCCTTCGCCCCGCAGCCGCACTCAAGGCGACTACTCACTCATGATTATAATAACTACAGAAATTGAATGAATCCTAGATCTAGACATGCTTGAAAGATTAAATATGAGAATAGCAAACGATACCGTAGATTGCAATGAGAAATCAACTTTATTAGTAATACGAAACACCAAATCCAACGCTGAAATTCTGAAAATCTGGAACAAACTTGAAACGTAGAATACTGAAAGAAAATTGTAGCCGAAGCTTTGGAAAATAATAAAAACTAAGAACAATTCGTGCATCCCCTAATCTAGGTTTTAACAAGAGTATTTATACTTAAAATACGTAACCCTAATGAAAAACAAACGAAATTCTGGAAATATTCTACGCGAAGGCCAAAACGACGATGTTCACTGCGCCTGCTAAGCGCTCGATAGCGCTACCAAGAAATGGGGTAGCGCTACCGCTTCGTTATCTCCGTGCTGACCGGCTGCTCCTCCCGTTGACCGTTGACTCTTAACAAACCGGTAGCGCTACACCACTTTTGGTGTAGCGCTCCTAATCCTTCTGTTCACTTTTTAGGACCTTTTGTGCCAATCTTGAGCGCTCCAAAGAATCAGTGTAGCGCTCCCGATGGGTTACAATCACTTTTTACGCAAAATCCACTTCAACACTTAACCTCTTCACTCTCGGTCTACATGCATGCCTTACCAACAACTCCGACTAGTGAAAAAACACCTCTTTTTCCTGCGAATTAAGCACAAACACCAAATCCAACCACGTGCACACATTAAATGGAAAATGAGGATTAAATCGCACGTCTAACATGCCAAATCATCCTACTTAGGTGCTCAAAAACAAGCTTTCCATGCGCCTATCAAAGGGGTAGTCTTAGAGGGCTAAAAAGTAGGAGAATATTCTTCCCTAAAACATGGAAGCATGTTTCATGGAGACGTGGAGTGCAAGGTCAAGCATAATAGGTCTAGGTTGTGTAGATTGTACTCAAATGCATGTATTGTGTGGGTATGTATAGGTCACTCCAAAAATAACAAGGCTTGTTCTAACTAGTTTTGTGTTCAAAACCTTAGCTTGGGAAACTTTCCTTAACCCTCCACATGCTTGTTCAAGTGTATAAGCTTTTAAACCTTGCATGTGCAAAGTACACTTGCACAAACATAGTCTACTCTCTCTCTCTCTCTCTCTCTCTCTCTCTCTCTCTCGGTATCTCTCTCTCTCCCTGTGGCTCTCCCTCTCCCTCTCTCTCTCTCTAACTTGGTCAACATACCAAGTTTCAAGGTGGGGAGGTGACAAGGCCTATGACGTACCGATGTAGTTGGATGGAGTAAAGGTGGTGGTTGGGTAAGTCTCGGGTATTAAACATGGTCTCCGAGTACTACGGTAGTGTAACAGATGTGTTACTCGGTCTCGTACGCGCATATACATGGCTAGAATTCTATTTATTCGAATTAAAAGAATTAAATAATGTTTTAATATAAAAATATTCAAATAAACTGAAATTAAAAATAAATAATTAAACTTTTAAATGAAATTTTTATTTACGAAAATCCAGGTCGTTACAGAGAACCAAATTTCAAAGAGCTACTTTTTGGTGGTAGGTGGTGGTGCTAGTTTTTGGGCAACGGTGGTGTTGGTTTTTGGGCGACGACGGTGTTGATCGGCGACTGGTGGTGGTCGACACTAGTAGTGGTAATTGTCGTCGGCGGCGTCGCTGGTGGAGATCAGAGAGGTGGTTTGTCATTGTCGTCAACGTGGGTCAACGCTGGTGGATCGACACTGGTGTGGCGGCAACAGATCTGGGATGTAAGATCTGTGGTCTATGGTGGTGGCTGTGGCGATGGTCTACGGTGGTGGATATGGTGGTGGTCTACAGTGTTGGAGAGAGGAGAATGGGGGAGAAATTGTTTTTGTTTTTTTTTAAAGCCACATTTGAGTAAAAATGTTGTTGATGACTGGAGAGAGTGTACCCAAATCAAGCTTTTTACTCAAATTTAAGTGAAAATTTGGTTATGAGTTTGGTTCAAGGCTGGAGTTGCTCTTACACATTAACATTTGGATAGATGGAAAGAGGACCAGGGGAGCTGTTGTGCAGCTTGGTGTTGCACAACGTATTGTGCATGTTTTGCGGCAATGGTCCAATGATTGGAAACATTTACTACCTAGAGCTCATCTAGTAAAAATAAGTGTGCCAAAATTAACTTAGCAATAATGAGTTTTAGTGGTTTGATTTAGTGATTCAAATTCATTTTGGATCCATTCTTTTTAAGATAATACTGTGCTGATGAGGTACTTAATGATATTTGAACGAATTGATCTTTGACACACTTTTTCTACCTGACGAGCTCTACATAGTGAATATTTCCGGAGTGCCGCCACCACGCCTGCATGGCACCTCCCCCTTGTCCATGGAAAGAAATGTGGAGATAAAAGAAAAAGAGTCCTTTCTTGCCAAATCTCACATATTTGTGAGAAACAGATGAGGCCAATTAAAATAAAATTAATCAAATCATGGTCCTAAATTCCTCATCTACTTATATTCTCATCCATGACATTAGTTGACTTCATGCTTACATCTTCTAATTATTTCGTCTGTCCGCCTTTATTGGTCTATTTTTAAAATGTGTTATTTTTTTTATTACAAATATTTTTCATTTTATAATAATTTTATGATTTTGCGAAATTATATAAAAAAATTAATTAAAATTTATCAAACAAAATCCATATTAAATATGTTTCGAAATCCATATTAAACTATATAAGCATTAAAAAAATAGATTTCAAAAATAGACCAACAAAGATGAATGAAAGGAATATATGATGAGCCCAATTTACCGCTTACCAATTGTTTTGCGTCTATGGTAAATTTGCGTTTATGATAAATTATTTTATTCCTTTAATTTTTCATCTTCCCATATAGTGAATTTATTGTATCCAATAGATTTATCCCTCACCTATAGAATAAATTTATCTTTTTTAACCTTGCATTTGTTAACGATAAATTTGTCTGTAGCCTTCTTTATGATAAATTTTAAACAGTAAAGTTACCATAAACTTAATCCTACAGAGAAAACAAAAAACCTGATGGTTTCTTGCGGACTCGAATCCAACAAGTCCCTCTTTGCCTTTCGTAAACCAATTTGAGAAACAGGCAAGGGGAGAAGTAAACAAACAAGATGAGGGACAAACAATTGACACCTAAATATACATGCATCATGTCCATACTCCATTCATATCCATATTCTTAAATATTATCCTAGAAGCAAAATGAAGAACAAAGTACTTTTTACCCCTCCTCTATACAGTTGATATTTCATTGTGCGTGAATCTCAAGCCGACGATTTGGATGTCAATTCGTCGTTACTGGAAAAGCCACTGTGGTTCCCTTCCATTGATAGTGATGAGAAGAAAGCTTCACTTGGTTTTTTTGAGGCCAATAGTTCTGCAATGATAAAAATGTTCAGGAAAGAGGCTACACAACTCAACAAATGCTATGGTTCAGTCGTAGGACGTGCATACATCTGCCGCAAAAGAAAACTTGGTCATGATCTTTCATTCTCTGAGTATTTTGCTGAAGATCCAAGTCATCCACCTTTAGTATTTGGGCAATGCTTCCAAATGAGACGTGAGTTATCTATGCCATTGTAGAACATTGTCTTATTTTGTTCAAAAGCAAGATGCATGTCAGGTTGGATTGTCCTCATTACAAAAGATGACATATTCAATTAAAATGCTTACTTATGGACTACCATCATATGGAGTTGATGATCACATTAAAATAGGAAAAAGCACTGCAATTTTAAGCTTCAAGACTTTTTGTTGGTCCATTATTGAAATATTCGGATCTGATTATGTAAGACCACCAAATGCAAATGATATTAGTAAATTACTAGCTACGGGGGAGGCACGTGGATTTCCTGGGATGTTGGGAAGCTTGGGTTGCATGCATTGGGAGTGGAAGAATTGTCCAAAGGCATGGCATGGGCAATATAGTGGTCATGTTAAAAAACCTACAATAAACCCCAAGGTCGTTGCTTCTCAAGATTTGTGGATTTGGCATGCATTTTTTGGAATGCTAGGGTCTCACAATGATCTCAATGTTTGATCATTCTCATTTGTTTGATGAGCTGGCTAATTACTCCATCAATGGGCACCCCTACAATCTTAGATATTATCTCACCGATGGTATATATCCTCCATGGGCAACAATTGTCTAGACCATTTCTTCTCCTTAAGGACTAAAGAAGCAACACTTTGCTAAGATGCAAGAGGAGCCAAGAAAATATGTGGAGCGCGCTTTTGGGGTTCTTAAATCTCATTTTGCAATTGTAGGCGGGCTTGCATGATTTTGGGATCCTAAATTCCTTGGAGAAATTATGAAGACTTGCATTATTTTGGACAATATGATCGTTGAAGATAAACGAGATGTCCATACTAATTTCTCTTATGACACAGTGGAACGAAATGAGCCAGTGGAACTTTTGCAAGAGCATAACAATGACTTTGAGTCCTTCATGTCTCATCATGTACAAATTAGTGTAAGTTGCTAATGTATGACTTTGAGCATAACAATAACAATGACAGTGTTATTTGTGTACTTGCAATATTTTGGGGGCATTTAGTGTAAGTTGCTAATGTATGAATCTACCTGTGGAGGAATCTTTTGCTAAATGTGAATTTGCCTTCTGGTAAGTTCCATGGAGAACATAGGAGTGTGATATGCAGATGCTAATCCAACATTCCAACTATAATTCTGAGTATGTAGATTTTTTTCCTGGGCATTTGTTATGTTTGTCATTCCAACTAGAATTTTTACCAAACAAGGTACAATGCTATTTGAACAATTAGTCAAGTTTTTTTGGCTTCCAAATAAGAAATGCCTCATACACCCGTGTCATAAAGCAGAACACACATACACTTAACAAAAAAAAAACAACTCAGAATTGAACACTTTTGTAGCAGCTTTTCTTGAGCTACAAATTCAAATTTCAACACTAAGAACATTAACTTGATAACTTGATTTCAACACAAAGAGCTACAAAATTCAAATTTCAACACTAAGAAGTTATCTTAATAACCTGATTTCAACACCAAGAGATACAAATCTAGATTTCAACATAGAAATGAAAGATGAAATTACTAAAGTTCTGCTTGCATGCTTAGTTAATGTATGAATAGTTAATACGAAAAACAGTAGGTTTAAAATACACATGTTAATTGAAATACTAAAATCCTCTTCAAGCAATGGTTTCGCATTGAAGTCCCTCATAGTAGGCTTTCTGTATAGGATTCAACATAGACATATCTATTGACATAATTGCATGATCCACTTTCCTTTGTTCCCTTTCATTCGTCATTGCCAACTGCCAAGTAATGTAGTTGCACCTCCCTAGCCTCGGCCTTCTTTTGATGATCAATAGCCTTTTCTTGATCTCGTTCAATACCACGAGAGGACATACTCATCAAGGCTTCAAAAATTTTGGTTTGGTTGGTTGCCATTTCATCTTGCTTATCATCATTGATTACTTTCTTCCTTGTCTTCTTTTTCTCACCCTTTGTACCTATTGGTCATTTCTACATCTCTGGGGATGTTTGTTGGTCCAAATCTACATCGATTTCGCACAATGTTGGAGCAGTTAGAGTCGAGGATGATGTTTGGGCATATAAGTTACAGAAAATATCCTATTGTGGACGGTCAATCCACGCGGCTAGCGTATGGATAGGAGATGAAAAAAATGAAAAGAAATGAATGGAGTTGCCACCCGGGATTTATTTAGAAAATAATTTTGGTACCTGAGAAAAAGTTGAAAATAATGACTCTTATGCCGTTTTGGAAAAGGTTTAGTCTGCGAAAAGATTCTTTTGGGTTCAGAAGCCAAGTTACGATTGGGAAAGGTTTTGTTAAAAAGCATCCCGCTCACCTAGACAATTTCCAGTCTCTACTAAATAGTTGTGGGATTTTTAGAAAATATTTTATTGCAAAACTTTTTAACAAAAATATATAAACATGAACAATAATAATGAGCAAGTAATTTACAGGATCATAACAAGAATAAAATGAAATACATGAGCTTGATGATAAATAAAAGAAACCTGGGGGAGAATGACATAATATCAACGGCTTAAGACCATATAACACCCAAAACAGAGCATGATTTTGATGAAAACAGGGGAGGGACCTAAACTTTCAAAAGTTAGCTGCTCGGCCATTCCATGTTGGCCGCTTGGCCAACCTTCTTTTGTTTTTTGAAAACTTTACGGACCGAGACAACGCCTTTGAAAATCTTTCTTTTGGAGAGAGATGGGTTTTTTTGACCTCAAAACAAACTTGGAGAATGGATTTTGAGTAAGTTGTACCCCCGGTGAGGTCGTATCGTGCGATAATGGAGGATACCGCCCGATACGGACCCGCAAGGGTGGATTTTGCTTGAAACAAGGCTATTCCAACCCGGGGATAATTACGGGAATCATCCCGAGTTCGGAATAACTCCCCTCATAATGCTGGAAAATCGATTAAACGAGCGGCGTTGTACCTTTTCGGAACGAAACGATCGAACTGTGAGAGTTTTCGGTTCCTTTAGGAAAATCTCAGGTGAAGGGAATGAGAGAGAGGGAATAAGGAGAAATGTTTTGATGGTGATCGGAAATTTGAGAGGTGGTGGCTTGGGCAAAGTTTCACGGTTTTGAACGATGGATTTCGGTCTCTTCTCTCTTGATTTTTCATCGGGTCTTTTTTGGAGGAGCGGAGGAGTTTATATAGCCGTGGAGGGGGAGGGAAAATGATGAAGAAAATCTTCCGAAAGATTTTTGCGATGATGATATTCCCTGCACTGGGGAATATATTTGTCTGTGAAGAATCTTTGCAAAACCAGTTGTCCGATTTGGCAATTGAGATTGGCCGCCCAGCCAATCATGTAACCGCCCGACCAACAAGTTTAGCCGCCCAGCCAACCTGAGGGAAACTGGACCGCTGGGCTAAACTTATTAATTTATTGATTTTTTGTTGAGCTCTGATTGATCGTTTCGAGGTAACCATGCGTGTTCATTTCATCATAGAGGATGCACTTGGATTAAAATTGGAGTGTCTACAGTCGCCCCCTTTTGACGTGGCTTAGCCATCATTCTGTGATGTAAGTCACGTCAAAGATATAGACGTCCCAATTTTGATCTTCCTAGTGCAAAAAATAAGTAAATTGAACAAAAACTCATAGAAAAAATATGGTCGCACTTAGAGCTTCCTACGTACCCTGTTAGCAAGGATCAGACCAACCATATAGTTCTTCGGTGTTACTGAATGAAAATTTAAACAAGCACCTCTTGGGGTTTAAAAGCTTGAAATTCCACTGGGGACTTTAAAAAACTTAATATGATTTTATTTTTTTGGAAAAATCACATAAGCACTTTTGGGGGGTTTTGAAAACTGGAATTGTTGCTGGGGACTTTAAAAATTAAATATGATTTTGTTTTCCTGGGAAAATCATATAAGCACCTCTGGGGGTATTTGAAAACTGGAATTGCCACTGGGGACTTTTAAAAATGAAATATGATTTTGTTTTTTTTTGAAAAATCATATAAGCACCTCTGGGGGTTTTTGGAAACTGGAATTGCCGTTGGGGACTTTTAAAAATGAAATATGATTTTATTTTCTTGGAAAAATCATATAAGTACCTTTGAGGATTTTTGAAAACTGGAATTGCCGCTGAGGGCATCGAAAACTGAATATGATTTTATTTTCCTGGAAAAAATCATATAAGCACCACTGGGGTTTTTTGAAAACTGGAATTGCTGCTAAGGGCATTGAAAACTAAATATGATTTTATTTTCATGGAAAAAATCATATAAGCACCACTGGGGTTTTTTGAAAACTAGAATTGCCGTTGAGGGCATTGAAAATTGAATATGATTTTATTTTCCTGGAAAAATCATATAAGCACCACTAGGGGTTGAAAACACGAAGAGTACCTTAGACAGGGGGCGTAATGCAATTTTTGCCATAAGAGAAAGGGAGAGCCGCACGGGTTTGAATGTTAGCTGCTCGGCCAGCGTTTTAATTTTGGGACAAAACATAAACTGTTGCGCCCTTTGAAATTTCATTCCTTGTGTTCAAAAATTAGAAACGGTTTCTATGGAGAAACTCCTCTCTTCACCCGATTACTTCTTCCTTCGAAGATTTTCTTCAAAAATTCTTTAAGATGCAAGATCGAAATTTTGGTCACTGTGAAACCCGACTTCCATGATAGATATTCCAACCGACGGTGGTGGTTTGACGCCGTCCAGTGAGAGAACACCATCGCTAGTGCATGTAGAGTAGACAGCGGGGGCCGTGTCATCTGGTGGTGGTTCAGCTTTGTTGATTTCGAGTGGGAGCACCATGGCCGAAGTCAACCCAATACACGAGGAGGGCCTTGTGGCCTTGATTAATGAACAAGCCCACTGTGCAGCCAAATTTGGGCGAGAGGAGGTCTCCACTGTCATGCATGAAGGTGGGACACACTTGCATAGTTTTAGAGTCGATCAGGCAGAGACCCATGGGGGTCCGGTGAGCTCACGGGAGGAGATGGGCACAGGCCGGAGAGCACGGCGCCAGGTGAGGGTGGTGTAGCCATGGAGGTTGACCCTTTGGTTGGTGATGTTGGTGCTCAGAGCAGTTCTACACCAATGGGCATGGGTATTTTAGGTACAGGTATCCTCTCTCCTGATGTTGAGATGCATGTTGCTGGTATAGATGTTTTTCCTTACTCAAGAGTTGTCCAAGGAGAGGTGGGTGGTGAGGCTTTGGTCCCTCTGGAAGTTAGGAGTGTTGTATTAGAGACACCTACTAGGCTTGTGATGTTTTTCCTTTCACTTTAGGTTCGGAGAGATGACGATCACCCCGCTGGACTTTGCAGCGATCACTGATTTGAGGGTTTGTGGTGATCTGATCCCGTTTGACTCAGGCTTGTACTTAGATCGTGTGGTGATATGACACTTTCTGGGGAGAGATATGGGGATGAGCTATCCGTGTGGTGTGACCATTTGCCAACTATTTAGGACCATGAGCCAGGGTCAGCTGAGGAGGCTTGTTAGATGGCCAGGGCTTACTTGTTGTACCTTTTCAGCTTGGCTCTATTTTTTGGCAGAAAGGGCCATGTTGACCTTAGTTGGTTACTAGCTTTGGCCAACTTGGAGATGGTTAACAGGTTTGACTAGGGTGGTGCGACTTTGTGCACCTTGTATGTTTTCTTGGGTTCTGTCGTCCGTGGGAAGGGGACCAAGCTTGGTGGTTATTGGAGGGTCCTTGAGGTAATGTTTTTGACTTTCTTTTTGCTCTGCATACCATATGACTATATCATGCACTGTTGTTTTCACCCTTGTTCTGATAACTTGGCTTGCAGATGTGGGCTTATGAAGTCTTGGGAGTATCAGCTCCTGAAAATTCTCACCCGAACAAGGATGTATTCCCGCGTGTAGAGAAGTTGGCACAATAGTATATGGGGAAGGGCACACTCAAGGGTGATCTTAAGGGTTTCCGCCTTTTCCTTGACCAGAGCACGGGTGCCGTAGTTTGACTTTTATCCTTTTAAGATTCCTTTCAAATTCTCTTGATTTCTGCAATGACCCTTATGAATATGACTTGAAACTTGCTGAAGGTTCGTTGGAATGCATGGGGTAGGTGGTGTAAACCTTATTTGACTCAGAGCAAGGAGATGACAGGGGACGTGTGGTGTTGGAGTCCCCGTATGGCTGGCAGTGGTACTTGGGTGAGAGGGTGTTACATCAGTCTCTAGGGATAGACTTCTTCAGAGTGTCGGGCCCGCTCCCTCCGTGGGTTCAGAGGACCCATGAGTACACAGTGGCTGAGGTGGAGGCATATACTGTTCTGGACGTGCAGCTGGTTTTTGACCCCTCCTTGGACTATGCTGGTTATGTGAGGGGTACATTGGCCTATTCTTTAGGTATGGAGCATCGTTTAGCTGAGCCAGTGCCTACAATAACAGCTTTTTTGCCTGTGTTGAGAAGAGAGATATATGTCACGATGGTAGATGGCGACATGGAGGTTATGGATGTTCCTGCGGTGACCGAATCTGTGACTCTTGCAACTACTTAGGTATCCTGAAAAGATAGAAAAGAATTAGTTAAATTTCATTTCTAATTTGAATGTTTATGTGTATTACCTACTAATGCTTTTCATTCTTTCTTGCAGATTCTAGTTGAGTGGGTCACGTCTCAGGTCTAGATGATACGTGACTTAGAGGCTTTAGTTCATCGCTTCATGCTGGGTGACAGACCTGAGGTGCGACTCCAACCTGAGCCTGGCGTGGTGCAGAATCCCGGTGGTGGAGACGATGATTGATGTGATGACAGAGATGGTGGAGATGATGGAGTTGGTGGCAGACGTGGTGGTGGAGCTGGCCGAGGAGGTGGCCGTGGTGCTGGAGATGGTCGTGGTACTAGAGGTAGCCACAGGGGTAGCAGAGCAGGAGGGAGTCGTAGAGACTGTAGTTGCCATAGGCGTAGGCGTGCCCATGGAGTTCCTGTTAGTAGTGAGACTGAACAGGTATCCTTTTGTATTCTATCTTGAAATTTGAATGCTTTGACTGTTTACCAACACATTCTTTCCTTTTTGTGCAAGATATACCTCCCCCTTCGCCGCCTTGCATGAGGCCTTTGATGAAGTATGTTAGCAGAGCTCGGAGGCATGCCCCACTTGTAGTCTTGCCATCTGGTAGGGTGTTGTGGTCTTCAGTTGAAAGGCTGGGAGAAGGTGTTCCCGAGAGTTCGGCACTTGAGTCGCGGTGGGTTCTGCGAGGGAGAAAGAGCAGCAGCAGTAGTGATAGTGGTGGTGGTAGTGACAATAGTGGCAGCAGTGTGGATGACCATGCGGACCACCCGAGCACACCTGATGAGTACCAACACTTAGCGGTGGGCCATCGCTGGGATTTCAAGAGACGTTGCACTAGTTCTTAGGATGAGCCTGTGTGCTTGGTTTTGATTTGAGCACTTGTTTGCCCATGTTTTGCTTTATTTTTTATTTGTTGGATATGGCTAGCATGCCGAGGTAGCTTCTGATGTTGGGCCCATTCTGCCCATCCATTGATGGATATACTTTTACCTTCCTGTCATGGATGCCATTTGGTTTTTATATATTGAACATGTTTGTTATGCTTTAGAATGATTCGCATTGGCAAAATTTTGAGTTTTAAAGTCCAGTTTTGCATACACATGCTTTGAGGGTGATTGGAAATTGACAATATGTGACACATGCCTCTGGGATATGAAAAGATGTGACTTTAGATTGAAATTTAGAGAATGACACATGGAAATACAAACTGACTCATTAAGCAAGAAAACTAGGTTTTTATGGGCATAATGTGATCCATTGCGTCTAAAACTCTGAATTTACATGACACGCGACTAACGAGATCCCTAACAAATTACAAATGCACGCTGTAAGTTTCTTGAATGAATGAAATAGAGATATTGACACTCAGACATGTTTCAATCCACCAATACTCCTTGTTCGGTTGATTTCAGGCTTGAGTATCTCCAGGCTTCAAACTTTTGCATGGACTACACCAAATAACCTCGTGTGATCCTTGTGAATGCTTGGCATTGCTTGTCAAAGTTGTTGATACAAAAGAAACACCATAAGAATCTTCCGCTCATCGGTTCTTCGGTGTATCCGGAATTTCGGAGTTTCCGTTTATCAAAATGTGATCAAAATTGTCAAGCGACTGCCCCAACAACTTTCAAATGCCCATTGCAGCTTGTTTGCACAAGAAAGTGGTGAAAACATGTTTGGAACAAGTTCTGACGTTGAAAATAGAGTTTCATTTCTGGTCTGCCAGAGTTGGCCGATCGACCAAAATAGTTAGCCATGCGGCTAGTTTTGTTGTCCGCCCGGCTCTTTTATGAATCTGCCAAGTTTGTAACTTTCTGGCAGGCTTCTGGGTTTCTGCATGGTCTTTTGTTGACCTCTAGGTATCTCTCAATGCTGAGGTTTTCCAGTATACTAATTCAAAGATGCTTTCCAAATTATGAACGACTTTCCCATTATCCAATGTGGCACGCTTCCCAAGGTGATCCATTATTCAAAATTTTCAACTTTTGTGCAATCTTTCATGCTCGTATAGCATAAATGGAGTCTCCTCACAGCTTCTTTATGCTCTCACAACCAAAAGCCTCATTTCCTCCATCTCTCTAAAATGACCATGAGTCTTTCGGTTTTGGTTCGACCTTGGCTTGATAAACTTGATGGCCTTGTGTGGCTTAACTTTCAAGGTCACCGGATGGCCTCACTACGTTATATCTGGGATGTAACTATCCGTCCTTAGCTTTTGCATGCCGCAGTTCAATTCTGGGACCCGGAGGAGCATGTGTTCTGTTTCGGCCTTCACAAGCTATGCCCCACTGTGGAGGAATTTCATGCATATCTGGGTGAATTTGGTTTGGAGACACCAGTCATACCTCCGCATGGGGTAAACTTCACTAGTGTATTATCTACCAAGCTTGGGATGAGCAATAAAATGGCGAAATCCATGCTCCAAGGTGGCGTCATCAACATTCCGTGCATCATTGAACAGTTCCGTCCTGAAGGCTTCGCACTATCCCTCTGCTTGCTTGCTGGTTTCTTGTTTGTCAGGCTTGACGGACAGGCATGTGAGCTCGTCACTAGTTGGTGTTGCCATGCAAATCGAAGAGCGCAAAGACGTGGCTCCAATGGTTTTGGCTGAAAGTTTGATGGGACTGGATGGAGTTCATGCCGGTGACACCAATATCTTTGAGGGTAGTGCTTTGCTCTTACAGGTAGGCTTCTCAGTCAGCTCTCATTTTTTCTATTTTTCTCACTTTCTCATTTTACCTCAATGCTCGAGTTAAGGATGTCTACGGTTTCTTACTTGTTTTCTCGCTCTCACACAAATATGGCTATGTGACAAGGCTAATCTGCTGGAACCTGTGCCAAGGAGGCGGATTCATGAAACACGAGGGTTTATTTAGAGGGATTTCTTGGAAGTCTTCGATGATGTGCAAGGCTGGTTTAGAGTGCTTTTCCAGCTTATAGAAGAGGTAATTACTTGGCGCTTGACTTGGCTTGACACTCCAGCTATGTCTGTGACTAACATGGGGCATCAGCGGATGGTCTTGGTTGGCTTGACTTGTTGGACTTTCTACATTCCCAAGGACATTCTTCGTTAGTTTGGTGTTTGTCAAACAATACCATCAAAGGACTTTGTTATGCCAAATCTCAACTTTACCACAATCAAAGCTTACCAAAACACTTGGAAGGAGCAGGTGACCATTCCAAAAGAGCAGTATCCGAGTGTCAATCTTTCATATCGTTATGTGAGATGGTTGATAAAAGACACTGAAGCAAGGGAACATGGAAGCCAAAGTTGACTTTAAAACTCGATCTTAATGTGCCTGAAATAAATTGTTTAGATCCACGACATGTTCCATGTGGGACCATGCTATGTTGTTTGCTTTTGTGTTCTAAAAGTTTCATGCTCAGCCATATAATCCAAGAAGTTTATTTGAATAAAGATGAATTACGAAGGTTCGCATTTTGATTGGTGTGCAATGGTTATAAACCAACTCAAAGAGATATTTTTCTTGAAAGATGACTACCGGTCCTCAAGGTGAGGATGCCTACATATCCTTTTTACAGGAATCAGGCCATGACGTAGTTCAAAAGTACAAATTTGGTTAGGGTTCACTCGGGTATTGACACTCTCCTTTTGTGCTCTAAGTTTTGCCTACCACCGCACTTTCAGGTTTTCAATCTAGTGATCTTGTTTGACTAATTTGCCTTAACTTTTGCCTAAATCACCCGATGTGGGTTTTTGACTTAGCAGGCTTGCTCTATATTTGCTTGGCACTGTCCGCCATGTAGATTTTAGTCCAGCGAGCTTCTCTCAGGGGTAGTACCTCTTGAGTTGATCCATGTTGACCAAAGTGGAGAATTCATTGTCGTCAAGATCAATGAGTTGAGTTGCGCCTCCGGACAAGATTTTCTTGATGACATACGGACCTGCCCATTTCGATAAAAACTTCCCGCTAGGATAAAAAATCGGAGCTTGGATCTCCTTCAGAACCATGTTGCCTTCTTACAAGTCTCTAGATTTCACCTTTCTATTGAATGCTTGTGCTATTTAGCGCTGATAACCCTGGACATGATATAGGGCTTTGAGCCGCCTTTTGTCAAACAACATGAGCTCCTCGAATCTCTAGCTTTGCCATTCTGTTTTGCTAACTTCTGATTCGATCTTGACCCTTAGAGATGGTACCTCAAGCTCAATCGGGAGGACGACCTCCATGTCGTATACCAAAGAATAAGGTGTCGCTCTTGTCGGAGTACGAACAGACGTTCGATATCCCCTCAATGCTAACGATAGTTGATCATGCCAATTTATTGTGGATTGAGCGGTCTTTTCCAGTATTGTCTTGAGAGTTTTGTTTGCCGCTTCCACAGCTCCATTGGTCTATAGCCGATAAATAGTTGACGTATGAACCTGTACCCCAAACTCTTCAAGAACCTCTGCGGATCTACCCTTGAAATGAACCCCGTTATCTGACACAAAGCTTGAGGGACACCATATCAGTAGATAATGTTTTGCTTGATGTAATAGGGGACTTGTACTGTTGTCAAAGTTGCATATAAAGCAGCTTCGACCCACTTGGTAAAGTAGTCGATTGCTACCAAAATGAATTTGTTCCCATTAGATGCAGTCGATGTAATCTTGCCAATCACATCGATGCCCCAGGTAGAGAAAGGCCAAGGCGAAGTCATAGAGTGTAATTCTGACAGAGGTACATGCATAAGGTTGGCGTGAATTTGGCATTTGTGGCATCGCCTTACGTACTGGACCAATAGTATCCCTGACGGAGAACCTTTTTAGCAAGCATCATCCCATTCATATGAGGACCATAGACTCCCTTGTGAATTTCTTCCATGATCATAGTAGCTTCCGCACCATGTATACACAACTTATGTACTCCACCATGCGATCGACGATATAGCTTCCCTCTGCAGATGATGTATTGATCGAGAGGCCAACCTTTGGAGAGCAATTTGATCCTTTTTCTCAATCCCAACTGGATATTCCTTTTTCTTGATGAAGTTCCAAATATCGTAGTACCATGGTAGACCATCATCTGGTTCATTGATAGCCATGACATATTCGACGATGGGCTTACCCCTCTGCTCAATTGTGATTGGTCTGAGCTTAACTCCATTTGGTATTTCCACTGTTGAGGCTAAAATGGATAAAGCATCAGCAAACCGATTTTTCAATCTTAGAACATGAGTGAGCATGACCATCTGGAATTGTGGAATTAGATCTTCGAGATCTTGGTAATAGGGCTTGAACTTGTCTTTTTTCACCTTCCAATCTCCATTGGCTTGTGAAACCACCAAGTTGGAATCTCCGACCACCTCCAGTCTTTTGACTCCTATTTCTAAGGCAGCTTCCATCCTTACAATGCATGCCTCATTTTTCTGACTGGTTGTTAGTGACTTTGAAATTTAACTTGAAAGCAAGAGGGATGTGTGACTTGTTCAGCGAGACCAACAACACTCCAATTTCGAATCCCTTCTGGTTGGTGGCTCCATCAATATATAACACCCACACGTTGTTGGTTGTCGTCATTACATTCTCGTCATGGAATTCAAACTCCACATCTTCCGGCACTTCCACAGGATGGTTTGCTAAAAGTTCTGCAGCAACTCTTCCTTTAACTGACTTATGAGCTACGTACTTAATGTCAAATTCTACCAGCATAAGCAACCATTGTGCTAATTTTCTTGTCAGCACTAGCTTTTCAAACAGATACTTGAGAGGATCTATTCGAGAGATTGGTTTCACAGAATAAGCCAGCATGTAGTGTCTTAACTTTTTGGAAGTTCAAACCGACGCCCAATAGATTTTTTCCAATGATGTGTATCACTTTTCACACCCCATCATTTTCTTGCTGATGTTGTGAACAGCCTTTTCGCTTCCCCCTTCTTCTTCTTGTGCCAGCATACATCCCATAATTGATGAAGTGACAGACAGGTATAAAATGAGAGGTTGCCATGGTATGGGTGACATCAGTACTGGAGTGTTCTGGAGATAACTTTTAATGGTATCAAAAGCTCCCTAACACTTATAATCCCATTTGAATGGCACGCCATTCTTGAGTAAATGAAACATCGGCTCGCAAGTTGAGGTTAGCTTAGCGATGAATCTGCTAATGAATTGAATTTTTTTGAGAAAGCTTCGTATCTCCTTCTTTGTTTGAGACGACTCCATTTGTAGAATAGCTTTCATCTTGGACGGGTCTAGCTTGATTGCTCGTGTAGTGATCATAAACCCGAGCATCTTTCCAGCTGTGACTCCAAATGTACATTTATCAAGATTGATGCACAACCTGTATTTGTGGATTCTTTTGAAGAATTTCCTGAGAACAGGTAGATTCCCTTCGCTTTCCTTGGCGTTGACAATCATGTCATCCACATAGACTTCTACCTCCTTGTGGATCATGTCATGCAATAATGTTGTGGCCGCTCTCTGGTAAGTAGATCCTGCATGCTTTAGTCCGAACGGCAAAACCTTGTAGCAGTAGGTGCCCCATTCTGTGGTGAAAATGGTTTTCTCATGATCTTCAGAAGCCATGAGAATTTGATTATAACCCAAAAATCCATCCATGAATGACAGCAGTGCATGCCCCGCGGTGTTATCTACCGAGACATCTATCTGTGGCAGAGGAAAATCATCTTTTGGGCTCACCTTGTTCAAATCCTTGAAATGTACACAGATTCTGATCTTCCCATTCTTTTTAGGAACATGCACTATATTCGTGACCCATTGAGGGTACGCAATGACTACTAAAAATCCTGCGTCTATTTGCCTTTGAACCCCTTTTTTGTTCTCTAACACCCAATTAGGCCTCATCTTCCTCAGTTTCTGTTTGACAGGCTTTGCGTTAGGGTACATTGGGATTCGATGCTCCACAATCTCGGTGTCAATACCGGGCATATTTGTGTGTGACCATGCAAAAATATCTTCGAATTCCTTCAGGAGATCCAAGTGAGCTTGGAATTCTTCTAGAGACAGTTCAAAGCCGATTTGAACAATGTGCGGATTAACTTCATCTCTCAAATTTAAAGAAATAACTTCTTTTATAGGTTGAGCATGGCTTTCATCTACCGTTTCGATTAGAGATCAAAGTTCTTTTGGAATTTCTTCCTCACACTTGATCTTTTCATCAACGGGGTCGACACAATTTATTCGGACACAACAAGATAATCAAAGTCGATTTCATTTATTTCAAAGGAGGGGGCCCCAGGGGCATGATACATGAGAGTGGATTCAAACTCAAAAAAAAAGTGATGACATGAAGTGGTAACACACTCATGCTCTGACTCATATTCAGATTCAATTCGAGACTCAGACTCAAATGTAGTGTCAATGTAAATGATCTTAGGCACAAAAGTGGAGTGGGTAAAACTTGACCACCCTAGTAAAGGGCATATCACGTGCCCTTATCACTCACCACGAGAGGGTAAGTAGCTCGGCACCACATAGGGAAGCTCTAGGCCTGTGCCGAGCTGTAATGGCCATGAATAAGGTCAGTATGGTAAAATAAATTAAACACACTAGGATGTACTAGCTCGGTATAAGTCACAAACGGATACCCCTAAACCTGCCGGGTGAGTAGCTCGGCACCACATAGGGAAGCTCTAGGCCTGTGCCGAGCTGTAATGGCCATGAATAAGGTCAGTATGGTAAAATAAATTAAACACACCAGGATGTACTAGCTCGGTATAAGTCACAAACGGATACCCTAAACCTGCCGAGTTAGGTAGGCGACGAATATAGTTAGAACGACATTCTGGAATACATAGACTTAGCTCGGCGTGAGTAGCTGAGTTAAGTACGTGTCATGTTGAGCTATGTGGAAGCACGGCACGAGATGCCTAAACTCATAAGGCATCCACACCTATAAATACAAGACAACAACCATGACAAAAGGTACGCTGTGGAACCCCTTTCATATGCATTGTGATTTGAGAATTCGAGTACAAGATACTAACTTAGGCATCGGAAGGCCTTTGCCAACGAGAGGCAAAGGTGCTCTAACCCTCCCTATGTCTTGCAGATTTAAGATTGAGTCAAGGAAGCATGTGATCCAGGCTTACGTGGATTTATTCCCCATACAATTGGCGCCGTCTATGGGAAACGCTTACAAAAAGGTTTTTTTTTTCTTTTCAACAAAGATCAACAATGGTGATTTCAGAGCTTGTTTTATGCACTCCACGAATGGAGGACGTGGAAGATGATGTTGGAACCGTCTTTATGCACACTATGAGAAAGAGTACGATGGTGGATAAGACTCTGGCAGCCTTAAGAGTGCCTCAAAAGAAGCCCCCTACCTCCACATTGGGCATATCCTTGAGATTCCAAAGTTTAGGGACACACACCTAATGGCATATCCCAAGATCAGGTGGGCGGCGGAGACGCTTAAAGACACCACCAAGAGGTGGGGAAGCCTCCATCTGACACGAATGGAGGAGGAGCCCCTCGAGGAGAGATGACCGTAGACGAACGAGGAGTCAAGAGAAGGAGGACAACCTCGACAGAAAGGAACATGAGGCAGAAGAATTGGCCCGTGAAGTCACTCAACGAGAGCAAGAGATTCAGGACCTGAAGAAGCAGCTCCAAGAAAAGGAAAAAGACTTACGATCATGGACGAGATCCGTGCAGTATGAGAAGGGAAAGAAAAGTCATCATCGTGACAATGTCTCTGCTGACCGAGCAACCTCTCCACAAAAATGGAGAGAAAGGAGTGCTTCTATTGAAAAGAAGGAAAGAAGGAAGCACGCTAGGGACAGATATGAGTGATCTGGCTCCAATGAGCATGTTCCTGAGCAATATGCGAGAAGGAAGGAGATTGGCTGAGCGGAGGGAGGCCTTAAAACTGCACGAGAAGTAGCTAACGAAGCCCTGGGCCAGTCTCAAAGTCACCACTGGCCCACTGGGTGTCAATCCTATGCTGGGCTTAACTAGCCGAAGAGTTTACTGCTCGGTTCTTAACAACCCAAGCAACCCCAAAAACCTTTGATGTATTAACCTGTATGAGACAGAGGGACGAAGAGACTTTGCGGCAGTACTTAAAACGTTATTGGGAGACTTTCAATGAGATTGAAAACTGCAGTGAAGAGTATGCTCTGGCAACGTTTAAGACAAGCTTCCCTATGCATAGTAAGCTACCAGAATCGCTTATCATGCATCCAGTAAAGACTGTGGGTAAGCTTATGGAGAGAATCCAGGAACACGCACGGGTGGAGGATGACATCCTGCAGAGCGATGGGAAGATTGTGGTTGGACAACCTCAGCTTCTAGAAAAGAAAACTGTAGAGTCAGGGGTGTACAAGAAGGAGTATAGGCCAGGATGGAAGGATTATACACAACAAAAGAAAAAGCTGATCCAGACCCCAAATCGTACTTTAGCATCATGGTAACTTTCAACGTCCCAATCTACAAAATGCTATACAAGATAAAAAATGAACCATGGTTAAGAAGGCCCCCAAAGATGACAGGGAATCGAGAAAAGAGAAGAGCTACTAACCAACACTGTAGTTATCATAGACATTGGGGGCACATGATTGAAGATTGCGTGAAATATAAAAAGTTCTTGGACAAGAAAGTGGCGAAAGGCCATCTTAACGAGTTTTTGGTCAATGATACAAAAGATGTCGAGCTGATAGAGGAGATGGACTACGAGAAAGGTCCAAAGGGAACAATCCATATGATACATGGATTAGTTGCCCCTTACACAAACAACGAAATAAGGCACATCCAAAGGGTTAATGGGCAAGTAAAGCAAGCTACGCAGCTCGACACAAAAAGGCCGAGAGCAGAAGGGGTGATGGAGGCTCCTATTACCTTCACTGATGACGATCTAGATAGGGTATTGGTAGCCCATGATGATGCGTTGGTAATTACCTTACGAATATGTGAGTATGATGTTGAGAAGATTCTTGTTGATCAGGGGGCTAGTACGGAGATCATTTACTACCATACTTTCAAGAAGATGGAGCTCCCACCAAGCTCATTGCAGGAAATATCTAGTCCTCTAGTCGGCTTCAATGCACAGACAGTATGGCCTATGGGACTGCCTGTCAAAGAAGGATCAATTATTCTTAAAATTGATTTCTTGGTGGTAGACCTACCATCCTCCTATAACGTGATCATAGGGAGAACTTGAATGCACAAAATGAAGGTCATCCCATCAACCTACCACCAGGAAATCAAGTAGCCAGGAGCAAATGGCATAAAATGCATTGGAGGAAATCAAAAGGTAGCTGACCAATGTTTCAACATGGTGCTGAAGAAGTCCCTAAGAGTTGAGCTTGTCCAGACGATTGAAGTTCCAAATCAGCTGACCTTGGAGGACATTGGAGGTGACCCCACTAAGAAGATGGTGGAAGGGTTGAAGAAGATACATATTCAAAAAGACGAACTAGAAAGATATTTTTTGATCGGCAAAACCCTCACTAAGCAAGAAGAGAGAGATTTGGTTGCTTTTTTGAATGAACACATTGATGTTTTTGCATGGACTCCCTAGGAGATGCCCGAGATAGATCTTGAGGTGATTTGCCACCATTTAAATGTGGATCTTTAGCACAAACCAGTTGTGCAAAAGGTGAGAAGATCGACACGACAGCACGCAGATGCTATGATTGAAAAAGTAGATTGGCTACTTGAAGCGGATGCCATATGAGAGGTGAGCTATCCGGAGTGGCTGGCCAACACTGTTGTGGTCAAAAAGAAAAATGGGAAGTGGAGAGTCTTTGTGGACTTTACCAGCCTCAAGAAAGCATGCCCCGAGGACAGCTTCCCACTCCCCAGGATTGATCATCTAGTCGATGCCACGTCAGGCTATGAAAGGATGAGTTTCCTTGACGCATACCGAGGATATCACCAAATAGGTATGTATGAGCCAGACTAGGAGAAAACATCCTTCATCTCGCCAAGAGGCCTTTAATGCTATAGGGTCATGCTGTTCGGGTTAAGGAATGCTGGAGCAACTTATCAAAGGTTAGTCACTAAGATGTTCAAAGATCAGCTCGATAAAACCATGAAAGTCTATATAGATGATATGGTGGTGAAAAGCAAGGTGAAGCCTGATCACCTTGCCGACCTAAAGGTAACTTTCAACATTCTAAAAGAATACAAGTTGAAGATGAATGCCTCAAAGTGTGCCTTTGGGGTCAGCCCGGGAAAGTTCCTAGGACACTTGGTGACAAAAAAAGGGATTGAGGCTAATCCAGACCAGATCATGGCTTTGCTAAACCTTCAAAGCCCAAGAACCATGAAGGAGGTCCGAAGGCTAATAGGAATGGCGGCAGCCTTTAACTTATTTATCAATAAATCCTTAGATCGTTGTAGGCCATTCTTTCAACTTCTGAAGAAGAGAGAAGGATATGAGTGGGGAGCCGAGCATGAGAAGGCTTTCTAGGAGTTAAAGGTTTATTTATCATCACCACCCTTGTTCTCCAATCCAGAAGCTGCGGAGTGGTTAATACTATACCTAGCGGTATCCGAGCATACAATCAGTTCGGTTCACCTACGAATAAAGGGGATAAAGCAGTCTCCGATCTATTTTGTAAGCAAGACCTTATTAGACGCAGAAACATGGTATTTACCATTGGAGAAATTAGTATATGCTCTAGTTACTACCTTAAGAAAGCTGCCCCATTACTTCTTACAACATCTTATCACTGTGTTTACTGAGTATCCATTAAGGACTTTACTTAAAAAGGCAGATTTCTGCGGCAGAATATCCAAGTGGTCTATCGAGTTAAGCCAATTTGACCTTGATTACTAACCCAGGATGGCAATCAAAGGGCAAATTTTGGCTAATTTTGTAGCTGAGTTCACTCCAATTGTAGCTCCACCACCATCACTCTCCACGAGAAGGAGCAAATCAATCATCCCGAGCAGCTAACGAGAATGGCTGATCTGAATCCAGAGGAATGGAGGCTTTACGTTGATGGGTCAGCTTGCAACAAAGGTTCTAGAGCAGGAGTAGTGTTGTTCTCTCCAGAAGGGTTGGTACTGGAGCAAGCACTGTGGTTGGGGTTTAGTGCCACCAACAATGTGGCGGAGTATGAAGCCTTGCTTCCTGGACTAAGTAGTGCCTTGGAACTCAAGGTTAATAAGTTAAGAGTATTTTGTGAATCACAATTAGTTGTTAACCAACTTTCAGGAGAATATGCTATGAAAAGCGAGAAAATGGCCGTTTACTCATAAGCAACCAAGGATTTGCTTGACAAATTTGACAGAGCCCACATCCAACAAATCAGCTTAGGCCGGAATGCGCATCCAAACTCTCTAGCCTGCTTGGGGTTAACAATCAAAACAAAGTAACGCCGCACGATGGCTGTGGACTATTTGAGTGAACCAAGCATTGACCGAGCAGTGGAGATTGTGATGGAAACAGAGTTTGGGCCGAGCTGGATGGACCCAATAGTGGTATACCTACGAGATGGGACCTTGCCAGAGGACAAAAAGGAAGCTCACAAGATCAAAACCAAGTTAGTACATTTCTAGCTCTCTCCAAAAGGTAAGCTTTATAGAATGTCTTTGCTTGGCCCATTTTTATTGTGTGTACACCCAGCTCTAGTCCCGAAGTTCCTCCATAAGATCCATGTTGGAACATGTGGAGGACACACGGGTTGGAGGTCCATAGCCCACCGAGCAATATCCTAGGGGTATTGGTGGCCTTACATGCAAGAAGATGGAAAGGCCTTTGTCAAGACTTGTGAGAAGTGTCAGAGGTTCTCTCCTTTAATCCAAGCGCCAGCTTAGGATCTGTTACCTCTAACCAGCCCGTGGCCATTTGCCTAGTAGGGACTGGACATCGTGGGTCCTCTCCCTGTGGCAATAGGGAAACGAAAATTCCTACTCATTGGCACGGACTACTTCACTAAATGGATAGAGGGAGAAGCTCTGGCAAAGATTAGAGAAGCTATGGTGGAGAAATTCATGTGGAACAAGATCATTACACGATTTGGAGTACCTTACTCCATCATCTCAGGAAATGGTTCCCAATTCGGCAGAAAGTTCAAAGCATTTTGTGCTCAGTATGGTATTAGAAACTACTATTGAACCCCAGCTTACCCACAGAGTAATGGGCAAACAGAAGCTTTAAATAAGACCATCCTTAAGAGTTTTAAGAAGAGGTTGGAGAGTAAAAAGGGAAAATGGCTAGATGAGTTGCCAGCCGTGCTCTGGGCATACAGGACCACCCCACGGCAACCTACGGGAAAGATGCCATACTCCCTTGCTTATGGGACAGAGGCAGTGAATCCATTGGACATAGGCTTGCCGACCATTTGCACTACTTTTGTGGAGTCAGGAGGCAACGACAAAGCCTTAGCCGAGTAGCTCGACCTTGCCGAGGAAAAAAGAGAGCATGCTCTTATTACATTGGTGGAATATCAGGAGCAGCTGCGGAGAAGTTACAACAAGAAGGTACAACCAAGAGAATTCAAGATTGGGGATCTAGTCCTAAGGAAAGTACTGGCAAACACCAAAGTATCTATTGATTGGAAGCTTGGGTTGAACTGGGAAGGCCCATATAAGATTGTGGGGATTGCTGGGATTGAGGGTTATCGTTTGGCTGACTTGGATAGAAATCCAGTGCCACGACCCTGGAACGTCCAGAACCTGAGAAAGTTTTACCAGTAATTTGTTTATGTGATTACAAATACAATCACATATTTTTAAAGTGAATATGGACAAATTCACATTTGTTTTTAATGCCTAGTTGGGATTACGAATAAAATCACCAACATCAGTCATTTAGATCCTCTATATTTATTTCAATCATTAATAAGATTTCATCTTTTCTTATTGTGGTTTTGCTTAATACGAACCAAAAATTGTCTTAAATTTGGATTCCTTTTGGGGAGCAGAGAGGGTGTACTCCAATCACACTAGTAAATTCAAATACAAAGATACTTGGAAACTCTAAGTACGAAAACACTTAGGCTTGCCATGAATTTTTAAGTATGAAAACACTTAGCTTTGCATCGAATATTGCAATAGATTCCAAAGTACAAAGAAACTTAAATTTGCAACGAATATTGCAATCGATCCTAAGTATGAAGAAACTTAGATTTGCAACTAACATTGAAACAAATTTTCTACAGAAACACTTAGCATATGCAATGAGCATTGCAACAAATTCCCAAGTATGAATACACTTGGGTTGTAAAAAGTTCAAGTATGGAGACACTTGAACACTTAGCATGAAGACGAATATAGCACAAAGAAGCTTATAACCTGCAACGAACACTGTGTAAAGAATTTACGATGCAAACCAAAGTACGAAACTGCTTGATCTAAAGTTTTAAGTACGAAAATACTTAAACAAAGTACCAAAAAGGCTCGTAAGGCTGAACATCAAAACAGAGGATAAAGGCATCAAGCCTCTTCATTAGGCCTTTCGACAGCAGCGACAAGATTGGGATCGGGATTATCACCTCTTGCAGTACCCTTAGCAACACCATCGCCTTCTCCGCTCTCTTTTACTCCTTTTTCAGCTCTTTCTCCGTGTCTTTTGCCCTCTCTAGACCAACAGACGCTTTTTGCATAATCTCAAGTACAATTAGTAAGGAAAAACGGCGATTTTAGTACTCAAGAAGGAATGATAGGAAAAAATTTCTTTACCTTAGCACTCGACTGAAAAATTGATTGCATGAGCACATCATAGGAGTTACTTGTTTCCCTTTCCATGTCATTTCAGAGAAGAGCATCCCTGGAGACACCAAACGCAACATCAGTGGAAGAAATCTTGCCAGCCATGGAAAGAGGGGTACCATCGGGACGAGCTAGAACTAGGGCCCAGAGGCGGCAAATCAGAGAGAAGTTGGCTTGAGCTCAAGTTTCCAGTCCTTCTCCTTCGCGGGGGAGGCTGGGCATTATGAGGACTTTCCGCTGGTCTCTTGTCTCTTGTTGTTCAGAGTGAGAGGAGGGCGATGTTTGAGAAGGAACGATGGCATGATCGGTCGAAGGAGCACGAGAAGCCCGTCTGCCAAGATTTAGCACGTCAAGTAGATTAATTGGCTGGTGAGGTATCTTTTCTCAGTCTGGAGAAGGAGAGTTACTTGATGAGTTGTTTGAGTTTGCAAGGAGGGCGGCTTGCTCGGTGAAAGATTGAGCAATTGCACAGTGGTCAAATCCGCCTCCTCTTTCCCCTTCCTCCTCTCCTTCTTCTTCCTCCACCACCCTACCAGAGGTGCTCAGCTCTTGGTCGGTATGAGTAAGGATTGGGATTGCGGTGGGAATCTCAGGAATGTGAGCAAGCTTGATTTGCTGCTAAAGATCTCTAGGGGCTTGAGAACGCCTGGTCTTTCTTTCAGAACGTCCTCTGCGGGATCGGGAACCCCTTTGCTCAACCGATGGGCGAGTAGAAACCAGTAGAGCTGTAGGAGGCCAGGGGTGTCTCGAGCACGGCTCGCCCACTCTGCGAATTTCCCCGCAATAGGACAACGTGTATCCCAAAAGGAGGTGGGACGCTCGGCCTAGTCCCACATGTGTGGGTTCAAATCTG
This sequence comes from Vaccinium macrocarpon, assembly GCA_022606695.1. Taxonomy (NCBI): domain Eukaryota; kingdom Viridiplantae; phylum Streptophyta; class Magnoliopsida; order Ericales; family Ericaceae; genus Vaccinium; species Vaccinium macrocarpon. The sequence goes on from CM040179.1 coordinate 22,911,778, forward strand.
TCAAAATATAAAGCTTGAGCAATATCCTTTTGGTGAACGTTGTTGTTGATCAACCGACCACCATGGTTAAGATTGCTTGCTGCAAACAGGGAAAGCAGTACAGAAAGGGTGATCTATAAAACAAAATTAAAAGGTTGAGAAGTAAAGCAAATACAAGGATCGAATACTAACGTGGCTGGCCTATGGCTGTGGGGCAGGCAAAGCCGATTGTATTCCCCTCAGCATCTCTGGGCTCCCAGTTGCCTGTGACTACAAGATAGTCATCTGTCTCCCCTTTTGACGAATTAGGCAGATCTATGATAAGCTTCTGCTCGGGATTCCTAGCCTTGAAATAATAGTTATTATCAACGATGGGTACTATGCTATATAGGTAGTGTAAGTCCCACCAATCCAGATGAAGGCTAAGCAGCTTGTTCAAGGCAACAGTACCCATGCCCACCCTAATGAAATTAGGGCAGAGTTGCAATGGGTTTAATCTGCACCGGTTGCAGACCTCCCTGAAGAAGGGGTGCAAAGGGAATCTAAGGCCTCCTTCGACTATGAAAATCAAAGGGATCTGGATTTTATTTTCGTCTTAACCTTTTTCAACTAGGTCATGATGATTGTTCAGACGAAACTGAACATCATTTGGGATCTCATATTTTCTATGGAATGCCTTTGTTTTTCTGGAGTACTAAGAAGTGCTTTGTGTCTGCCCATGATGGGAGTAGCTAGGGTTTCACTGTTGAAACCCACAAAGAAGACAATGAATAGGAAACTCAAAGAAACCAAAGTAGACAAACACGCAACAGAAGTCTGATGATGGGAAAAAGTACTTACGTGAAAAAATGAAAGCCTAGGGGAGGTTTTCGATAGAGAGTGGAGACAGAGCGACGGGAACAAGAACTCCGGGAACAGCGTTAATGGTAGATGAGGTTTTTTTCTTTCTTTCTCCTCCTTTTTTGCTTCTGATGAAGAAAGTAAGGAAATGAAGGAGGGGAGGGGTTTTTTTGAGTCTACAAACGGTTTTGGGGGGATAGAATAATCATTATCTTGCCCGAAATCCCAAAAAGGTGGGATGCGACGTATGAAAAACATTAGCAGAATTGTCCTTTGGGCTTATTCGAGCCACCAACGGGTCACTTTGCATTTAGTGCGAAAGTAACCCAGCTCCCCACGGGACAGGGTGGCATGCAAGAGATGCATCGAGGGTCATTGAAGCTCTGCGCACCACTGATGAATGACAGTAGTGACAGAGCTGGGGAGCAATTGGAGTGAGTAAAACCTGACCACCTAGTAAAGGGCATATCACGTGCCTTTACCACTCACCACGAGAGGGTAAGTAGCTCGGCACCACATAGGGAAGCCCTAGGCCTGTGCCAAGCTGTACTGGCCATGAATAAGGTTAGTATGGTAAAATAAATTAAACACACCTGGATCTACTAGCTTGGTATAAGTCACAAGGGGATACCCCTAAACCTGCCAAGCTAGGTAGGCTACGAATATAGTTAGAATGACATTCTGGAATACATAGACTCAGCTTGGTGTGAGTAGCTGAGTTATGTACGTGTCATGTTGAGCTATGTGGAAGCACGACACCACCACGAATAAGGCAGTGAGACATTCCAGAACACTCTGTGGTGGTTCTTTATGAGATAAGGAGCAATCCCGTGAAATAAGGGATTAATATTGGAAGTCCTAATGTGATTGGGAGTGTGGAAAGGAGGACTACTGCTAAACGTGATCTTGTAGTATATGGAAGCTGTTTCTTAATAGGAAAGTCCTTTCAAGAGAAGGATTCCTAAACTTAGTAGGAAATAGAAGGCACAAGATGCCTAAACTCATAAGGCATCCACACCTATAAATACAAGACAACAACCATGACAAAAGGTACGCTGTGAAACCCTTTTCATACGCATTGTGATTTGAGAATTCCAGTACGAGATACTAACTTAAGCATCGGAGGGCCTGTGCCGACGAGAGGCAAAGGTCGAACCCTCTCTCTGTCTTGCAGATTTAGGGTTGAGTCAAGGAAGCACGTGATCTAGGCTTACGTGGATTTATTCCCCATACAAAAAATGCAATTTTTGTAAGTTCCATGGGCATCCATGATGAGTGTTGTAACATCTTCCAGAGCTTCCTGACCCAGCATCATCAGCTCAACATCTTTGGCAGGCTTTAAATTAATCATTGTCGTAGCAGGCTCACTTCCTCCCATACTGAGTGGACTCTCTTCCCCAAATAGTGATAAAAGATTCTCTAAGTCTAGAACTTTGATCTAGTCAACACGTAGCATCTTGACCAATGCCTCTCGTTTTTCATTGTCGGTAAAGATTTCAAACCCTGACAACTTGATTTTTGTCTCTATATCCCAGAATGGCTCTAGCTCACCCTGATAACCAACCTCTAAATCCTTTATGAAATGGATAGGTCCTTTCTTGGCATGGGCTCAGACCTTCCAACAAGATTTGTTGTCTGTTGATTCATAACCAAGACCAAAGTGGTGATTGTTTGTCAGAAATTTAGGGAACTTTACTATACCTTAATTGTTGAGACCAAGCCCTATACCAGGTAAGTATTCCATTTTTAGCATCATATCAAGGGTTGTTGACCTTATCGAGAAAGCTTCATCCATCTTGATTGTAAGTACTCCACCGATAGTGTCAAATGAAAACCCTCCGAGAGTGATGTCTTCTTCTCCATGAGTGATTTCAAGTAGGGGAGCATTTTTAGGGACATGCGGACGAATTCCAGATGTTCACGTGGCCAGCCCCGAGTTGAACCTTTTAATGTAGAAAGGAAGGTATAGCCGTGATGTTTGATCGATGGAGCCATGGCCTGCCCAGTAATAGGTTGAATGATGAAGGAATGTCGAGCACAGGAAAATCGACACTGGTCTTGAAATCTTCGACCATTACTTCCATCTGAATTATCCCAACCACATCCCTATGAGTATTGTCGTAGGCACGTACTCCAAGATTTGACGGCTGAAAATCCTTATTCTTGAAACCCAAACAATAAGCTGTACGTAGGGGACATACATTTAATGCAAACCTATTGTCCAATAACACAACCGAGACCCATTTACTGATACATTTCAGAGTAATGTGCAATGCTTTGTTGTGATTGGAGTAGGTAAAGCCTGATTACCCTAATATAGAGCATAGCACATGCCTTATAAAGTCACCACGAGAGGGGTAATCAGCTTGACACCACATAGGGGAGCCCTAGCCCTGTGCCGAGCTACACTAACCATGAACAGGGCCAGTGTGATAAAGTAAATTAATATACTAGGATGTACTAGCTCGGTAAGAATCATAAATGGATTCCCTACCTTGCCAAGCTGGATAAGTTACAAGTAGAGCCTAAACGACATTTTGTAATACACAGGGCTCAACTCAGTGTAAGTAGTTGAGGTATGTATGTGTCAAGTCAAGCTATGTGGAAGCACGACACTGCCACGAGTAAGGTGGTGAGACATTCTAGAATAATCTATGGCGGTTCCTTATGAGATAAGGAGCAATCCTGTGGAATAAGGGATCAATATGGGGAGTCCTAACATGATTAGGAGTGCACCCCATATAGGAAAGAGTCCTATATGGAAAGAGGAACTACTGCTAGACGAGATCTAGCAGTATATGAAAATATACTGCCTAATAGGAAAGTCCTATTAGGAAAAGGATTCCTAAAACCAAAAGAAAACTAGGGCACGAGATGCCTAAATGAACAAAGCAATCTACACCTATAAATACAACAACATACCCATGAAAAAAGGTACGCGGTGAAACCCCTTCCATACGCATTGTGATTTGAGAATTCCAGTATGAGATACTAACTTAGGCATCAGAGGGCCTTTGCCGACGAGAGGCAAAGTTGCTCTAATCCTTTTTCTGTCTTGCAGATTTAGGATTGTGTCAAGGAAGCATGTGATCTAGACCTACGTGGGATTTATCCCCGTACAGTGACGAGCTCCTTCTAGCGGTAGATCTTTTTTTAGTGAAAACCACAATGTGCTTTGCATGGGTTGGTGTAAGCAGAGCTACCATCGTTTTAGGAGGAGTGTCTGGCGGCACCTCCATGTTTGATAGAGCTTTAATCAACTTTTGACTGTTCTCTCTAGATGAAAAGAGTAACCCCTAAATAGACACTGTAGTTGGGGTTCGTTCTAGCTGCTTTTGAATTGCATCGTTTGTTATCGGGGAATTCTTTGGAGGTGGCTTAGCAGCTGAGTTCTGTTGAGTGATAACCTCTGGATGGCTTAGCAAAATCTCCTGTTGTGGCATGGTTGGAGGGATTTCCACCTTAAAGATGGGCTGGTTGGTAAACTCGACCGCTCCTGGTTAGTTTATTAACTGTTTCTTCCCACAACTATTGATTTTCACCCCAGAAATATTTGAATTCCTCATTGACTTTTTGTTTACCTGCCCTGATGGCTTCCCTTTTCTGTATTGTTCCTTGATCTTCGGTCTAGAAATTCGTTTGATCAATTTTGACCTTTTGTTCATTGATTTTGATTGCTTCCATTTTTGCTTTAAGGTCCTTCACCTCTTGTCCTTCTAGAAAGATTGATCTAGCATAGCTTTGTTGACAGTCCATACTTCGTCATTGCTAACTCGGATATCGATTACTTCCTCTTCATCCCAAATGGTAGCCATTAGATCAGGAACTAAGACTGACACGTTAGGTGATGGTGGGGATGGCACTGATGGCCATGATGAAGATTCTTCAATGATGTACGTTTGTGGTAACCAATCTTGATTCCCGAAGGCGGCTTCTATGATAGAGTGGCCCTCTTCTCGAAAATGTACGAGCAGTGAAACATTATCCAAAGCACGTGTATCATGAATCAATGCTTCTTCTAGGGGATCCGTGTCCCTTTCTCCTTTGTCTTGCTCAGAAATGCTTTCTGTCACATCAATCTAACATACGTGGGAATCTTCTAGCATGCGAACAATAGGCTTGTCAAGGGATTCAGGGACAATGAACTGGCTCGGGTCTGAAGAGATTAGCAAAGAACTGAACAATGCTTGTCAGGATTCCTCCCAATCTTGATTGTCCATAGACCATTCTTCTTCTACTACAATAATTCTTCACCTTGGTTTTTGCACTGAATTAGTGCATGAGAGGAAATGGACTCCAAGATCTTCTGGCATGGAGACAGTGGGTTTTGGCTCGGTAATCGGGATGATATAGAGACTAGGGTTGAATTCAGTGGAGGTAAGGTCATATGTGGTGAAAGTAAGAGAGATTTGGCCAATTTGGTTATTTTGCTTGTGACTAGGTAAGGGATTGGAAATGGTATTGAGTTTTTTGTTGGGAAGTGGAAGGGTTCCATTGTCCACAAGATCTTGGACTCTGTGCCTAAGCCGGATGCAGTTATTGGTGTGATGGCTAGGCATTTAGTGGTAAGCACAGTAGCTGTTTGGGTCATGGTTGAAGGGAAGTTCTTTGGGTAATTCTTGAGGCTCGAGTGGCTGGATGACTTTTTTGTCAAGGAGCTTTTTGTACAATATGGCCAAGGGAAAAGCGAAGTGGGTTGAATTCTCTTTTTGGCTGGGAGATTGTTCGTTGGAAATGTGACTGGGTTACAATTTGGTTGACAGGTTCGGCTTTGGCGGGTTTGGGGTTAGAAAAGTTGGCTTGGTTTTGATTGTAGTTGCTGGGTTCAAACAAGGTGTTCTTGTTACCAAATAAATTTGTCATGGTTTAGGGGTAGATTCGCCTTTCTCAAATATGCCACTTCGAAGAGCGTCTTCAATGGCTAGGCCAACTTCGTAGAAAGTCTTGAAGTCAGTGGTGGTCTAAAAGACCACCAAGTGCTTAGCAAAATCTAGTTCCAGATTCCTTGTGATGATTCTCATTTGTTCCTTTTCTGAAGGTTGCTCCATCATTTGAGAGGCTTTTCCCCTCCCTCTCTTAATAAAGTCAGCAAATGACTCATTCTTATCCATCTTGGTTGACTTCAACTCCCGGATAGTCATCTTAAGTTGAATGTTGTAATTGTATTAAGCGACAAAGGCTGCCCCAAATTTAGAAACCAGCGGAGCGCGGGCCTTAGGGTTTGCTGAAACATTTGGCCCATTGCATCTTTCCCAATGTCATACATGGACAGAGTACTCACATATGTTTGCAAATGAGCTTTTGGATCACTGCTGTCGTCAAACTTGTCCCAACTTCTCCATATCAATTCATGTAGCTGCTATTTTCTTTTGCTTCCGAATAGACTCCTTGAGTTTAGCTATCTTAGTCAATACTAACTCCATGTTTTGACCACTCAAGTCCCCTGCTGGTGGCGGGAGTTGAGAAGTTAGTTTTTGAATCGTGAGCATCATCTGGGCCATTTGCTTGGCATTGTTGGCCTTTTGATCCTCCAAAGCATCTTTGAGGAGTTGGATCTCATCTATTGCTAAACTTCCAGTTGATTGTTTCGTTCCTGACTCAGTTCCAACTAATTGATATTCGGGGTTTCAGGTCCAACAAGGTAAGGGGTTTTTCTTCTTTTTGCCAATGATTCGTATTGGGGACATGTACAAATGGAGCTCAGGGGGTGCAGTGTACAAATGAGGAAGAGAATGATGCATGATGCATGAAAGAATTGCCCCAAATTTTTTTTATTTTGTTGGATATGCTCAAATTTCCATGATTTGTGAAAACAATGGCTAGACTGAAGGTTGTCTACGTATCCTTATAAAGAGGAATCAGGCCATGAAGTAGTTCAAGACTACAATTTTGGCTCTTTTCTTCAAAAGTTTTTTTTATTACAAGCGTAGCATTTTTACAAGCTGACTCAATTGACTCGATAATTAAGCAACAACAAACTCAATAACTAAGTAACAACAAACTCGATAATCAAAGTACTAAGAATCACAACCTTGCTCGATTCTTCAAAAGAAACCCCACTAGCTGGATTGGGTTAGTGCATAATCACATGTTGCTTTAGAAGCTGTTCCTTAAGAAAGGGGCCCATTTGGGGATGCTGGCCTGGTTAAAGATCCTATTTCATTCGTCTTCTCTTTTCCTTTGCTGGACTTAGAGATCTATTTCTTCTGCTGATTCTCTCTTGTGCACTGGCCTTTGTGTGGATGGGCTAGACAATATGAAGTTGAGAGAGAGAGAGAGAGAGAGAGAGAGAGAGAGAGAGAGAGAGAGAGAGAGAGAGAGAGAGAGAGAGAGAGAGAGAGAGAGAGAGAACACATAGTGTGTGTTTCGGCAACAGTTAAAGTTTGTGATTAATTGTTTGTATGTTTTTTGGGTGATTATGGAGAGCCAGCATCCAGTTGAAGAGATGGTGTCCTTCAAGATCATTTTCAAGGAGATCCTTGAAAATGACCCTTTCACCAATTATTTTTTAATGTAAGAAGTATGGACCAGACCATGATCCATTGTTTCTAGTCGTTTTTTGACGATGGACGATGGTCATGAAAAAAATAGAATTATTGGGTCAAAGGAATCAACAAAGAAAGGAGTCGAGCAAGTAGCTGCATTAATGGAAATTGATTATCTATACAATATTGTCATGATTCAAGACGTCAATTACAGAGAGCTTTAGGAATGAAAACTATATCATCTTTGAGAACCGTTCTAAGCCAAGAGGGCTCAGCTGTAGTTTGGACTAGTGCTAGTCATAATAGTGTCATCGACATAGGGTAAGAGGTTAATAAAATCAAACCTATTCTTGTAAGTAAGCAAGGAAGCATCAGCCTGAGATGTTCAAAAACCAACAGTCAAAAGATGAGATGTAATTCTATCGAACTAGGCTCTAGGGGCTTGCTTTTGACGATAGAGGGATTAATTCAGGCATAATCTAGATGTTGAGAATCTATAACCCTTGAGGTTGTCGCTTATACACCTCTTCTTTGATCAAATACCCATGGAGAAAAGCATTACTCACATCTAATTGTCAAAGAGACCACTTGAAATGAGCTGCAAGAGGTAGGACTAAGCAAATAGTAGTTGGTTTAACCACTGGGCTTAAGGTTACCTCCTAACATACGCCGGCTGCTTGATCAAATCATGTTGCCACAACTCTTACAATTGTATCATCAGGATTATACTCGAGTCTAATTTCCCATTTGCAACCCATCGTAAATTTTTTAGATGGAGGGGGTACTAAAGACCAAGTACCTCTGCCTATGAAGAGTAGAAAACTTTTCACCCATAGCCTTCCTCCACTCTTTAGACTTAATTAGCAGCACTAAAAAATGAAGAATGTTCGTTAAGAGAAGCTGACGTAAGAGATCCAAGTAAAGAGATGTATGATGTTTTCTTTAGAGAGATGCCAATCTTAGCCCTTGTAACCATAGATGTAGACTCAAGACAAGGAGCTTGTAAAACGAAGTCTTGCATCGCTTGGGTACCAAACTAATAAATATATAAGCGTGAGGGCACCCTTACTTCATGAGATAGCTTTTGTGGTTGAGTTCTACATGGTATCAAAGCTTACCGAAGATGGGTAGGGTGCGTGTCTCTGGCTTACACGTGGCGAGTGCTGCAGAGTGAGCACGTTGCACATGAGAGAGGGTGTGAAGCAAAGTCTCACATCATCTGGGTAAGAAAGTAATATGAAATATATAAGCGTGAGGGCACTGTCACTTCATGAGCTACAATTTGGGATTGAGTTCTCCCCAAGACTTTGTAATAGAACTAAGGGAGGGGTAGGATGTGGGAGAAGAAGGGCCAACTATAGAAGTTGTGGGGATGGAAAAAATAGAAGATGGTGGGAGACCTAGAATCGTGATGACCCGACATGTATAACATGTACACAGGGGCGACTTCAGGATTTTTATCCTGCGCTGACAAAGATACGCTACTTGTCTATGACGAAAAGCTATATGCAAAAACAAAAAAGGAGCCGTCCAATTCCTTTTAATTTTCTAGTGTTTCTACGATTAATCAAATGTCAAAGCACCACTATTTTAAATGTGTACTATATATAGGGCTCTCATAATAGGTCTAGACTTGTTTTGTTTAGTTAGAAACATTTTCTTTAACCTCGTAAGAGTATCACAGCGCTGACAATATTAAAAAACACTTAATGTATACAAAACATTTTATTTATTTTTTCCAGTACATTTTTGGAACCCAGCGAGGTCGCTTGACCTCACTGATTGAATGGTGGAGCCGCCCCTGCAAGTCCAACCCTTGTCTGTATGTTGATCTTGGTGCAAAAACACTAGGAGCAAATAGAAGGAAAGTTAAAAATGATTTTCGAATGCATTCACAAAAAAAGGAATGCTAATAGTGGACGTCACCACCAGATAAAAAATATGTTGTTTGAAAAGAGTTGTCACCTGGTTTTTATTTTGGAAAAGGATTTAACCCGATGAACTATTAAAAATGATTTTCAAAATAATGACTCTTGTGCCGTTGAAAAATTAATTTAATTTCAAAACCAGAGATTTTTGGATTCAGGAGCCAGGTTACGAACGGGGAAGGTTTTTAAGGCAGCCCGCCGGCCTGATTAAAAATCGGTCTTTACGAGTATTTGTGGGATTTTTTTAAAAAATATTTTAATGCTAAACTTTATCCAAATAAGCAAATAATTATGGCAAGATAAACATAATAGTAAATTAATAAAAAGAAAATCATTATTTCAAATTGCCTTAATTAAAAGAAAATGATTTAAATTCCGATTTAAAAAAGTGTACAGTGCGGCACTCCCATGCGTATCGTGCAATACAGATAGAGTGTCGTGCGGCGCAATTTGTTTGATGAACAATTTGAAAGTTATGATTTTCAATAGAAATGGAATGAGGGCAAATCCAGGACTTATGACTTCATAAAAATTGATTATTTTGGAACCTGAAAATTATGTTTTTGTGTTAAAATTTTCCTCCCCATTGGATTATTCCATACGATAAAATATTTTTACAGTATGGCGTAATCGGGTGGTTTTTGATTGAAATGTTTTAGAGAAACAACACTCTACCAAGCACAAGAATGATATGGAGGGATCATTTTGTGCTTGGTATAGTCCCTCAGAGTACCAAAACCATGGGTTTTGGCGCGAAAACGGAAATTATACCTTCGGATGAAACTTCCTGGAACGAATACCAATCTTGACCTTCTGGTTCTAACTCCAATCTCCAGTTATACCTCCATACTTGCTCTCAATGAGGCGATGAGGCTCTTTCGATTCTGGGATTGACGAAAAAGATGACAACTGAGACATAGTTTGGACCAAAAACAGAGTATCGAGAATTTCGGATTTCAAATTGAGTTTTCTTTTGGAGGAGTTTAGAATGATTATTGGGCTGATATTGTAGAAATTGTAGTTGGATATGAAATGGTTAAGGATTTTGATAGACTTTAGAGGAGGTTTTTTGTGGTGTCCACAAAAATCTAGTGAACCTTCTTGAACAATTCTTGACCCGAGTGAGTAGCGAGTGGGTGGTGATTGATTCTTCACAAGCTCCTGCACATGTAACACACGCCGTTAGTACCCAACCTAGCCGGAATGTGGCTAGGGAAGGCACTCTGACGATCTAGTAAGTGATCGGAGAAGAAAGGTGTATCGAGAGAGTAGTTGTAGAGAGAGAAATTGTTGTGTCCCCTTCTTTAGGACTTCTTTGCTTTGTATTCATAGGCTTCCCAAGTACTGGGGTAGATCGGTCATTCTGGCTCGGATGACGTCACTAAGCATCACGAGCCAGATTTGCAATCATCGAATGCATGCGTCCTTTAATCACAATTGGGCACGTAGCGTAACCGCTTCGGGTACCGTCACGCTGACGTAGGGACATGTGCATTCCAAGTTTGTTATGAGCATTAACCGCCTCGGGTGACGTCATGAAAGACGTCACCAACATCTTGGATCATCCTTCCGAGTCATCTCGGATATGATCCGTCTCGGATGACTTGTTCGGTTTATAGCTCACCTCGGCCAGGATACCGGTATGTCTTGGATGGGCCACTCTCGGAAGGCCCATCTTGTTGTATTCCTCAGCTGGTCTTGATGATCATCTTGGGCCTTTTCCTTACCGGGCTTTTTCTCTGAGCCCCATTAACTCTGCTAGATTTCGACCCATTACATTTTCCATGATTTCTCGATGATGATCTTCCCTTGGAAACCGATTGGTATTTATAGCCGATGTACACCGCTTGAACAACACGTACACTTGCTACCCACTCAAAGCAATGATGCCTATAATATAGCTTTTCTCTCTTGCGAGGCATCATGGTGAAGAAGGGATGCCATTGTCAACATTTTGAGCTGCTAGGTACTCTGCAGTAAGTCGATTGATGCCTGACAGTGCTGTGTGACACTGCGATTGTCCCGTGCGGTACTCATACTGTGCCGCACGGTATACTTCCACCGCCTTTCCCAAAAGAGAATGACGTACGTGACTGGGGGAGCACCGTACGGTAGAGTTGAGTGCCGTGCGGCATTGTTGACCATACTTGACTCCTTTGACTTGGTTCGTATCGTTCCTAGAAGCTTTCCGAATGTTTCTTTTCACCATCGGGAATTAAAAATATGAACGAGTGTTCAATTTTGAGGTGTCTGCACTAATATCATAATCGGGGATGTAAATGTCGTTGTGGTGGTTTGTCTCGTAGTAGACATAGAAATGCTAAAGTCGATTTTAGTGGCAAATTCAATCATATTGATATTACGATTCATTCAACGAACAATAACTTTTGAGCCTTACCTAAGCTCAAGATGTTTTTGTTATTCAAAAGAACAAATTACGAAAGGTACATGGAAGTTAACAAGTCAACATGCAACCAACGGGGACTAGCTTAGTTGGCTAGGGCTCTTGCATCTCACTGGAAGGTCAGGAGTTCGAATTTCCCTGCCTGCGTGCAGGCCTGCTTTCCCTTTCTTGTTTCTTTCTTTGTTTCAATTGTCTGGTTCGCAAATGAGAACTTAAAAAAAAAAAAATTCCAGAAAAATTCAAACTTTTTTCACTCATTGATATCTTGTAATCCACGGAAAGAAATTTGAATTTTTCTTGACAAAAATGCATTGTTTTTTAAGTTCTTGTTTAACGGATCTGGACAATTACTCAGTAACATGTAGATCAATCTCTTCATCCCAGAAGTCCTCAACAGTTTTGAAAGGGCCACCATCTGATAAAAACTCGATTCCGCGACAAACCTTTCGTTGCGGAATTTGACTGATCTTCTCGGACTCTTCCGGGCTTAGTATCCAACCAAATATGTTGAGATTTTCTCTAATCCTCTCTTCATTAAAACTCTTCACCAACACGCTCACTCCCTGCTCGTAAACCCATCTCAAGCAAACCTTTAATTTCCACACAGTACAAACAAACATCAGTGAATGCTATACACTGCTGCCTTACAGTATACCTATAATCACACTCTAAAACGGACATTCAAGCTCAATTGATTTTTATTTCTCTTCCTTGCAAAAAAAAAAAAGTCAATATTGATTTTTGGTCTTTTGTGTTAACGAACAACTTTTTGCTCATTCTTAAAATTTTCAAGTTCAAAATCTTATAGAATTAATTAACTTTTATACAGTTGTTCCATACACAGATGTCGCAACTTTAATCGGAATCCAGACTCCGGAGCTTAAAGTTTGGGAACAGTTGGGGCACATGGATGGTAGAAGTAATTTTCGCATTTGCCTTATATATATATACACACACATAAAACTTCTTATCCGGACCTCTCAAGAATAAAAAAAAATTGATTTTTTCAATTTAAAAGATTGTTTTTGGAAAATCCGAGCCGTCCAATATGTTCAAAATGTGTTTTCAAGGGTTTATGCGAGAAATCTTAAAAAACAAGTACCAGGAAGAGCTTGATCCAAATAATTTTCGCAAAACCGTATACACCTTATGAACACATTGGATGGATCAGATTGTCAAAAAAATATTTGGATCATGAAGGTCTGGATTTGGGAGGTCCGCATATGAAGTGTTACCTATATATATATATATATATATAGGTTGAGCTTCTAGTCCGGGATTTCCGGACTCCGAGATCCACCTTCCCAATATTTTTTTTATGATCCGAACCGTCTAATGTATTTAAAATGTGTTTTTAAAGGCCCTCGCGAGAAATTGTAAAAAAAAAAAAACTGAGAAGGGCTTGATCCGAGCAGTTTTTTTTATAAAACTGTAATAGTCCATGCTTTGTCACGTGTGTGTATATATATATACAGACACATAAAACTTCTTATCCGGACCTCTTGAGAATAAGAAAAAAATGATTTTTTCAATTAATTTTTTTTTTTGAAAACTCCGACCTGTCCAATGTGTTCAAAGTGTGTTTTCAAGGGTCTTCGCAAGAAATCGTAAAAAAAAAGTATTAGGAAGAGCTTGATCCAAACAATTTTCGTAAAAACTGTGTACACCTTCTGAATACATTGGATGAATCAGATCGTCAAAAAAATATTTGGATCATGAAGGTCTGGATTCGGGAGGTCCGCATAAGAAGTGTTACACACACACACACATATATATAAGCTTCTAGTCCGGGATTTCCAGACTCCGGGATCCACCTTCCCGATAATTTTTGATGATCCGGACAGTCTAATGTGTTTAAAATATGTTTTTAAAGGCCCTCGAGAGAAATTGTAAAAAAAAAATACTGGGAAGGGCTTGATCTGAGCAGTTTTTCTATAAAACTGTAAATGTACATTTTTTGTGGAAAACTACTTGGATCAAGCCCTTCCCAGTATTTTTTTAATGATTTCTCATGAGTACCCTTGAAAACACGTTTTAAACACATTGGCCGATTTGGATCATGCAAAAACATGTTTTAAAAGCTTCGAAACACCCAAAATCCTCCAATCAGGGATCACTGACTGGAAAGCTGTGGTGTGTGTGTGTGTGTGAATATATATATATGGATCCCGTTCTACCAATGACTCCCTCAAACTCGTAATTTGTGGACCTCATGGATCGGGATTGAATCTCGATGATCCGAATCGCTCAATGTGTTTAAAACGTGATTTTAAGGATCATTGCGAGGATTAGTCCAAAAAAAAATACTCAGAAGGGCTTCATTTGAGCATTTTTCACTAAATTATATATGTACGGTTGTTATGAAAAACCATTCGGATGAAGCCCTTTCGGGTATTTTGTTTTTTTGTTTTTGTGATTCCTCGCTTTGGCCATGGAAAACATGTTTTAAATACATTGAGTGGTTCGGATCATCGAAATTTGGTCCAGAAAATCAAAAAAGGGGTGGTCCTCACGGAGGAGATCTTTGAGGGAGTTCTCAATAGAACATCCTCCTATATATATATAAAGTGTCAGTCCCCAGTTATTCAGTTTTGATCTGTTGTGGAACCACATAAACCAACACTAATGATCCAAAATATTCTTGTTGTAGTCCTCGCAGGAAAGGTTATCGTTGTAAAAATTTAACTTGATCAGACTAATGACTGGAAAGCTGTGGTGTGTGTGTGTGTGTGAATATATATATATGGATCCCGTTCTACCAATGACTCCCTCAAACTCGTAATTTGTGGACCTCATGGATCGGGATTGAATCTCGATGATCCGAATCGCTCAATGTGTTTAAAACGTGATTTTAAGGATCATTGCGAGGATTAGTCCAAAAAAAAATACTCAGAAGGGCTTCATTTGAGCATTTTTCACTAAATTATATATGTACGGTTGTTATGAAAAACCATTCGGATGAAGCCCTTTCGGGTATTTTGTTTTTTTGTTTTTGTGATTCCTCGCTTTGGCCATGGAAAACATGTTTTAAATACATTGAGTGGTTCGGATCATCGAAATTTGGTCCAGAAAATCAAAAAAGGGGTGGTCCTCACGGAGGAGATCTTTGAGGGAGTTCTCAATAGAACATCCTCCTATATATATATAAAGTGTCAGTCCCCAGTTATTCAGTTTTGACCTGTTGTGGAACCACATAAACCAACACTAATGATCCAAAATATTCTTGTTGTAGTCCTCGCAGGAAAGGTTATCGTTGTAAAAATTTAACTTGATCAGACTAATAGTTAGTCAAAAAGGGCATTTTTTTTTTTGATAACCGGATGTTTGGGCGAGCTTGCGAGCATCTCGACTATTTCTGGGGCCCTTGAAAATAACAATCAGGGATAACCTCTAGTGGCTCCAAAAATTTGTTGGCAAGGGGAAAAAAAGAAAGAAAAAAAGAGCATTTGTGACGGAGTAAATAGAGTCGATCTTTAAGCTATGTTAAAACTAATATTTGTATATGATTGAACTAGACTCTCAATTTGTACTTCACATAGTTATCGGTACTTGATCAAGTTAACAAGGGCTAGGATGTAAACAATTTTGATTATTATTGTGGTTCTCAGGTATGCCCACAATAGTCCGAAACAAGATCAAATTAATTGAACGGATGGTGACTGAAAAGCAGCGGAAGAAAGAAAGAAAGAAATAAAAAGTTGAGAATAGTTACCTGGGCAACGGTCTTTCCCTTAGACTTGGCAATTTCTTTGAGTACCTCACATTCCATGACTTCGTTGGTTCCCCAAAGTGTTCCTCTAGCACCTAAAGGTGAGTATGCAGTAACATGGATTCCATGTTCCTCACAGAACTTCCTCAGCTTCTTTTGATTCCAAAGTGGGCTCATCTCCACCTTGGTATATCCAACCCCAAGTATATATAGTGGTAAACATGAGCAAAAGTAGGTTTAGAAATCACATCAAGAAATAAATCACATAAGACATCTTACACAACTTCTTAAAAATAGAACCAAATAAGTTGAAGATTGTATAAAAACAATAGATATTCTAGTTGGTCACAAAATTATTACTAGCACATTTCACCATTGGGTAAATCACCAAAACCACCCCTCGTGTTTCTAGAAATTAGGTATTGCCTCCTCGCATTTGGGAAATTACCAATTATCCACTGTTGCATAATCGATTGCCCTTGTTGTGATGTAGCCATCAGTAAATTTAACAGAATTTGTCTAACATCATGAAATCCTATGTACAATGGACCAAAAAATCCTTTTTTAGATTGAGAGGCTATAGAAGAGTGAAATAGTTTTTCAATGTTGTAACGCTGACATTAGCGTCTTATTCCTAGTAGCGCTTGAATCTGGGTTTCTAGATTTGATTGGAAGGTATGGATCACCGCGACTTCGAATAGAGGCATATTATGCCTTCCAAGAATAGTCTCGACGACATGGACAAAATGGACAGATCAGATTTGATTTTTGAGCTATTTTGAAAAATGTAGATTTGAATAGAGATGAATACATGTGGTGTTTTAGTGGCTATGGCTTCCCTAGGCTCTGATACCATTTGTTGTGCCCCAAGGGTTAAACTAAACACACCCAAACAGATATGCTTGCAAACCAAACCTAGAGACAAATGGATTTTTACGTGGTTCCCTAAAATCAGATACTCCACAGAGACAACCGGAGCAATCTCACTAAACCGAGACAAGTTTTACAAGGAGTTTTACTCCACTCACTACACTCTCTATGGTTTTTATATTGCTAAGCATGATTCTAACACCACAGCCAAGGGCTCCTTTTATAGAAATACAAAGCTCCTAATTCTTTTCCATGTCAAGGAATGAAGCTAGGATTTTACCTTACTAGCGAACATGTATACTTAGAAAAATACTGAAAAGATGAACTTTAATATGAATATATATCGACTTTAGATAAAAATCAAAATGACCTACTATAAACTATAATAAACGATGCACGTAGGGAATAATATGGAATCAATTTTCTTTAAAACCACAGTCTATCACCTCAAACAGAATTTTCAGTTTAATCACTGGTTCTTTTTGGGGTGTGGAATGTTATTGGAGGAGAGGATTTGAAGATGTATATTGTGCAAGTGTGTGTGTCTATGTTGGCTGTTGGTTTGTCATTGGGGTTGGTGGGCTTTGCTTTGGGTGCTGTTGTGTCTTTTGGGGAATTGGTGGGCTTTGTCTCTATGGTCTTGGGAATTTTCTGAGGATATCCAGGAGTACCCTTGAAGATGAAGGCCCAGGTGTTATCTGGATTATGCTAGTAATTGTTGATGACATGCTATTTCATGAAGGCCCAGGTTCTGCTGTTGTTCTCAATTGAAGACGCAAAGGTACCTGACTGGCATTTTTTGGTGCTGCTTGAATGGAGGTGTTTTGTCCAAGTGCTCCCCGATGCCAAATGATCCCCTGGGACTGAGTTTTTTTTGTTTTTATTTGCTCTGTTTCTTGTAATCCTTTTTTTTTTTTTCCTTTCAGCATTTTGCTGATTTTTTCTCTCCCAACCTATACTCTGCTTTGTGCTTTGTATTTGACTTTTTCACAATGTATCCATTGTCGAGTTCTAATAAAATTCTGTTGCCAGGGAAAAAAAAAAACGATGCACATATCACAACTAGTGGTCGTCGCTTGACATGTTCCATTGTTTTATTGGGTTTCTCGTTAGTTTACTTCCCTTTTATGTTGATCTAAAAACTTAATTCAAGCATAGTTTGCAAAAAAGAAAAAGTCTGAAGTTTTATTTTTCTAAATTTAGATATTGTATTTCATAATATTTCATTTGCTCATTAAATTTGTGTCTGGAGTCTTTTTTTTGCCCTCTTTATCAATAATAATAATAATAAAACTAGAGGTCCAACGACATTTTGTATAACAAAAAATTCTTAGCGATAAAAATCTAGTGGTGACGAACCTATTTAAATTGGGAATAAGTATTTTAATTAGTGATAACTTGGAGTTGCTTGCAAGGTTGAAGGTTCAAAATTCCACAAAGTCAACACACCCCACAATCACTATTGGATTCATCGAATGCAATACTCACTTGATTGACAGCTGGAGGGATGTTTGCCGTGAGAAGTAACTGTTCAATTTTCTTGGCAGAGAAATTGCTGACTCCAATGTTCTTGGTGAGACCTAATTTATGACATTCCTCCATGGCTTCCCATACAGACTGGAAATCCATGGGAAGAAGATTCCTCTGGTTGAAAGGCACCTCATAGCCCTCCTCTGGCTTCATGCTCAATGGAAAGTGAATTAGATACAGATCCAAATACTCCAACCCAAGTTTCCTAATCAACACAAAAAAGTATGGAATGGAAAATTAGATTACATCTTAATGGGAAAAATCATGTACCCCGCCCGCCATCCTTAGTCCTTTACAAAAAAAAAAAAAAATGTAATTTTAAGATCCAAGAATAAAGTACTTCTGCTCAATTTTTAGTTATTTGCACCAAATTAATGAACTAATTGATATAATCAATTTGGTACGAAAAAAATTAAAAAAACGTAGAGGGAAATACTATATTTTTTGTTTGGAAAATTGCAGTGCCTTGTCGTAGGGAGTATCATTTTGGGACGGGAAGTATGACTCTGTAATTTTAGAAACACTCTATCTATGGGCCAGTTGGATGAATATTTATATTACATGGACAGATTTGGAAGTACAAAATGTTCAAGTGAAACATTTGCTTTCGCTCCGTCAAAGATCTCACTTCGAAATCTTTATAGTAGTGGATTAAATGTGTCGCCGCGACAAAATGTGAGATTACGATCCCACAGATTGATCGAGGTAGACGTAAACTAGCCGAGACATCTTTGAGTTATCACAATACTCACTGCAGCGTATTTTGAAGCGCAGGGAGGACGCGGCGAGGGTGCGCATCAGAGCACCAGAGCTTGGACGTGATGAACAGCTCGCTACGAGATTTGATGAGTCCGGTATCCAGAGCTACCGAAATGGCTTCACCGAGAAACTGTTCGGACTGGTAAACCGCGGCGGCATCGAAATGGCGGTACCCGAGTTTGATTGCTGTCAAAATGGATTCCTTAACAATTTCTCCCGCTTCACCGAAAGGCCACGAAGCTGTTCCATAGCCTAGGAGAGGAATATCATTATTGTTATTGTGGGCTGTGGAGCTTAGTAGTGCACCTACCGGTATGCTCCCCATTCCTATGGAGCAATAATGGGTGATGTAGAGGAATTGACTAATGGATGGATTTATATAGGAGTATTAGAAAAAGAAGTGAAATAATACTCTCTGTCCCAATTTGTTTGCTCATTACGAAATTACATGTAATTTATAAACTAAAAAATAATGTATTTATCAAAATAATTTTTAATTTTTTTTGTACCATATTAAAGTTCTTAATGAGATCCATTAAATAAGATCCATATTGATTGGAAATTATTTTTGTAAGTACATCATTTTTTAGTTTAAAAATTACACGTAATTTCCTATTGAACAAACAAATTGGGACGGAAGGAGCGTTAGAGTAGGGTGCCGATATTTGTGGTTGAAAAGTAAGAGAGGGGTAGAAGTCCAGAGATGCAATCAAGTAGAGCTAATCAGTCAATGGATTTGTGTGGTTGCAATTTGTCACGTTTGTACACAGAGAGAGAGAGAGAGAGAGTGTGAGGGTTAAAGTCGCGTGTGTGAGTAGGGAGTCTGTTTGTCCGGGAGTTTGATGGGAGCTTTCGCAAAAATAAACCATTTGCTCTAAAATTTTTGTCTTTGTTTAAAAAAAAATTGCATTGGTTAGTTTTGCGTTGATTTTTTGGGATCGGTTCATCATGACAGTAGGAATTAAAATATAAATTTTTTTATAAAAATATTTAAAAAGTCCACTTAGAACAAAAAAATTTCAAAATTTTGAGGATAATTGAATTATTTTTCCATCGATTTTTTGTGTATCGGTTCGTTGTGACAATAGGAATCCAAAAGTAACAAAAAATTATAAAATATTTAAGTAGTTCACTAAAGATAAAAGAAAATTCAAAATTTTGTGGATTGTTGGATTATTTTTTTCTTTATTCAAAATTTTTTTAGTGTTGTTAATAATTTTTCACTCTTGGATTTCTCTCATTAAGATGAACCAAAAATCCACAAAAATTAAAAAAAAACTAATAAATGTAATTTTTTTTGAATAAACACAAAAAAAATAAATCAAATGGTTTATTTTTTCCAAAGCGTGGAATTGAAAGCTTGTAATTTTGTGTTTTTGGTTCAATAAAAGTGGGGCACCTCATGTCGTTCGTGCATGGAATAATTACTCGTGGCAAGGGACTTGTGAGAAAAATTATATAGTACTCATAGGAAACTGTCACGTGATGTCCCACATCTTTTGTACCATTCGTTTAGTTCTTCAAAGCAAAATATATAGATTCTACTCCAATGTCTACAAAAAGGGGAGATGAGGCATTGCGTGACATGACAGTATCCAAGGGCATTGAAAAATCTCTCAATTTTCGGAGGACAGGCTTCAACTTAAAAAAAAATTGGATCAATAAACAATTTTGTACCAATTTGTACTTTAAAAATTTTGTTTCTTGCATTACCGATTGATAAGACGAGCTAATAAATTAACTGTAAGAGCTCGTTTGGATGGGTGTTAATGGGGTTCAAAAATATAGGGGTTGATAAATAATCCCGGGCCCACTCATATGGAAGGTTTGGGAAGGAGAGTGTGCATGAGTGTTATGTATCATTAGAAATAAATATTATCCTTGCAGGAGTGCTATTTATGAGTAGCCTATGGGGTGTCCATATTTATTACCACCTAATAGTATATTACCCTTGGTAAAATGACCATATTGCCCCAATTAATACCCTCTTCCCATGCCATTTCTACTTCCCGCCACTTGCTAGTACTGCTCTTAGACATTTTTTTTTTGATTTTGCAATTTCCTTCGGATCAAAAAATAAAGTACTTACGCACATAATTTTTAATTTTTTGCACCAAATTAAATTATTAATAGAGATCTTTAATTTAATATGAAAGTATTTGAAAAATTGTGTACGAAAGTATCATACATTGTTAGCTTGTTTGGTTTGGGGTGTTGACTTGGCTTTGCAATTTCCTTCATATCAAAAAATAAATTACTTATTATGCCCATAATTTTAAAATTTTTTTGCACTCAATTAAACTACTAATAGAGATCTTTAGTTCGATGCGAAAAAGTTTAAAAAATTGTGTACAAAAATATTTACATTGTTGGCTTGTTCGGTTTGGCTTGTTGAGCTGGTTTTGGATTAGTAGTTGTGTTTTTTTTAAGCTTTTTGTAATTGTATCTCAAATAAACTAGTACAATTATTTGAGATTTCAATAAAAAATATTTCCTATGAGAGAGAACTTTTTCAATTTGTCCATGTTTTCATTTATTATACATGATGGAGTGTACTATAAAATTTTGAAAAATTAATATGTTAATTACAAATAATTAAAACATATTATGTGGTTGATTCCAAAATTATTTAAATTTTTTTTAATATTTAATTTTTTAAAAAAATATTACAATTATTTATTATAGCTTATTTGTTGACAAGTGTAATAAATAAATAAGTTTTGTATTTAATATAAGTAAAATACTTATAAAATGTAAAATGGGCAAGCACAAGGGCAATTTTGTTTTTGATAGTTTTCTACATCATCCACCCAACCTTGTACCCCAATTTCAACTAGCAAATTAACAAACCAAGTACTATTCAATCCTCTATATTACCGAAATCATCCAAACCAATCCCCTCCATACTACTCCCCTATACTACTTAATCACCATCCATAAATGTAACATCATTGTGGGACCACTCTCCATATATACTACCCTCCATCTATGATACCTCCAAAATTAATCTTGCATCCAATCGAGCCGTAAATGCCCCATCATTTATCAGTCATATATTATAAACAAAGATTCTTTTCTTTATTTTGTCGTAAAAACCAGTTTTTACCATAAACCACATCTAAGCTAATCACAATGGCTATCAAACTTAGTAAAGTGTTTTCAAAAATTAATAAAATTTTCTTTTTGCCGATGAAAAATGGCTATCAAACTCCTCTTGCATAGTATTTGAACCCAAAAGATCATGATACAACCACTAAGCTAACTGCCTTCATATCAATAAAGATTTGCTCTTTTCTTTTACATTCAAGTTTGTATTCATAGCACCGTTTCTCAAAATCGTCAATGTGACTGAGTGAGATTACGCACAAATCAACTAAACTTCAACGATCGACAACTCATAGCACTGTGTTGCAAATTAAGACTGAGTTTCTCCTATGGTATTTTTCGATATTTTCAATGTATTATCCATATTTATCATAAGTCATTCTCTTCGTATACATCATTAAAATACCATTTTTCGAAAATACTTTGACTACTGTAGGAAAATGATATTTTTAGAAGAATTTCACCGTAAAGAAACAAAAGTTAGTGTAATGCCCGAACCCGTCAAAGTACACGCGTCCTCTCGAAATCTCCTTGCACCTTATCTCCATATGATAGTTACATATACCAATACTCACCATGAACTCTCTGCCGTGTAAGCTTTCCCATCCTTTTTTCTTCTAATTGGAAGCACATTTTTGTTCCGAAAATCATTGAAATATTACTTTTGTACAACACATATTCAAATTTTGATCAATTTTATAATTCAACTTCTTTACTCAAACAAAACAAGGTCAATTTCACAGACCACCCCTGAGGTTTCTAACAAATACACTGACCTCCCCTCTGCTTTCTGAAATTTCACTGCTCTCCCTTGCTTTTGAAAATAATTGTCACTTACCTCCCCTGCCATTACTTTATGCCTAACGGTGTTAATTTCATTGGTAAAATGATGCTAACGCCCTTAAATTTGAACTTAACATTTTTTTCCTTTTGGCTTGTTTGAAATTATATTGCATAAAAATTTCGCAAGGCATGCAAAAGTAACTCAATTATTTATCTTCGACACAAAATTAATTATTAATTTTAATATTTCACTTTCCATTAGATATATTTTCACATTTTGATAATAAAAGTAAGAGTATCAAAAATCATCTAAGTCCATTTCTTGCATTGATGGTTTTATTATTATTTTTATTTTTTAGATTAATTTATCTTTCTTAAAATCTAAAGCTCTAATGAAACTCATTTTTCTGCTCACTTTTTTTTTTATTACATATTTTACCTAACCGCGCTCTTTTTTTTGCATCAAAGGTAATAATGGTCTAAAATAATAGTGACCTACTTAAGTAGGAGTGTTATAGCATCACTTTATTGCTTTTAGAAAAGTTATTCTCCCTCCATCCCAAATATGCACACCCTTTTACGACAACCGAGCATTTTACACCAGAAAACAAGCTATTAGCATGAAATTTTTCTGATTTTTTTTTTGCACCAATTCAAGGATCCCATTGAGAAAAGAATTAGAGAAAAAAAATACTCTAACTTTTTTTAAAACTAATAAATACATTTTTTTTTCGTACATAAATCAAGGTACTCACAAATAATGAATAGTTGTCCCATAATGATATGTATATTCTCTTTTTGGCGTACAAAATGCAAGGGTCTCACAAATAATGGATAGTTGTGCCTTAATAATAATGTACTAATGGGTTTTTTTTTTGGTAAAGAAGTATATACATTTTTTTTTTCTCAATTGGATCCTTGAATTGGTGTAAAAAAATTATCGAAAAAATTTCATGCTAATAATTTTTTTTGGGTGCGAAATGCTTGTTTCTCCTTTAAAAAAAACGTAAAAAATTAAAAATAACTAAAACCATCACTGCGAGTAGTGNAAGGCTGAGGTGATTATTAGTATTCTTTTTTTTTAATTATCAAAATGTGAAAATATACCTAATGGGAAGTAAAATATTAAAAATAAGTAATAATTCTATCTCAAGAAAGTTCTAAGAAAAAAGTATATAATTAAGTTACTTTTTTATGCCTTTCAAAATTTTTATGCAATATAATCTCAAACAAGAAAAAAAATAAAGCCAAGTTCAAATTTTAAGGGCATTAACGTCATTTCACCAACAAAATTAACACCGTTAGGCATAAAGTAACGGCAGGGGAGGTAAGTGACAATTATTTTCAAAAGCAAGGGAGGATAGTGAAATTTCAGAAAGCAAAGGGGAGGTTAGTTTATTTGTCAGAAACCTCAGGGGAGGTAAGTGAAATTTACCCAACAAAAACACTTCAAGTTTCCTGATACTTTTCAAATTCTTCAAACCGGTTCTTAAATGAAGAAAGTGTTTAATTGATTATTTATATATAAAGTAGTTAACTCTAACGAATTCTTCAGAGTCACCTCTTCTCTCACGTTCTCATCAAACTAGTTCTTTCAGTGAATGGCGTGCTTCTCATAAATTACGGACTAGACTTTCATTGTTGATGCAATTTCCTTGGCTACAATTATGGCCTCTACCAAAACCACTTTCTCCCTTTCAAGAAAGATAATAAACCCTTTTAATTGATCAATTCCAACATTTATATGCATGCATGTCTTCTTTTTGTAAGGTCTTACTTATAGAGTTAACGGCAAACAATATATTGTGCCAAATAACCATCCTGACTGAGAATCCAAAATCTGCAATTTCATGTTAGAATACAAACAAAATAAATAATATTATAGGCTTATAGAGAGAAAAAAAAGTTGGAGGTTGTGTTTGGTTTGAGTTTTGGGTTTTGGTTTTTGTAATGATTAGAAGGAGAAATAAAGATAATAATTAAAAATAAAGGTTAATGATTAGAGAGAGATAGAGAGAAAATTGTGAATAATATTTGAAAATAGGGTAATAATTGAATAATAATTGAGAAAACCGGGTCTTAAAAACCCAAAACGAACAAGTTCCGAAGTTCATCCCGTCTCTTGATTCTCTACTTCCTCGCTACGGCTCTAACTTGTAAGTCCAAAAATTGCCTTTTCCCCCCTAACTTTATTCATTGGTTTTGGTTTAAGTTTGAGGCCTTTTTAATAAGGGAAAATTCCAAAATGGCACCTGAACTTTACATTCAATGTCCCAAAAACACCTGAACTTTAGTTAGTATCAATTAAACACCTGAACTTTCAAAATGCCTTTTCTAAGGCACCTAGCGTCATATTATGTCCATATTGGATGGAAATTGCTGATGTGGCAATTTTCTTCCATTAGAAACACCATCACCACCACCTACAACCTCTGCCGCCGAAATTTTTGAGCCACCACCATTTACAGCCATCATCTCCACCACCACCAGTTCGTCACCAACTCTCATTTCCCCTCTTGCTGTCATTTCCCACCGCCATTTGAACCACCCCATCACCAACCACTTTACCTTCCACCGTTGACTAGGCTTCGCCACCCATTCTTGTCGCCGTCGGCTCGAAATTGTTGAGATGGTTGGAGAAAATTATTGTCCAAATGACAGTAGGAGAGGTTGCCTTGAGCAAATCTGGTGTTCAAACGGTGTTAGAAGTAGTTGGTGATGACTTGGTGGCGGTGGAGATGATGGCTGTAAGTGGTGGGCGCTCAAAAATCACAGTGGCAGAGGCTGTAAGTGGTGGTGATGGCTGTAGGTGGTGGTGATGGGGTTTTTAACGGAAAAAAATTGCCACATCAGCAATTTCCGTCCAGTATGGACGGAATATGGGGCCAGGTGCCTTAGAAAGGGCGTTTTGAAAGTTCAGCTGTTTAATTGACGCTAACTAAAGTTCATGTGTTTTTGGGACATTGAGTGTAAAGTTCAAGTGCCATTTTGAAATTTTCCCTTTTTATAATGCATGTATGTGGCCTTGTGAATTCGAAATTGGGCATCATTTGAGTTTGAATTGGACCTCATACATGATGTACAATTTTTTTTTGTTAACACAAAAGACATCTAGGGGGTAATAAAATAGGGTGCACTTAAAAGTTGTATTTTTTGGAGACTTAGATTGGCCACAACAATTGCTTTAACTCAGGGTTGACTCTGATAACACTAAATTATTCCCTTAAAAACAAGACGAGTATGCACATACTTCATGCGGACCTTGGGGAAAACAAAATTTTGTTGGCCCCTTGTCAACAATGAACGATGTGGGGTTTATTTTTCTTTTTTTATTTTTGTTTTAACAAATTCGGATGGCTTGGAAGTAGGATTTGCATAGCAAGTTGCAGTACTAGTGTTTTGGAAACTCTCTAGATGCATTTCATTTCATAGTATACTAATTATTTATTTGGCGCTTTCTGATTTGAGTTGTTCGGTCATTTGGACCAATTTTGTCAATTTTACCCTCTGATTGTATTTCTCCTATGTTGGTTTTTGAGTTTATGTTGACTGTGTTGTGTCTTTTTGGCGATTTTGGCAAAATTACCAATACACCTTCCCAGGACCCAGACTATTGGCAAAATGCCCTCTGTATCCCCATATCGATGTTTTCTATGTGTAAATCTTGTCATTGTGCAAGAGGGTTGTTTGGAGAGTGTTTGTTTTGCCTTCTCGAGATTCAAGTTTCGCCGCCATGCACTACGTAGACGTGCAGAGGTGTAAAGAGGAGAGAGATAGCAAGTGTTAGACTACAGCATCAAGAATGCTATATTTCTTTTGATAAAAAAAATGTACTATTAAGATTCAATTTAATAACTTTATCCTGTGATGCTTCATGAACAATAAAAACAGCTTAGAAAGTTGATTAATAGAAGTAAGGGGCCGGAACAATTGCTTCTAAATAGGAAAAAAAAAAGTCACTTATTCTCTATTTCACATATTCGAATGAAATGGCAGCGAATCGAACAAAAAACCGTCATAAAAAAAATGACTAAGATAATTGAGTTAATATATATCATATCGAAAACTATTCCACTTATAAGAAAAGGGGGAAACTAGACAGTTGTTATGCAAATTGCATACTGAGCTTTCGATATATATCTGTCCCAGTACTAATCATCTAAAGGAAGATAAAAGAAAGCTAAAGATCAACTACTAAGGACCCCCACCCCTCTTACGATGAAATGTAGAATTTTTTCCATCCTATTTTCCATTTCTTTTTGCGTTTCCATCGAATGGTACCCTTTCTACCTTTCAAATATGTTTTGATTGAATTGAAGAGAATTCTTTTTATTTTTACATTTTATATTATTCCATATTCAAATCTTCTTGAATACTAGGAAAAAAAAAAAAAACAGATTCAGTATTTGCTCTTTTTCGATATAAAACCATAAAAATAAGAAAAAATATAGAGTCGATTTTTTACGCTTAAACCCTTTCATGAATTCTATTCTTGAAAAAATGATTCGCCGAAAAGAAAGGTATTTTTACCTATTTTTTAGTCGAATTTGTAAAATACGATTGTGAGGTGTAGAAGAAGGTTTTTCTATCGTTAGTCCAGTAAGCTGACAATAAGAATACATAAAGACAAAAAAGCACATATCCATATACACATTTTACAAATTTCCATAAACTTTTTACACTTTTCTATATACATTTCAATATATTTTTTAAACCTTACTGTCAGCCTAATGAGCTTGACTTTTGAATTTTCCTTAAAAAAAAAAAATGCTTAATCCAATTCCAAAGCGTTGCATTAGGTAATGCTTTATATGGGTTGCTCGTTGGTTCTTGTATTATTATTATTATTATTATTATTATTATTATTATTATTATTATTATTATTATTATTATTATTATTATTATTATTATTATTATTATTATTTATTTATTTATTTATTTATTTTTGTAGTTCTATTTTGGTTATGAAAAGTAATCCTTAGATAAAATTAGACCCGATCTGTGACTCACAGATTGGATGGGAAACGGGCTGTATGACTTTTGGTCTAGACACATAGCATTTTAATTTCTAAAATGACACAATGGAATTCATGAAAGACAAGTTAGCCTACTAGTCCAAATGAGATAGGTTCTCGGATCCATGAGATGTTCTTGAATCTACAAGAAAGAGAGAGAAAATCTCAAAGTTTATTAATTGGAAGGTGAATTATGCCATAAGCTTACATCCATATTTATACTAGTAAAACTACTAATAAAAAGGAAATTACCTGAGTGGGGACCAAACAAATCATTACTTGGAAACTAGGACTATAAGAAAAAGGAAATAAAACTAGATAATAGGAAGCTAGAATCGTGCTAAACAAGCAGCACAAATGAGATATCCTATTAACTAAACGTAAATAAAAATTGTTACCAAACTAATATTTCCACAAATGATAAGGGTGTATATCTTGTCCTACATCATAAAAACTAGGACTCACGGATTATGATTTGATCTATCAAAATCTGATCCGATCAAAACCCTAAGAACCCTTAATCCTGGGCATGGCCGGCCCAAGAGTTTCTAGTGCCCTAGGCCTAACCTAAAAATTGTGCCCTAAGAGTATACCAATTAAATAATTTTTCTATCAACGAGTATTAAAAAGAAAGAGTTTGAACTATAACCTCAATGGCCGGCTAGAGCGACTAAAGAATCAACAATCTCCAAAACGTTCAAATGTCGTATAAAGCTCACTTGTTTATAATAATTGGTTTTTCCCCCATTATACAAAATTCATAGTAGATTTGATGTCGGTTAGTATTGGATTGATTAATTGGTTGCAGTAATTTTTTTTTAATTTCGTTTGTATATTAATTAGATTGGTAAAAGATTACATGCATTTTGCTGGTTCATAATTTTTTCCTCTTTATCTCCACTATCGTTATCTTTGTGGCAGTGTGGCAATTTGGCTTATACGATTTTAAAAATAAATTTTTAGTGAGGTTTTTGTCTAAAATCAATGTTATATACATTCTCTTAAATCCCAAAAACGTTCAAGATTGATCTAAAACAATGGAGTATAAAATATTGAAATCTATTGAGTGTGGAGATCAAGCATATGTGAACAAACAATAATTAAAAGGCCATGTAGTCAGATTCAAATAGAAAATAAAATCTTGGATTGAATATGTGACTTTTGAACAAACCCAAATCAAAACCATTTACTGTCCTTTTGTTTTAGATTCCTAAATCCATTTACCGCTTCAGATTTCTAAATTATCTGGGGGGGTTTTGTTTTAGTTTGGGCATTTAGGCCCAACGTTCACTATAATTGTTATTGTCCTCTTTATTTTCTTATTGGGCCATTTTATGTTCTGATTAGGCTACAAAAGACTCCCACACATGCATATTACTAAAAATTATGAGAGTGCCCCAATTTTGAGGGGTTTTTTTGAGTGCTCTAGGCCCAAGCCTTTTGGCCGACCCTGATTCTGGGGTCAGTACTCTATTTAACGCGTTCATTTATTCACCAATAAAAAATCATTGTATAAAAACAGTGAAAAAAGTCAAGCCCATGGGATCGTCTGAACCCATGCTTAACAACATGCCCTTGACACTCGCGATTGACAGAGGGATATTTGAGCATTCTTGTCGTGTTCAATCTCAACTCTCTTGCGACCTGCTCTTCCTGGAAACCTTCCCTTGCTTCCAAATTCGGCGGACTGGTGGTCGCGGGAAATAAATGGACCGGGCATGTGATACACTTTTATAGAGATAATCATTTGATTGATATACAAGATGCATTTTTAAGAACTTTATGCTTCATTCTATATTTTACATCGTGAAAAATTCATAAACTAGGGGAGGAGGTTGACCGTTGATGAGCTTTAGGTGTGTGTATTAACATAATCCTAGTTCGAATTATCCAAATCCAAACAAAATTGTAAACCTCGTTAATATTTTTCCTACCTTGTAAACCTTATTATTCAGAGGTGGCCTCAGATTAACAAAATATATTTTAGACGTAATTTTTTTCTTCCAATTTTGACTGACGACTTACCATTGTGAGATTTTACATAACATAAAAACCAAACAACTCTTCAGTCTATATACAAATTTTCAAAAGGAAAAACATCAAATGGGTTCCGTTGGAAAAGAGTCTGGTTTAGTGGTAATTGTTATTTCAATGGCCGTGGCCCTGTTGGGGTCGACGCTGTGTGAAGGAAAGGCTGATTCCAAGGGATTTGAAGAGCCACTCAACTGTAAAAAACTTGAGTGCCCTCCATACCAAGTTATTGAAACCCAAAAGGATTATGAAATTCGAAGTTATAAGAGGGCTAGGTGGGTGTCTAGTCCCCAAAGAAACTCAACCTCCTTCAAAGATGTATGGAGAATTTATATCTATCTCAAAACCAATTGGCAATGAGTGGAGAAGTCCCTTCATATATTAAGTGATCACCCATTCCATTCTTAGGCAATGTGGGACAATATTTCTTAACATCCCCCCTCACGTGCAGCCGCATTGGAGGTCTGTCACGTGTGGCCACTTTTTGGGTCCTATCATCGTGGCGGCCTTTTTCTGATCTATCATTGTGGGTGTGAGATTGTGATTTTTTTTTTTAAACGTGGAGTGGAATAGGCCCCGCTCTGATACCATGTGGAGAATTTATATCCATCTCAAAACCAATTGGCAATGAGTGGAGAAGTCCATGCATATATTAAGTGATCACTCATTCCACTCTTAGGCAATGTGAGACAATATTTCTTAACAAGATGGATCTAGCAAAGGCTTCAAAATGTAAGCCTCTCTCTTTGTCTCTCACTATTGTTTGGCTTGTATTTGTTTACATATAAAATTAACCAATCCAATGATTAATTGACACGTAACCAAAAGTGCCAAACGTTGGCAATTACACGTCAATGAAGGCACACTGGATTAATAAGATATAACGTACCAAATACGATGTCGTATTACGTCTCAATTTAGAAAGGTAGTTATTGGCAGTTACAAGCCATTACTAAAATAGAGATTGGCCTCGAAGCCATGATATCAACTGCTGAACGCACAAGCTCCACGTGTAACACACAAGAAATAAGGCGATTGGCAGTTAGAACACGTGGAATTCTTCTGGGAAGCAGTTATTTCCCTGAACACGTAATCATTTTAGTTTGCTTAAACAACCGTACAGATTTAAAATCAAAGCTTTTGGAGGAAGAATTAGAAGAATTCAAATTCAAACGTGAAGGAAGGAGTAACTGCCAACTCGAGGAGTGGAAGTTAGAGTTCGAAGCAAGCCAATGTTCAAATTCATTGAGCGGGAAGTTCGAATTGCAAGCAGCGTCTATAAATAGAAGAAATTGAAGAAGTTAAACCCCAGGACAAATCTTCAACAAGCGACTAAAAAAACCGATGCTTGGTTTGTTCATTGGCAAAAGTAGTTTAGGATTTCGAACTCAGTTCGAAGTAGATTAGGAAGTAGTTAGGATTAATTTCGATTGTTCCTGTAACAATCACCCCTATCTCGATTATTCCTGTAGCAATCAACCGTTCAAAGTTCTTGTATTTGAAGTGGAAGACAATTTCGAAGTAAGTTTATCTTTGATTTATTAATCGAAGTGTCTTGTTTCTTTTTTATTCTTCGATTTCCTAAGTTTGTTGGTTTACATTTCTTCACTTGTTGAGAAAATCCTCTTAATTGAGGTAATTGAACCAATAAAACACAATCACCTGATTAGATTTGGTTTTTCCAAATTTAATTTGAGGGAGGAGATTCAAACTCTCTCTCGCAGCGCCAAGACACAATTATTTTCCATTGCAAAAAGTAAAAGAACCAAACACATCTTTTTTTAGCACTTGGGTGGGACCCGAGAAAGTGTTAAATGGCTCCAAAACTTAGGAAGCAAGTGGATGATTCTCAGACTGGCCAACCACCAGAAGATGAGAACAATGGTAATTCTAAAGAGAATGAACAAATCGAAGGCCTTCAAGTAGGACCAGAGATTTGTGCTGGTCAAGACTTAAATATGGGTATTGGTCAGACTTCTCGAATGAATACTAGAAAAACAAAAAAGCGTGCAAGGTGATGACCCAAAAGAATCCGGAGGCTGGAGGGAATGTGTCATCTAGCCACCTTATTGAAATGATTGCTACATTTAAAGAGTTGGCTCAGACCCAAAAGCTTATATTGCTAAAATTAGAAGAGCAATCAGGGCTTAAATGTAATCCTTGGCCCTCATTTGAGAAGGATAAAGGAGAGGCTAGCACAAGCAAATTCAGGTCGAGGCTTGGCAAAGAACCCATAAATGTAGAAGACATACCAGAATCTTGGTATGAACCTGTAAAGAATCATGATTATCAAGTCCCTAAACCTAAGAAAGTGTTCAAGCAGAACACTAATATCTCATTCGAACCTAACTTTGATGGCGAACATGAGGAGAAAGGTTTTAGAAATTATGAGCATGGATTTGACGAGTATATGTATACCCTAAAAATCATTTTAATGAAAAAGATAGGGCTAGTGCAAGAAGGCCTAATCCAGAAGTTGGAATTCCTAAGTATTCAGGAATACCAGAAATGGGAAGGGTACATTCGAACTATCGTTATGAACCTTTTGTAAAGCAGGAAGGAGGTTTCAAGCAACCTAGGCCTTTCGATGATCCTTATCAAAGCATTCCAGAAGACCACATGCCTAGAAATGTCACTTGGGAACCACTTGTTAGTTCGAAGGTACCTTTAGGAGAACATCCAACCCTTCGAGATGAAATATTGGGGCTTATGCAAGAAGTTTATGGACCTTCGAATCGGGGGATACAAACTCAAATTTATAGAAAACCCTATCCAGAATGGATAGATAAACAGTTCGAAGTCCCTAGGGGATTTAAAATCCCAGATTTCACTCTATTCCATGGAGATGGAAAACAATCCTGGCCGAACACATTGCTAGATTCACCGCTTTCGGCGAGAGAACTAGGCAATAATGGGTTCATTAAGTTAAAATTGTTTTCTAATTCTTTTAAGGGGACGCCTTGAATGGTATTCTAACTTGACACGAGTCGGTTCCAAATTGGCAAAAGAATGGAAGAATTATTCCATGCACAATTTTATCAAACCGAACTGAAGTTACTATGGTGATTTAGCAAGATTAAAGCGAGGCGATGAGAAGGCCGCTTCAATTTATTGCTAGGTTTAAAAGGGACAGAAATAAGTGTAAACTTCAATTACCAGAGGTTGAGTTTGTAAGGATAGCACAAGATGGTTTAAGTAGAGAACTTAGGAAGAAGTTCGATTCTACTGAATTTAGAGATTTGGTTGATTTAACGTACAAAGCATCAAGATATGAGTCCTTATTAGAAGAGGATGTTGATGGAAATAACTCTTCTTACTCAACCTACTATAAAGAACCCATTTATGAGGTTGATCTTTCTTTGAAATCATTGAGCATGAGCCTTGTGTGTGTGGACTGTCTAGTTCGAAAAGGAGTCTTCTATAGTACCAAGAACTAATAAGAAAGCAAATAAGAAGGTTTATTCTTTTGATATTTCAAAGGCAGATGAAATTTTTGATTACCTTTTAAAGAAAAAGTTTATCAAACTCCCTGAAAATGTTAAACTTCCAACCATGGAAGAAACAAAAGGGAAAAGTTATTGCAAATGACATGCTTCTTGGACTCATTCCACTAAAAATTGTAATGTTTTCCGTGATAGGATTCAGGAGCAGATCAAGAAAGGAAGAATCATGTTTCCACAAAAGGCTATGGGAATTGATACTGATCCATTTCCAAAAATTGAAGAAGTGACTGCCAACACTAATGTGCCAACATCTCTGGCTAAAACTGTCAAGGAAATGTGGCAGAACAAGCAGGTACAAGTGGAAATGAACTCAGTACAGTTTAGCAAAGGAAAGCCAAAAGTTGGCCAACCACGAAATAGTGATGGGAAGACCTACCGTCAGAATATTTCACCTGGAAGTTCTTCTAGCAAGGGCTTTAAGCAGTCCCACCTTCCCATGCTTGAGGCATCTTTCTTGGAATGTTTGTGCATGGAATGCAGGGCCAACTATTTGATTTTCAAGGATTTGGATAGATAGGGGGTTGATTTCTTCCCAAAGAGGATGGAAAGAAAAGCCTTGGATCAAAACAATGAAAGAAAGCCTTGGATTAATCCAAATCATGGAAGAAATGAGAGGCCCCGGTCCGTTCGAAGAGAAATGTGCCTTCTAGTCGGTCCCACCGGCCTTGAGCGGGATTACCCTCCTTCGAAGAAGGTTAACTGCTTTGGGAAGGCCCCAAATGGGTCAAAGAAATGGAGGAGGAGAGGAGCAATTTACTTTGGTGAAAGGGGTTCCTGATTGGTTTTTGAAAAAGGTTAAACCAGAATTCTTCCAGGAATATAAAAACCCTCCTAAGATGGGAAACAAGATGGTTAAACCCCCAAATACTCCTACTGGTCAATGGGTTGTGATTAGAGATTCAAAGACCAAGTCACCTCAAATGATTCCTATGCTGACTCGAACTCAGAAGAGGAAATTGCAAAGGAGGTATACTAGCTTCCAAATGGAGGAATATGCTTCTAAAGAAAATCATAATGGGGGTGATAAGTTTAACCCAAGGTTCAACAGACTTCGAAGAGAAGATTCTGAAGAATCTCTTCAAAAAGGGTTTACTCAATCAGAAAGAGAAGCACTGGAAAGTCTGGCTGCAAGGATGGACAGTGAAGTACCTCGAAATAGTCCAGCATCACCAGATTCCTTGGCAAGCTATCAGTCTGGCTTATTAGAGGCTATGATAGTGGAACAGGAAGAAGGTGGAAGAATGAATTCATCTTCTATTGAAACATTGTCCCCTATGGAAACTTCTGCGGAGGGTTTTCCTGAAAAGATGGACACAATAGAGGATGGATCAGAGTTACTAATGCAGGAAAAGAAGACCATTCAGTTTGGGACTCTGCCTGAAGTTCAAATTAACATGGTTTCTCCGTCATTCGATTTTGGACCTTTTGGACCAGATTGTTCTCCAGTTCGAAGGGCATTACAACCATCAGTTGCTCCTATGGAGGTTATAGATGTATCAACGGATGAGGAATATAATCTCACTTATGACAATGGTTAGAATGATAATTGGGGAGCTCTGATTTCCAAAATTCAAAAGGAAGAAGAAGAGGAGGATTTCATGATTATTGTAACTACAACAGAAGAACCAGAAGTAACCTCCAAAGAGAAGGCAATCTTCATTCCAGAAACAGAAAATGACTCCAAGTATCCTTTTATTGTTGATTTAGATTGTGTTGATCTTTCGTACCCTTTCAAATCACCTTCGAATGATATGAGGCATCATTTAAAACCTTTATACATATCTGCTTTGTTTGATGGTATTTTGTTAAACAGAATCTTGGTTGATAATGGTGCAGCAGTGAATATTTTGCCTTCTAGGACTCTTAAAAAGTTGGGAAAAGAGAAGGTTCGACTGATCCCAACAAGCACATCCATTGCTGGGTTCACTGGTGAAAGTAAAAATCCCAAAGGAATTGTTTCTATACGCCTGAAAGTTGGCCAAGTAGAAACTGATACAGCTTTCTTTGTAGTGGACACTTTTACAAGTAAGTATAATGCTTTACTTAGTAGGGATTGGATTCATGTCAATGGCTGCATTCCATCCTCAATGCACCAAGCCTTGATGATTGTGAAATATGAGAATGGGAAAGAAGTGGGGGTTGAAGAGGTGAAAGTAGACCCACACCCCTTTAGTACTTCAGCAAATTGTGCAGAGGCAGAGATGTATAAGCCAGAAATCATCCCTCTAAGTGAAATTGCACAAACTGCCACCCCCCATCCAATGCCTTGGAAATGGGAGAATTGGCAGAACTGAAATCCAAACTCAAACAAGCAGTTGATTATGAATCAGACAATCCACCAGATGAAGCTGCTTGGATTTGAGTCCAAGATGGAGTTCGAAGAAGCCAACTCTTTGGCTTTAGTTAAGTTTATGGCTCTTGAAATAGAGCAGAGATTACAAGAAACAAGCAATTGGGAGGAATCATTGGCTGATAAATCTGACTGGGGGTTGAAGCCAGTTGAGTTTGAAGAGGCCTTTATAGGTCATGTCGAATCCCAAGATCCTGTGGAAGAAGTTGAATTAGGAGAAGGAAGTGTTCCAAACACTGTGCAAATCAATAAGGGGCTTGATGCTGCTTCGAAGGCCAAGTTGATCGCAGTGCTTAAGGAGAACAAGGAATGCTTTGCGTGGAGTTATAAAGAGTTAACAGGTTTGAGTAGAAACTTGGTTGAGCATAGATTACCTATCAAGCCCAATTGCAAACCTTTCAAACAACTACCAAGAAAATGTCTCCTGAAACCATTTTCTTGGTTAAAAAGGAGGTTCAAAATCTTTTAAATGCTGGTTTCATTAGAATAGCAAGATATGTAGAATGGCTATCAAATATTGTTCCTGTTGTCAAGAAAAATGGGAAGATTAGGGTGTGCATTGATTTTAGAAACTTGAACACTGCAACCCCTAAAGATGAATACCCCAGGTTCTGAAATAGCAACTTCGAATATTGGAAAATACGCCAGAATCCACAGTTGTAAGAACCAAAGAGGGCTCCCTACATTAAACATAAGTGGTTTCGATTGGCTGTCAGATCCTATCTTATAGACATATCCCAAGAAGTGTGAAGCCAAGTCAAACTTCTGACCCTGAGAAAGGCAATATGCCAAAAGGGCGAATTCCAGCATAATCTTCTTACCACTATGACAGAAGATCATTTTACAGAAGGTGTACAGAAGATATGCAAAAAACTCTCTATCAGATACTCCATCTTCGAATTTGGCCTCATTTCTAAGAAAGCTTCCATATGAGGCGTTTGAGCCTGAGGTTTTCATGATTGCCAAGGGCGGAACGTCGATGGACTTGAAAATATCAACCATTGGACCAAATGGGGGAAGTCCAGTGAGAAATGATACATCTAAAACCGTGGGAGCCACCATCCCGCAGTTAAATCGGAAATAATTAAATGACGAATCCCAAAAAGCTAGGGCAGCGTGTATAAGTGTAGGGTTTTGGGGAATACCATTTCGAAGCAGAGCAATAATGTGCCAGAGTCCAATCTCCTCCAAATCAGTCCTCTTATACTTTGAAATATGATCAGTCCAGTCACCCCAATCATTATCTTGGACTGGCCAGCATACAAAGTTCCTTGCAGGCCATTCTGCAAAATTTAGTTCCTGATCCTTTATAAGCCTACCTTCTTCTAAGATAGGGTAGCATGACGTAAACTTGAGAGGCAGATCGAAGAATGCAGGCCCTAAAATGTGGGTATCAGTTCTATCAGGGTTCGTTATGAAGACTTGGCTATGCAAATCGCCGCCTGAGTTTGACATCTCTTCTTCAACGTATCTTCGAAGAACAAGCGAAGAGGTACCCATTTGGTTAACACTTTCAGAAGCCATGGATGCAGTGATGAGAAAGAAAGAGAGGGAGAGCAAAGTGTTTGAAAGTTTGAACGCGTAATGAAAACGTTTCAAGCCCTAGATTTATACGTTACGAGGAAGCGGTGCAGCGTTTCGGGCCAAGTATCCGTTTTAAAGTTATTAGGCCTATGATTATTTTTCGGCCCACGCTTGTTTTCAACTGTTGGTTGATAATTACTTTCGAATTACTAAATTATTTCACACTTCGAACCACTTTTGGTTTATTTTCATGAAATGTATTTTATTCTTAAAAGTTCGAGTTGGTTAAAAGCATAATTAAGTGCTTCGAAAAGCATTTAAGAGGGCATAACAAGCCATTGAAAGAACTAATATTCCATTAAAACTTAAAATAAAAAGAAAGTACATGCTATAAAATCCTATTACACAGAGGGGATTAAGCATCTACTGATAGCGAAGCAACTGTTGGAGTAGGAATGACTAGGAAATAATGAGGAAAGCTCCAAGTCACTAAGGCATGGAATCGTGCCCAAGTGAAGCTAAAAAATTCCTTTTCCATCATTCTAACTTTGTTTTCTTCATCGATCTTGAGCTTCTTCTCAATCAATGGCCTGATTTTCAAAACCAGAGTCTTGGCTTTGACTTCGAACTTGGCCAATTTGAGAGAATTTCTTTTTATGTGATTCTTAAATCGCCTTCGAAGCCTCTTAGAAACGTCAATGGGCATTTCAAAGGAACGCCCTTTCAGGTTTTCCACCTTTTTATGAAGTTTGGAGATCTGATCATGAAGCACTTCGTCGTCATGAAGGTCTTGATTAAACCCAAACGAAGCAGTGTTATTCTTCATTCACATTCGAAGCAAAGGAAGCTGACTCAGAAAAGAGTGAAAGAAAGGGCTAGTTTGAATGTTACATTGGAGAGTTTCGCAAGCCCATAAAAAGTTCCTAAAAGGTATGTCTTCTTCAAGAATACCTACATCTAAAAAGGCAAAAGCAACCAACAGCTCTTTGGCTTTGAGGGAATCAGAATGGGGATAAAGAGAATAAGAAAGGTTAGCATGATAAGGAGTAGGGTCGAACTTGATACTCTTTAGCTCTTCGAACCAATCCGTATTCTCAGGAAGGTCTCGAAGGGAAAGATTGACAGGATCAATGAAGTCCCCTTCGAAATGGGGCCTTCGAACCTCATGCAACCAGTATATAAACTGAGTACTGGCCTTCTGCTTAAGTTCTCCATACCCAGCAAAGCCTGACCTTTCGTCTTCATGGACTTTAAAGAATCCAGGAGTTAAACAAGTGGCTATAAGACTGTCAAGCAGCATTATGTTAGGATCTCGTCTGATGAAAGGAGCTAAATATTCACTCATAGCCAATGAGCGATAGTGACTCCAACCTTTATAGCCAGCAGGATCATCCATTCTTACCACCACTATCTCAGATGGTAAACCCCATAGGAAGGGTTTATGAGCAGGAGGAGATGGAGGATCCCAGGGGTCAATAGGTTCAGAAGTTTCTACTTGAGCCACTGTATAAGATCGATCCCTTCGAATTTCACCAACAATTGGTGCCACAATATTTCTATTGTTAGTAGGAATTGGGTCATTAAGAGCCAAGTTTTCGAAGGCATTTTGAGTATTAGGGATATCAGCCATGGTTGATTCTGGAAGGAGATCGGTTTACGAATTGGTAATTGATTTTACCAGTGATTAAGTCTTTTTATAAGCAGAATTTTAGTTTGAAACTATTCGAATTCTGAAAAATGGAGAACGTGGGTCTTAACTGCCCACTATCCATGAACCTCTCATAAGAACGAAGAGATTTATTGATAACTGCATCGTAAGATGTGATTGAAACTGCCAATAACTTCTGCTTTGGAAGCTTATAGGAATTGCGTAGAAGGCACATTAACACTTATTCAAATCCTTTGAACAAAGATGTTAATGTGGGGGGTATGTTTACATATAAAATTAACCAATCCAATGATTAATTGACACGTAACCAAAAGTGCCAAACGTTGGCAATTACACGTCAATGAAGACACACTGGATTAATAAGATATAACGCACCAAATACGATGTCGTATTACATCTCAATTTAGAAAGGTAGTTATTGGCAGTTACAAGCCATTACTAAAATAGAGATTGGCCTCGAAGCCATGATATCAACTGCTGAACGCACAAGCTCCACGTGTAAACTCAAGAAACAAGGCGATTGGCAGTTAGAACACGTGGAATTCTTCTGGGAAGCAGTTATTTCTCTGAACACGTAATCATTTTAGTTTGCTTAAACAACCGTACAAATTCAAAATCAAAGCTTTTGGAGGAAGAATTAGAAGAATTCAAATTTAAACGTGAAGGAAGGAGTAACTGCCAACTCGAGGAGTGGAAGTTAGAGTTCGAAGCAAGCCAATGTTCAAATTCATTGAGCGGGAAGTTCGAATTGCAAGCAGCATCTATAAATAGAAGAAATTGAAGAAGTTAAACCCCCCGGACAAATCTTCAACAAACAGCTATCAAAAAACTAATGCTTGGTTTGTTCATTGGCAAAGTAGTTTAGGATTTCGAACTCAGTTCGAAGTAGATTAGGAAGTAGTTAGGATTAATTTCGATTGTTCCTGTAACAATCACCCCTATCTCGATTGTTCCTGTAGCAATCAACCGTTCAAAGTTCTTGTATTTGAAGTGGAAGACAATTTCGAAGTAAGTTTATCTTTGATTTATTAATCGAAGTGTCTTGTTTCTTTTTTGTTCTTCGATTTCCTAAGTTTGTTGGTTTACATTTCTTCACTTGTTGAGAAAATCCTCTTAATTGAGGTAATTGAACCAATAAAACACAATCGCCTGATTAGATTTGGTTTTTCCAAAGTTAATCTGAGGGAGGAGATTCAAACTCTCTCTGGCACGCTCGCACACAATTATTTTCCATTGCAAAGAAGTAAAAGAACCAAACAGTATTAGAGCACCTCCAATGGTTCTGTGTCGATTTTTTCAAACGCCAAATCAATTTTTTTGGCTTACTACAATGTTAAGGCTAGGGGTGAAAGAAAAACCGAAAAACCGAAAAAATCGAAAAAAACCGACCGATCGGTTCGGTCTCGGTTTCCTGAAAATTGGACCGGACCGAACCGAACCGAACCGAAACCAAACCGAAAAATTATCGGTTCGGTCTCGGTTTCCTGGAAATTGGACCGAACCGAACCGAACCGAACCGAAACCATGCCAATTTGGACCGAAATACCCCGAAACCACCCCTATTTGGACCGAAAACCAAAAAAAATGATCTTAACCCCCAAAAAATAACAAATCCTAGCCGTCCATCTTAATTTTAACGCCGGACCGAAAAAATTGAAAAAACCAAAAAAACCGAACCACCCCGAACCGATCGGTCCATTGTTTTTTTCGGTCGGGATCGGTTCCGGGCCAAACCACCCCGAACCGATCGGTTCGGTCCGGGACACCCCGAAAACCGAACCGAACCGAACCGACCGATTTTCACCCCTAGTTAGAGCATCTGTAAGGAAAAGCCAGTTTGGGAGTCAAAGCCATGTTTTGACTTGAAGACCAAAATTAGCTCCTCATTGGGGGAGATATTTTGGTAGCTAGTCAAAAAATGGCTTGGCTATTTGTTTGACCAAATTTGGCTGCAGGGGTTTTTATCTAACGAATACATGAAATAGCAGCCAAATAGTGGTTTTAGCACTATTGGACCGTTTTGTTAAATTTTGACCAAATAACACTATAGCAACCAACAAATAAGTTTGGCTGTTAAAAACCAGCTAGAAATTAACATTGGAGATGCTCTCATTTGGTCTCAAAATTTGACAAAAGTTTTCTAATGTTACAGAAGCCATTATCCCCCACCACTTACAGCAGTTGGATCAGCAACATTTTTACACCCATCGAAGTCCTTTGACATAAGTAATTCATCTACACTTGATGTCGGTGTTCCTCCGGGCCTCAGAGCCAGGATTCAATTAGCTAGAGAAAAAAAATTGAGACGAAAAAAATCCTCATTAAAGTGATTTACGAAGGAAAAAAAACTTTTGACATATAGATTTTATTGCATTTCATTTTATTTTACATGTATGATCTAGGAAAAACGAACAGTTGATGATTCATGATACAAATTTTTAATTACACTCTAAAAAACACTTCGTTAATGTTTGTGAGTTGATATCAATCGTTTTCTAATACATTCAAAAGTCGGATGACATGCAGATTGTTCTATTACTTCCTCGGCAAAATTAAGCAGGCAGCAACAATCGATATGACAGCTCCCGTTTTTGTTGATATAAATCCTTCGAACGCTACTGGACCTTCAAGCAACTCATTGCATATCGTCTACGTACTTCTACTTGCCACAAAAGTACGAAAAGAGCCCTCCTCCTCCTCCTCTCTCTCTCTGATCAGGTTCGCCCCGTGACACTGCCGAAGTACAAGTACGCTGCCGCTAGAAGATTCGGAGGCATCTTAAAAAATACCCTGTTCGTTTCTCAGTTTAGTTTTAGATTTAATTTTGATAACTTCATCATTTTCCTAATTTCTCTTTCTATCTCTCTCCACTCATTACATTTGATGACGTTATTAAAACTAAACTAAATCATCTAACCAAACACAGTCATAAACATTAATTCACAAGTTACGGCATTGAAAAAATGCCTGAAGGGCACACCTTCGGAATCAGCCATTGCAAAGACATATGGTACTGGTGCTGCTGTGCCTTACACTGTTTGCTGGGTATAACTAGCCCTTTCAATATGTCAACCAGGTGAATGAAGTCATGTTATGGTTCGACAAAAGTGAGTCAAACAGTAGTCAATAATAATAAGAGGCAACCTATCTATGTGTGTGGGCCCCACATGTATGTGATGGTGTTGTAAATGTTTAGAGTTGAAATGACTATACATGTAGCACTATTGATTTAGATTAGTGAATCTCTGAGGTCGATTTTATTTTTTTGGTAATAGGTGTTCTGAACTTGTTTGCACATACCTCGGACTAAACCCCACAATTATTTCACATGCTTACGCATGGGTTGAGGTAGCCAAGTGAATATATAGAATCTCATATCTTAAGAGAGACCAAACTCATAAGTCCCGACCAAGACCTTTTGGATTATTACTTTATTATTTTAATAATGATTTGATTTTTACTCTTTGGGCATATTTTTCTCCATATTACTGAATTTCATCTCCTTTTTTTTCTTTGGTGAATTTGTCTGGGCTAGATGGATGGGTCAATTGGGCTAAATCAAATTTTGGATCTAATCGGTAGGTATATAAGTGTGGGCCAGAAAACATCTACAGCCTTGGAAGGGTTTTTATTTAATTGCTACCTTAGAAATCAATGGACTATGGACTATGGGTTGCGGTGGATCGTGTAAGGGTTTCAGTTCATTGGGTTTATATAAGGTAACGAGTCGGAATTTAGTAAAGGTACTAGAAGAAGTGTTGGTGAATTTTGGAGGTCAATGGATTTCATGGTTGGTTTCACTACCAGCTCTGAGTAAAAGTGAGCATGGCTTCCCTTTTGAGCCCTAAAAAAATGATTAAAAAGACGTACCTAAAAACTTGTGTAGTACTGAGCCCGTAAAATAAATAAAACTAATTTTAAAACCATTTACAAGGCTGACACTAATATTTTGGAGGCCTAACACGAATTTTAAAAATAGTGCCCTTGATTTTATTTTATTTATTAAATTTAATAAGGTGGACTACGATTAGGTAAAAATATTAAGGGTAAATTTCACTTACCTCTCCTGAGATTTTTGGCAAATACAAAGACCTCCTCTATATTTTCTAAAATTC
Source organism: Vaccinium macrocarpon (assembly GCA_022606695.1). Taxonomy (NCBI): domain Eukaryota; kingdom Viridiplantae; phylum Streptophyta; class Magnoliopsida; order Ericales; family Ericaceae; genus Vaccinium; species Vaccinium macrocarpon. Next base: position 22,954,377 of record CM040179.1, read on the forward strand.
CACTCTCTTACTTTTCAAACTAATTATAAGATTCCCCACTGCCGTTACGTTAAGGCTAACGATGTCAACTTTTTGAGCAAATGACTGTAGTACCCTTAGTGTATATATTCTCCATCCTAAAAAATACCCTTTCTTTTAAAATAGAATTTAAAAAAAATTCAAAAAAAATGAACTCTTTATTTAAAAAAAAAATCTTTTACAAAGTATCGAGATAATTATTTTTAAAAAAAATCACTTTTTAAATTTTTTTTTTGAAAATAGTTTTTGAAGGAAAAAAAAACTATTTTTGAAAAAAACCTTTTTAAAACAGTTTTTCGAAGTTCGAAAGCCCTGAAAACATTTTTTCGGATAAAAAGTTAATTTTTGGAAAACCGATATTTTAAAAAAAATAAAATTTTGAAGATAACGGTTTTCAGAAACTTTATTATTTTCAAAACAAAATTAACTTTTTTAGGGAAGAGAATATTTGTTTAAAAATTATTTTTATTGAAAAAAAATAGTACAATTTTTTTTGAAAAGAAAAAAAGCAAATTTTTAAGAGTGGAGAATGTATATACTGAGGATACTATGGTCATCTCACACAAATAATTAACATTGTTAGCCTTAGAGTAATGATAAGGTGGCGTCACAAACTTGACCCGCCCCTAGAGGTCTCAGTCACAATAGAGCGCCGATGAAACTGTCAGCAAAGCCACTTTATACGCATATCCTCAATTAATCACATAATTAAGAGGGGTCAGAGTGCATATTCAACGGAAGCTCAACTAACAATGCCCAACCTATCGCAAAATTACATATATAAAGGATTATAATACCCCAATTACACCTTAGAGCCGTGCATAGGTAACATGCAATAAGAGTTTCCAAATATTACAAGCACTTCATAAAGTAGTTCAGACACCACCTTCCTATAACCGACATGCACCTAAGTCCTGGTATAAGCCTTTGAGTCCACATGAAAGGAAACACATCACCATATTCTTCAAACACTAAAAAGTTGAACATATCTATAAGCCGAAACTCGTATGACTGATCAATACATAATTTACATGCTTTCCATGGATATTATCAAAAGACATTTCAAGGAAATAAACATAGTTTTCATATTCAGTAGAGAACTCATAGAATTAGAAAACACGTGTTTTAGAAACATATGATTTATAATGCAAATTCCATTATTCATATCATTTCACAGCACCGAGTGTCCCTGGTGTGGATAAGCTTAGACATCTTTGCATTACCCCATACAATATTATGTTCATATCTTACTAGCCTTTTAGCATTGTCCACTAGCAAGCTAGGATGTTAGGGATTCTATTAATTGATACAAAACATGTACACCTTTCATTTGATATCCATGGAGTCCATATCATTAAGCAAATAATTTGAATAAAACATAGCTTTCATATTTGAGGAGGGAAACACGTTTAAAACCATGTAACTTAAGTATTAGTCCCTCACCTCGGTCCACATAATCAACCAAACCCTGTAAAACAAATAACAATGAACATATGATTAAAAAATGCTAAATGAGTGCAAAAATGCGTAACATGAAGTCCAAGAAGTGTGTGAGGTCAACGGTGGAAGTTGTAAAATTTTTCCAAAATTAGCCTTGGATATCGGTATCAACAAAAAACTCCTACCGGAATCTAGACTCATTGATGGATGGATACCAGTATCAACAAAACCTCTATATCGGTATCCACTGAAAATTCACCAAAAACACATATTTGAATCCCTTCGATTTCTAATCCCAAGCTCCACCAAAATCACCTCAAATCAACTCTAAAACTTAGAAAACTTGTGCCTAAATGTGTATGTAACGTAAACTGCTCCATATACTAGGAATCCATGGCTCAAAATGAGATCAAAACACCCAAAATCATAAGATTCAAGAGCTAGGGTTCTTGAGTTCCACAAACTCAACCCCCAAATTAAGCCAACTAGAAATGAATTAACCACTAGATGCAAGTGATTCCGTAATAAAACATAAAATTCATAATCTAATACGTGAAATCTTACCTAGTAGAGCTTCAATCAAACTCAAACCAGCCTTCCCTTGAATTTCTCCTTTCTTCTCTTCTACTTCTCTCTCTCTCTCTCTCTCTCTCTCTCTCTCTCTCTCTCTCTAACGTGGAAGATAAGGGGAATGAGATAAAATCCCCCCACCCACCCACCCACCCCCACACACACACACACACACACCTAAGCTCTATTATCGGAACTTAAGTTGGAAAATAATTGTGTGAGTGTGTGTGCACCGCTTGGGTTGTGTGTCCCAACCAATAACTTAAAGCCACATATGCACATAAAATAACAAATTAGCATATAATGAAATTAAAGTCCTAAAATTAAGGTCTAGAATATTACAAGGGGGAATCTAACAATTAGTTTAAAAAATAAGGAAGGGTAGTGGAATTTCAAAAATTATATGATTATAGGGGATGCCTTTGTATTTGTCAGAAATCTTAGGAGACGTAAGTGAAATTTACCCAAAGATTGAACATGGTATTTTAAACTCGTAATTTAATTAAAATGATCTTTTAATTGCACATATTTATTGATTGAACGAGATTCAAGATGAAGAAATGGTTGAATTTCAAACTAATCAAGTTATAGTAAAAGGGTTTTATTTTTTAAATTTGATATTAAAATTTAATAAATTTATAATAAATCATAGACAATAAAAGAAAAATTTATCAAACATTTATGCTATGCAAAAAAATTAGAACTTTGATCTTGAGTAATATTTACTATCACTAAATTATATACGTAATTATATAGTACAAGAGGTGCAAGAGTTGTATATTATCTATACTTTACCAGAAAAATAAGAACAAATATTATTTTTGCCAAGAATCCTCACCTGGGACTCAAACCAAGGACCAATGGGTGTATTAAAGTGGCAAAAACCACTGAGGAAAATACTCCCATTCTCAGAATCACAGAATAACTTATATATAATAAATACATGCTCTATTTATTTATTTATTTTGTCTAGCCCGGGGGTTGCCCAAGCCCGGGAATTTGCTGGAGACCGGCCCTATTCGGTTCTCACCATTAATAAAAAAATGTTGCACCATTAGAATTTATCCGGCTGTTAACTGAAGAGACTTTAGATTACTTGAGATATGTGCACCTTAATACAGATATTCGTCGGGAGAAAAAGAAAGGATACAAATCGCCCTAGATGAACTTTTTAAATTCCAAAGAAAAGGGAATCGGGGATTTTGTAGGTTGGGAGGGCCCTACAGACTTGTGGTTCACGATCTGGACCGTCGAAAGTGTTTTCAACAGTTTAGATTATATTATGGGGTGATCCTTGGGAGTTTTCATACTTATGTTTTCATCTCACTCACTATTCGAAGTTATGTTTTCATCCTCTTATCGTTTGGTTTACCATTTATTCCCTTAGGTGAAAATCATAAGTAGTACTGTCGGACTAATTTTAACCATGATTGTTGGGAAACTATATAGAAAGACTATTTGATCGATTTTAACCATGATTGTTGGTTTGATTATAATCATGATCAGTGGAGTATATTTAAGAATCATGGTAAAATTTTTATTTTAGTTCCCTTTATGAATTTGGCCCCGCACAACGACTCTCATAAAAATTTTAACCATGATTACTGAATCAAGGTTTTTTGGATGAAAACATGAAAAACTACGTCAAAAATCATGTTTTCATCCAAAATTTTTAGATTTTTCTTTATGTTTTCATCCAAAAAATCTTCACTCTACAAGCAAAGAATTTTTGGCTCAGAACAAAGAATTTTGGATGAAGACATAAATAAAAATTTTGGGACTTTTCTTTAAGAATTCATCCAAAATTCTATACACAAATATGTTTTCATCCAAAATTTTTAGATTTTTCTTTAAGCTTTCATCCAAAAAAACTTCACCCCACAAGCAAAGAATTTTTGGATGAAAACATAAAGAAAAATCTAAACCCTATAGGCAAAGAATTTTGGGATGAAAACATAAAGAATTTTTTGCCAAATTTTTTTATGTTTTGATCCCAAAATTTTTTGCCTATAAATTTTGGATGAAAACATAAATAAAAATTTTGGGATTTTTCTTTAAGAATTCATCCAAAATTCTATACACAAATATGTTTTCATCCAAAATTTTTAGATTTTTCTTTAAGCTTTCATCCAAAAAAACTTCACCCCACAAGCAAAGAATTTTTGGATGAAAACATAAAGAAAAATCTAAACCCTATAGGCAAAGAATTTTGGGATGAAAACATAAAGAATTCTTTATGTTTTGATCCCAAAATTTTTTGCCTATAAGGTAAAGATTTTTTTGATGAAAACATGAATGATTTTTGGCATAGTTGTTTATGTTTTTATCCAAAAATTCCATTGATCTAGCAATCATAGTTAAAATTTTTAAAGGAGCTGGTGCGCGAGCCAAATTTATAAAGGAAAGTGAAATAAAAGTTTTTATCATGATTCTTAAATATAGCCCAGTGATCCTTAAATAAAAGCTATCCATAGCCTTAAACCCCAAACGCCTCTGCCGAGTCTTGAACCTTGGCCGCCCTTGTAGGAGAACAGGAGATAACCGGTAAGCTATAAACCCTTGGTTATAAATCGCAAGATTAAGAGCATTAAATTTTGAGTTGAGAAGACCATCGACGTTTGAACCATTTTAGGCCAACGATTTTACCACAAAGCCACGGGTCACAGTCACTGTATATATCCATTAATAAAATGTTTAAAATGTAACTCTTTGACCTTCTTCACCCCTTACACTTCCCTATCACAGACCAAATTAGGATAAGAAAGAAAAACAAAACAAAACTTACCAGTACTACGTGCGTTTCGATTGTTAATGATCGCTGATATTCCCGTTGGGCGAGTGTTCATACTTGTCATTTGCCAACCCCGTATCGACAAAAATTATTCTCCTGTCCCCTTTTCTAGCACATGCAGTGGGTTTCGATCAGAGAATTAGTATTGTTTGTTGCAATGTACATGTGGTAAAAAATAATAATGATAAGATTGAATAATGAATTTCTGAAAAACAATGATTTTTGCACTCCTTTCTTGACCTTATTCACGTGAAATTACAAAGAATTTTTCATGTGTAAAAAATGAATTACGGAATGAGGATAGTTTGATAATTTCATGTAAATAAGAAAAAGAAAAAGTGATAAATGGGAAGTGGAATTAGAAGCCATTTTCCAAAATCTAACGTAATAATAGAAAGGCCGACCTTGATATTTTGGAGGTCTAAGGGCATCTCTAATCCAAAACCCTCTAAAACTCTATTCCGGAGGATCAATATTTTTTCATTGAAAAAAGTGGTTATAGAGGGTTACACTATTCATCCTAACTCCAACCTTATTCCTCTATTTCTTCAAAATTCTTCTCCATTTCTATCTAACACTCAATCCTCCCAAATGAAGGAAAATATGCAGGATGGGTAATTTTACTCCAAAATGGAGGGATCGATGGAGGAAAATATGGAGATATGGAGGATGTGCAAGAGATACCCTAAAGAAAATTTCACAGTAGGGGCCCCAGCTTTTCTAATTTTTGAGGGCCAATTTTCTGTTCGGGCATACCTATTGTTGAGGTTATTTTTACACTTTTTTAGGGGGGGGGGGGGGCATAAGGGGCCGCCTCATAAGCCTTACCCTAGGGCTGGCTCTATGTAGTAGTATGTTGTTGTTAGCTCTACATACTATGTTGATAGCCCCTATGGCCTGTTTTTGTAGGGTGGATACGGTTTTGTACAAGGATGGATAAGATGTGGATATAATATATAGGTATTACTCAAAAAAGGAGGATTAGTTAAGAATGAATTTGGTAATTTATATGAGTGGATAAGAGTGGGTAGATAAAGAATCACTTGAAAAATTACTTAGTTGCCAATATGTAATCCACGGTGTAATGAGAATAGAAGAAGGAATTGAATAGTCTAGAAGCCAAAACTAAATCAAACACCGGATAAAGAGCTTTCCTTCTTAGCTATCCCTTATCCACCCTCAAATCCCCAAACAAACAGCCCCGTACTTATGAATATAGGACTTTGTATATTTAAGAGAACAATTATGTCTGGCGAACATGGGGTGGCAAACAATCAGAATTAGTTACAAAATCAATACTAGGTTTAAAACACAAAGACTAATGGGTTCTAGGAAACAGCTGGGAGCAGCATTGCTAACTGCTGTTATTTAAAGTTTTGAAGATAATGGTTTTCAAAAACTTTATTATTTTCAAAAAAAAATTCCAAAACTTTGTTAAAAAAAAAACCAATTTTTTGGTGTGGAAAATATATATAGGGTCCCCTTCTAGTCTGGGATCCGGGATTCCGGACCTCCATGATCCGATCATTATTTTGATGATCCGAGTTGTTCAATGTTTTGTACATTATATGCGAAAAACTGCTTGGATCTAGCCCTTCCCAGTATTTTTTTTTGAAGATTTCTCACGTGGACCATTGAAAACACCTTTTGAAAACATTGTATGGCTCGGATTTTCCAAAAACAATTTGCAAAAAAAAAAAAAAAAAAAAACGTTTTTTCTTATTTCTGGGAGTCCCGGATTAGAAAATTTCCGTGTATATTTATATATATTGAGGGTAATATAGTCATTTCACAAAAATATTTAACATTGTTAGCTTTAAAGTAACAACAGGGTGGTGTCACGACCCTAAAGATCTCAGTCACAACAAAACAGCAGTTGAACTATCAACAAGGATAATTTCATACACATGTCCTCAATTAATCACATACTACCTCCGTCCCAATTTTGTGGTCCCTCGTTCTATTCTAACCGGATAAAAAAACGATTATATCTTTCAATCGATAATACATTTTATATGCAATATGGATTTTATTTGATAGATCTTGATTTAATCTAATAAACAAAGTGTTTAAAATCACCTAAAACATTGTAGATTATAAGATATAACACTTTGAAAAGTGACACGAACTCTCAAAAGGGACTATAAAATTGGGACGGAGGGAGTAATTAAGAGGGGTTAGAGTGCATAGTCAATGGAAGCCCAGTTAACAATGCCTAACCTGTCGCAAAATTACATATATAAAGGATTATAATCCCCCACTTACACCTTGGAGCAATGCATAGGTAACATGTAATAAGCATTTCCAAATGTTACAAGTACTTCGAAAGTACTTTGGACACCAACCGACATACACCTAAGTCCTGGTATAAGCCTTGAGTCCACACAAAAGGAAACACATCACCTTATTCTTCAAACCCTGAGGTGGAACATTTCCATAAGCCAAAACTTGTATGCATGATGAATACATAATTTACATGCTTTCCATGGATATTATCAAATGACATTTCAAGGAAATAAACCATAGTTTTTCATATTCAAAAGAGAACTCATAGAATTAGAAAACACGTGTTTCAGATAAACTGTATCCTTTTCATATTTCCAAAGGAACTTCGTAGTATGTAGAAACATATGATTTATAATGCACATCCCACTATTCATACCATTTCATAGCACCGATTGTCTCTGGTGTGGATAAGCTTAGACATCTTTACATTACCCCATACAATATCATGTTCATATCTTGCTAACCTTTTAGCGTTGTCCCCTAGCAAGCTAGGACATTGGGTATGCCATTAATAGATACAAAACATGTCCACCTTTCATTTGATATCCATGGAGTCCATATCATTCAGCAAAACATTTGAATAAAACATAGCTTTCACATTTGAGGAGCGAAACACATTTAAAACCATGTAACTTAGGTATTAGTCACTCACCTCGGTTAACATGATCAACTGAACCTTGTGAAATAAATTGACGATGAAAATATGATAAAACAATGCTAATTGAGTGCAAACAGGCCTAACATGAAGTCCAGGAAGTGTGTGAGGTCAACGGTGCAAGTTGTAAATTTTTTTCAAAATTGGCATTGGATACTGGTATCAACAAAAAAACCCCTACCGGTATTTAGTGTAATGGTCCGAAAATTTTCTTTTATTATTATAACATTTTGTTTTAGTTTTTTTTCATTTCATATAGTTATACATTTTTTTAAATTTTTTTATTATATATTTTATAACTTCTCTCCAAATTTTACGCGTCTATGTGTGTGAGTACCCGAGTGGGTCTTATGTGCACATTACACTTACCAATGTACCCATGTATAATACTAAGGGTACAATTCTTGTATATGTGTCTATATGTCTACACAGCCAACTACCGTGTCTATTCAAATAACTCTAAATTGTACTACCTAGGAAGATCGAAATGATCTCCTAATGACTTAGATTGATCCCAGCAGAACCTATGACTTGTAAACACTTCTTAACCTTTCCTTCTTTTCTCTCATACGTGGCCTTACCCCACCCAATTACCCTACCAACCCCAGGGACTTCTTAAAAGAGAAAGTCAATTGCTTGTTTTTTTCCATTTTTCGGTAAAGGAACAGAGAGAGAGCTTAGAACATCACTCCCTCTTCCTCTCTCTTTTCTGCATCTCTTACTCACCACCACTACCATCATTTCTAAGCTCCAAAAATGTCCCAGTAAACCCACTCCGTAGATGCTCTGTTTAGCCCAAAAACCAGCCCTGTAGTAATTCGAAAACTCTTTGACAAACCCAAATAACGACTCAGCAAACCAGTTTCAAACAGCGCTGTTCCAACCTCAGTTCAGCTCCGAAACGGCTGTGCTTCACTCTGGAAAACAGCTCCAAAACAGCCATCCTATAGAGCTCGGTCGCCGTACGTTTTACCCGACAAGGCGACAACCCAACTCTATTTTTACTCCATTACGCGCTAGAGCTTCGGACCGAGGTAGTTAAACCCACCTCCCTAAATATATTTATTTGTGTGTATAAAATTTGCTAATGTGAAGTTTGAATAGAGTTATACGTGTTATCGGCTTATAAATGATTAGTGTACGCATGAGACCAATAACGAGCAAGCAAACCTCCTACTGTAATTTTCGTTTATCTATAGAACTAACTATGGATGATTTATAATGTAAATTTTCTGGTACCTGTTATCAGAATGATCGGCATAGAATGGTTATAAGTTTTCAAAGTGGGTTTTGAGTAAAAGAAAGAAAAGGAAGCAGACCACTTTAGCTATATACATATATGTATTTTTTTTAAATAGTAGTAGTTGATATAGTGTCCTATTTAAATGGTTAGATTTCTCTTACCATGCTACTGTTTCGATAAAAACAAAAAAAAGAAAAAGAAAAGACAAGTTACATGAATGCATATGTACTATTTGTAAAATAGTTTATGGGGTCACTAGTTGTTCTTTACTGTGACAATGCCATGCTTAAGTCACCACTACGTGTTATGAAGTTTTAAAAGTTAAGTACTCTAGATGAAGAAAATGTTGTTGCTTTTTAATATTGTCAATTGATTTTTTTTTTCTTTTTGAAATTTAACTATTGACACCCAACCAGCCTTCGGGTTGATACTAAGTTAACTAGTAATGGTCAACAATGAAATTTTCTAATTAAGAAGTTATCAGTTCAAACAATTTGTATTCTTATTATTTTTGTGAAATATGTATTGAATATCATTGTCACGTGCAAGTTTAGTTTGGACACTTAACATAGTGTACATTGTTTATAATGCCTCTTCTTGTTATATGCTTAATATGTTTGATAGAATTCATTTTGTAGAGATGTAATTTCAATTCCATGATTTATAATGATTGAGTGTTATTGTACGTGGTTTCTTGACAACTTAGAATGGACAAATAGGTTCCCCGGATGGTGTTCGTATTTAGAAATCACCTAGACGATTAAGTTAATGGATAAATGAAATGATGGTTTCGAATGATGTTGATGAGTTGGGGATTCATGAACGGCAGACAGACGATTGATTTTTGGAAAAAGGAGATATTCTGATTTGGTGGATTAATCAGGTTTCGAAACCCTAAGTTGTGGCATTGTGTGATTACTCCTTATTGAATTTTAGGTGATATAAGGGTGGTTTGTATTATAGTCGAGTCAAGACTATTTACTCCCGAGGTAACAGTCAGTTCCTCGTGGGCCCAGTGGTACAGTCAGTCCCTGGGAAATTCATCCTTGTGAGGCGTTTGATGAATCCGACTAAGTAGATAACTTAGACCATTCATCTGGGCTCCCAGTCAGGGCAAGCAAGGGGGAGTTGAATCAAAAATGGCCTAGACTTAGTGGTTAATAAGGGAGGATGTTTCTCAATGGATAATATTCTAGAATTCACTAAGTAAAGGCTAGTAATTAAATTGAATTGTTCTTAACTTTTATTGCATGCTATATCCTGTTATATGTAAGTTATGGGTTCGGGTAGGGTTTACTATTGAGTGATTATTTCGCTCATGGTGCTTCAATTATGGCCCCGCATATGGCCTTGTGTGTTGAAGGTATGTAAGAGGAGCCAGATTACGGGCCGGAGGAGTTTGTTTTGAGCAATTTGAGGAAGGGAATCTGAATTTGAACCTCTAGAAGCCTCGAGTCTTCTTCTTTTTGTGTTGGAACAATGTAATTTAATTTCCCAACAAGCACCATTTCAGTTTGTAATCGACTTAAGATACTTATGTTATTTTCCATGGCTTTATAAATGAAACTCTTTTGAATAAATCTTTTTATTAATTTAATTAATGCTTCCGAAAAAATCGGGGCGTTACATTTAGACTCATTGATGGTTGGATACCAGTATCAACAAAACCTCTATATCGATATCTACTGAAAATTCAGCAAAAACACATATTTGAATCCCTTCGATTTCTAATCCCCAAACTCCACCAAAATCACCTCAAATAACTCTAAAACTTAGAAAACTCGTGCCTAAACATGTGTACAATGTAAACTACTCCATATACCAGGAATCCATGGCTCAAAACAAGATCAAAACACCCAAAATCCATGGCTCAAAACAACATAAATGATTTTTGTCGTACTTGTTTATGTTTTTATATCCAAAAATCATTGATCTAGCAATCATGGTTAAAATTTTTAAGGGAGTTGTTGCGTGGGCCAAATTCATTAAGGAAAGTTAAATAAAAGTTTTACCATGATCTTTAAATATACCTCAACGATCATGGTTAAAATCGAACTAACTATCATGGTTAAAAACGACCCATAAGTCAATATAGCCTAAAAATTATGGTTAAAATTGAACCAGCAATCATGGTTAAAATCGATCCAGCAGTCTTAGTATATTTTCCCAGCAATCATGGTCAAAATCGGCTTGATAGCAATTACAATTTTTGCCGAAGGGTATAAGTGGTAAACCAGAAGCGAAGAGGATGAAAACATAACTCCAAATAATGAGCAGGATGAAAACTTATGTTGTTCCTCAAAATAGGATGATTATTTAATTACCCCTCTTATATTATAAGTAAAATAAGTATACTACATGTAAGATAATATATGAAATCTGAAGAGTTGAAAATACTATAGACTGTTTGGATGAAAACATAACTCCAAATTGTGAGCGGGATGAAAACATACGTTATGCCTAAAAACAAGATGATTATTTAATACCCCTCTTATATTATAACTAAAATAAGTATACTACATGTTAGATAATATATGAAATCTGAACAGTTGAAAATATTATAGACAGTCTAGATTGTGCACTACAACCCTTTAGGACACTTCCGCCATAGGATTCTGGGCACGGATAGAACTAGAATTTACTTTTGTAGTGGCAAAAATATGTACTTAAAAAATAAAAAGACAAAATTGCATTATGAGGATGAAAGATTAATAAAATCTAGTGATTCAGGGATACAAATTTATTTTCTATATAATAGTACATATTTTGAAAAGCTTATGGCGGTGGCCGCCATTACTTATTCCCTCTTGGCTCCATCCTTGATCCTGGGTCCAAAAGACAGTTAAATTATTATTTTTTGTTTTTTTATAAATCGGAAGATTAAGAGCATTAAATTATGAGTCGAGAAGACAACCGACGTTTGGACCATTTTAGGCAGCTGGCCAACGATTTTACCACAAAGTCACGGGTCACAGTCACTGTATATATCCATTAATAAAATGTTTAAAATGTAACTCTTTGACCTTCTTCACCCCTTACACTTCCCTATCACAGACCAAATTGGGATAAGAAGGAAAAAACTAAACAAAACAAAACTTACCAGTACTACGCGCGTTTCGATTATTAATGATCGCTGATATTCCCGTTGGCCGAGTGTTCATACTTGTCATTTGCCAACCCGGAATCGACAAAAATTATTCTCCTGTCCCCTTTTCTAGCTCATGCACGGGGTTGCCGTTGTGCAACCTCTGCACAGAAGCTTCTTCGCGCAATCTGGATTATCCGTTGCTTAGTTGAACAACCTAGATTTAAAACAAAAGAGAAAAATTGTTCGCACCAACAATTTGTTTTCAATCTGAACAGTTAAAATACTTATAGACGGGTGTTATTGCGCGTAGCAGCTTTTGTGCAGAGGCTGCATAGCAACCACCCCGCATCCCATGCAATGGGTTTCGATCAGAAAATTTGTATTGTTTGTTGCAATGTACATGTGGAAAAAATATAATGATAAGATTGAATAATGAATTTCTGAAAAACAATGATTTTTGCACTCCTTTCTTGACCTTATTCACATGAAATTACAAAGAATCTTTCATGTGTAAAAAATGAATTACGGAATGAGGATAGTTTGATAATTTCACGTAAATAAGGCAAAAGAAAAAGTCATAAATGGGAAGTGGAATTAGAAGCCATTTTCCAAAATATAACGTAACAATAGAAGGGCCGATCTTGATATTTTGGAGGCCTAAGGTCATCTCTAATCCAGAAAACTCTAAAATTCTATTCTGGAGGATCAATATAATTTTTCATTGAAAAAAGTTGTCATGGAGGGTTACACTATTCATCTTAACTCCAACCTTATTCATCTATTTTGGTAAGAGTTCAATTTTCCTCCAAAATGGAGGGAGGAAAATATGGAGATATGGAGGATGTGTAGGAGACACCCTAAAGAAAATTTCACAGTAGGGGCCCCAGTTTTCCGATTTTTTGAGGAGGGCCAATTTTCTGTTCGGGCATAACTACCGTTGAGGTTATATATTTGTAGGTAATAAAACATGATGGGGCACTTATTTTTTCACTTTTTTAGGGGGCATATATAAGGTGACCTCCTCATAAGCCTTACCCTAGGGTTGGCTCTACGTAATAGTATGTTGTCGTTAGCTCCACGTAGTATGTTGATAGCCCCTATGGCCTGTTTTTGTAGGGTGGATAAGGTTTTGTACAAGGATGGATAAGATGTGGATATAATATACAGGTATTACTCAAAAATGGAGGATTGGCTAAGAATAAATTTGGTAGTTTATATGAGTGGATAAGAGTGGGTAGATAAAGAATCACTTGAGAAATTACTTAGTTGCCGATATGTAATCCACAGTGTAATGAGAATAGAAAAAGGAATTGAATAGTCTAGATGCCAAAAGTGAATCAAACACTGGATAAAGACCTTTCCTTCTTAGCTTATCCCTTATTCCACCCTCATATCCCCAAACGAACAGCCCCGTACTTATGGATATAGGACTTTGTATATTTAAGAGAACAATTATGTCTGGCGAACATGGGGCAAACAATCAAAATTAGTTATGAAATCAATATTAAGGTTAAAACACAAAGACTAATGGGTTCATGTTCTTTCATATATTGTACTACAGAAGAAGAGCATTTTGGGGTTGTAACTGATGGGTCTTGCTAACATGATGAGCTGGAGAGGTATGGATGGTTAACTGTAAAAACACAGCGGAAGAAGGGAATGAGGTAGTCTAGAGAAAGGATGAAGAACAGAGCAGGTGTGCAGGGAAAGAACTAAGGCAGTGGATTGCTTTAAATCTAATCCGTGATACCCTTGGTGACCTAGGAGATGGGGGCTAGAATCCACTAGAGAGAATGTTCTCCTCTCACTCAGTGCTTGCCCTTTTCTCTCTTTAGGATAGCATATGCTTCTACCAAGATCTCACCAACCTCTGGGTATGAAAGAGAATGTCCCATATTTATAGGCAACTTGGACCAATCATAAAGTGTCAGGCTGTCATCCTACAATATGATAACACGTGTCATTTCCCTACAACCTAACCGTACGGGTGACGTCACCACCTCGCGGCTGAGGTGCGCGGCAGCGAGCCATTCGCCCGCGCAGTGATCCTCTCGTTCCTAGCCACCAAGCCACTAGATCTCCCTTATTCCCGTTAGGGCAAGGTCGTGACTTGTTCTGTCGTGCCTATACCGCAACCAAGCCTCAGGGCCCCCCCGGGGTCCTGCCTTTAGACCGCAGCAGGCATCATTACCTGGGCTAAGTGGGACTGGCTTTTCGCGTTCTTGCTCATGTTCTGAGCTGCGCCAGTCATCGGAGCCATGGGTTGCTTTCCTATATGAACGACCCATAGCTGTTCAAGCTCTGCCCTAGCTGGGGCGCTTTACGCAAGAGGGTCCAGCTTTAGTGGCCTCCCCGCGCGGAGACTCATGCCCGCTCCAGTGGCCCTCCTTTGCGCAGAAACTTGCGCGGAGGTTGCCACGCGTCACGCAGAAGCTGCGCCACCTCGGTGACACTTGTCATGATCTCATTGGTGGGTCAACATTGACTGTGGTCAACAGACGTCTCACGCTGACCTCCCCTACAGGGGGCTAATTTGTATGACCAATCTACTCTTTGGTCGGGGTATAACAATGGGATTGGTTTGAAGTGAACACGGACAAACTATAGCAATTTTCTCCATTTCACTCAACCAGATCCTTTGGAAAGAACGTAGAGGAAAAATTCTTCAATGCCGAGCGGGTACCACGTGGTGCCCGCTTGTGCACATCTGGCTATCCAAATGGACAGCTCAGATTAAAAATACCGGATGGATTTTTAAAAATGAAAAAAGAAAAGGAAAATTGTGTTGTAATCCGGACTGTCCGTTACATTTTTGGACGGCCAAATGTACGTAAGCGGGTACCTTGTCAACCATACCAGCTTGGCACTGAAAAATTCTTCAATGTACAGGCTAGTGGCTAAACTAGAATTTCACTATGAGGGTCCAGTCTAAGTTACAATGGTATCTCAGATTATCAAGACACTCTCAATTGTTAAAAGGGAAAAAGGCATGTTGGATGAGGGTGCCATACATCTCTAATTTTTATTACCATTCTATTTCACAAAACATGTAAGATGGTAAGATTCCTCCTACTTATACCATCTAGTCAAAAAGGCATGTAGGATGATATTGGTATTCCCCATTTTGATATTGGCATTTTTGTTTTTTGTTTTTATTAGGTGTAGTTACTAAACCACCCTTGTATTTTGAAAACAAAAGAAAAATGTAATTATAAAGTACAAGGGTGATTTAGTAACTTCACCTACTAGAAATAAAATAGGGAGTGCCAATATAAAAATGAGGTGTGCCACTATCAATTCCCATATATTGAAACTTTAAGACAATAAAAGAATGCAACTAAAAATAGTAAAACAAGGAAAAAAAACTTATAAACCCTATAAAATTGTGGCAATTGACTAACCTAGCTAACAATTCTAGAATTGGCTCTTTTTCTGTTGCAATTATAGCACCCAATCGTACATTAATCCAGACAAATGGAAAGGGGGTGCCAATTCAACAGTTGACAAATGGAAATGGGTTAAGTAGAAGTTGGGGATGCCATGGCACCATCCCCATTACTTGTAGTTCCGCCACTGATCAGGCTACTTTTAGAAGCCAAAAATAATATTGGACCCAAATAAAAATGCATGGACCAATTTGGGGACCCATAACTATGTGTTTGACAAAGGGAGGGGACGGTAGCTAGCAATGAACATAATTTTCTCCCATGTTTAAATACACGTCGCGTGTAGTGAGCCAAAATATAATCCCCAAAGGGCCCATGGATGGGCCCAAGGCGGAAATATAATCCCTGAAAGGCCCAAGGCCCAAGTGGCCCGGTACCAAACTTGAAGAGAACTGGGTCGGTAACCAAGCCCAATAACATCTAACCGAGACAGTTTGGACCCGTATGAACCTGCATCTCGACCGAGAAAGACATAGATCAGGACGAGTCATGCGAGTTGGGCAATACCCGAAGTGACTCACGAGGAATCCGAAAAATCGTTTATAACTGACATCACATATGACACCATCTGAGGCGATTACTCCTTGTGCCAAGCTCATGTGAAGCATGTTACAGCTGCCCCTATAACGACAGCTAAGAAGTTATGACACGTGTTAGGCTATGATTCGAGACAATTGTATGCAATAATAAAAATTTTGGCTCATGACGTGTAGTGACATCATCCGAGCCAAATGACTGATCTGCCCCTACACTTGGAGCACAATTTAGGAATAGACTATCCAAAAGAAGAGGAGGAACCCTAGAATGTATATAATTGACTCTTTCTTAACTCACACCACTTCTCTTTGCTACTTCCCTTTTGCAATTCCTTACTAGACCGTCAGAGTGCCTTCCCTAGCCAACTTCCTCCAAGTTGGGTGTTAACGACGGGTGCTACGTGTGCAGGTGCACTTGAGGGATCTACATTCGTCACCTATGATACAGTGGAAAAGAATCAACTCAGAAGAGTCATCTAAATTCTGGACACCACATTGCGCATATAATTTTGAGATTCTACTACGGATTCAAATGATATTTATACTCAGCCTAAAAAGTTGACAGCTTTGAGAAGCTATAACAATGACACATAAGATTCTAGCAACTAATAGAGAAATGCTGACTTCCAACACAATTGAATAGAGACACAACTAACAAATAATATGAGTTTTTTTTATCATATAACACTAGATTACTACTCTAGTCTCTGTTGTTGGAACCTCTTTGTTTTGAATCCATGACTTGTTACAATTGGGACGTTAAAGGTCAACAATCAGGTGACCCAATTTTCTTGATTATTAATATGGTAAAACAAAGTTCTATAAATGTTTTTACTAGATTATTGTGAACATAATTTTTGAACTTGATAAAAAGCAAAGAAATAAATAGAGAGAGAGAGAGAGAGAGAGAGAGAGAGAGAGAGAGAGTTAAAGAAATTTTCTAGAAAGAAAAGTTTCCTAGAAATTAAAGAATAAAATTTTGGAAGGAATGAAATATTTTGAAAACTCATAATTAATGGAGTTAAATTTTAACAAGGGATTTTTAGAAAAGAAGTATGTGATTAATGAATTTTAGAAAAATAGATTGACTAACTTTAATTCCTTGGAGAGGATAAAAAGAAAAGATGGAAAATGAGGTTGACAAGAATTAAATAATGAAATATTGTTTTGGAAGAAAGTTGGTGAAATAAAAGTATGATTTTATGTGAGAAAATATTGCATCTTAGAGAAATGGTGGAATTAATTGTATGATTTTATGTGGAAAAATGTCTAAGTGGAAATATATGAAATTTAGAAGAAATTACCAAATATTGCATGAGCATGATTTTGCATGTGGCGTTGAGCACGTACGTGATACGATTACGACACCGAACTTGAAAATATCGAATAACGTTTTGTGGGAAATTAGAGAGGAGAATGAAAATAGTTTTTGAAACGGGAAATTGAGATTTTTGGGAAAAGAAATAAAATGAAATGATATGTAATGAGATGAATTGTTACCACCTCAAGTTCATGGAGAGAACTTGGAGGAATGGTTGGAATGCGGTAGTGAAGCGATAGCGCCACTTCCAGTTCGCGGAGAGAAGTTGGATGTTTGGGCTAAGCGTGCACAACACACGGTGAACGGACCTCATAAACAGACTGGTTAAGTTCAGTGATATGAGACAGCCAGGACTGTGTTGTGTGAGTCGCGGGGCGAACGGACTGTGCAAAGAGACTGGTTAGGTTCAGTGATGCACAACGGTCGAGGCCTCGAGCGGAAAGGTTGGTACCATCAGCTGAGAGGAGGCGTAAACGGACCAATAACTTTCGAGTGGTGTGAGATATATGAAATTTGAAAAAGAATGCTAAAAGAGGCACCAATTTGAGAAAAAGAGATTTTTGAGAAATTATCGATAAATGCATTAAATTTGAGAAAACCGATTAAGAACGTTGCGAGAAATGACACATGGCAAAATTTCGTGATACTGAAACAAGATATTGTTTTTTGCTCATGTTTACTCTGATCCGCATAGACACGCATGATGCATTGCATGATTTTACCGTTCAAAAATATTATATACTGTTTTTGAGTTTATTGTTCTAGAATTGCTAGTTAGAGATTTGGGTAGTGTAGTCTATTGGGCGTTATCAATCACGGTGTTACTCGTGTAACCCTGGCATAATACCACGATGTTGCTCTGCGACTCTGACGTATTATGCCAGACTATGGAGATAGACAGGAGGAGAGAACTATGGCTTGAAGGCTTATGGAGCAGAGTAGGACACCGCCAGGATTGATGGCTGCGCGATGAAGTAGAGAAACCTAGTCAACCCTGTAAAAAATGATTGTATTTGGTAGGAGGACTTATGTAATTTATTATGGTTTACTATTGTAAAACCTCAGTTATTGTATGTGTATTCTTTATTAACAAACCCAAATTTTGGGGGCGTTACAAATTTAAACAAATACTACTAAAAATGTGCTTGCCTTTGATAGCTAATCAAATTCAATGCTCATATCTGATCAAATAAACGGGCGCCATATATTCTCAGAAAGCGTTTTATTTTTAAATCCAATTAAATCCAACACTCCTATTTGATCAACGAAAATTGTTTTATTTTCGTACGCAAAGAGGAGATTGAGATTAAGAGAAACAAGACTAGAGTAGTTCAACGCTAGACAAATGCGACGTTAAAAATGA
Organism: Vaccinium macrocarpon; assembly: GCA_022606695.1. Classification (NCBI taxonomy): domain Eukaryota; kingdom Viridiplantae; phylum Streptophyta; class Magnoliopsida; order Ericales; family Ericaceae; genus Vaccinium; species Vaccinium macrocarpon. The sequence goes on from CM040179.1 coordinate 22,973,134, forward strand.
AGATCTAATGGAGCCACTGAATTGACCCTAAAATAATGGGTTCAAACCTCACTGACAATAACTAATAATTATATAATTTCCTCAAGTGACTATGTCTCTCTCTCTCTCTCTCTCTCTCTCTTGTATCAGCCGCCACTACTAGGGTTTTCCACCTGGGCGGGGAGCAGGACCTCCTCCCCTTGGGCTTTTCCCTCCCTTTCCCTCCATCCATCTCCATCCCTCACCTTCCCTCCTCTCCTCCTTCGTTTCCCCTGCTCTGGTTGTTTTTTCCCTCTTCCCCTGCTCATGGTTTTTTACGATGGTCGCAGTGTTGGCTGCAGCTTCTTAGCCTAATGACTTGTCGATCCGGCGACCTACCATACCGATTTCCATGTTGGTGGATCTCAGTTTCTAGCCTAACGGCCAGTGGTTTGTGTCGCAAAGGGGGTGGGGATCCGGCAACCTACTAAACCCGAAGATGGCAATGGCGACAATGCTCTTGGGCAGTTGTGGCTCGGTCGTCGTGAGGCTACGGTGGCAACGGTTTAGCGATCCGTTGAGCAGCTGTTGGAAGCTTTACCGCAGTTCTGTAGTACTGTGAAGTTGTTTGTTGTCCGTGTGTGTTGTCTGCGACGACGACGGCAGATGGAGGCGCGACAGGCATGGTATGGGGTGATGGCAGAAGGGTGATGATTGTTAAGATTTAGGGTCTTTGTTTTCTTGGGCTGTATTTATTTATCTAGGCTTTGGGCCTTATTTGGTTTTTTGTGTTGGGTCAGGCCCTTTGGGTTTGGTCCAACCACCTCTTATTAGATTGTTCAACAGCAGCGCAAGGATGGCAAAGAGATTACCTTGCGCGTAATCCCTCGGCATTGAGGGCAACCTTGGAACCTGTCTGAGGACTTAATTGGTTGATTTTTGTTTTTGTTGTTGTTTCGGCTTTTGAGTTGTATCTATACTTTGAATTTCTGTTGGACCAAAAATAATAAAAATAATAATAACTAATAATTCCGCCGAGCAAAAGAAGAAAAGAGATAAGAATTTTCTAGGTCCTTACATATAGGTATACGAAAAACCAAGGGTGATAAAGCTTTATTCGACATGAGATAGAACGCTCATAGAAGGCATAAAAGGCACGCTCATGTTGACATGATTGAAAGGGCATTGCATCCAAATTTCCAATCACTCAATAGCATTTCCTAATTCTACTACACCAAGCATGACCTTCACAAAATAAATTTTGCCATAGACACCAATTTGTAAAAGGGATTTTGAGATTTTTGTCTAGCACTCAAATTGCCAACCCATCCACTCTCCTTTGTTCCTTTATTGTGCCGTTGCTTGTTTTGATATGTACATTTTTAATTTTTTTTAAAGTCACTCAACAAGAATTCAAAAAGATAAATCAATTTAAAGCAAAATTAACAAGAGTTCTGAAGATATTCAAACACAACAAAAATATTTATTTGAGCCAAACTGTAATCCATCTGAGAGCCAAAAGTGACAAATTAATTATTATTGTGATCCACACTACTACAATACAATAATGGTTAAAGATGACACTCCCAAAATTGAAACAATGACAGTTATTGTAAAACTGTGATAAAAAATATGAAGGTAGAGTTTTGATGTCAGTCTATCCTAAAAACTGTCATCTTTGCGATATAAGATGATAGTTTATAATAAAAGTGACATTATTATCTATTTCTTTAATGTCAATTTTTGCTTAGAACTAACATTAAAACAAGGCATTTCCAGAAGCCCATATGGATAATCCTTGAATGTCAGTTTTCCTTAAAAGTGACATTGAAACTAAGCCCTTTTAATGTCAGTTTTAATTAGAACTGACATTGAAGTTGATCATAAAAGATGACTGTCAAAAAGTGTCATTAAACGTATAAGTTATATTAAATTGCAAAGATGACAGGTTTAAACCGTCATCTTATATATTTTAATGACCTTTTTTAACTGTTTTAACAAATCTAGACTTTTAATGTCGCCTCCAAAGATGACAATTTTAAAACTATCATCTTTTGTGATTCATGACACCTTTTAATTGTCATGGTTTAAGGTTTTAGTAGTAGTGCCACTACACACATCTGTGGAGGAATTTGAAAGCAATTTATATTAGACAAATAATTGCCTAAGAAGAAAATGGAATATGGAAAAGGAGGTCAAAGTCGAGATTATCGAGAAATCACATGACCACTTTCTTTTTTGTCATACTTAGGCCATTGTATGTATATATATATATATATATATATATATATATATATATATATATATATATATATATATATATATATATATATATATATATATATATATATATATATAGGGCAAGCTTCTAGTCCGAACTCCAAGACTCCATGTGCCCGATATTTCTTGTGGGGACCCTTAAAAACATGTTTTAAACACATTGGACGGTTTGAATTTTGCAAAAATAATTTAAAAAAATTCAAAACACCCAAAAACCTCCAGTCAGGGATCCCTGACTGAAAGCTTATATATATACACCGGCGATCCAGTTAAGGATCCCGGATTTCCCGGATTGAAGCCTTTTCGGTGTTTTGATACTTTTAAGAATTTTTTTTGGGAAATCTGAGCCGTCCAATGTGTTCAAAAGGTGTTTTCCAAGGTATAAGCGAGAAATCTTCAAAAAAAAATACTGGGAAAGGCTTGATCCAAGTAGTTTTTCGCAAAAATTGTAAATATAAAGTTTTTGCGAAAACTGCTTGGATCAAACCCTTCCCAGTATTTTTTTTGAAGATTTCCCGCATGGACTATTGAAAACACCTTTTGAACACATTGGACGACTTGGATCGTCAAAAAAATATCAGGAAGGTAGAGTCCCGGATCCGGGACTCTCGGACTAGATCACTACTCTATATATATATGCCAAGCTTCTTATCCGGACCAACCAGATTTAAGAAAAATTGTGACTTTGTTTGGTTGAGAGTTCTTAGAAAAAAATTTTGAGAAATATTTTTGAGATAATGTTTGGATGAGTTTTTGGAAAAAGTAATAATTAGAGAGATGTATAATAATTAGAGAGAGTGAGATAGAAATGATGATAATGATTGGAGAGAGAGGTATGAGTAGAGAGAGAAATGTGATTAATGATTGGATAGATGAAACATGGGTAAAGAATATTTTTGGAAAATTTTTAGGAAATGTGAAGTGAACACATTGTGTATTTTTTTTGTTTTACAAATTGGTTTTGGAAAATTTGAATTTTGCGAAAAACTGCTTGGATCAAGCCCTTCGCAGTATTTTTTTTTGGAGATTTCCCGCCTGAACCGTTAAAAACACCTTCTGAACACATTGGATGACTCAGATCGTCAAAAAAATGATCGGATCATGGAGGTCCAGAGGAGAAGTAGAACCCCTCTCTCTCTCTCTCTCTCTCTCTCTCTCTCTCTATTTATATATAATTGTCAAGATTATCAAGAGGTTGTTTGATAACTTCATTCAGCACTTAAAACTGAATGTATTGAGTTATATTAAGTTGGGTATTGTTTGGTAAAACTGAAAACTAAAACTAAAAGTTGAAAAAGTACATGTTGAATGTCAAATGCTAGTTTTTTAAGATGGAAGTTGTTTGGTAAACATATTAAGCACTAAATTAGAACATTTAATTTTAGTTCCACTAATTATAGTGATTCTTTTTTTATTTTTACTAACGGTAGTGATGATTGGGGTGGCACGATGATGGAGTTGGGGAGTGATGATTGTGGTGATGTTGGTGGTGGTGGTGGCAACCGTGGTGTAGTGGTGGTAGAGTGATGAATGTTGTGGTGGTGGCAGTGGTGGTGGAGGCAACGGCAATGGAAGATCAGTGTTTATGGTAATGATTGAGTGGTGATATTAATGACAATAGCAATGGGAGTACTGATGGTTGTGGTGACAGTGACGAAGTAGCAATCGTGGTATATATAGTAGCTTTGGTGATGGAGGTGGTGGTGGTGGCAATGCCAATGATAGTGGCGGCTGTGTGGAGGATAATAGTGGAGGAGAAAATGGTTGAATGCAAGCATTCATGAATCCAATTAGAATTAAGTAGCTACTTAATTATTATCAACTGTTTATCCTACATTTTAACAAGCACTTAATTTTTTGAACAATGTAACATGTGATTCTCAAATCTACTAAAACACTTACTACTTAATTTATTCAGTTTTAGTCACTATTTTATTTGTAATTAAAATTTCGACTTCATAATTCATTTTATTTTAATTTAAAATTCTCATGAAATTAGATCCTAACTAAATCCACAAGAATTGTTAGATCTATCAAACACATCAAAATTGTCAAAAATTGCTAAATAATAGAGAAGAAAAATAAGAAATCCCAGAATTATATTGATTTAATAAAAGTTGCTACATAATAGAGATTACATGCCGTTATATAAGGAAACCCTAACAAACACTACTAAAACATAAAGTATCCCCGAAATTAGACAAACTTCCAAAATTTAAAACTAGAAAGAAAAACATGATATTCCCAATTGGAATCAACTTAAATAGAACTATATGCTATGAGTAATTTGTAATCTGATTATTTCCTAATATAGCAAAAATACTAAATTTAAAGACTAAATGAAGGAATTTGGCTGAAATCCACCATTAGTCATGACTTTAGGGTGGTGAGTCATGACTGCCCCGCAATTTTCCTTCAACTCGCCAAGTTTGGGCTAATTCTAGCTTGTCAATAAATTGCCGAATTTTGGAAATTTTCAATTAAAAACTGTTTGGAGCCCCGAGGCTTATGATGGTCGAATTGATCATTAAATTGGGTCACTAATTGTTGTACATCATTTTTCCACAGTGAATTGTGAGCTTCCTGATCATATATATTTTTAGCGCCTCAATTATGAGGTCAATAAAGGAATGACAAAAGAGTACGGCTAAGTTTTCAATTTGATTTTAGCAACTGAGTTACTAAAATCAATCATGATTTTAGTAAATGAGTTTACCAGGTGCTAAAATTATGGTTTTAAAATCAAAACATGAAGTGGTTCCATGTATCGTTTTTCGATTTTTTTCGCAGCAAATCAAAATACTCCTTGTGTACTTTAATTGTGAAAAATTCAAAAAATAATACACAAAACACTTATTTTTTTATTTGAAATACTATAATTTTAACACTTATTGAACTCATTTAGTAAAATCATGATTAATTTTAGCAATTGAGTTGCTAAAATCAAATGAAAAACTTAGCCTAAGAAACCCACTGCGAGAGAGAGAAAATCCTCTAGTTGATTGCCTTCCGTCGTACCGTTTGGTTATCGATTGGGCCGTTCAGTTTCCAATTGGTGCCTCTGGGCCTCTTTCTCTGCCCGTCTCTATCGCCAATCGGCCATGCATGACCCAGTCTGTCCGTTAGCTGTCCAGTTTTGTCCGATTGGTGTATCTGGAGTTTCATTCGGCCCATTTATATCGCCAATCAGACACGCGCAGCCCTCCTGCGATCCCAAGTCTCCAGGCTGGTCCATAGAGCCGTATGGTGAGTCGACCAGTCCATAGAGCTGCGCCTGAAGCTTGTTCGAGCCGGTCCCTCGTCAATGCTTGTCCGAGTCCCGGTCACTGTGTAGGTCTATAGAGCTCAGTGGTGAGTCCGGTAGGTCCATAGAGCTGTGCCTGAAGCTTAATTGTCTGAGCCAGTCCCCATTTTGGGGTTTTGTTTTGAGCAAGTTGTTTCTTTGCAGGTGGTGGTCATCGCTTGTCGCGGATGTGCTTTGTTGGTAGTACTTGGCTACAGCTACTGTTGTCATTTTTGTTTTTGTTTCACTGTGTTTTGTTTGTGTAGGTTAAATGTGACGGCGTTGCAGATCTACCACTTAGGTTCTGATCTGTTTCATCATTTAGGTCCACTTGTACTGACATTGTGCAGTGTTTAATAAAATTTTCTCTCTATCCCGTAGAAAAATTTATAAGGTCAAGCTTTTCTCTGAAGCTAATCACCGTCTAAATATTTTTTTGAATTAAAAATTGTGCTAATAAGGCTTTCTAAAAGTTTTTTGTTTTTGGGTAAACCAGTCGTTCTTTTTGCATTTGTTAGTTTTGTGTCAAGATTTTGTGATTTCTGGATTCCTCTCGACGAGACGAATCTAACAAGTATAGTCATAGTCCAAATAAAACGACCGGTTTACCTAAAAAAAAAAACTTTTAGAAAGCCTTATTAGCACAATTTTTAATTCAAAAAAATATTTAGAAGGTGATTTAGCTTCAGAGAAAAGATTGACCTCATAATTTTTTCTGGCATTACCAAAGAAATATAAAGAAAGCAGATGAAAAGTTGACTTTTAAAACTCGTATTGGATTGTTGGAAGAACCTAATGCATAAAAATAGCGTATCCATTCCCGTGTGAATTTGTGATGATACACATGCGCTTGCCACTGTTCATCAATTATCCCTACTTTTGGGGCTATGCAATCGTTGTAGGAGCGGACCTACATAAGGTTCGGGTGGCCCCACCCCCGATTCCTATATTTTGAAGTATGTTTTTTATAGGTATTCTTGAAACAAATTATAAATTTAATTTGTAATTTATACCCAAGGTATAAAATTTTTAATATGTACACAAAATGCTTATACGTGAAACTTTGAGTATATATATTTTAGGTTTACGAGCCTAATCGTGCCAAAAACGTATTGTAAGTCTCATACTCGGCTCCTTAATTTATTAAACAAGCCTACAAATAAAAGCTCAAGCTAGGTTCGTTAAATAAACAAATCAAACTCAAACACGCATTTACCGAGTCGAACTTTTGAACAACTCCAAAATACACAAATCAAACTTAAACGCACATTTACCGAATCGAGCTTTAATAATTAAAAATGAATGTGTTCATTGCAGCCTCATGCCTCTCTCCTCACTGTCCTCCTCAGTAACAGTGTACTTGCTATTCTTGGGGGCATATCACTTTTGTAGTTGGATTCCCTATTGACATAAGAACCACTTTATTTATGGGAAATCTTCAATGATTCCAATTCTTAGCGGTTTTTTTCAAAAGGAAATAAATGGTGGGAAGAAGACACATGATATTTTCTGGTACAAACTCTGACACATAGCTCATGACCACATGCAAATTCTCTTTGCCGATGAAAAAGGAAAGAAAGAATAATTATATTCAATTAGAAATAGTTCTGTACAGAAAATAAAACATGTTATACTGATACATCATTTTTATGAAAATTTTTATTATTTGAATATTAATTTACTTCTAAGGAAACCCACATTCAAAAATTTCTTCATGGCTTGATACCAAGCTATGAATTGTATATTGATGTTTATGCCCAAATATATGAATACAATTTTATACATATATGTACACATATAAGTGTGCGCGTGAGTGTTGCATATGATTTATATGGTGTGTACGGTATACCGAACACAACCAAGTATGACAGTATGTATTCTAGACTTCCATAATACTTCCATATTCTCCTCACTTTTGAATCATTTAAGGGATAGTTGTGAAAATACAAAAGTCTGTGGGTGGTCTTTCAAAAGTGACCATGCATCTTCAAACACTCATTGAGGAAGAAGCACTAACTAACAAAAAGTAGTACGCTAGTCTATAAATTCGGTCAAAGGCCTATATATAGGATTGCGATATTTCTAACTTCAATGGACCTAATAATTTACATAGGTGACTAATCCAGTTGCGGATCAGCTGTCCCAAAAATCATGTTCCAACTCCGTGTCCTGTTCATTTGTTCATCAACAGCTCAGATTTGTAGATGAACATATTTGGCTCAGATTTGTTTGGAGTGAGATGGAATCCAAGTCGTTGATTGTACCGATGGACAGCTCGGATGGACGGGACAAAAAGTTTGGACACGGAATTTGGGACAACGGATCCACTTCCGACTAGTCTTACAATCCAAAAAATTGAATCAATTCCCATGCATCATGAAATTGAAGCCCAGGCATATACTGAAATTATGCAAAGGTATAACAAATCCTAGAGGGGGGTGAATAAGACTGCCAACTATAAATAAAGCAATGCCTTGTGATAGTTAATCACCCAAATTCCATGGCAATTCAAGCAAAGCAACAAGTTTAATTAAGGAATTTAAAGCAAGAAGAAAAGACACGATATATATATACGTGGAAACTACTTTCTGATACCCTAAACATAAAACCATGGTTTTACTCTACTTTTATTCCATAATTCTAAAGGTTTATAAGAGTATCAAAGATAAGAAATTTACCCATAAGCACCTAGCTTTTTCAAGCTTCAACTCTTAATGTAGGACCATGTGCTTCTTCTTGAAACATGAACACCACGAGAGACACCATCTCAATTTCCGTTTCACCCAATCAAGTAGACTTGAAGACATGCAAACATGACTAATAATAAAGATTTGATTTTTGAAAAAGTTTTGGGTAACTAACTCCTTCTAGAGTTGATCCATTGAAAGGAAAGCACTAGAAAGAAAAAAGATGATTGGGGGAGGCCCAAATTATCTCAAGAGGAGAGCTGGCACACAAGGGAAAAAGGGTGAAAAAGGTGGAACACTTTCTCTCTCTAAAATGGCTGATTTTCTCTCTAGTAGCTATGAAAAAATGAAAGAAAAAATGGCTTTTATAGTGTCCATTTTCATGTCTTACAAGACTGCCACTCAAAACATGACATTTGGCCACTTAAAGAGTTTGGCAAACGCATGTAGATGCTCTGATAGGATTTAAACACGTGGCACAATCAAAACTGTTAAAGACTCAAGTCAACAGATGTGTGTAGACACGTGTAGACACAACAAGCTGAAAGTGTATGCCTTATGCCAAAATCATGGGATTACAAAACTCATTCAAAGCACCAATTAAGCTAAGACCATTCACATTAAAACATGACATTTTTTATGACATAAATGCGAAAATAATATGCACGATTATACCTCTACAAATAGGCCTCAAAATGTTTGGAGTGGCATCAACTTTGTCAATCAAGCTTGAACACGAGAGCAGAGCATCTAGACTTACACTCCTATAAATCTACCACCCAATCCCACAATAAATTACATACTCAAAATGGTTCGCTAAAACCGAAAATTGCCAACAAAACTAACAATCTCCTCCTTTGACATTTTCAAGACAAAACCATTCAAACCAAAATGATACAAGGTCACAAATTCGAACTAGATTAAGAACTTTCAAAATTTAATCTAACTAGATAAAAGTAGTTTCCTTGAAGCTTGATAAGGCCCTGCAAAGAGTGATTATGCACAAGATTCACAAGTATAGACCACATATAATAGCTCTAAGAAGTAAGCGCAACAAAAGCAATAAGCATGACCATAAGCATAGGCATAATCATCAAGCCCTAACCACGGGTACAAAAACAATGTACCAAGTACAAAAGTAACAAGCCCTAACTATGGGCACACAAACCAAGTAGTTAGTAGCAAGATATAATATCAAGCATGCAACATACCTAATAGCAAAAGAGAGAGATTACATATCCACCTCACTACATTTCTCATAAGATAAGCTAAGAAGCAAGCTAAGTGGAGGACACCACTCTTTTCAAGCACCACCCCTAAACTTACTCCCCCTTTTTGTCACAGAACAAAGGGAAGTACCCCAAAAAACTTAGAGAAGAGGTTGACAAGCAAAGTACCTAATCATCCGTCATCAAGGTATCATCACCTTCTCCATCCCCTGAAGCATCACTCGAAGTATGTCCATCACTATCACCTGAAGCATTCCCAAAGCGAGTTTCACAGTCCCAAGTAGAAACAGATAACATATTCAAAGCACTATGAAGCTCGTTAACGACCTTGAATGCACAAGTAACACATTGTGTCTTAACCCCAAGATTACCCTCAATAGCACTCACACAACGCCCTAAGTCCTCAATGGTAGCATTTCCCTTATCAATTATTTGCATGCAAAGAGGCAAACTCACTTTGAATAAGGTCGAGAATGTTAATGTCACATTGAGTGGGTGGACGAGAAGAAGGCAAGGGAGCCGAAGTAGAAGGACCACCAATGGGAACATCCTAAGGGAATTTGAAAGTAGGTGGAATATAGAGAGAGCTACGGAGAGGAACTGTGGAAGGGTAATTTGGTTCGAGTGGAGAAAAGGGAACCATGTAGCCCTTTGGAATGGAAATATCATAATCACTATTGTAAAGTGAGGCTTCCAATGGGAGCATGAAGTGGAATGTGAGGCTCTCCAAGTGTAAGATAGACATTGTGGTCAATGAGAAATCGACTGATAAGAGAGGGAGGAAAAGGTATAGAAGTGGTGCCTAGTGGGTGTAGTGTGTAAGGAAAGACTTTGGACCAAATTTTGGTCTCCAAATCAAAGGAGTATCCCCTACCAATCCCATACATCATAGCAGCCTGATCAGGTGTGACATCGAACGTATGACCACAAGGCTCAATGAAAGAACAAATGATCTTTAAGAGCATGTGATATTGAGGAGTCATTAAACCCAACCTAAGTTTGTCCAACTCAATAAAAACACCACCATTCAGCTCTCACACTATCTCACTGCACGAAGGAGTAAGGGATGGAGGAAGGGGCCATTGAGGATTGTCAACAACTGGGAGTTTGAGCTTATCACGGATAATTGCAATAGTTTGACCCTTAGCGTTGTAGGACACAATGTTAGCTAGAATGGTGGTGTTTGCTAAGGCATGGACATGAATACTCACCATTCACTACACAATGTCGACAAAGAAAATTTTGCTAAGGCATGGACATGAATACTCACCATTTACTCTCAGACATGCTCACACCTAAAGGACACTACACATTTCTCTTAATAAAAACTTCAAAAATGTAAACTTCCAAAATACAAACCGACTCCTCAAGCACTATAAAATTCCTCAAAATTTTGAAAGTAAAGAACCTCCCTTCCCTTCCAAAAAGAAATGCCTCACACAAATTTAAAAACTCCCCCTCACCAAATGCACTCGGAATTAATGTACACTTTCAAGCACACAATGTCATCAAAATTCAAGCATTTCAAAACCAAAGAACACTTCCCCCTATCATAGACAAGAAGAAGATGAAAGTGCTTGCTTTGAGACACAAATATGAACACATCCAAGATAGCAAGAGCAATGCAAAACAAGTCAATATCATGAGCTCTAATGATTATCAAGAGAATTTAATGCTCTCTAATATCAAAGTGAGTGGGTGACCTCGTATAGAATGGTGCAAAAACCTTAAAAATGCCAAGGGACACCCACCCAAATCCTGGGAAAATTCACACAAGACAAACAAGTGAAGTCAAACCATAAGACACTTGGACCTAAAGACTTCAAACACAAACCCCATTCTGATTTCCATCACCCAAGAAGGACACACAAATCTAGGATGGTGCAATGATTAGGTACCATTCTCCTAAGGTGCGAGATCAATGAGGAGGGGGTGCACTAGAGCAACTACTCTAGTTCTAGAATTAAAATTCTTCACAATAAATCCTTTTTTTTTTTTAATTGTTTGGGATTCTTTTCAACATGAACATGGTTTCTTTTGAACAAAGATCTCACTCGTTTTTGCACCAAGGAAGCTTTCACACTAATCCCTAGACTATAGCTCTTGAGAAAAATTAATGGGGAAAAGCATCTAAAGGTGAACTCAAACATTTGGTCAATCAAAAATCCAATTAAGTAGAATCTAACAAGGATAAGAATGAGAACCTTAAACACCATAAGGATCAAGCCCCAAAAGAGTGTGTGCAAATAGAGGAGAGCATGAGATTCTCTTGAAACAAGGAACCCTCATGATATTAGAAACAATGCGTAATTCAATGATCCCAATGGATATGCTTAAATCTCAATGTTCAACCAACATGTACCCCAAACTTAATTCTCATGCATGATCAAAGAAGTATCCACATGGTAAGCACACAACCATTTGACAAGCAAGCACGCAAAGAAAATGACCAAGACATGACCCTATTTACATACAACTAATGAAAGCAAATGACAAAATGAAAAACAAAGTAAAAGCAAAGACAAATTCATGAACACTCTAGACTCGAATATGACATGAAGCACACAAGAGAGACATGCAAACCAATCATTCTTAATCAAGAGAAGTTAAACCTATAGACTTCTTAAAGAACTCAAACCTAGAGGAGTCTAAAGGTTTTGTGAAGATATCAGCCTTTTGATCAAAAGTGTAAATGAACTCAAGATAGATGACACCATCTTCAACAAGATCACGAATAAAGTGATGATGAATGTCTATTTGTTTGGTCCGAGAGTGTTGGACCGAATTCTTAGAAATGTTAATGGCACTCGTATTATCACAAAACATGGTCATCAATCCTTGAGCTAACCCATAGTCTCAAAGCATTTGTTTCATCCACAAGAGTTGGGTACAACAACCACCTGTGCAATGTATTTGGCCTCGACGGTGCCAAGGGACATACAATTTTGTTTCTTATTATGCCACGCAACTAAACAATTCCCCAAATAAAAACCCCCACCCGAGGTACTCTTTCGATCATCGGCACTTTTGGCCCAATCGGCATCAAAAAAATAGGCTAAGGCTATATTAGTTCCACGAGGATATCACAAACCAAGAGATATGGTGTCCTTCACATAGCAAATAACCCTCTTAGCGGCGGTCAAGTGAGACTCTTTGGGGTTCGATTGATACCTAGCACAAACACTGACACTAAAAGCAATGTTAGGGTGGCTAACAATGAAATACAACAAGCTTCCTAACATACTCCTATAGAGTGTAGGATCAACACTTAACCCATCGAAGTCTTTCGCAATCTTAAAATTCGTACTCATGGGAGTACGGGTGATCTTAGTATCAATTAAGCTAAACTTCTTAACCAACTCTTTAGCATATGTGGATTGACTAATTAAAATTCTATATTTTGATTGTCTGATTTGAAAACCAAAAAAAATAAGTCAATTTACCCATGAGACTCATTTGAAATTCTTGAGATATTTGTGCTCCAAAGTGATGGGCATGTCTCCCACATGTAGATCCGAACACAATATCATCAACAAAAATTTGAGCAATGACAAGATCATTTTCAATCTTTTGAACAAACAACATTCGGTCTACTCCCCCTCGAACAAAATTGTTATTCAACAAATGATTGGTTAAATGCTCATACCAAGCTCGAGGGGCTTGCTTAAGGCCATAGAGGGCCTTGCAAAGACAGTACACATAAGAAGGATTGTATGGATCAACAAAACCCATAGGTTGCTCAACATACACTTCATCTTTAAGATCGCCATTTAAAAATGCTCTTTTGACAACCATTAGAAAGAGTTTGAAACCTAAGTGACTAGCAAGGCAAACAACAACCTAATGGACTCTAACCTAGCACACGGAGCAAAAGTCTCTTCAAAATCTATCCCTTCCATTTGAGAGTAACCTTGAACGACCAACCTAGCCTTATTCCTAACCACAATACCACTCTCATCTTTCTTGTTCTTAAAAATCCACTCAGTACCTATGACATTAGTGTGGGAAGGCCTAGGAACTAAGTACGAAACATCATTCCCAATAAAATTGTTGGAGCTCTTCTTGCATGGCACCTATCCGATTTTCATCTCCTAAGGCTTTTTCTACCTTTTTGGGCTCTAAGGATGATGTGTAACACACATAGTTGACTTCATTCCTAACTTTGCTCCTAGTTTTCAATCCATCACTAGGATCACCTATGACTTGAGTTATGGGATGGTGAAGTTTAACCCTAGCCGAAGGCTCTTTAGAGGTAAAAAAAAAAAAAAAAAAACAAGTAGACCAAGTTCTTCATCTTCGAAGGTCGGCTTATTGACTTTTTTGGTCCCCAAAGTATGACTTTAATGCCGATTTGGTCCCCAATATTTCGATTTGATTTTTTTGGTCCCCAACGTTCCAATTTTGCATTTATTTCGTCCCTTCCTTACACGTCGTTGCCTCTCCCCATTAAAACAGGGGGCACACTAGGTATTTCACCCCCTCCCTCAACCCCACCACCTCCATTTTGGGGTTTAATGGCTTTTTCATTTTTTGAGTATTTTGGTGGCCCTGCACACACACACACACACACACACACACGTATATATATATATATATATATATATATATATATATATATATACACACTAATGTAATTTCCAATAGGACGAACAAATATTCTTATTCGCTGATTTATTCAATGCTGGAATCATACCTACTATTAGTGTGGGTATCTCCGTTTCTAGAGTAAGGTCTGCGGCTTAAATTAAAGCTATGAAACAAGTAGCTGGTAAGTTAAAATTGGACCTGGCACAATTGGGAGAATTAGTAGCCTTTGCACAATTCGCTTCTGATATCGATAAAGGTACTCAAAATCAATTGGCAAGAGGTCGACGATTGCGTGAACTATTCAAACAATTCCAATCAAAACCCCTTACGGTGGAAGACCAGATAATTACTATTTATACATACAGACATGAACTTTTGGTAGGGCTTTTTATTCCATTAAAGCTTCTTCGTAAATGGGTAAAGAGTTAAAATAGGGTTTTTTTTGTTTGGATTTGTCCTAGGATTTGTTGAAATAGGGTTTTTTTTGTTTGGCATTTTCCTGGGCTCTGTTGTGTTATACGTGAAAGGAAAGTTGTGGTCCCATTTGATTGTATGTATTTATGAACCCATGTGTAAGAGCCCCAACTAGACCCAATGACTTTTCTCTTGAAGTCCATCATGGTGGTTCATTTACTTTTAGGCCCAACAAAGTGTACACAAGAGGTAAAATTGACACAATAAACGGACTAGAACCAAATTATATGTCTGCTTGAATTGGATGTCATGGTCCAGAGGCTTGGATATGCTCCCAATATAGCCCTTTATTATAAGAAGCCCAATTGTACTTTTGACAATGGGCTTGTAAAGATTAACAGTGACAAAGAGGCATATGGAATGTTGGACGTTTTTGCACACTGGTAGAATTGCTAGGGGTAATCTGGAACATAGGGAGTGAAGTTTATTGGGAGCCAAGATGGTAGTTCTATTGCTCAATCAAATGTTAAAGTTTTTGATTTGGATTTGGAACCCATAGTTGAGTTGGGCTCTAGTAATGTGGAAACCCATGGGAAGTCAGGGGCTATTAATTTGGAACAGGGTTTATTGGTTGATATTGAATCCGAATTTGTGGGAATTGATGATGTCAACATAGTGGAGGAAGGTAGGAATGAGGAAAAAGAAAACCCTAACCCTAACACAAGTTTGAGGAAAACTTGAAGCAATCATCCATTTGTTCATCACACTGGTTTGGGGATATGCAATATCAAGTTTGGTGTGGGGAGGATGAGCAATACATAGTGGACCTTAACACAAGGTCATGTAGCTATAGGAAATGGGACCTTTGTGGCATACCCTATCCCCATGCAATTGATGTAATCCAAAAAAAAAAAAAAAAAAAAAAAGATAAAGTTGAAGGGTATATTAGCAAGTGGTACTCTAAGACAAGTTACATCAATGGCTACCAGGCACTAAGTAAACCTATCAATGGCTATAAGATGTGGCCCAAGACTGGCTTTACCCCTTTAATATCCCCAAGTGAGAGGAGAAAGCAAGGTAGGCCTAAGAAAAAGAGAATCCTTGGGGCAGAGGAGTACATTAATCCCGAGTATCCAAACAATTTAAGAAAAATTGGGCTGAATTCTATTTATTGTGGGAGATGTGATCAACATGGGCATAATAGGAGGAGTTGTACTAGACCTAATGTGGGCAGTAATAGGCGTGGTGGTAGGAGTGGGGTGCAGGGCAGATGTGGTGGTAGGAGTGGGGTGTAGGGCAGTAGTAGGGGTGGTGGTAGGAGTGGGGTGCAGGGCAGTAGTAGGGGTGAAGTATAGGTTAGGGGTGGTAGGACTGGGATGCAATTTCATGTGATGGGTGGAAGGGGTGCGAGGGACACAAACCAACAGCCAAGGAGTGGAAGGGGTGGAATCCGTATGAGGGGTGGTGCTGCAAATTCAAGAGGTGTTGTCCGTATGAGAGGTGGTGCAACTTCATTAGCCAATGCAACTTCATCAGCCAATCAGGTGACATATACTAGTGTCTTTATTGCAATTCAATAGCCCATTGGTCCCATGTATCTGATTTCAAATAACCTTATTTTTTATGTCAATATTCCTACTAGCCATGATCAAGCAACACAGGCATCTCAGACAAAGGGTGGAAGCAATGCAGTGATCAAGTAGTGTAGATAAGGGGAGCTGGGAATTAGGGCTGTTCATTTGATCCGCAACACGACCATCCGACCCGACCTGGGAATTTCTTTGGAAACACACATTCGACCCACCCGAAAAGGTTAAACGGTTGGGCTCGGGTTTAATTCCCTGGAAATTTCAATTATTCAATCGGGTTGCAGGTTGGCTAAAATTAATTCGGGTGGACCCAACCCATCCGAATTAGGAATACTATAAAACTTACCGTTCTCCCTTCATAACTTCGGGAATACTCCAGAGTCCAAAAGTTTAGATCTGAAAAACAATCTATCTCTCTCTCTCTCTCTAGTCTCACTCCTAGTCTTATCTCCCTCTCTCATGTCATCTGCTTCTCCCATTCGCGTTTGCCTATCTCCGCCTCTGGATCTGACCGTGAGATGGTGGCGGCGGCGAACTCCCATTCCCGCTTTCTCTCTCTCCCATTTGATCTCTGGAGGCTGGGTCTCTCTCTCTCTCTCTCTCTCTCTCTCTCTCTCTCTCTCTGTGATGAGTATACGATTTTCTTGTAGAAATTTTTTATTTCTTTTCTATGTGTATTTTTTAGATCTTGATTTTCCTCTAAGATTTGCAGTTTACAAAATGGGGGTTCTAGATTTTTTTATTTTGTTTCTAACTTTCTATGTGTATTCTTAGATCTTTCTCCCATTAAGATTTGGCTGATTTACAGTACAAAGATGGGAATATTGATTTGGATTTCGGATTTTCTTTTTTCTATCCGGATGGATCTGTTTTTTTTTCTCTATTTTGATGGATCTATTTTCCCTCTCTCTCTCACACACAGTAACCTGACCAACCTGACAATCCGACCCAGCCTAACCTGATCAGTATTCGGTCGAAACCGTTTCAGTATTCGATCGGAGTCGGGTGGTGTTATCAAAATCCGACCAGTGACCGGGTCAGGTCAAACCCGATCTGAACCCCAGAAATTTGACCGTTTTGCAGCCCTACCGGAAATGGAGTCCGTATGAGGGGTGGTGGTGCATTTAGAGGTAGGGCAACTTCAATAGCCAATCAGGTACGATGTAGTTACTCATTTCATTCTTGTATAGTTGCATTTATTTAAGTCTAATGTATCGTATTTACGCTAACTATGATAAACCACCACAGGCATCTCAGACATCAATTGTTACAACAGTAACCAAAGAGTAGAGGTTTAGTAATGTTGGTGTTTTGCATGGTGATAGATAGATGGAAATTTGGTGGTTCTATTTTTTGTCAATGGTGGTCTGGTAAATGGACACATAAAGTGACTACCTTTTTGCTAAGTATTAGTGGACAATGTTATTTATGAAAGTGGATGTATCTGATGAATGTAATGTAATAGTAGACATGCTAAGTTACTAGTACTTGGTATCTGATGCTTTTGTTAATAGACATAGCCATGCACATGTTATTGGGCATGTGGACTGCACTTTTGGTATCTAAAATGTATGCTTCTGTTTGCTAGTTTCTATAACTTCAAATGTGGCTTTTTATGTTTGCATGATATCTGAAATGTATGCCTTTGCGCTCTATTTTTTGTTACCTCTAAAGTTGGACAGTACATTCACATTCCAAAAGAGGGAGATTTCATTACGTAGGGATAAGGAGATTTCATTACATAGAAAGCATTCATAATTTCACATTCTAGTTTTAGCCATAACCATGAAAAAATTTGAACTCTTGTTTAGACAAAAAAAAATTACCTTGAGAAACACAGGTCCACAAAACCCATTTTCAGTACAGACCCCATTTCACTTCAGTTCTACATCCTCGCCAGAGCAAAGACACATGTCCACAAAACCCAGCTAGTGATAAGAGCCACAACCAAAAACATCTTCATTTTCTTCTCCCTCCTCAATTGAGCTTCAAGCCGTCCAATAGACCTAAGGAGTCCTAGAAGTACCACTCTTGCTCTATCACTCATAGGGGTGTCAACCCACATGAAATAGCCACACGCACCAACCTTCTGCCATTGTAAAAAACATGACTTCATAGAGAGAGATGATTTCTTACCCCATAGCATTCACACCCAACAAACCTTTTCCCTAGGTTTGAGGTTGTCCATGAATAGTTAATCTTCCCAACCCTCCCACATAAGCAGATCTGCCCATCCATTTCCTCTTCTTCATCCTGTTCTTCAGTTTTTTTGTGTTTGCTCTATTTTTTCCCCTTTCTTTCACATCACATGTTAACTGGGTTTTATAAAGGAGAGGAGAGAAATGAGGGCTGAAAAAGGCTATAGTGATTTGGGGATTGGCGGGAGGGTTTCTCTCCAGGTGATGAAGGGGTGAAATACCCAGCGTGCCCCTTGTTTTAATGGGGAGAGGCAACGACGTGTAGGGGAGGGACCAAATGAATGCAAAATTTGAACGTTGGGGACCAAAAAAATCAAATCGAAATATTGGGGACCAAATCGGCGCTAAAGTCATACTTTGGGGACCACAAAAGTCAGTAATAGGGGTGTAACCGGTTTGGTTCGGTCTGGTTTAAGGGTGAATTTGATTGAACCGGGAGAAATCGGTTTAGAGAGAACATGGAACCGAAATCAGTTTTTAAAGGTCGGTTCGGTTCAGTTCCTCAACAAAGAGAGAAGAGATCACAGATCTGATTCTACATCGAGTGAAGAAAGGAAAAAGAAACATTTATAGATCTACAAATTAAACCCACTTATAGATCCACACATTTATAGATCTTGATCGATCAAAAAAAGGAAAAACAATTTGTACATCTAAACCCAGATCTAATACAGTTATACACAAATTTACACACAAACATATTTACAGATGTATATATGTCTAAATATACACCACACACATGCATACAAATTACAGATCGAGAGAGAGAGAGAGAGAGAGAGAGACAGAGAGAGAGAGAGAGAGAGAAAACAAGTACAGTTGAAGGGCTTCAAAGAACTTGTCGTGTTCTTCGCCGGTCCAGCTCTCTCTAGACTTGGTAATGGTGTAAGGCTTCCTCACCTTCTTGCCATCAGTTGGAGTGGATGAGTTTACCGCCATGGATGAGTTCGCCACTAGAGGAGACAGAGAGAGAGAGATGGGTCGCCGCATTTTTGAGAGACTGGAATTGGGAAAGTGTAAGTGAGAAATGTTTTAAGTTTTCTTGGGCAGTACTGCTATAGTGTGTATATATACACATAAGGAAACAAGTTTTAATAAATAAAATTATATCATGCGATATAATCAAGAGTGGCCTGGCCAAGCTGGTAAGTTGATTGGCCTCTACGTGTAAGGACGGGGGGTCGATACCCTCTGCCTTCTATATTTTGAGTATATATAATACATATTTTATATATAATATTTAAAACTAGTTCGGTATGAACCAGGTGAAAATTACAAGAACCGAGAAGTGAACCATTTTTTAAATTTTAAAAATCTTCAAAACCGAACCGAACCGGCTAAATTTAAAAACCAAAAATAAAAACCGGTTTGGTTCGGTTCTTCCGGTTCCTTTGCTCAACCCTAGTCAGTAAGTACCAAACTTCATTCCAAAAAAGTTATACATTAGTGTGGGTAGGCCTACGAACTAAGTACCAACATCATTCCTAATAAAATTGTTGGAGCTCTTCTTGCATGGCACCTATCCCATTTTCATCTTCTAAGGCTTTTTCTACCTTTTTGGGCTCTAAGGATGATGTGTAACACACATAGTTGACTTCATTCCTAACTTTGCTCCTAGTTTCCATTCCATCACTAGGATCACCTATGACTTAAGTTATGGGATGTGAAGTTTAACCCTAGCCGAAGGCTCTTTAGATGTCGAAAAAACAAGTAGACCAAGTTCTTCATCTTCGAAGGAAAAATTTATTTTCTTTGGGTCAATTCTGTCATCATTTTAGTTGTTGCTCTCTGCGAAAGGAAAATAGAAAACAATTGTGGAACTCAGAACTACTTCAAAAAGTTTTCATTTCCAATTACTACAAGAAAATTGGAAATAATATATTAATTACCAATTAAATACGTTGGCGAGGAAAATATTTTTCTCTCATTAATCATTTATGAAACTTATATTATAGTAGTGAGCACATAATATACTTAATTATCTCATCATTGTGACAATATCAATATAGGTACAAGACTAATACTCCCTCCGTCCCTTTTTTGATATCTCCCTTATTTTAAATTTTTTCTACCCCAAATTAAAATGCACCATGAGTACATTAATTTGGTGTAAAAAGATTTTAAAATTACACAGAGATATACTTTTGGAGGGTTTAAAAATAGACCTAGTCAAATAGTAGATACTTAGAAACGGACGGATGGAGTAATAACTTATACATCAAAAGTTATATAGTACTAAAAGTTTTTTTGTCAGCCGAAATCAACACTTGGCAATAAAATACGATTTTGTAACTCGATGTGTAAATTTGGTGAGGAAATAATAATTCGTCGCCAAATGCAAACTTTTGGCGAGGAAATCTTCATTTTCGTTGCCAATTAGTTCCATTTGACGATGAATTATTATTTCCTCTCCAATTGTTACCCTTTTGGCAAGGAAATAAATTTTCATCGAAAATGGATACTTCATTGCTTAAAATGTTACATTGGCAAAATATTTACTTTTTCCTCGTCAAATGTTATCTTTTGGCAAGGAAATTAGTTTTCGTCGCTAGAAAAGGCAATGAAATCCATTTCCTTGCTTGATTTCATCGTGGTAGGTCAATTTTATTGTAGTGATGGGACCATCATCATCATCTCTTCTATAGAATGACTCTCCTAAAGAGGTATCATCCACAATCACACTATCCGACTCCACAAAGGTAGATGTTCTAATATTGTAAACCCTATAGGCTCGACTAATGGTTGAATGACCTAGAAAGATACCGTTATCACTTTCGGAGTCAAACTTTCCCAACGAATCTCCCTCTCTCAATATGTAACAATTACTTCCAAACACTCTAAAGTATTTGACTTACGGTTTCTTACCATTCCATATTTCATAAGGTGTCAAGGATGTCTCCAGCCTCACATTCACATGATTGATAGTGTAACAAGAGGTGTTTATATCCTCGGCCCAAAAATTCTAGGGAACATGTTTAGCATGCAACATGACACATGCCATTTCTTGGAGAGTTCGATTTTTTCTTTCAACTACCCCATTTTGTTAAGGAGTGCGAGGGGTGGAGAACTCATGCATAATGCCATGTTCATCACAATAATTGTCAACTTCAAGATTTTCAAATTCTTTACCATGATCACTTATCACACAGACAATGAAATACCCTTTTTCATTTTGAATCCTTTGACTAAGAGTCTTGAAACAACCATAAGGATCGGACTTCACCCTATGGTATCCCACCCCCAAGTGTAACGAGAGTAGTTGTCAACAACCACAAGAATATACTTTTTGCCACCAAGACTTTAGGTTCTAGAAGGACCCATAAGGTCCATATGAAACAATTCTAAAGGCTTGGTGGTAGCAACGAGATTTGTCATGTTATGGGGGCTCGTAATTTGTTTCCCAAACATGCACCCACCACACACAAGGCCCTTGTCAGTTGTAAGTTTGGGCACTCCTGTCACCAATTCATGCTTGGTTATTTTATGCAAGTCATGAAAATTCACATGACCTAGCCTTTAATGCCACAATTTAACTTCGTCCAACAAAATACGATTATACACATTAGAGAGATGAGGCTCAACGAAATAGCAATTATCCTTAGACCTAAAACCCTTTGGAAAACAATCAACTTTCGAGTTTATCTTCGAACATGCAGTTTTAGAAATTGCACATTATGCTCATTATCACAAAATTGTCTTATGCTAAAGAGATTAACTTTCAAACCTTCAACATACAACACATTTTGCAATTTAGGGAGACGGGTGAACAAACGGTGTTGTGACCAACAATTTTACCCTTCTTTCCATTACCAAAAGTGACAAGACCACCATCGTATTTTTAAAGAGAAGCAAACATAGCCTTATCCTCGGTCATGTGTCTAGAGCAACTGCTATCAAGATACCACATGCATGCATTATGAGCTTTATAGGTGGTGTGAGAAACTAGACAACCATGATAATCTGTAGACAACCCAATTTGAACCCATGAAAGTCCTTGGCATCCCTAATGATGAAAATGGTACGATAAGAGCACACAGAGCTTAAATAATTGCTTGGAAACTCCTCATAAACCTCTTCAAAATAAACCCAAGCTTGCACCTCTTTCTAGTACATTCAAAACCCTCTTTATCGACATATAATATGTCACAATCCATTTTAAAATGAGGAAGATATGCACATTTTACCAAAAACAACTTGTCTTCTTGACCTACTAAGGGTAAAATGGTCATAGATTTTGATGTACAAATCATCTTGGGTTCAAATCACCTGCATTAGAAATTAAACTTGAAACGCTTTCCAAAGCTTCAAACCATGTGCAAAACGGAGTTCGGTAGCACCCAAAATGGCCCCACGAAGTATGAAATTTTGTGCAATCTCTTAGTCCAGGCGCCTAGACTCCCGTATTCCATGCTCCCGTATTCACTCTAGATACTTGCATCCCAAGGTGAAATAGGCAAAAGGAGCGTCTTGGAGGCCTTTTTTGTAGAGATATTTCTGTAAGGGAATGATTAAACCTGTTGAGCCCTTAACCTTACCCCCTAAGCCACCCAAGTGGCCTATTGGAACCTTTCTTGGCCTATAATTGAAAAAAGGAATCATTCTCCTTCCTCTTCTACTATTATGCTGCAACAATACTACCGAAACCTCCACCCCCAGTGTATCCTCCTCTAAATCCACCATTTCAAGTCCATAAACCCACTTTACATCACTCAAAGCCTACATATCTCAATCATCCACCATCAAGCCCAACCAAACCTCAAGTAATTAGTTTGTTTTAGTTCTATAGACCTACCTTAATTTGCATAGCCACCAGAAAAATCCCAAAATCATCCAACTAGTTCATCCATCAAGCTTTAAAGCTAGTTTTTATGCCAAATGTGCTCAACAGGGCCCTGAGAGGACACCACCAAACCACTACTGGTCTTCAATACCAATTAGGGATTTGGGAAGGTTGAGAATATCATAAAAAGGGATCTTGATTTCATCTTTGTTCATCACTTGTATTCATAAAGCATCCATATTAGGCTCATGTTGTATCCTCTTTTTCAAGTTTTGTCTTGCTTAGTATTCTTGCATGTGCACAATAGGGGGATGAATCATGTCATAAATCAGTTGGATACATCTCATATCACTCATTAAATACATCAAAAACATGGTTTTCAAGTGTAGATCATGTTATAATTTAGTCTTGAACATCAACCATCATATATTAGGCATATTTCACTACTTAGCACATGTTAAGAGAAAGTATGGAGATTCAATTTTGTGTTTGAGAATGAACCTGGAATTGAAAAAGATTACTCCGCATTGCATTCCAGGTGCCTTGATTTCATCATTCTAGGCACCTACATCTAATCCAGGCACCTAGATATGCACCTGGATTAGGTGAATCCAAGCACCTGGATTAGGTGATGATAAGCCCCAAATGTTGTGTATATGTAGGCTTATCTCACTCTTTGTGATCATACACACGTGCATTTTGTGCCTTTATACGATTGATTTTGCGCGAGTTGTGTTTTTGATATGTTTCAGAAAATCAGAGCCAAAAGGCGTGTCCAAAGCTCCAAATAATCCCCGGTTGTACCCGGAGGTATCCAAGACCTCACAATGCCATGGAGGACAATCGCCGAAGCTTGAAAGTCGATTCAAGGAGCTTTGGAAGGTTCAAGGAAGGCCCGGAACAAAGGAACATGAAATCTAGAGTTATGAGGCTCAAGGAAATCCGACCAACCAATAGAAAAAGGCTAATTCTCTCATTCTACAAAGGCCATGAAGACTAGGTCAATTGGGTTTGAAAGTAGACTCATAGAGCTTTCCAACGGTTCAAGAATCGCCTCATTCCAAGTTCAGGCAAAGCCGGGGCGTGCCCGCGAAGTTGGGGCAAAAATCTGTTTGAACAGACGCTGATGGATCGATCCATCACTTTCCATGGATCGATCCAAGCTTCAAAAATTCCCAACAGAAGCCCTTGGATCGATCCAAGGTGATGATGGATCGATCCAATGAAGAAAAATGGCCAAAAATTAGACCTTGGATCGATCCAAGGTGTTGATGGATTGATCCATAAGTGGTGTCCGGGCATATTTTTGACAGCACATAAAGGTGTTTTGGGTTGGGCTTCCACTTGAATTACTTGCTACTTTGAGCATGCTTCTAGATGTTTGGAGGGGAGAGATGGCTTTTGTATAAATATCTCTCCCTCTCCTCTCTCTTACACAGCCCTCCTTAGGTTAGTTTTACTTTAAGTCATTTTTATTTTTCCATGGTTTTTCAAGCTTCCACTCTTTAGATTTCTCAAGTAAGTTTTCATTTCTAGTTAATTTGTCAAGGTTTATTGTTGTAGCTACAATCATTCTCTATATATAAATCTAATTTATTTGTGTTTTCATCGGTTAAATCTTGTTCTTCATTTCCTAGGTAAATCCTTCTTAAACTCTAGTTTTTATTGGTTGCTTGTTATTTCTCTAAGGTTTAAAGTTGTTGGTATGTTTGTTATCATCATTAAAAATCACTTTTCAAAGTTATTGGCCATGTTTATAACTTCCTTAATTAAATTAGTTATGTCTTTCATTCCTATGTTTGAGTAGTCTAAATAGGCTCGGTCATGGGGTGATTAGCACTCCATGAATTAGGTTTAATTCGTTCTTCTCGCCAAATTGCAAACACTTCTTGTTTAATAAAGTCACGGGTTCATCTTTATGTATCAAAATTTGGATTTGTTAATCTCTTTGATCACACGTCGCCAAGGGCTTGACCACTTGGCACGTGTGATGCTTAGGGCTATGTCAATCAAAATGTTTGTCTAAATGACACAAGAATCCTACACTGTATCGAACACCATTTCTAGTTCAAAGAGTTAGGATCGATTTTATGTACCAAAGTCTAGGTTGTTAATCTTTTTGATCTCTCGTAGTTAAGGGTTGATTCTCCTTTTCACATGTGATGCTTGGAGCGATGTCAACCTAGATGTTTGCCAAATGGTTACAAGAATTCTAATCTCAACAAGAGAGGAACGAATTAGCCTAAGTTATGGTTGTTAAAATCCCATAGACTACACCTTAGTTTAATTTGCCATTTTTAATCTTCCGAGTCGTTCACGAAGTTAAGAGAATTTCACCACCAAACTCCAAACGCCAAGTTTGCCGCTTTAAGGCTAAAACTTTCACTTGCAAGACAACTCTCACGCCGGGTGCGTTCGGTCCCTGTGGATTCGACCCGGTCTTACCGGTTATTATGCTACCTCCGACCTAGCCCTACGCTTGGGGCAACACTTTCTACGACACTATCCAAGGTCGCAAGCAGGTGAATTAAGAATTGTGTAACCCTAATTTCAAGTTCTAAAGGGGTATTTATACGGAACCCCCGCTAATTACAATTAAAAATACCAAAATGCCACCGTTCCATAGCCAAATTAAGCTCTTAGTAGCGCTACATAGAAAATGGTTTAGTGCTACCGAACCCCTTACTGTCGCTTTGACCCTTGACCTCAGCGTTGATTCTTGACCCTTCTGTGCTCGGTAGCGCTACACCCATTTTGGTGTAGCGCTCTCCGAGGTTCTGTTCCATTTGTGAGCCCTTTATGCCAATTTTGAGCGCTATACCAAAATCCTTGTAGCGCTCCCGATGGTCTAAATTGCTTTCCTTGAGAATCCACTCCGACACTTGGCCTCCACGACCTACCATGCTCTAAAGCTCCATCTCAACTTATTCTATATCTCTAATTAGTGCCAATTCTTGATGAATAACTACAAATAAAGCCCAAAACACAAAACAACCACGTTCCCGCATTACTTGGAAAATGAGGATTAAATGCATGTCTAACACGCTACTTCCACCCTACTTAGCCACTTAAATCCATGAATTTCACGCGCCTATCACATCCCTCAACTTGAGCGTTGCTAGTCCCTAGTAACGAACGAGACAAAAACAATAAAAGAAAAATACAACTCAATAAGGGATACGAAGGTTATGCAACTTGTACGAAAATCAAGTGAACACAAAATTTTCTCCTCATTGCAACCCTTAACTCCGTCACATGCATGCCCTAACTAAAATTCGAACAATTTCACACCAACATAATTATAAATAAAAATGCTCCCACAAAGTCACAATGTCACTCTCACTCATCGGAACACTCAACATCCCATGTGAGGCATTTGGCGAAAAACATGGTACGAAACAAGAGACCACCACATGCCAATCAAAATAACGCCAGTTATGACAAGGAAAGCTCAACGAATATAGGATACCACACATTCATAATCAAATATAGAACATGCATGCAAAAGAGTCAAACAACGTGCATTAGGTCAACTAAGGACTTTATTAGGCTTGTAATGACCGTGGTTGCACAAAGAAAAGATAATATGCAAAGGGTGACGACCTATAGAAGCGCATGGACAGTCTACCCTGACTGGCCGCCACCTCAACTCTGGCACCACATCGGTGCTCAACACATAACATCAGTCACAAACATAACAAAAGTACGAGTTATTACACAACACATAGAATGACAAGACTCAAACCACTGACTCACATCAAACTCCCATCTCATGAACAACGTCACACCACCACATGAAATAACACATAAAATAACAAGACTATGACAAAGACACATGAAATAACACTTCCACCCCGGCTAGCTCTGCGTACTACTCAACACCCTTTTGTGCTCACATCCTCAAAATCATAACTCAACTCCAGCTTAGTTTGCCTTTTAGGGTTCCAAAACTTTAGTGAGTTTAGGTTTGGAAGGTTTAGAGGTTAAGGTTTGAATGGAAAAGAAGGAAAAAGGAAAAGGAGAATGATGGGGTGGAGAGAGGGAGAGAGAGAGTGGGGGAAAATCGGATGGTCCCCCTCAACTTGACCGCGTTTTTTTTTTTGGCTTTTTTTTTGCGCGGCTACTATGATTTACTCTCTCTCTTCTTTTATTATGGGAAAATAGTTTATGGATGGTTTAAAATGGTAAGAAATTGGGTTTATTGATACCAGATGATTTAGGGCTAGGTTTAAGGCGGGGTTTCTGGCTAATCAAGATCACTGCACCCAAAAATAGTTTTCAAACACTCTCAAGAGCAATCGAATTCAATGCTCCCAAAATTCAGTGCACAGCCTCCCAAAAAGTAGTGCATGGAGCCGAACCACCAAACTAACACCCCATCCAGACACTGGTTACCTAGGCTTAACACAGGAACTGACTCGGATTAGTTTAAAATGGGACCAAAGGTACTCATATAGTGCTCTAATCATGCAAAGATGGCCTTGTATCATCCCCTAAACACGTTACCAACTCTCACAGCATGCATGCAAAATATCCAACTATGGCATGTGGTACAAATGCCTACTATTTTATGCAAGTGCAGAAATTGATGAACAAAGAAAACATGGGATGCTTTTAAGGACACATTGCAAACTAAGTGGGAACACCTACTCAACATCGCTCATGGTGTGAATTACTCAAACAGAGATGCCAGATATATGCATGTGAATGAGTTAAACAGGCATACAATGAGACAATAATCTAGCATGCTCACCTAACTCATACAAACAAGCATAACAATCGTATCCCCACACACAAAAATTAACCAAAAATTTAAAAAATGAACCCTAAACCTACTAACAACGCTCAAAACAAAAATACACGTGTACAAAGTACACCCTTCCCCTAACTTGAAAGGTGCTCTGTCTCCAGAGCATGGAGACAAAGAAAAATAAAGACAAATGAAAGAAATAGTGAACCTGGGCTGATGTGGTAGCATGTGTATCCTACCAAAAGATTGAAACCACAACAACCAAAAATATGGAAATGGCATTAGTCCTGCTCGGCTCGTGTTGGCCGAGCTCACACAAAAATAAAAAGAAGAATAAAAACAACCACACAAAATAAAACACGCCACCAAGATCGTCACGCGATGAACGTGTAATACTTTTCTCCCATCCCCCAACTTGAATTGAAGGGTGGGTGGCTATACAAGACCACAATGGAAATGTTTTTTTTTTTTTTAACGAAAATTAAAAATAGACACGAAAATATACAAATTGTCATTACTAACTGGAGCTGGGCACATGATCAATATTATAATAGCGGCGTGCGAAGCTATAAAACCCAAGTCAATAATGGGTACCCCTATCGCTAGGAGCCGGGTCCACACTTAGTGAAGAGCATGGTACACGTGAGCTACCCGTCCAAACATGGCTAAAAGAACCCTACTTAACTCTGGTTTTGGTGGTTGAACCGATGACGAAAGAACCTTGGGCAGAGAGTCGCCCAGAGGCTCGAACATTGGGTCATAAGAGACCCCACATACTTCCTCTGCTGAATCCTTGACATTTAACGTTTCTAACAAACTCCCTACCTCTGGAGAATCTAGAAATGACGCCTACTCGGCGGTAAGAGCAATCTCCAGAGGATCCTTATACAATACTGTATTGATATGCTCCTGAATGAGCGTGTCGATCAAACTCACCTCTTTTAGCTCCTCATCCTCCTCCTCAAGAGTGCTAACATTATAGACATCCACCTCCATTTTCTCCTCACCAACAGACAACTGGACCCTGCCAATTTTACAATTCATGACGGCGTTGGAGGTGGCTGGGAAAGGATAGCCTAAAATAATGGGAGTCTTCTCTAAAACCTTAGGATTCAGGCAAGTGCCTAGGACAATGAAATCTACGGAAATTGGAACTCACCTACCTGAATCATCATATCCTCCACCACACCCTTGGGCACCCTAACGCTTTGTTCTGCCAACTGCAGCGTGACAGGAGTAACTCTCAGATCGCCTAGGCCTAGTTTCAAGTATACTGAATAGGGGGGCAAGTTAACACTCGCTCCTAGATCTAGTAATGCCTTATTGAACGTTTGGCCTAAGATATCTACGGTAA
The DNA here is from genome assembly GCA_022606695.1 of Vaccinium macrocarpon. Taxonomy (NCBI): domain Eukaryota; kingdom Viridiplantae; phylum Streptophyta; class Magnoliopsida; order Ericales; family Ericaceae; genus Vaccinium; species Vaccinium macrocarpon. The sequence goes on from CM040179.1 coordinate 23,002,243, forward strand.
TGGTGGGGCACCTGGGATCCTTGCACTTGGCAGGAATCTCAGTCTAAAGAATGGAGCTCACCTGCTCGGTCAGAACTATATTGTTCTGACTCTTGTGCTTTTTCGTGCAAAGGTCTTTCAAAACCTTCACACACTGGGAAAGGACTCAATTGCTTCCATCAAAGTGATAGGGAATTGCACCCTCTTAAAAAAGTTCTAACATCTTGAGGTTCATATTCTGTTTAGGTTTCACTGCCAGACTTTGGGGAAATTAAGCTACTGGCACAGGTGGCGGCATTGGAGTCGTGGGGGTTGCAGCTGCAGGCACCGCCACCTTAGGTGACTCCTCATTATTCGTTAAGTCCTTCCTAGGGACATCGACAATTTCAGGAGTCACTCTCGGCGCATCTACCGGCTCTGGGGGTGGAGCTGGTTTCTACTTTAGCGGGATGGACTTATCGATTTCCTTCCCATTCCTAAGTATGGTGACCGATTTAGCCTCCTCTTAATTTGGGTTTTGAACATTAGAACCTGAAGAATTTCCCAAATAATGGGCACCTGATGCACTACCCTGGGCTGGAAACCTACCTTTTTCTTACTGCAATTGACTGATAACTACAGTGAGTAGTGACATTTGGGTCGTAAAGGCCCTGATTTTCTATCTTGTTTTCGTCTGAAATGTCATCTATGACTGCATTAGGGAATTGACAGTATCCTCTAACTTATGATCTCGCGCAGTCATCTGTGAATAACCTGGGGGAGGACCATGAGTGGATGGACCTGCCCCCCTACTAGGCCATTGCTGGCAATGAAATGGGATGACCTGGCCCTGAGGGGGCCTAGACGATAGGGCTTGTTGAAACTGCTACGGCGGAGGTAGTGCAAGGGGTTGAGCTTGGCCTCCACCTATGGGTATGGAATCCGACCACCCAAAATTGGGGTGATTCCTCCATCTCGGATTATACTTGTTAGAATAAGGATCCCAAGTCCTAACTGCATTTACCTTTTCTTGATTAAACTGACTTGCCCCCTTGGCCGCAATAAACCCATGGCAAACGGTCGCGGTGTGCCTTTTACATTCACACCAAACACAAACTTCCTCAATTCCTACCTCATTAACTGGATGGGCCTACCTCACCTCTAACTCCTCTAATTTCTGAGCCATCTTTTCAACCTGAGCATGAAGTCATTGGTCACGAATGGTGATAGGGACAACGTTGGACCTAGAGGGTTTGGTTCGCTCAAAATCGGATGATTCTAAAGCGCTCTGCTTATCCGCTAGTTCATCTAAGAAATCCCAAGCCTCGTCCACTATTTTGGATAAGAAATCGTCCCCTTTGCAAGAATACTCTATGTGTGGCAGCCTTAGGAGCAATTCCTTGAAGCGCTTCCATGCCTTGAGAAATGACTCATCCCTCTCCTGCCTAAAACCTTGGATTTGACGCCTAGGACTCTTAGTTTTAGCCTCAGAAAAGTACTTTCTATAAAATGCGTCACACACTTGTGCCCAAGTGGTGAAGGATTGAGGCTTCTGCATTCGGAACCACCTAAGCACGCCAATTTTCAGCGTTGCCTCAAACAGTTTGAGGCATGCGTTCTCATATTGGGTATTGGACGCAAGATTGAGCACCAACCCCTCAAATGTCCGCACATGCTCGTACAGATCATCAAACTCCCTCCCATAGAAACTAGGGAGGCTATTCAGAACACCAGGTTTGACTGTAAAGGCATTGCGTGCCTCTTATGTCTCTTGAGGGAACACAATAGGTCCGGGAGGAGTGGTCCTTTCGGGATGTATCTGCTGTCTCAAGGATGGCTGATTAGCTACTTGTCGATCTCCCATCTTGGCTGATTCTAATTCTGACTCTGAAACTAACTCTGACTCTGGCTGGAAAAGCGGATTGCTGACACTAACTGACTCAAATAGTAGCTCTATATAAAGACCACTAATGGGAATAGACTCTGACTGGTGCTCAGCTAAGTCTGACTCTAAACTAGAAGATGAAGGACTAGAAAACACAAGCTACCTCGACTCCAGTTCTTTTCGAACTAACTGATGTGTAGGGCCACGATAATAAAGGGGATCCCGTTTAGCGGAAATCTTCTTATTTCTACCTATGGTGACTCGACCGAAAGACAAAAAGAACTACGACTCTACACCTTTGAACACTCGTTGCCATCCTCAACAATGGCGCCAAAAATGCTTGACTGATCGGGTGTATACAAATTAAACTAAAGACGTGTCCCAAGCGTAGGACTCTCAACCAGTGTAGCACAATATCCGGAAGTACCAGAGTCGAACCACAGAGACGAACGAATGGTATTTGACTCAAAAGTGTTGAATTCTAGTTTTAACTGGCTCTTAGGTAGCCACCCCTTGTGCAATTGGTTGGTTTATTAACTAAATGGATAAAATTAATTAACTATGGATTTAAAAAGAAGAATACACCCGTGGGAACTCCAGCGTTTGCAAGTAGCCCTAACCAATATTCACTCAGGTCACAATTCGCTAAAATAATTGATTTTAAAATATGAAAAGTTTCCTAATGAATGCACACCACCTGTCACCAGTTTCCATGTGCAGTCGAGAGGAGGGCTCCGGATTCCTTTGCCCCGCTAAAAAGGACTCTGGTGATGCCCGGGATTTGTTCGATAGAAAAAGTTTCGTATCCCAAAATTGCTTTAGAATTTAATTATGTCGAACCTGAGGTGAACATCGATTAGTCTAGCCATTGCCCCGCGGCTGCACCCTATGAATCTACTCACTCATGATTTTACTAAACACAACAATAATATTAAACCTAGATCAAACATGCTTCGAACAATTGGAATAAATAAAACATGATATGACGGAGTTGCGGAAAAGAGAACGGATTCGAAGAACAAGAATTCAATGCTGGAAAACTTGAAGAACTTGGATTAAACTTGAATCCGAAATAATCCTGAAAAACAACAGCCAAAGTTAAGAAGATAAAATGTAAATTATGAATTGTGTAACCCTAATTTCGAGTTCTAAAGGGGTATTTATATGGAACCCCCGCTAATTACAATTAAAAAAAACCGGAAAAGAAACGAAATTAACCCCACGCGACCAAAATGCCACCGTTCCATAGCCAAATTAAGCTCTCGGTAGCGCTACATAGAAAATGGTGTAGTGCTACCGAACCCCTTACTGCTGCTCCCAACATTGACTATTGACCCTTGGGTGCTCGGTAGTGCTACACCCATTTTGGTTTAGCGCTCTCTGAGGTTCTATTCCGTTTGCAAGCCCTTTTGTGCCACTTTTGATTTGTGCCACTTTTGAGAGCTATACCAAAATCCTTGTAGCGCACTCAACGGTTTAAATTGTTTTTGATAGGCACGCAGTATCGTAGATATAAGTCCTAAATAGGGTAGTTTCAACATGTTGTTATCTAATTTATTCCCTATTTTTCACTTGATGTGTGGCTTTGGTATGTTTTTGTGTTTTTGTTAATTTTCAGGAAAATAAGGCTGCTTTAGCGCCAAGATTGGATTGCAGAGACTTGAAGGCTGTGATAGAGCTAGAGAGCATGAGAGGCTGTGGAGACCAAGTGGTGAAGTTAATTTCTCGGGGGAAGCACTTTGGATCGTCGTGAGTGCTACAAGGATTTTGGTGGAGCGCTCGAAAATGGCAAAAAAATGGAATAGAGAGTTCGCGAGCGCTACACCAAAAAGGGTGTAGCTCTACTGGTGGGGATCGAGGTCAATGGTCAAACGAGCCATAAAGGGTTCGGGAGGGCTACACCAAAATTGGTGTAGCTCTACCGAGGGTCTTAATTGGCTTTGAAACGGCGGTGTATTGTGTCGCGGGGAGTTAATTTCGTTTTTATTCTGGTTTTTAATTGTAATTAACGGGGATTCCATATAAATACCCCCTTTAGAACTTGAAATTAGGGTTTCAAAAGATATAACTTCCGCTTTGTTTTCTTAACTTTGGCTGCTGTTTTTAGGATTAATTTGCAGATTCAAGTTTCAATCCAAGTTCTTCAGGTTTTCCAGCTTTAAATTCTTGTTCTTCCTTGGTGTTCAAATCTGTTCTCTTTCCGCAAACCTGTGGTGCCGTATTTTATTTTAATTTCAATTGCTAAAATCATGCTTAGTTCTAAATATATGTTCGCTACGTTCGTTGAAAGCATGAGTGAATGATTTCGTAGAGTGCGGTCGCGGGGCGAAGGCGTCTGTGGCTAGTTAAATTAATGTTTTTACCTTGGGTTCGAATTAATTTAATTCTTGAGCAATTTTAGAAGATGAAAACTCTTTTAACAAACAAAACCCAGGCATCGCCGGAGTTCAAATGCGCACGGAAACTGGTGACAGGTGGTGCACATTTGTTAGGGATCCTTTTTCCTATTCTAAAATCAATAAATTGAATAATTGTGGCCCGAGTAAACATTGGTTAGGCTAGTTGCGGACGCTGGGTTCCCATGACTGTACTCTCCTTTTCACATTCATATTTAGTTAATTTAGTTTCGTAATCGAGTTATTAAATCAACCTCATTAAACAAGGGGTGGTTACCTAAGAGCCAAGATAAACTGTGAACCCGTCATCTTTGAGTCTTGCACATGTTCGTCCGTCTCTGTGGTTCGACTCCGATACTTTCAGATATTATGCTACATCGGTCGAGAGTCCTACACTTGGGACGCGTCTTTATTTTAAATCACTCAATCGTTCAGGCAGCTTTCCTTGAGAAACCACTCCGACACTTGGCCTCCACAACCTCCCATGCTCTCAAGCTCCATCTCAGTCTCTTCAATGTCTCTAATTAGCGCCAATTCTTCACGAATAACTGCAAATAAAGCTCAAAACACAAAACCAACCACGTGCCCACATTACATGGAAAATGAGGATTAAACGCATGTCTAACGCGCTACTTCTACCTTACTTAGGCACTTAAATCCATGAATTTCGTGCGCCTATCAATACCTTTATGGATAGGCCTCAAAATCCTTGTAGTGGCATCAACTTTGTCAATCAAATTTGAACACAATAGCAGAACATCTAGACTTTGTTAACTGCAATTATGGGATCTGGTGTATATATTTTGGGAAATTAGAAATCCCTTTAATGATGGGATTTGATGTATGTAATTTAGGAGGATTTGATGTATGTAATTTAGGAAGTTTGAATCCCTTTGATTATGGGATTTGATCATTGCACTCATGTATATATAGTGCTGATTGATATGAATAATATGTATTCGAGAGTTTTTCCCAATTTTGTCATGGTATCAGAGCCTTAAGATCTCTGTCTACTGCTTTGAACACATTCTTGTTCTATCTTTCTTTCAGTTGTTAACCTAATGGCTACAACCAGTAATATTTCATCTTCCACTACAGATGTAATAAAGCCTAATGTCGTAGCTACAAGTATTGATTCTTCTAGTCCATATTTCCTACACCACTCGGATAGTCCAGGCACTATACTAGTTTCTCATCCCCTAAATGGAGATAATTATTCTTCATGGAGTCGTGCTATGAGAACGTGTTGAATGCAAAACATAAACTATGTTTTGTGGATGGTTCTTTAGAAATTCCTCCTCCAACTTCTCCATACCATCAGATTTGGAACCGTTGCAATGATATGGTGAAGATCTGGCTCCTCAATTCTCTCTCTGTTGAAATTGCTAACAGTGTGATGTACGAGACTTACGCTTCCGCCATCTGGAACGATCTCACAAAGCGTTTTTCTGTAACAAACGCTCCAAGAATTTTGCAGTTACGCTGCGATATTGCTCTTCATTCACAAGGGATGCTTTCTATTTCTTCTTACTACACAAAATTGAAATCCTTGTGGGATGAACTTTATTCTTACCTTTCCATTCCTCCTTGTCAATGTGGTTCCTCAAAGGCCCTACACGACTACCAGCAACAGGAGAAGCTAACCCAGTTTCTTATGGGTCTCAATGAAACTTACGGCAGCATACGAGGCCAAATTCTTCTTATGGATCCACTCCCATCTATTAATCGTGCCTATTCTCTTTTGCTTCATGAAGAGAAACAACGTCAAATTTCTGCAAATCCATCTGTTGAACTAGAATCTGCTGCATTTCTGGCTTCAAATAACTCTGTTGCCCCTATACTCCCTAATTTTCATATTGCACCACTGCCAACTGCAAATGGTCAGCGCAAAACCCGTCTTGTGTGCGAATATTGCAAATGGGTTGGACACACTAAAGCAAATTGCTACAAACTCGTTGGTTACCCACCCGGCCATTGTCTCCATCAGTCCAACAAACATTCTAAGAATGAGGGAGTCAATAAGCCAACTGTGAAAGCATCTTTCTTTCATCAAACTAGCAATCAAGCACCTACCAAAGGTTTTGCCACTGCTGCTAATGTTCGTTCTTCTACAGAGTTCCATACCAATCAAGGTGTTGCAGATGGCTCCGGTTCCATGTTGCATCCACCTATCACGCATGCTCTTCCAACAAATCCAGTGAACCCCTCCCACACGACTCCAACCTTCACTCCTGAGCGATATAACCACTTGCTCAATCTCATCAATACTGGTAATACACTCCCATCAACTCACTTTGCAGGCAATTTAGTTTCTTACCCGTCCTCTTTATCCTATGCAACATGGGTAGTGGACACTAGTGCCTCAGATCACATGATTTTTGACTCCTCACTTTTCCATACGTTTACTCCACTGCTACCATATTATCTGTCAAACTGCCTAATGGAACTACTGCTGCAGTCACTGGTGTTGGTTCTATTTTTCTCACTCCCACAATATTACTCCATCATGTCTTATGTGTCCCTTCTTTTGGCTTCAATTTTCTTTCAATCAGCAAGCTCACGGCTTCAACATCTATTTCTGTTTTCTTTTCTCACAACTCTTGCATCTTTCAGGACCAATCCCAGAAGAAGACGATTGGAATAGCTGAGCAGAAATATGGTCTCTACTACTTTCACCCTTGGGCTGCTTCCAGCACTTCTTTTGTTTCTTCTCGTCCCACATTTGACTTGTGGCATTGGAGGCTTGGTCATGTGTCTCCTAGTCGTTTACAAGCATTGTCGCATACTGTTAATGATATTTCCTTTCAAGATTCTTGTCATTGTGATATCTGCCCGTTAGCAAAATTTAAGCGACTCCCTTTTCCTAGGAGTTTGATTTCCTTTTTAGGGCCATTTGATTTGATTCATTGTGACATATGGGGCGGTTACCGAACACCATCTCGTTCTAGGGCTCATTACTTTCTCACCATCGTTGATGACTTTACTCGTTGCACATGGGTGTTTTTGATGCGACACAAATCTGAAACTCCTCTCTATCTTAAATATTTTTTCGCTTTTGTTGATACCCAATTTCAATGCAAAGTCAAACAAATCAGAACCGATAATGGACGTGAATTCTTTTCCAAATCACTCAATCCATTTCTTCAAGAACACGGTATTTTTCATCAAACAAGCTGTGTTGCCACTCCACAACAAAATGGAGTTGTAGAACGTAAACATGGTCACCTTCTTGGAGTTGCCCGAGCTCTTCGATTTCAAGCGCATCCACCCCTCGCATTTTGGGGTGAATGCGTCTTGGCTGCCACGTACTTGGTCAATCGCATCCCCACTCCCATGCTCTCCAATCAATCACCACACGAAGTTTTGTTTAACAAAAAACCAGATTACTCCCATCTCCGAGTATTTGGATGTCTTTGTTATACAGCTAATCTAAACCCTTATCGAGATAAATTCAGTCCAAGAGCTCGCAAAGGTGTTTTTGTTGGTTATCCTCTTGGCCAAAAAGGTTATCGTGTTTATGATCTCAACACCCATGAAATTTTCACGAGTCGCGATGTTGTGTTTCATGAGACCATTTTTCCCTTTCAACATAATCACGAAACATCCAAGCCACACTCTGTTCTTCACCTTCCTCTACCTGACAATGACAATTCTACCGATATATCACATTCTTCAAGTTCTCTTCTTGAACCAGGTGCTACACCTTCTTGCCTCCCTAGTCCATTCAATCAAGATTCATCTAATTCTCATCCTTCCGCTTGTCCAGATATGTCTCCTACACCCCCCTCAGCCCCCACTCCTCTGACCTCTTCTCGACCACAACGTGTGCGTCGCCCACCTAGCTATCTTCGAGACTTCCACTGCTCTCAAGCTCAATTTCCAGTTATTCCTTTCTCTTCTTCTTTACTTGGTTCCCAGAAAGGTATATCTTATCCATTATATTCATCCATCTCTTATCAACAATTATCTCCTTCTCACCACAAATTTGTTGCAACAATTTCTTCTGTTGTGGAACCTAATTCTTTTTCTCAGGCCATGGAAGACCCAAATTGGTGTGCTGCTATGGCTAATGAATTTCATGCCCTTGAACAGAATTGCACTTGGAGGCTGACACATTTGCCTCCTGGTAAAAAGGCTATCGGTTGCAAGTGGGTTTATAAAATCAAATATCGAGTTGATGGCACCATAGAACGGTACAAAGCTTGTCTTGTCGCTAAAGGTTATAATCAGACAGAAGGCCTTGACTATCACGAGACGTTTGCTCCGGTTGCAAAACTTGTTACAGTATGTTGTCTCCTTGCCATTGCATCAGCTTACTCTTGGCCCCTCCATCAACTCGATGTGCAAAATGCCTTTCTCCATGGGGATCTTAAGGAGGAAGTCTATATGTCCCTTCCTCCAGGTTTTAGACGACAGGGGGAGACAAAAGTGTGTCGTTTGCTTAAATCCTTATATGGTTTTAAGCAAGCTTCACGCCAATGGTTTGCAAAATTCTCCGCTGCTCTTGTAGATTATGGTTTTATCCAGTCCAAGACAGATTATTCTCTATTCACTCACTCTCGTGCCCAGCATTTTACGATTGTCCTTGTCTATATGGACGATATTATTGTCACCAGAAATAATGAAACTGACATTTGTCATCTCAAGGAATTTCTTCACCAGCGGCTTCATCTCAAAGACCTTGGACTTCTAAAATACTTTTTGGGTCTCGAAGTTGCATGATCTGCCAAAGGTATTTGCCTCTCACAGAGGAAATATGCCCTTGAAATTATTGAAGAAACCGGTTTACAAGGTGCTCAACCGGTACATATTCCAATGGAGCAAAATCATAAATTGAATGCTTGTGATGATGCCTTGCTTACTGATCCTTCTCCCTATCGAAGATTGGTTGGCCGCCTCATTTACCTCACCATTACTAGACCGGATATTGTGTATTTTGTTCATATTCTAAGTCAGTACATGAGCCAACCACGCAAGCCGCATCTCGATGCTGCTCTTCGACTAGTGCGCTACTTGAAACAAGCACCTGGTCAGGGGATTCTCCTATCTTCAACTTCTGATCTTCAACTTCCCATGTATTCTGTTTCTGATTGGGCCAACTGCTCAGATACACGACGTTCAACTACTGGTTTTTGTTCATTTCTCGGCACTTCTCCCATTTCATGGAAAACCAAGAAACAACACACAGTGTCAAGATCATCAGCAGAATTTGAATACCGTGCCATGGCCTCTGCTGCATGTGAAATCACTTGGTTATTATCTCTTCTGAAAGATATGGGAGTTGACCATCCTCAACCTGCCATTCTCTTTTGTGACAATCAAGCAGCCCTTCACATTATCGCCAATCCGGTCTTTCATGACAGAACAAAGCACATCGAGTTCGATTGCCATTTCATTAGAGAAAAACTTTGTCAAGGCCTCATTCGTACTGCATATAGGCCTAGTAAAGAGCAACTGGCTGATATCTTTACAAAGTCCTTGGGTAAAGAACAGTTTCAGTTTCTTCTTCACAAGTTGGGCGTTCTCAACATTCACGCTCCACCTTGAGGGGGAGTGTTAACTGCAATTATGGGATCTGGTGTATATATTTTGGGAAATTAGAAATCCCTTTAATGATGGGATTTGATGTATGTAATTTAGGAGGATTTGATGTATGTAATTTAGGAAGTTTGAATCCCTTTGATTATGGGATCTGATCATTGCACTCATGTATATATAGTGCTGATTGATATGATTTAACTCCTATAAATCTACCACCCAATCCCAAACAAATTACATCCTCAAAATGGTTCGCTAAAACCGGAAACGTCAACAAAACTAACATATACCATTAAAAGTGGTGGCACAACTGTGCCCCATCATCCGGTAAGACTTGAACCGAACACTGGCCGGTAAGTAGCCGTACAATCAAAAATTGAAATGTGCAAGTACGAGGGGTGGAATCAAAATTGCATTCAAGAATGAGGCTAAAAAAAAATTGCACGAAACACTTGCTTAGAAATTGAAATGTGCAAGAATAGAAGCGGAGAGAGCACAATGGAAGCACATTTAACTCGTGTGTTTATTCACTTTGGAACCAAACCAGGTATAAGTGCTACAAAAGATGCATACTTTTACTCCCTCCTTCATCCCTACAAGGCTCCTGGCAATCTCTTGTACCCTTTTTGGTATGTAAACTTATCATGTCCTCTTACCAAAAGTTTTAACCTTCAAAATGCATCCATTATTTCTTCATTTTATTTTCGGTGACTTAAGATATTGTTGAACCAACCAAAACAAGGAAATCAACTCACTAGGGCATAAAAAGGAAAAAAGTAGATTCTAAAAGAACAAACAACTGCACTCTATAGATATATAGATATAGGGCCGGTTGTAGGGACACATAAAAAAAAACACAACTTGTTTTAGAGGCCCACACTAATAATTCGAGCGGTTTAACTTGTAAAAACATGTTTTTAAGAATACCTGTAAAAAATTGACTCATTCGAATATCGGTAAGTGTTTGATTTAAACAATTTGAGAACACCATATAGTTACCGTTGAGTTTTTAAAAAAACTGTTTGGATCAAGTACTTATTGATATTCGATTAAAATGAATTTTTGAAGGATTTCCTATTTTATCCATTTAAATGAAATGGACAATTTGGATCATCACAATATAACTCGGAACAAAAACGAGTGTTTTTTATGTGTTCCCCAGAACCAGTCCCATAGATATATACATACATATATGTAAATAGCCAATAATTAATATTTTGTGTGCTCATGATAAAATATGTAGGGGCCCCTTACAACTTTAAAATTCACATGGGGCTCCCAAAATAGTGGGGGCGTTGCTCATGAATGTACCTATATAAAATGATTTACCAACAAAAATGGAAAAAGAATGTGATTGCACTGACATTGTGGTGGAAAATCGGCTCCAAGAAAAGTGAACTCGTGGATAAGTGCCAAAATGGACACGTTAGTACAAATGAATTTTCTACACTCTGTACTAAAAGATCAGGGTTCAAATATATTTTACCAAGCCAAGAATTGAATATGAAAGTAGACTTGTCCTGGATAAAAGTCTTCTTCGATGCTATCTCTTTTACGTCATTTTTTAAATCTATTTACCAAAATTATTCTCAACTTTTACCTAATAACTCTTTAAAAAGATAAAATAATAATTATATAAATTTTTACCCATTTATTTTTCAAAACACACTTATTAAGAGATAACTCCAAATGAAATAGTTAACTATAAAAAAGGGGTAGTCTTTGGACACCCCAAAACCCTCAACAGTCAACACTATGTACGGGTTCTAAGTTTGCGTTGTGCACTCAAGTCCCAATTTTTTTTATTCGAATTGTTCCTTTTGTTCGGCATGTCAAGTATGTGGTCCACGTAAAAATTCATATTGATTGTATATCAGTAACTACTTGATCGGTGACCATTTAGTTTATTGTTTTGTTGAAAAAAATAACCAACAATAGTTTCTTTGAGTGTTTTGGTTTCATTAAAAATACAGTCTTAAAACATAGTTAAATATCTCCGATTAACATAAATTTTTACGTGAACCACATACTTGACGAGACGAATAAAATGAACAATTCGAATAAAAAAATGAAAAACAAGATGGACTCCAAATGGGCTACACAGCATGCGTGTTGTGCACTAAATGCACTACACGTACCCTTAACGCACAATGTACATATTTTTAGGCTTAGTTTGGCTAAATTGAAAAAAATAGTTTTTTGGTCTTTTGGTTTTGTCCTTATTCAAAAAAAAATTGCATTTGTTGGTTTTCGGTTGATTTTTTGAGGTTTCTTGGCTTGTCCGGTTTTTTGGATTATTTTTCGTCTTTATTCACAAAACTTAAAATTTGGCTAATAATTTTATACTTTTTAGATTCCTCTCGTCAAGACAAGCCACGAAAACCTCAAAAAATTGACCGAAAACCAACAAATACAAATTTTTTTTGAATAAGGACAACCAAAAAAATCAAAAAACTAATTTTTTCAATTTAGCCAAACCAAGCCTTAGTATATGTAACATTAATGAGTGTTGGGAAATTACGTAACGGTCCTCTGCATGAGCACTCAATAAATGTTGGATATTGATGGGGCTAAAGAAAGAATCTCGAAACATCATCGTCATTAAAGAAATACACCGTTAAATAAATTAGGCACCGGCTAAGGTCGGAGGGGAGCCAAGCCTGGGTTGGCGTGAGTCATGTGGTTTGAAGCCGGGACGTGGCACAAACCCTTTGGTTTGGGGTTCGGTCGGAAAGTTGGTAATGTCATTTTTCTCTCTAAATTTCGGCTAGAGTCAAACCACCTCCAGGGTCCAGCCCTGATTCGATGAGGACCGTCTGATGTGACTCTTTGACCCCCTACATCACTCCGATTCGTCCAAAATTCAAGGTGGGCCCCCCCTTGAGTGCAGTTTTTCCCGTTGTAACTCCTTTGTCCCCACCCTATATCTACCACGGTACCCCCCACCGTCACCTGGGCCAATTATTGTTTCCAAAAGTGATTGGGACACACACACTCTATCACACACAACCACACACACTCACATACCGTAGGACCCACCGGTGGGTCCTATTCGGGTGGGTCCCACAGCATGTGAGTATGTGTATGGTTGTGTGTGGTTGAGTGTGTGTGTATGTATCACTATTCTATTGTTTCTTCAAGATCGCGACCCTATGACGTGGGTTATTCAGTTTCTTTCAAGCCACCCAATAAAAGTGAATGTTATTTACTTGTTGAACTACCACGTAGAAAACGCCACATGGTACTCTCGTAACGTTATTGAAAATCGGGTTCGAAACATAGAACGGCAACGTTATCATGCAACGGTTACAATAGTATCGAACGATAAGTAAGATGAATGAGTTGTAGAAGTCGTAAATTTTTCAGAAATCTTTTTTGCACAAGAAATTAATTGCTAAAATCACCAGTAACAGTTGAGTGTGACCGCAACGGTTGACTGGTCCCTAAATCCGGAAGAGACCAATAAGTAACGGGAACTGACCGATATCAAGCAATTTTTCGTCTTACCGGTATAGCGGCACATAGCGGTATTGGAAGAATCAAAACCCGTCGCGGAAAGGTTGATACAGTACATAACCAACACGGATCCAGTAATTCACATCAGTGTGAACACAAAATAGTAACGAGAATAAAATCTTTTCAACTAACATGTATATTTGTATCTCATTACAACAACACATGTTGGTGATTATATATATAACTTCATCTTATGATTAATGGAAAAGATGCGATTGCAAAAAATGAAAGTGTGAAAATTTAGCCCTTGAAAAATAAATATCCAAGAAAATAGAATTCAAATTATTATTATGTGAATAATATTGTTGTATATTTATTGGCTATATATCATCAAACTATATACATATATGTTTACATACTAATGTAGTTATTTAACATTTAGTAGGGGTTGTGTACCGGGACCCACCTAAGTTTGTCCCAGTATGTAACGGTGCAAGTCCAAGAATGGAGCTAGTAGGCAAGTAGTGGCGATCACCTGTGTAAGAAAAAAAAAAACCTTGAGCATTGCATTAAAAAAAAATTCAAAAACTTACCTATGAATTATATATAGACTTGTCATTGTGTAGTAAAATTCCTAACTCCAGTGCAATGGCGGATTTTTTATACCGCGTGCTGAATAATTATCCTCTCAAACGAAACTTGATGACAATATTACAGTGCACTTTTTGCTCCACAAAAGCTACCCACACAACGCATTTACACACATACATTCATTCACAGATGGATACCTATCATCACTATACCGTACTAACGTACTTTTTGGGCTTATAAAAGGCCACCCACTTCTCACCTTGGAATATATATTTCTCCGATCTCTTTATGAGAGAGAAACCTCTTACTCCTACAAAATTTTAGAGAGAGAATCTGCGTAGGGTAAGAGGTTTTTTAGCAATATATTCACAAACAATGAGGCTACATACAAATCTTGTACCGCCATGCACGGTCACGCGTGCAAATCACGTGACATCCCGTTGCTGCAACATGACCCTCACACAACAACTACACAGTCCTTACAAGAAGCCATTGGTCCAGAAATGGGAACCCATTTTTGTCAACTCAAGTAACCAGGCGGGTATCACGGCAACCGGGACGGGTCGGATCAACGAGAGGTGGATGGAGTATCAGGGAGTCAAGAACTGGGAAGGGCTGCTAGACCCGCTCGACGATAATTTACGGAGGGAGATAATTCGGTACGGGAACTTCGTAGAGGCAGCTTACCGGGCGTATGATTTCGACCCGGATTCTCCCTCCTACGCCACGTGCAAGCATCCGAAGAGCTTGTTGCTGGATCGGGCCGGGTTTGCCGAAACCGGATACCGTGTGACTAAAAATCTTCGGGCCACGTCAGGGATACAACTGCCACGTTGGATAAAGAAAAACACACTAAAAAATAATTGGGTGGAGACCCCGTCCAGCTGGGTAGGCTACGTGGCCGTTTGTAATGACAAGGAGGAGATATCGAGGCTGGGTCGCCGCGACATAGTGGTGGCCCTTCGAGGCACTGCCACTTGCTTGGAGTGGCTCGAGAATCTCCGAGCCACTCAAACCAAGCTCCCTAACTCCGGATCGGTTCTTGATCCGGATGGTACTGAGGCCATGGTGGAAAGCGGGTTCTTGAGCCTGTATACGTCCACATCAAAAACCAACCCGAGTTTACAATATTTAGTAAGAGAAGAAATTCAAAGACTACTCCAAAGATACGGTGACGAGCCATTAAGCATAACCATCACCGGCCACAGCCTAGGTGCAGCGCTCGCCACGCTCATGGCGTACGATATCAAGACGACCTTCAATCGTGCGCCTCTCGTAACCGTCATTTCCTTCGGTGGGCCCCGTGTCGGGAACAGAAGCTTCCGACACGGGTTGGAAAAACAAGGGACGAAGGTTTTGCGAATAGTGAATCAAGACGATTTGATAACCAAATTACCAGGATTCGTGATGGACAACAACGACGATGACGGGGAGGGGGGAAATGGGTATGCTCAGATGGTGAAGCTTTCGGGATGGATCCAGAAGCGGGTCGAGGAGGCCCAATGGGCTTACGCCGATGTCGGGCACGAGCTCCGGCTCAGCAGCAGGGATTCGCCATACCTCGACGGGAGTAATGTGGCCACTTGTCACGATCTGAAGACGTACTTACACCTAGTGAACGGGTTCGTGAGCTCCACGTGCCCGTTCAGGGCCACTGCTAGAGAGATAATCAAGAAGAAGAAATTGAACATCAACGAGGGAAGTCCGCTCCACCACCAAATACGTGACTTCTACACGAATATATGGTGGAGAAGGTCCCTAGAAGAACACGAAATGAATTACACTGATTCTAAGAGGATGAGTACAATTAATGTGTAAATATAAGTGAACTTTTTGCCGCAAAATCTTTTGGACTGTTACTCTAGAAAGTAGAAACCCCACGTTGATTTTCATTATTTAGTCGCAGATGCGACATGAGGTGATAAAAGTGATGCTGGTTTTTTGCTTTTTCTAGGATTATGTAGAAATTATTGACACGACTCGGTTGGTCCTACAGTCCAATATACTACTCCCACGGAAGGCACAATTTATGTCATTGGCTAATTGCTTTCAAAAATTCCCTTTTGGACTTATAAAAGATGCGAAAAGAAAGAAAGAAAGACCGGAACCACTCACGTGTGAGAGCTTTGGGCATACGTCGATGCTGCAACCACATCAAAGTTGTTCAAAATTTATTTGATCTTGAGGGTCTCAAAATCAAATTGATGATTGTTTTCCAACTGCGCGCGTGAATACTATTGACTTTATGAGTTATAGTTGGCTAAAGAAGCTTTTTAATCAAACTATGTCGCCAAAAAAGGTTGTATAAAAATCATTTTTTTCTCACTTTTTTCAAGATAACTGCTTTCGGATCATATATCAAATGGTATCTAATAGACACAAATTTTTGAAAGGTTGAAGTACTATAGACAAGATTTACATAATGTACTAATGGAAATATTGATGTGGACTCGGTATAGGCCTGAAAAAGGAGAAATTGGACGGGAAACTCTTCTACTATTACCGGAGAGGAGACATTTCTATGCTTTCCTATTTGAGTAGAGAGAGAACTATAGTATAGTATAACACAAATACACAATCATTTCTATGTTTTCCTATTTGAGTAGAGAGAAAACTATATAAATATAGTGCAGTATAACAATTTTGCTTCCCGGAGATAGATTTTAACTTTAAGGGGGAAAAAACCTTATTTTTCTTCATCCCTAATTAGGGGTGTTTTGGCAAAAATAATTAAATCTGGATCCTTATTTTGTCTTTCTTGACCAAAATTGTTTTGCATTTATTAGTTTTAGCGCCTATTTTTTTTTAGATTATTGGTCCATCTCGTTGAGATGAATCTAAAAAGTATAAAACTATAACTTTTGTGAATAAAGACAAAAATAATCCAATAATCCACAACAAATAGATAATACTTTTTGATTTTCTAGATGCTTTTCGTCGAGACGAATCAATAATTCACAAAAAAATTGGTGTAAAACTTATAAATGCAAAATTTTTAAATAAAAAAAAAAGATCCATTTGAATTTTATTTTACTCCCTCCGTCCCAATTTTATAGTCTCTTTTGGGAGTTCGTGCCACTTTTTAAAGTGTTATATCTTATAATCTAAAATGTTTTAGGTAATTTTGAACATTTTTTTATTAGATTAAATTAAGATCCATATTGCATATAAAATATATTACCAATTGAAAGATATAATCGTTATTTTTATCTGATTAAGATAGAATAAAGAACTATTAAATTGAGACGGAGTGAGTATTTTTTTCCAAACTCTCCTGGAACACGGACTAGTACTTGACATGCTCTCATGGTTAGAATTTGAAGAGTTTGTACAATTGTACTTTGTGGCTGTGGGTCTAGTAGTGGTTCTGACACTCCTTTGAAAGTGGCAATCTGATCGACCGACCCACCTTTGAGTGCAATTGCTCTTCGGTGGTGTCACCCGTGACGTTGATTATTACTGGCTCATCTTTCAATTTATAATGATTTTTAGAATTTTGGAAACTGTCTGATATAATTCATTGATTACTTTCAAATAAAATTAATATTGAATATATCCAACATTATACATTTAAAAATATATATAAAAAATAATGTTTTGTGAATAGTAAAAATGGACAACAAATATGACAAAATAGAACGGAGGAAGGACAATTTGTTGGTGTGCTTATAACATGGTCAGACAAGAATGCTACCATAATTTATGATTTTGGAAAGAGGATAAGTCTATGGTTTACGAATAAGATTACACAGCTCATAACGTCTCAAGAACGGCATACCTCTTCAGGGTTTAGTATGCTCCACATGAATTAAGAATTTTGATTCCTCAAAGTTGGGTGTAATGCAGGAGTGACAATCACAATTATGAGAATCAATTATTAATTACCTTTTGACGGTGTTAGTAAATTTTTGAAGATAAACGGTCACCGTTTCATCTCCAACCCGCTCAGATTTTAGGTCTTTACTAGAGTTGTCAAACAAGCAAGCTTGTCACGGGCATAATGCGACATAGCATGTTTAATCGTGGCACGACATGATACTAGAACGGTTTTAAATGGGTACGACACAGGCAGGGCATGGAATTAGGTCAGGCACGGCACGGACTAGCGTTTAGTAGCACAGCACGGGGCATGGCCTAGGGCACAACACGGCCCGTTTGACACCTCTAGTCTGTACTTTACATGCAAACATGAACATAGCACCATCCATGACCAACAAAAAGAGTCCATTGCCGAAAAAATTAAGGACCCAAAATGCACTTTTTCTATAAGAACATTAATCAGAAGTTAATCAAAATTTGTCTCCCCTAATTGCGGCATAATAACAGCACTTAGCAATGCTGCTCCTAGATGTTTTCCTGAAACCCAATAGTCTACATGCATTTTAACCCCAATATTGATTTTGTAACTGATTTTATTGCCCCTAGTTCACCAGACCCCATAATTACTCTTTCATAGAATGTCGAATGTTTATATAGAGGCCAACCACAACATATTATTACGGAGAACCGACTCTAGGCTAAGGCCTATGAGACCACCTTAGGCCCCCGAAATAAGTGTAATTATTTAGGAGCCCAACTTTTTGTAGTATATAAAATACTCCAAAATTGTTTTAGTTTCCATATATGGGCCCAAATGATCAAATAAGGCTCATTCTTCCAAATTCGCCTCAGGCCTTCAAAATGCCAGGTCAGAACTATGACTACGTCAAATGTAGAGAAACGGCTTTTCCACTTCACATTTGTTCTTCTGTATTAGGTGGCTCCACCCTTTGGCGTAGGTGGTCAAGTGATCACCCCCAAAATATATTTTTGAAATCTTATTATTGGTTGTAAGTTCCTTATTTGTGATTAGCTAATTCCATGATCTTTCCATGTAATTGAAATTCTATGTATATGGTAGTTAGTTGATTGATTGATGTGAAGTCAAATATCAGAAAGCATTATGAGAAGATTTTATCTCTAAGGAAGATTGAAAAGATTAGGAAGATTGTGAAGATTTTACTCGGAAAGAATTATGGACTTATTGTGTTTGGGAAAAGTAAGAATCTTGGGGGATAGAAAATTAGGGCTCTGTTTGTTTCGGGCGGAAAATATTTTCTGGAAAACCTTTTCCATGAAAAACATTTTCTAGAAAAGAGAATGTTTTCCAGTGTTTGGTTGTGATATGAAAACATTTTGTAGAAAACATTTTCCATTGTTTGGTAGACATGGAAAATCACTAATTGACAAACTAACCAAAATATCAGTTTACAATGGAAATGGTACCCATACTATATAAAGGATAAAAAAAAACCCAACATAACCTATGTAAATGACATAAATACCCTTGTAGTATAGAAACAAAATCAAAGAGAACTCAAACAACAAACAAAGAATATGTTCTGCTCACATGTCTTAACAAGCATAAATACTCCTAACAAATATAGTTCATTAACCAAAAAAACTATCTATTCCTCTTAGCAATAAAATTTGCCCACATGGCATCACTAATCTCCTCGCTTTTGCTAACCCATTCTCTATTCTCTTCTTGAACTTCCCTTTGGGTTTGTCGGACTCTAGGATTTGGATTTCTAGTCATGTCATTATTTACTTCTTCCATAATAGCATCCATAGGATTAACCCCCTTTGCATAATTGTGAATGATGCAACATGCTAAGACCACATCCACTTGTGTCTTGAAGGACCAAAATGGTTTTGCATCTATTATGCGAAAGTATTTCTTCAAAACTCCAAATCACCTTTCAACTGTAGATTGCAAGGAAGAGTGACGAAGATTGAATAACTCTCTTTTGTTTTGGGGAGGATTGTTACCAAATTCTTTCAAATGGTATCGAATACACGATAGGGGGAGATAATTCCTCTTATATGAGTCAAGCTTTCTATAATGGGAAAGCAAGCAAGTGTAATTCAGCAACCAAGCAAGTGTTATAAACTTATCAAAATTCTGGACACAAAGCAGTTATATATGGCCGGCTTACTTTCTATTTTATCTTATCCTTTGACTGAAGTAGTTCTTTTCTTCCTTTGATTGAAGTAGCTAGCTATGGTCCTATGGACTAGGAGCACTTGAACTGTTGAACAATAGAAAAAGGAGATTAAGGTCCAGTCCAGTCCAGTTTTCTCCCATCCAGTTTGGATATTTGTGGGTCAGGGTCCATCCCTAGCTCCAAACAATGATCGGAATCGTTCGTGTTGTAGAGCTTGTAGAATTCTTCAAAAGTAGACGGGACTAGATGTGAAGACTAATGGACTAGACCTAAGTCCACATTTTTGTGGTCCTTCAAACCAAACTGATGTGCTTTTATCTATTATAGATATGATGGATTTGTGTCTTTTAAATTGGAATGCAATAAATAAATGCCAGGAGTGGATATGGTTTGTCATTCATGACAGCAAGAAAAAAGTGTCTCATGCATCAAGTAAAAAGCAACAGTTACAAAACAAATAATGTAAGTAGAGTTTCAATATTTGTTTGCTAAACTAATACTCATTTACTCATTATTTGTAAATAGACATGATGGATGTGTCTTAAAATTTAAGTGATTTTCATTTACTCTGCACTCATAAAAATACTGTAGTATTAAAGAACAATTAGTTTATCTGCAAAGAAGACAAAAAAAAAAAATTGGTACGTTGTTTGAACCCCGGGGATTCGGTTGAACCCCCTCAACCCCCACTTCAGCTGGCCCTGATTATGATTAAAGACTGATTCGTATGCAGAATTCTGAAGACATGTGATTACATTACTTGATTCGAATTGCTGGAAAGGCATAATCGTCATGGTTCAAGGAAAGTGAGATTGACTTGCAAATTTTTCTAGAGCTGGTTCTCTTGAACTGAGGTTGAGTATGAAATTTGTGGTAGAGAAGTGGAATTTCGGCAATTGGTGAGCTGACTCTCTCTGAAGTCAAACCATCAGAGTATTGTTCCTTTTTGGTTTTGGCGCTTCTACTACTGCCACAATTTCTGTTCGGGAAACTATATTTAAGCTATACAAGAGGATGATGATCTCAAGTTATCAAACAGTTGTAGCCTAAGCAAATTATCAAACAGTTTGTGGGCAACCATACAATGGAATTTGAAACCCAAGTGTTGACCCAGATAACAACACAAGAGGGGGGAGGGGGGTGAATTATGTTTCTAAAAAAATAATGCGGAATTAAAAAAACTAACTACAACACCAAATAAAATTAAATCGATTCAAGCACGCAAACAAAAATCATATGACAGAAAATAAAGAGCAAGGGAAGAGAGAAATCGAACGCAGAGATTTATAGTGGTTCAGTCTGCAACTTCACGGCCTAGTCCACTCTCCAAGTGTCCAACTTAGGATTTGCTGCACTATCTCCAATAGTTACACTTTCTAACTTCGCGGGTGCTAGAGAAACCTTTACAACGAGCAACGTTCCCCAATCGCTCCAACTATTTTTGACTCCGGTGTTAGTCACACTTAACTCAACTAGTTTTGACTCCGGTGCTACTAACACCTAACTCTCAAGTGATTTTATCTCCAAAATCACTCACAAAAAGCTAATCTCTCACAAGAGTATGAACAAGCGTGTACAGTCCCTTTTACAATAAGATTCAAAGACAACACTCAAGCTAGTGTAAGGTATTCAAAATGTAAGCATAAGGTTGAATGACATAGTTTTAAGTGACGGCTCACTGCAAATATTTTTGGTCAAGTGATCTAGCTATCTCTCCCTCTTTGGTCTCTTTTTTTTTAATCTTAAAGACCGAACTTGAACGTTGCATTACTTCTTCTTCTAACCGTTAATCAAGCAGCTCCAAAATCTTCCTTCCTTAGTGATCATTTCCATTCTTTGCTTGATTAGCCATTGGGCACAAGTCAGGAAATAATTAAGCCAATGTTGCATTATGCCTTAATTGAAGCATAATCCAAGTCACTCCATTTTCTTTGAGTTAGCCGTTGGAACAACCATAACAAGGAAATGATCTTCTCAACTTGTAACCATCCACTAGCCGTTTGAACCTTGATTAGGAAATAAGGTACCCAATGCATTTTAGGATAATTAAACCAAAATTAAGCAACCATGCCAAATCATTCCCATTTGATGCAGTAGCCGTTGAAACCAATTAGACAGTCAAAACGTGATTCTCGATTTGCCGACTTCCCTTGTAAAGCTTCTTGGCCATTTCAAATTGAGGGAGGAGCTTTCCAAAATAAATTTAGGGGTAAGATTTGTCCTTAATCTTCTCCCCTTTAAATTTAAATCTTGGCTATTGGAAATGGGATTTGATGTAGAATAATTCTTCGTGTACCTCAATCAAATCCTAAAAAATACATAGTTAATTCAAATGAGTATCAAATATTACAATTTAATTAATTTGCTCTTTTAATAAAATATGTTTGTTATCATCAAAATCAATAATTTTTTCTAAGAAGACATTTGGGTAAACACCAAGCATATTAACTTCAAACTCAACCCATATCTATAAACTAACATGTTTCCAGCAAAAAAAAAAAACCAATCAATTACCAGTCCAACCAAAAAAAAAAATCAATCCATAGATTAACCAAGCATTTCCGGCATCTTCCATGCAGGGATTTCTAGATCTACTATCGCATCCAAGCGCTGCTAGCTCTACTAGCTCAGGCTTTAGGCAACCAGAATTACGTAAAATACACTGATTTATTCAGAAGAATCCATACAAAAAGGCAGAAAATGAAGATGAAATCAAACGAACAAATGATCATCTTCTTAATCGAACGAACACACACACACACACACAGAGGGAGGGACGATGTGTGTGTGTGTGTGAGAGAGAGAGAGGGAGAGAGAAGACCTAGGGGAGTTGGGAATCCGTAGGGGATGATCGGGGCTGAGGCAGAGCCTGGTGGAAAATATTTTCAAGGCCTCTTATTTCATTTTCATTTTGACTTTTTTATTTTGGAAAAAGTTTTTCATTGACTTTTTTTTTGTTGTACCCAAACACCAAAAAATGTTTTCCATGGAAAACATTTTCCTAGAAAACGTTTTCCGCCCGAAACAAACGGAGCCTAAGAATAAGGAAACAATATAATTGGAGATGATCATTTTGTTTAAGGAAACAAAATATTTGGAGATGTGTACGCCCAATCAAGAAGCAACAGGTACGCTTGAGCGAGTAGTTGAGCATCAGCAATTGGATTATGTGGGCACCCGAGACCTCCGCGAGGAACCTTGAAAGTATTAGAACATCGCGTTCGTTAGAATCGCCACTTTATTTTACGGTTAACCAAGCAACCGGATTCAACATACAAAATTCAAGACAATCAGTCTGTTATAACTAGAGTGATCTTGGTTCGGGAGCTAAGTTATGGGATGGGAAGTGTCACACCCTCAAATTTGAATAAGTCAAACACAAATAAAATCCACGTAGGATCAATGAGAGTCAAACAATTTTTCATAGAAAGTCAAAGTTAAGTACAATAAGCTTCTACTTAAGGGTACCCGTACCCATGCAAAAAAAAAAAAAGGTTTCAAGGTTGTTACATAAGTTGAAAATGTCAAAAGCTTGGGGAGATTTAAGTTACAGGATCATCTTTAAAAAAAATGTACTTAGTATACAGATGAGAAATAACTTCGTGATCATAAAATCTTCATGTCATGCATTCACACTCCAAGCATCCGATCTCATGCTCCATGCTGTGTACCTAAGAAAGATAGGGTGAGCTCACTAGCTCGTAAGAAACATTTTCTACCAACGCTAAGGGTATACAAGATGAAACATGCACGTGGAGATGGGATACACATGAGTGAATGAGCTACAATAAACAAACATAGATCGAATTGATGAGAGAATATCCAATATGTGTCCCAAAGGTCAAATCAAACCCAAGTGTCCCACTAGTCCAAAGGTCAACCCTTAGATTATCACAAACGTATCACGTGTCCACATTCAATTTTTCTTGCATTTAACTCTCATTAGTTCGTCATTTCAGGCTTAAGAATATTAAATTTCCCTTCCGAGTCTTGTGGGCCTCGTGGAACCCATGTTCGAGTCTTACGGGCCTCGTGGAACCCATGTCTCAAGATCCACCCAATGGTGGTCCAAGTGAATACAAACAATTTTCTAGTCATCATGTCCATTTCAACAAACTCGTGTCCCTCAAGCATGTCCAAAACATTCACATAATTCGTTGTCTTCGAAAACTCACAGTGTGTTAGTTGGGGCAAAATTAACAAGTGTCCATGAACATGAGAAGCCAAGACAAATCATAAAATATACCATGGCATGTTACCGAAACTTTTAGGTCAATTGGAGGAGTCTTGGAAGGGTCAATGAAGGGCCGGAGCAAAGGAACATGAAAATGGAACAATGAATCTCTAAAAAATTTGACACACCATTAGGAAAAATCATATTTCTCTCAAAATGAAAAGGATATGGATATGAGACCAATTGGGTTTGAAAGTAGACTCATAGAGCTTTCCAACGGTTCAAGAATCGCCTCAATCGGAGTTCAGACAAAGCTAGGGAGTGCCGCGAAGTTGGAAAAAAAATTTGTCTGAATAAAGAAATTTGGATCGAAATGTGTTTGGATCGATCCAAAATGGTCCGGGAGCCAACAGAAGGTTTTGGATCGATCCCAACAACTTTGGATCGATCCAAAATGGTTCAAAAGCAAACAAAAGGTTTTGGATCGATCCGAACAACTTTGGATCAATCCAAAGAGGTTCAAAATACCATCAGATTGTTATGGATCGATCCAAAAGTGTTTGAATCGATCCAAACTGGTTCCGAGCGAAAATTTTGTAGCTTGTTCCAAATGAATGGGGCTTCAATCCAAGGCAAAAATGAGGTTTCAAACAACAAATGACCATAGAAGAGGGATATATCAACAACCAATTTAGGGGTTTATCAACCAAATATGCAAAACCCAAACTCAATCAATCCAAGCTCAACTTCCATGGAGACAATCAAGTTTAACAGCAAATTTGTGAACAAGAACACAATTAATGCAATCATTCAACCAATATACACTTAAAGGAGGTAGAAAATTGTTCCCTACCTCAAGGATTTGCTCCAAGTCACCCAAAAACGAATTCCTAGATCCCCAATTTGAGCAATCCCGAATTTTACCCTCTCGTTGCAAAAAGATGATACTTCGAGCTCCCAAACACGCGTAGATGATGAATATGAGGTTGAATCTTGAGTTTAAGAAGTGTGGGAGGCGGATTTGTGGTGAGATTTGAAGAAAATATGGGGAGGAAGAAGAGAAGGGGCTGCTGCCCTTTTTTGAGAGAGAGAGAGAGAGAGAGAGAGAGAGATGTGTTATTTTAAAAAAAAATCAGCCCCCCAAAGATAAATATATCTCTTTACTTGTGCACACACCCCCCCTAAGTTTCAAATGTGCTCCAGATACACCCAAACACAATTGCTATGCTCACATCAACCCCAATTTTCATTTTAAAACATTTCTCACATTTTCCCAATATTATTTTCGAAAAATGATTAAAAATCATGGGTCCTTACAGGAAGGTTTTATTTGAAAAATGCACCCATCCCGCCTAATCAAAATGATTAGTCTCTACTCATAATTATGAAATTTTAAAAGAAGATTTAGAGTAATTTAGACAATTACGGGAAAGGGAACAAGGAAAAATAAATAAAATTAACGATGCATGAGGCTAGATTTAGAGAAATGGAAAGTAGGCTTAGAACTAATATTTTTGGGATTTTTGTGGCTGATTTTCGAAAAGCAATTTTGGGTTCAGGAAATAGGTTTACAAAGGAAAAGCAATGAGAACAAAGGTTTTTCTAGCAAGGTTTTCTTGAGGATTTTTTATGTGCATAGGAATGAGAAGCCCAAGGTCTTTTTTATAGGCACCATGGAAGCTTCTTGGAGTTATTTTTCACCAGAAATCGGATGGAAGGTGAATGAATGGAGCATGGGTAACCATGCCAAGCTGCAGCATCTGTCTGGAATTTGACCTTGCATCCTCAAGGTTGAGTGTTGCGTCCGCTAGGTTTGACCTTGCGTCCGTATGGTTGACCTTGTGTCTGCAAGATTTGACTTTCACAATTTTACAGCATGAGGGCTCATGCTCTTGCGTGCATATGTCGGTTGTCCTTGTGATATTTCGTCCATAAAATGACATATTGGATCAGAAATTGGGCTTTTTATTGGGCTAGAACTTGGGCTTATTTGTTGGGCTTTATAATGGGCCAAATGAATTGATTTGGGTGAGTTTGGTGGTCTTTTTCTTGGTGGATGGTAAATCCAAATTCATCGAAACATTGATTTCAATAAAATAAATTTTGCAACGTCATAAGCATTTTTCATCATTGGGGATACACCTGGACTTTTGCTTAGGATTCACGGATAATCAAATTGGGGTGTCTACAGTTGCCCCTCTTTGATAGCACTCAGTTATCATTGTGGGATACGAGTGAATGTCAAAGATAAAGAGACAAACCCAGTTGTTTATTCATGTTTTCTAAGCGCAAAACTCAATAAAATCAATCAAAACAACTGGTCGGGCTTGCAAGTTGCCTACGTACCCTGTTATAGGGATCAGACCAAACGTAGTTCACATAGGGAATTCAAAATATTCAAATGATTCATTGGGGTTTTCCGGCCTATTGAACCAAGCCTTGGGTTTTCTTGGCCCTTGGCGAAATGAAATTCAATAATGGGTTTTCTTGGCCCATAGCAAAAAAACATTCAATTCAACACCATTGGCTTTACTGGGCCGTTGGTAAAATTACAAGAGTTCACCATGAATTTTCCTGGTCAATGGTAAAATTCAATTCAAAACATTGGGCTCCCGGCCCTCTAGTGGATTAAAATCATTTTTCAAACAAAATTGGGCCTCGACCCTGAATGAAATTTTCAAAACAAAATTGGACCTCATTCCAAATCGATTCTTCAAATTCATACAAGATAGGGCCTCAGACTGAGTGAATTTTTTAGAGGCTCAAAGTTGGCCCAAATGACGAAACCCTAGGATTTTGAGTGCCACGGCGTTAAATTTACATCCGAACGAGAAATCAATTCTTCCTTCCTCTGTATGACTCTGTTTCTTAATAAAAGGGGACGTACAGCTCACTGAGATTCCAACCAGTGAAAATGTTTACAGACGATGCATACAAGTTCTGGCTCCTCTTTGTCCCTCTCGCCCTAATTGCTTCCGGTGCCATTTTGACATTTCTAGATCCTCCATGGTTTGGTCTGGTCACCGACCCAAGGTTCATTGTGTACGACTTCTACATCTTCGTCGCCCTTTGGTGTGTGGCGACGACGATTTACGGTCGTGGGAGCTGGCGGTCGGTACAAAGGAGTGAAACTTCTTGGTCCGACGACGAACTCTAATCGGTTGCCCCTGTTTTTAGAATGAAGCTTCTTGGTCCGGCGAACTCTAAGCAATCTCCCCTGTCTCAGTTTTTTTTTTTTTCAAAATTTTTGCATTTTTTTGTATTTTTGTTGTTTTTGATTTTCCAAGAATGTAACTAATGATGCAATATATGCAAGAATGAATGGATAATCCATTTTTATTAGAAATAAATCTTTGCCCTTGTTTATTGAAAACATGAAAAACTCCAAATTTTAATCTGCACAAATTCGATATTAGCATCCAAAACCAAGATAGATTGAGATAAGATTCTGATGAATCAAACATGTCCTAGAGAGTTCTAGGACACCTGAAACATTTATAAATTCCCTCTCTTTTGTGGCAGGGGTGTTTTAGCTGGACTGGGGTACCTCTGTTAAGCATGCCCCAGGTTCCACTACTTGCAGCTCTTCCAGCCATGACAATGATGAGGATGATGACAATGAGCAGGAGGGCGAGGAGGAGACAGAGGTGGAGGGTGAGGATGAAAATAAAGACATAGGCCCTGAGCTTCTAGTCAAGAAATAAAAAATAATAATAAAATCATCCATGACCTTTTAGGTTTTTTTTGTTTTGTTTGCTTGTTCACAACACAATGGTAGATGATAAGTATGATGATGCTCAGCTCAGCTCAAGCTCTCCTTTTGTCTGTTTGTAACATCAAACTCCGATCAAAATAGTGGATGTTGTAACTTTGCGATTTGCTCAACTTTCAAAAATCTTGTCTTCATTACAATTGATAAATAGGATGAGAATGACTCCTATTTGAGTTCTAATCATATTTGTGAGCTAGATGAGCACGACTTCGATGTGAGTTCTGGTTTGCTAGTGACACGAGAAGTCGGTTTATGCCAAGAAATGAAAAAATTCAGCCAAGTTTTGACAGAATACACCTTCTGGATGCAAGCTTGGTTCTACATAAGGGCGATTTGGAACAGATTTGTCCTTGGTTCCAGAAAAAGAGATGTGAAATGATTGGACAAGGAAACAAGGGAAAAAAAAGAGAAAGCACACCCAATGAAGAGAATGAGAAACTAGACTTTTCATTACTTCGTTGAGCCCAAATAAATGTCTTGTCCCTTAATCTCTTTTGAAATTATTTGAAAAATGTTTACTTTAGAAGCAAGTTTCATCTTGTTATGTGTGAATTCAAGCATTAATAAAACTTGGCACTAAAAAGCATTTTCTCGCACATTTCTCGATAATTTCCATATGACCAGTTGATTCATTTTTTCACCAATCCATGAAATTCCAAGTATCGTACAATAGATCCTTGATCAAACATGTCAATAAATTGATGAAAATGAACCCAATGGAACCAACCAATTGAATGGGCCGAACCTCGGATCTAGGTTGCCTACGTATCCCAAGCAAGGGAATCAGGTCATAACATAGTTCGAGGTTAAGGTTCACTTGGGTATTAACACTCTCCTTTTATGCTCTTCCTTTTGCCTTGTACCTCCCTTTCAAGTTTTTGGTCTAGCGAGCTTTTTCAAATTTTTAAACCATAAATTTTGCCTAGGTCACCTTTGAAGGTTTTTAAAGGTGAAATTTTGTACCTCCCTTTCAGGTTTTCAAAGGTGAAATTTTTAAACCATAAATCCATGAAATTTTGCCTAGTTCCATTGTCTATATTTGTTTCTTTGACTTTTAATGCCATACATCTTGAAAATCAACCATATACACCAGTGTTTTGATTGTGGCAACAATTATATTGATAGCAGCATTGAGAAAACAAATGATGTTTTTGGTTGGTCAGGTGAGGATAATATACTGGCTAAGGTCAAGGTGTGACATAGGTACTTATCTAGTTGAGTTTGGGTTGTTGTTGGTTGTGGTTAGGCATGGGGTTGACTAAAACATTGGTTTAGGAATTGGGGGCAGAAATGGTTTTATTGTCAATTTGGATCTTATGACGGAGGTGGTAATAGTTATCGGTAGGATGGCCATTTTTTTGATGGAAGTTGCAATATTTTATGGTGTCGTAGTGAGGTGGAAGGGGGTTAGGTGTTGGCATAGGGTCCAGAGGTTTTAGGATGCCTCTTTTGAGGTGGCATCCATAAATGGTTGATAGGGGGACTCCTAATTGGCCTGTGAGGGGGAGAGGGTTGGTTGTTAATGGTGTTGACTTCAGGTGTATGACTGCTATTACCAACATAATTGCTACTGTTGCAAGAAAAATTTCCTCTACTATTTCCATACAAAGAGTTACTGTTTCCATTGTAGACCTGTTCTCTTCTCTGACTCGAGTCTTCTTTGTCCAACAACCCCAAGTTCATAGCATCCTCGATTGAGATTCCAGCTTCAAATAAACTTTCAAAACTTGAGAAATTTTTGTTTCACCAAGTACTTGGAAAATTCTGGAATCATGTTCTTGATGACCATTCTGATTTGTTCCTTCTCGTTAGGCCGGTCAACCATAGCATCCTCTCGGTGAAGGTTTCTTTAAGGTCCATCTTTGTAGCCTCCAATTCTCTTATGGTCACTTTAAGTTGGACATTATAGGCATACTAGTTGATGAAAGCATGCCCAATGTCATCCCAAGTGGTTTTCGCTGAAGGATCTAAATTCAAGAACCATTGAAGTGCCATGTCAGTCAACGTTTGATGGAATAACTATGCAAATTGTTATGGCCTAATCCCCTTTGGCATCAAAATTTTGGCACAGTTCATTAAGTGTGTTTTTAGATCTCCAATGCCTTCAAACTTCCCAAGATCAGACATTTTGAACTTCTTCGGTAGCTTGATAGTAGGGAAAAGAAACTGTATGTCCATATCCACCATTTGGGTACCCGATTCTTTTGAACAGATGACAGTTCGCTTTAACTCTTTAATTTGATCTTCAAGAGTTTTATACTTACCAGTGGCTGGTTGCTCAACATTCAACGGGGGCCGTGGTGCGGCAACAAGAACTTCTATGTTTTGCCAGACCGACTGCAATTCTTCTTCATACCAATCATCTTCGTAAAGTTGGTTCATTCTTTCATTGTGAAATGGTGCTCTTTGTGGTGTTGGATTTTCTGGCATGAGCATTATCACGGTCTTAATCACGTTTCTCATATCTTCTATGGACTTTTGCATCGCAGCCATGTTTACCTTCATCTCCTCCATCTCATTTCGCTCGGCCATTACTGGTTCAAAAATTGGAACGGTGACTGGAATAAAATCTAGAACAGGGGTGTCAACTAGATTAGGTATTGGACCAAGGATTTGGTACCAAATGAGTGTATTCCTTCTTTCTAGCGAAAAGTGACAAGAAAATGTGCCAAGTGTCAAAAATAAAAACTAAGACCATTTTTTTAAATACTAAAAACGCCTTCGATGGCCCTTTTTATTGAAAAATGAAGTCCTCCTCTAATTGAAAAAGGTTAATGGGTTAACAGAAAAATGACTATAGAGTACTTGAATAAATCCCCAATATACTTTAAAGATTTTCAGAAATCTTAAGAAATCCTAAAAAAAATAAAAATTTATCTTTCTTTTTTATATTTTATATTTTTTTGAAAGTGTTATTCTTACTATACAAAAAGGAAAAAGTAAAAAGAGGTGAAATGAAAATGACTGTCTTTTTTTTTCAAAAAAAGAATTTTTTTGTTGTGGGATTAAAAATTAGGATTGCATTAATTTTCCAAAAATTCTTTTACTATATTGGGGAATTATAAAGTGACTCAAAAGAGACTAAAAAAGAAATGAAAAAAAATGCCTTTTTTTTAAAACTTTTGAAAACTCGCATTTTTTTGAATAGAAGATCCTCCTCCTCATTAAGAAACGGCAATCTCCTCCTCTTTTCCCCTCATTTCAGCATAATCTCCTCTGATTTTCAACTGGCAACCTGTACAGTTTATGGGGTATGTAGTGACACATAATCCTAACAAGGTTCATGTCCTAATTTTGGATAGTTCCAAGGAGCACTATATGCAAAAGGTTGGTAGTCTCAAAGGGTACTCCGGCTCAAAGTCACAGGTGTACCTCCCATTGCCAAGTATCGTGCAAGGCAATGGTCAAGCAGTACTTATGACTCATCATAGCCAAAGGCTTGTTAGCTTCTTCGACATAGCCCAAGTATGGTTGCCCGGCCAAGATATCGAATAATGCCGAACAGGGTTTATCCATACATTGATGCACGTGCAATGCAAGAAACCTTGAAAGAACTAGAACATCGCGTTCGTTAGAGTCGCCACTTGATTTTAAGGTTAACCAAGCAACCAAATTCAACATAAAAAATTCGAGATAACCAGTCCGTCATAACTAGAGTGATCTTGGTTTGGGAGCTAAGTTACGGGATGGGAAGGTTTTATTTGAAAAATACACCCATTCTGCCTAATCAAAATGATTAGTCTCTACTCATAATTATGAGATTTTAAAAGAAGATTTAGAGTGATTTAGACAATTACGAGAAAGGGAACAAGGAAAAATAAATAGAATTAACTATGCATAAGGCTAGATTTAGAGAAATGAAATGTTACCGAAAATTAATAAAAGGGCGAAGAATGAACTTCTTTTGATCAACGTCCGGATGCTCCCCTCAAAATCACAAATTCAGCGAGTATAACTCCTTTCGCCGTGAAAAACAACTTATTTAACTAATGCTTTGAAAAACTTGGATTAAACGGAAGGGTTTTAAGTAATTTTGGAAAGTAGGTTTAGGACTAATATTTTTGGGATTTTCATGGCTAATTTTCGGAAAGGAATTTTGGGTTCGGGAAATAGGTTTACAAAGGAAAAACAATGAGAACAAAGGTTTTTCTAGCAATGTTTTCTCGAGGATTTTTGTTGTATGTTGAAATGAGAAGCCTAAGGTTCTTTTTATAGGTACCATGGAAGCTTCTTCGAGTTATTTTCCTCCAGAAATCAGATGGGAGGTGAATGAATGAAGCATGGGCAGCCATGCCAAGCTGCAACATCTGTTTGGAATTTGACCTTGTGTCCACAAGGTTAAGTGTTGCATCCGCAAGGTTTGACCTTGCGTCTATATGGTTGACCTTGCGTCTACAAGGTTTGACTTTCACAATTTTACAGCATGAAGGCCCATGCTCCTGCGTGCGTATGTCAATTGTTCTTGTGATATTTCGTCCGTAAAACGACATTTTGGATCAGAAATTGGGCTTTTTATTGGCCTAGAACTTGGGCTTTATCATGGGTCAAATGAATTGATTTGGGTGAGTTTGGTGGTCTTTTTCTTGGTGGATGGTAAATCCAAATTCATCGAAGCATTGATTTAAATAAAATAAATTTCGCAACATCATTAGCAATTTTTCATCATTGGTGATACACCCGGACTCTTGCTTAGAATTCACGGATAATCAAATTGGGGTGTCTACAGATTGGTTCTGCTCGAGCGAGTTAGTCAAGCAACAGTGGCATTTTATTTCATTTGTCTATAAATACAACCTCATTAGGGTTCTGAAAATTAACCCTTGTAGACACAACGTGAATAGAGAGAGAAAAGTTCGTGAGAGCAAGAAAAAAACACTTGTGGATTATTTTCTTGAGAGATTGGATGAAGTCTTGGATCTATACACTCGTATAATCTCTCTCAAGTTGGTTTATTCATCATCTACACCATTTAGGGTTCTTTGATGGAGTTCAAAGGCGATTGGAGATTGGTCTAAAGGAGGAGTCCTGCGTAGATCAAGGATTTGAGGAGTCGAAAACGAAAGAGCATCTATTAGAGCGGTTCACGAGGAGTCAGCAAAGAAGTTCTTAGCCAATAATGAAGGAATTCATAGCGTGGTTGTAAGAAACTTTGTTTTCACATTTTTCATATAGTGCTATCTTCTCTCCCGTGGTTTTTTCCTTGTCTTGGGGTTTTTCCACGTATATCTGTAATTTATGCTTGCTGTTTATTTCTTGTGTTTATTATCTTGCATAATCACATAGATTAGGGTTTAATTAAATTAATCGGTTTCATTAATTAACTCACCGTAATAGTAAATCAAAAGGCAATCCGATTTCGGGTCGTACAAAAGTGTCAGACTACTTTTCCACCATCTCTCCTAAAACCATTAATTGGTTTTAGGAGAGATGGTGGAAAAGTGGTCCGACAAGTGGTATCAGAGCCAGGAGGCCATGGGTTCGAGTCGCGGGAGCGTTATCGTGAGGGAGGGATTGTTGGGCCCAAAGTGCCTTCATGGATTTGGTTACACAATGCCACTCTCTGCGACTGCTCTAAAATCTGACTTCAAGGTGCGATGTCGAATGCCATAAAAGACTTAATTGAAGCCCTTCCTAATACCAATTGGTTTTAGGAGAGATGGTGGAAAAGCAGTCTGACAAATTTTGTTGTAGGCTTTAATTGCATACTTGGTCCTTTGTTTTAAACAACCATGAGTTAAACGTTATTCATTATTTAACATCTAGCTAGTACATTAGCTAAAATGAGGTACCAGTAGGCATCACATCCAAAACCCTTAAATTACAGACTCTATCCGAACCTCATAGTTCTAGACCAAATCTCGACGATCTGAACCACTCAATGTGTTTAAAATGTATTTTTAAGGGTCTTTACGCGAAATCAACAACAAAAAAAATACTGGGAAGGGATTGATCCGAGTAGTTTTTCAAAACTACATACACAACTTTTATGAAAAATTGCTCAGATCAAGCCCTTCCCAGTATTTTTTTGTTGTTGTTTCAGGCTAGGACCCTTAAAAACACATTTTAAACACATTGAACGGTTTTGAGTTTACCTACGTTTTACTCCTTATTTTTTACTACTATTTTGAGTTTCAATTCTAGTTTTGTAGAATTTTACACACATAACACGGTGTGTATTTAGGGTGCACCAAATGGTGTACTCATATCTTTATTGTTGGACAAGTAAGAGGGTGTTTGGCTGACGCATTTTCCTATTGTCCCATTCTCTTTTTCAAATTTTGGGTGTTTGGGCAACACTCCCCAAAACCATTCCCACAAAACTCGTTCTCCGATTTTGACATTCCAGAGCAGAAACCAAAAAGATCTTTGGAGCTCCTTTTTCATTTCTCCTTCTGATTCTGATTTCCCCCTTAATTTCTTGTCTCCCTTTTGCCCCTTGTTCACGTTACCTTGAATCCCCTTTTTTTCTAACCATAACAAACGACCGAGAGGAAGGAGAAGCTAGAATAGACGCCTGAGATACTCACTGATTCTCGCTGCTCTATTCATCCTCTGAAATCGTTCATGGCTGGTGGGAGATCCATGGCTACTCTTGTGGTGGGAAATCCTCGAAATTGTTCATGGTAGCTCTTCTAGTGGGAGATCAATAGCCGGTTTGGGTAAGAATTTTTTGGGTCGTGATTTGTAATGTGTTTATGGCTGTAGCTTTGGTGGGAATCTATGTGGAGGTGGGAAATTGGAGAGAGAGAGAGGGGGGGTTGGGAAAGAGTTTTTGAGGGGTTGATATATGTGAAATTTTTTTGGGGGGTTTCCAGTCATGCTCGATAAACAAGGAAGAGCAAAAAATTAATCTTAAACACCTCCTTTGTTTTACATAATTTACTTCCATTTTACATGTAATTTTTACTCGGGAGACCTCCAATTACTAAAAAAAGAAAGAGTAAAATATATTGCCAACAAAAAAAAAAGAGTCAAAATTAGACATGACAGGTTTGATTTACAAAAATATTTCCCAATATGAATTTAAAAAATTGCTAACAAAAATATTCATTCACATTTTTAATATCATAATAAAGAAACATGGGCAAAATGGTAAACTCCCAATCCATAACTCATTTTCCTCATTATTCTCCCAAACAGTATATGTTTTGCAAAATCTATTCTGTATATTTTTTTCAAACACTCATTCCAAATTCATAACACATTCTAACTGTAAATTCAAAGAGCCAAAAAAACTAAAAAATAAAAAACTAAAAATTAGGCTCTCAAACACGTGTAGGAGTGGTAAATAATGTCAATCAAACGAGCTATAAAACCTTAGTAAAATGTACGCGGGGTTGGCAATTGACACGTATCACGTTATCAGTACCCACGCAACCGAATATTTTCACGACTTCAGCCACTTATAACAATCGGAAACGCACGGATGGGGTTTTTTTTTTTTGTTTTTTTTTCCCCCTAATTTGGTCTGTGATAGGGACATGCATGGGTAAAGGTCAAAGAGGTACTTTTTAGACTTTTAGCAATGGATCATACAGTGACTATGACCGCAGGTTTGTGTAGAAACGTTGGCCAGAGGCCTAAAATGGTCCGCACGTCGGTGGTCTTCTCTACTCATTTTGCGCTCTATTCTTTGAAGTAATTTTCTCCTTGGCAAAGTGGTCTTGTTTTGAGAATTAAATTGTTTTTGTGCACTCTTAAAGTCTCAAGTCCGATATTTCATGTCATCAACTCTTGGGACTACTTTAACCACACATGTAAGTATGTGAAACAGTCGTGGAAAGTGTTGTATGTGTCAGTTTGAAGTTATCGCAAACTGACTCGGGACACTCTATTTTAAAAACCAAAAATGTTTTTCTGAGACTATCGGTATTATTTTCTCCATTTCTATAATTGAATATTTGGATTAATTTTAGTACAATAGCATTAATTTTAGGGTTTAGAAGTTAACGACAAGTTAAAACCTACCTGTAATTTGTTTTAGTGATCCAGAGGAGTTACATTGGAGGGATAAATGCGATTATAGCACTTGACCAATTCCATCGAATTAGAACATCTGAGTACTATTCCTATAGAATGTCTACCAAAAGAGTCCTATGAACTCCAATTTTGAGAAATTCTAAAATTAATTCAGTGAGCTATCGTTAAGATTTAAAAAGTATATTGAAATATGTAAAAAAAATGTATGAAAATATGGAGATATATTTAAAAATATAATAAAAAAGTATACCGGAGTGTGTCCTTTTTAATATTTTTATGTATTTATTGTCAGCCCAGTGCCTGATTTTAGATTTCTTTTTCTTTTTTTAATAATAAAAATAAACTTGATAAAAGTGGGCTTTACTTATTTCAAGCCCAGCATTAAAATGGATCTTCACAGCTCCACTTGTCAAAGCATCATAGACCAGCCAACAAAGCTTATAGACCAAAAGGAAACATCACCCAACTTTTTGTGAGAAGGATTTTGAAGTTTTGTCAAAAGGCAATCTACATATGAGAATGAGCTTCTATTATTTGAATTAATTAAAGAAAAAGAAACAGCCTAAAACAGTTATCAAGGCGTTCATTGTTCACATTGGTTTAATTCCTAATCTCTTTCTGTCTCACACCCTACCGACATAAACCATGAAGTTATTACCAATCGTTGACATGTTTTAAGCTACTTCAATTAGTCAAAGATTTGTTCTATGATCTTTGCATTAATGCTCCAGGAAACAAAGTCTCCCTCCCTCCCTCTTTCCAGCAGGATCCCATCAATATATTGTGTGGCTGAAGTTAAAAGACTGAGTGAGCTCACTACATGTGTGTAGTAAGTTCTCTCGGCTGTCTGATCGGTGATCAACAGTTCAGATAAATTGGAGTTAAAGTAAATGTTAAAATGCTTTTTAAAGTACAAGACAATCCAAACCGTTGATTGCCAATCGGACGGCCAAGCTCATTCACTACACGCATGTAGTGAGCTCACTTACTACAGGACCCCTAGTTTCATTCAGAGATAGGCCTGTGTATTGGTCAGTACCGTCATAATATGAACTATTTAACTTGAAGATTTGCTAAATAATGTATTCCTGTAAATAAACGCATTGATTGAAGTGATTGAACATTGGTAATCATATTATCAACCGACATGTTTGGATGGTAAGTACAATGCTTAGAATTTGACTGCTCATTGTTTTTCAAGGCAAGTGTTTCTTAAAAACGTAGTTCTCGGTCTTGGATCGACGTAACTTTTTTTATGAATTTTTTGTTCCTAAAATCTCATAAAATGGATAGTTCAGATTACAAAAGTAACCTAGGGCCTAATAGTCTTAAGTCGACGGCATGATTGAGATCTCCAACGATAGCAAATCCTGACTCTAATATATTGGAGTTGCGAACAAATTTTCAGTTTTTCATGTAATTCTTTTTTCTTTTAAAAAGAGTAATTCTTTTAAATGATTAGTAATTAAGTTCCTCTTAGGAAAACATGAACTTGTTCATAACGTTAACCAGATTCAGATTACACCATTTTTCTTTCAAAGTTTCTCCTTGTCAACATTGTTTATGTGCACATATTAACATTGCTTAGAAAATTGTACATGCAAAATGAAAATTTATAATTCTAATTAATGGTGGCTGTGACAATTTTGAATTTTCTAAGAACCTATGTGGTAAAATATCTAAAATATTACTCTCTCAACTTATTGGTTTCGTTTTTCAAAAATTGTTACGTTTTTTATTATATCAAAAACTAAAGCATTTCTCTGAATAGATCATTAACTTTTTGCAATAATTTAAAGAACTAATTGTGATCGTCACAATATATACGTGACGAAAAAGTTAAATAATTATTCACAAAAGTTCTTTAATATTGGTTACTGAAAAAACAATATTCTTTTATAAAGAACCAATTATAACTTGGGACAGATCAAAAGCAAAAAAAGTTATATGAGCCTGCCATTTTGAGCCTAGCCATATGCATAGAGAGCCGTACGTAGCCACTTGAATCGGCTTGGGGGTCGAACTAATTCAACCTGATAATAGTTTACTATCTCTTTATTTATTACTAGTATTATTTTAATCAATTTTGTTTCTACTAGGGCACATGTTTTCCTTTGACAGGTTACTTTCCTTCCAAAACGTGTCTAGGCTGTTGGGCAATCAGAGACATTGAATATGAATTTTCTCATTATCTGAAATATGATTGCCCTACCAATTCCAAACCATAGAGACTATTGTAATATCCCAAATTTTTTTATAAAAAATAAAATTTGTGATATTTGTATATACTAATTTTACTAATTTAATTTTACTCAATTTTTGACTTTTGTTGACCAATTGCGGGTCTCCTGGCGAGCGCATCGTAATGCGTGTTCTACTTTCAAGATTTTTCCAAGCGATTACGGGACGCGGTGGCGCGTTGCCCATTTTCCAAGTTAAATGCGAATATTTTGATAATTTTTCGAGACCAAAACCCTGGGACAGATTCTAACACCGCCGAAGTAAATTATCTTGTATTGTCTTCATATCAGCGTCTTGTATGCCCCTCCAAACTACTCCCACACTCCACCAACCACATTTCCCTCCACCACTCATCTCACCTACTCCCACACTCCACCTACAATACTTCACCTCCACCACTTATCCCACCTACCACCAACCATTTCCCCAACATAACTCATCACCCATCCTCCTCAAAATTTTCGGCAGAGAAGAGAAGGAGAGATTGA
Source organism: Vaccinium macrocarpon (assembly GCA_022606695.1). Lineage (NCBI taxonomy): Eukaryota > Viridiplantae > Streptophyta > Magnoliopsida > Ericales > Ericaceae > Vaccinium > Vaccinium macrocarpon. Next base: position 23,040,709 of record CM040179.1, read on the forward strand.
GAAATGCTGGAAAAGAGGAAGAAAGGAAGAGAAGAAAAGAAAAAGAGGAGAGAGGTCACCATCACTTTCTCCAATTTTCGTTCATATCACGTACCCATTTTTACAGCCACTTTGCTCATAGTTACAGTCGTTTTAGGACTAGGTTTCTTCATAGAAGTTGTAGAGGGCGTCTAGAACTTCATTTTCGACACAAGAATCATCCAAATCGGTTGAGTTTTGAGTGAGTTATAGCCTTCCAAAGTTCAGTAAAAATCTCGGGTACCTTTTTCCAGACAGCTTTCTGTTCTTCGGTAAATCTCCATTTTTCTTCTCGTTAAAGTGGATTTCGGGTTTAGGTTCCTTCACGAAGATTGTAGATCACTTCAAGCTCTTCGTTTTAGGTTCTAGAATCACGCAAAACGGTTGAGAAATGACCACGTTATTGCGGCCCAAAGTTTCTGGTCTAACCAAACCGAGTAACTCACTGAACCTTTACAAATCTTCGTTTTTCTCATTGTTAGAGTACGTTTTAGGCTTAGACTTCTTCATCAACGTTGTAGAGCACTTCGAGAGCTTCGTTTTAGACACAAGAATCGCTGAAAACGGACGAGGATTGAGCCCGATATCGCAGCCCAAAGATTCTGTTTTCCACTCAAAATACCGCCGGACTTTATCGTCGAGCTTTTCGTCCGGACCAAAGGTAGAAACTCGTACCCACCCTATTCCAAGCTTTTAAATGTGTTATAATAGTCTAGTAGTAATTTAGAGTTGATGGGTTAAAGCCCCAATTCAAGGGTTTCACGAAACCAGAGCCGAAACGCAATCTACGCGAAACATTATTTTCGTGCTTAGTAAACTCTAGATCCATCGTGGTTCATGTTGTTAATTATTCCAAGCATGTTTAATGTTTTAATAACTGTTTATATGAGTTTCTCCATAAATTTATTGTGCTTAACCTTGTTATGGATCGTTGTGTTTAAGTTAGGGGTTCAAAGTGCTATTTAGTGAAAATTGGCGTGCGTACTTTGTATCATTTACGAAACATACTTATATCAACTTAATGTAACTACTGGAAATTTAGGAGTTTAACGAAATGACCAAAATGCCCTTCGGGTGTAAAATGACCATTTTGCCCTTGTGCGTGTAAATTACATAATAGGTAGTTTTGTACTTAATGAAAAGATCAAGAAATTGCGTTTTGTGGCAAGTTCGGACTTTATTAGCTAAAATAAATTATTTTTACGTATTCACCCTTGTCGGTGGCAAAATTACATTTTTGCCCTTGTACTATGTTATTTTACAAAAAGCCCCTGTGAGTTTGTAAAATTACACTAAGGACCCTAGAGTAATTGAAATTATGTTGGGTACCCTTGTACTTACTTAAAATGACGTTGGTGACCGTTACTTCCTTTAAATTACATTTTGACCCCAATAGTTTCGTAAATTACGTTTTGGCCTTTGTAGATTGAATTTATTACGTTTAGACCCCTGATTTTCGATTACTTGAATTTCGTGAACTTGTGAATTGAGATATTTGGTTGTGACCCTTGAGATATTGTTATCGCTTTGCTTCTGCTGTTAAGTGCACTTTCCATAAACGTGTTGAATGTTAGAATGGACAACTAGGTTCCCGGGTTGGGTGATCGTACATGGATATCACATAGACGATAAGGTTAATGGAAAAGTGAAATGGAATTGATTATGGGGAGTCACCCCGAGATTTGTTGAATGGCAGTCAGCCAAGTGATGAATTGATTATGGGGAGTCACCCCGAGATTTGTTGAATGGCAGTCAGCCAAGTGATTTTGTTTTGGAGGAATATTTGGCGCATTGCCAGATTTCAAAACCCTAGGGTATGACACTGCGTGATTTGCTTCATTTGAATTCCGAGGCGTTAAAAGGATGGATGTATTATAGACCAGGAGTCGGGCTATATACCTACAAAGAGTGGCGGTTGTCACTTGTCGTGAGCCCGATGAAGGGTACGGTCCCACAGGAAATTCATCCTTGAGGAGGCGGGACGGTTGGATTAAGTAAGTAACTTATACCTTCTGTCGGGGCTCCCAGTCAGGGCAAGCAAGGGGGGAGTATATCACAGTTTGGTCATATTCCTTAGTGGTTAACCGGGAGGAAAGTTCTCTAGGTTGAGAACTTAGATGAACATGTAAGTTAATGGCTAGTAACGAAATCAGCTATGTGTTTAATTTTTGTTCTACGATTTATCTCCTGTTTAATTCCTTTAATTATTGGTTTTCAATCATATATGTTGTACGTGTATGTTAAGCAAGGGTTGAGTGGGTTAGAGTAGCTATTGAGTGATTTATCGCTCACGGTGTTACACTTCATGTGACCCTGGTATAATACTATGATGTTGCTTTGCGACTCGAACATATTATGCTAGACTTTGGAGATGAACAGGAGAAGCACTACAGTTTGGAGGCCTACGGAGCTAAGGAGGTCACCGCCAGAGTTGACGACCATACCACAGAGTAGAGATAACCCTAGCATACCTAGTAGTGAATGATTGTACTTGGCAAGGAGATTAATGTATTTTTACATAGTGGAATATTGTTGTAAAACTTTATTATTTCTTTTTAATAAATTTAACGTACCCAAAAATCGGGGTCGTTACAACTATGATCTTGCACAGTGGCGTAGCCAGAAAATGGGGTCAGTGAAGACACAATTCATAAATGTCTGTATTTTTTTTGTGAAGAAAAAAAATCTGATGCAAACCGGGTTGCGTCAACATGAATGGACAGGTTGCGTCCATGTAGGCCTAAAAAGGCCTAAGAATCGACAAATGGGCTGTCGGTATCGATACTGCGTTTTTGTTGTATCGATACCAGCGTGCTAGTTGGCGAACAGAATCAACCTGTATCAATATCGAGTGTCCTATACTAGTCCGGATAGCTTGCTACGTTATTTGCTTTATTTCCGAATTTTTCCTTTTTTAGTTAATTTACGTTTTTCCTTGATTTGACTTCCTTTTTCGGAGCAAATCAATTAGGGTTTCTAGTTTCTATATAATAAGTTGTAAGCCTAAGCGGCTGGGATTGATATTGAATTAAAGAAAACAAGTCTTTACTCATATTTTGATCGTTTAAGGAGGGAGTACCTCTGGGTCGATCTTTTCGTTCGTGTTCCTCTTGCACGACTGAATCTGTTCTATAGGCTACGCTTCATCAGTTGGTATCAGAGCTGCAAGTTCCAATCCTGAGATGGCTACAAGAGGACGTGCTGGAGGACGGGGTGGACGAGGCAACCGTATGGCTGATCTTGACAAAGTCTATGAGCGGGATGAAGTCGCTCGAGAAGCTCGGATTGAGGACGGATTTCATCGGATGGGGTTGACACTCGAGGCAATCATGCAGCGCCTTGAGGCCCTAGAAGTTGGAAACCCGACTCGCCGTCGTCCTGTCAAACCTAATGCTCAGGAGGAGGAGGGTTTTTCGGATGATGAAGGTTCCAACCCTTTTGCTGGTCATTACCACCAACAGGGAAGGGGCAGGGAGTTTGTGGCTAGAACCCATGACTTTCATTCATGGGAGAGAAGTATCAAGATTGACCTGCCCGAATTTCAGGGCAATCTATCACCGGAGGAATTTCTGGACTAGCTAAATGCTATAGACGAAATCATGAATTTCAAAGGGGTTCCTGTGGATAGGAGGGTTACTCTTGTGGCAAAGTTGAGGGGGGGGTAGAGCTTACGTGTGGTGGTGGCAAAGCGAAAATCAAAAAATCGGGTAGGAGCGGAAAGTCCAAGATTACTAATTGGGAAAAGCTAAAGAAGAATATGCGGGCGGAGTTCCTTCCCTATAACTATACCCGTATTATGTATCAGAGATTGCAGAGTCTTCGCCAGAACATGCGTTCTGTCGACAATTTCACTGAAGAGTTCTATCAACTTGTGGCCAGAAACGATTTAGCAGAGTCTACGGAGCAGCAGATTGCAAGGTATGTTGGGGATTTACGTGAACAAATTCAAGATGAGTTAAAGATGTATGATTTGTGTTCTATTTCGGATGCCCATCAGAGAGCTTTAGTGTTAGAAAAACGGTTCAATAGGAGACCATCGGGTAATTGGAACAGTGCCGTTCGAACAATTGCGGGGGCTGCACTGCCTGTACGTGCAGTTAGTCCTCAACCCGCAATACCAGCAACCAACAGAACGGCGACTACTGGCTTTAAATGCTTTAAGTGTGGCGAGCCAGGTCATCGTATGTCGGATTGCAGGAAAGGCGATCGTCCAGGAAAGGCCTTGTTCATAGACCAGGAGGGAACTGATAAGGAGGCAACTTAAGGTTATGACCAGGAGGCTATATACGATGGCAATAATGGGGAGATGGAGGAGATAGAATGTACATGTGACACAGGGTCGCCACTGCTGGTGGTTCGAAGGGTGTGTTATGCACCCCAATAATCTGAGGGAGAATCGTGGTTGCACAACAACATATTCCAGTCCACTTGCACAATTGGTGGTAAAGTTTGTCGCTATGTGATTGATTCGGACAGTTGTGAGAATGTGGTGTTCGAGGAAGCAGTGCAAAAATTGAACTTGAAGACAGAGGCACATCCCAACCCTTACAAATTGAGTTGGTTGAAGAAAGGTAATGAGGTAAAAGTTTCTAAGCGCTGTTTAGTTTCTTTTTCAATGTCTTCTAAATATAGGGACAGTGCATCGTGTGATGTTATGACTATGGACGCTTGTCATCTGCTTTTGCGACGATCGTGGCAGTATGATCGTAAGGTCGTACATGACGGAGGGACTAACATTTACAGTTTAATTTATGGTGGTAGAAAGATCAAACTGCTACCTTCAAGGGAGTCAGCCCCAATGGGTCCTAACCTATTAGCAAGAGCGCAAATGGAAGGGGAAATCGCAGAATCTGGGATTGCTTATGTGCTGGTTGGGAAGGATATTGGGCAGGATCAATCCGAGGCTGCAGTTCCGGCTATTATTCAGCCCCTTTTGTCGGAATTTGGGGACGTTTTTCCAAAAGAGTTACTAGAGGGATTGCCACCGCTTCGTGACATTCAGCACCAACTTGATTTGGTGCCTGGGGCTACCTTGCCGAACCGAGCCCATTACCGGATGAGTCCAAAGGAGCATGAGGAGTTGCGTAGACAGGTGGAAGATTTGCTGTCCAAGGGTTTCATTCAAGAGAGCCTTAGTCCTTGCGCAGTTCCGGCTTTATTGACTCCAAAGAAGGATGGATCATGGAGGATGTGCGTAGACAGCCGGGCTATCAATAAAATCACTGTGAGGTATCAATTTCTTATTCCTCGTTTAGATGATTTGTTGGATCAATTATCAGGGGCCAATGTGTTCAGCAAGCTGGACTTGAGGAGAGGCTATCATCAGATTCGGATCAGGCCAGGGGATGAATGGAAGACTGCCTTTAAGACTCGTGAGGGTTTGTATGAGTGGCTGGTTATGCCATTTGATTTGTCAAATGCGCCTAGTACTTTCATGCGTGTGATGAACCAAGCGCTGCGACCGTTCATTGGTAAGTCTGTTGTAGTCTATTTCGATGACATTCTGATTTATAGTGCCACGCCATTTTTACATATGCAGCATTTATGAGAAGTTTTGGAAGTCCTACGAATGGAGAAGTTGTTTGGGGGTCTGAAAAATTGCGCCTTCATGACTGACTCAGTCTTGTTTTTGGGATACATTGTTTCGGGGGATGGACTTGTTGTGGATGAATCAAAGGTGGAGGCAATCAAACAATGGCCCGAACCACGGACCTTGTTTGATATTCGGAGCTTTCATGGGTTGGCGTAGTTCTATAGCTGATTCATTCCACACTTCAGCACTATTACAGTGCCGATCACAGAGTGTATGAAAGGCGGAAGTTTTACATGGACAGAAGAGGCAACAGGGGCTTTCAGAGAGATCAAGTTGAAGCTAACGAGTGCTCCAGTGCTAATCCTTCCAGATTTTTCACAGCCGTTTGAATTACATTGTGATGCCTCGAAGGTAGGAATTGGGGCTGTGCTTAGTCAGAATTCGAAGCCGGTTGCTTACTTCAGTGAGAAGCTCAATGGGGGAAAGGTGAATTACAGCACGTATGATGTGGAGTTCTATGCAGTTGTGCGGGCTTTGCACCATTGGTACCACTACCTCATTCACAGTGACTTTGTCTTTGTATTACGATCATCATGAAACATTTGAATAGTCAGGACAAGCTCTCCCATCAACATGCTAAGTGGGCGACTTATATCCGTGATTCACCTTTGTGATTAAGCACAAGGCCGGGGCGTTGAATCGAGTTGCTGATGCCCTCAGCCGTTGTTCTTCCTTGCTGACTCTCATGCGCGCTGAGGTACTTGGTTTCGATTCTTTTCGTGAACTATTGGCTGTGGATCCTTTTTTCTCACATGTGTTGGATGTTATTTCAAAGGGTGAACCGAGTGTGTTTCACCTTCATGATGGTTTTCTATTCAAGGGTAATGCACTATGTGTTCCAGAGTTGAGTCTGCGGCTCAAAATTATTACTGACTTGCATAATGAGGGACATGTGGGTCGTGATAAGACCCTTGCTTTGGTGGCTTGATCATATTTTTTGGCCTACTTTGTAGGGATGTTTACCGGTTTGTGGGAGCTTGTCATATCTGTTGTGTTTCTAAGGGTGGGGCCACTAACGCCGGACTTTATATGCCTTTGCCTATCCCTACACAACCATGGGTGGATGTGAGTATGGATTTTGTCCTTGGTCTTCCTCGTACCCAGCGAGGTAAGGATTCTATTTATGTGGTGGTGGACAGGTTCTCGAAGATGGCTCACTTTATTCCTTGCACGAAGACCACCGATGCTGTTAAGGTAGCACAGTTGTATTTTGACAGTGTTTATCGTTTACATGGGCTGCCTATATCTATTGTTTCAGACAGGGACACACGTTTCTTGAGCCACTTTTGGCGTTGTTTGTGGAGATTGGCAAACACACAGCTCGATTTTAGTACTTCATATCATCCGCAGACTGATGGCCAAACTGAGGTGGTCAATCGTTCTTTGGGTAACATGCTACGCAGTTTGGTGGGTGCACAGCTCGGGTCATGGGATCTGGCTCGCCCAGTTGAGTTCGCATACAACCATTGATGAATCGGCACGGGTCATTCTCCATTTCAGATTGTCTATGGGTGCAATCCGCAGTCCCCTATCGATCTCGCTCCGGTGCCCGATTTGAAGCGTGTGCATTGGAAGGCCCAAGACTTTATGGCACATTTGCAGGAAGTACATGAGGCTACCCGAAAGCAGTTGGAGGTCTCTACCTCCAAGTATAAGAAGGCAGCCGACAAGAAGCGTCGTTTGGTGGAATTTGAGGTGGGTGATTTTGTGGATGCTGTGCTGACCAAGGATCGCTTTCCGGAAGGAGAATACAACAAGCTTAAGGCCAGAAAGATTGGGCCTTTGGAGGTCCTTGAGAAGATCAATCCAAATGCGTACCGTTTAAATCTGCCTAGCCACGTGCCCACATCGGATGTGTTCAACGTCAAGCATCTGATTCTGTTTGTGGGTGATAGTTCGTCTTCTGATGATTGCAATTCGAGGGCGAATTCCTTTCAAGAAGGGGAGGATGATGCAGACCGGGTTGCGTCAACATGAATGGACAGGTTGCGTCCACGTAGGCCTAAAAAGGCCTAAGAATCGACAAATGGGCTGTCGGTATCGATACTGCATTTTTGCTGTATCGATACCAGCGTTCTAGTTGGCGAACAGAATCAACCTGTATCGATACCGAGTGTCCTATACTCGTCTGGATAGCTTGCTACGTTATTTGCTTTATTTCCGAATTTTTCCTTTTTTAGTTAATTTATGTTTTTCATTGATTTGACTTCCTTTTTCGGAGCAAATCAATTAGGGTTTCTAGTTTCCTATATAATAAGTTGTAAGCCTAAGCGGCTGGGATTGATATTGAATTAAAGAAAACGAGTCTTTACTCATATTTTGATCGTTTAAGGAGGGAGTACCTCTGGGTCGATCTTTTCGTTCGTGTTCCTCTTGCACGATTGAATCTGTTCTATAGGCTGCGCTGCATCAAAATCTCATCTTAAAAAATTTCTAACATGTCTTAATTTTCATTTGAAATGAGTCTCACTTGACTTACATTTTATGGACAGATGTGTCTCTTAGCCTATTTGGTTGTACTTCTTGGCTTCCATGAGGGAGGCCTGGGGGGTTCGAGTCAGTGGTGGTCTGGGGTCTGTAAACATATAGTTTCGAGGCAAAAATTTAGTAAATTGAGACTTGTTTGTGGATAATAAGTTATTCAGTGACTCTGGGGCGATGCCCTAACTCTCTTCTCCATAATTTTTTCATGGGCCTTTGTTGTGGGGTGTTTTTGGTGACAAAAATTTAGTAAATTGTTCTGATCTTTTAACTCCTTTTCCATCTCATTTTTGACATTTTTATTTGAAATATCATGAGATTCTAGACTGTTTTTCTGAGTTCCAAGTTGAAACCTAGGAAAATGTTGTCATAACAACTCCTTGTCTTCCCACTATGCATTCATCCTTCAACCGTCAGTTCATTAGGTTAACCGTAGGTATTGACGATCTGCGTTTAGCTACAACCAACGAGGAAAATATGGCCATGGATTATGATCATGGCCACTTGGATGATCATATAAGTAGTGGTCATGCCAAGGCTGCAAACAACACAATTAGAGATGCAGAACCCCAAACCGACCCTTCAACCTCTAACCCACTCTCATGCACCTGAAGGCCGTGAGGTTGGAGCCAGTAGCACTCAACCGAGGCAAGTCATAGTCGGCAGAATGGCCGACGTTAGGCGCGTGGTCTAACGGGGTCCAATACGTACTGTGCCTCCTTCTCATCTTAGGAGGCACTCTAAGATTTTAGGGAATCTTTTTCAAATTCCGACGTCATGGAAGTTAAGGTAATCCCTCTGTTCGTTGAGAATCAACCTGTCCTTGGGCCACATGAAACCGTAGTCCCACTTCTAGCTATTTGTGTGGTGGGACTCAAATTTCCCATCCAAACCTTCACCCGTCACTTCATTCATACTCTAAATGTTACTCCAGCATAACTATGCCTAAACACTTTCCGGGTCTTGAACGGTATTGCTGAACTCAAGAGAATTCATAATTTAGAATTTAACCTCAATGACCTCTTCGGTCTTTATTATGTTGGTCGAAATCCAACTGGCAAGATTTACCTTTCCCCAAGGGCGACCAACATTGTAGAAAATCTTGTGTCCACTCACAGCCTACCCATCACCACACTTCCCGACTCTGACAAATACGCCAACAATTTCGTGTTCATTAGAGGCAATTGGGAGGTCGGCCCAATGAGCCTAGAGTATACCCAGTTCCTCGCATTGTAAATAGAGGCATAGGTATTAGTTTATTTCGACATTTCCTTTTAAATGCTCATTTTCAATTACCCTTCTTGATATTCACAACTCTTTTTGTGTCATAGATAAGAAGCTTGCCAACAGCTAGAAGCGTTTTGCCAGTTGGGACCAAATCCAAGCTCTTTTCCAGATTCTAAACCAAGCAACACCACGTTTACTTGGCTACATACCTTCTTACAACACCACTTTAGATCAGCATTGGGCGCAAAGGAGGGCAAAAAAACTTGTTGCCGAGGGTCGATTTTTCGAAGCATCGGTTCAAAACAATCCTCCAACCGAGTCACATCCTCCAGCCATCACTTATCAGCAAGTCCCTCATCCGTCACCGAACCATCCTCTTCAGGGAGTTGAATGCATCCCTGTAGAGAGAGATTCTCCCCGACCCCTTTGCTTCCACCGACGACATCATGGTTCGCCACTATAGTGCACGTTCTTTGCTTTACACATTAGGCGTGGTTCCTATTGGGATTGTCCTAGGCCACACAATGCACACAAGCACATCAAAGATCTGAGAAAAAACTCCGTGTATATATGTACAACATATACAACATGAAAAAACCTCTCTGAAGCTCTACCAGCTCCCCGGGGACCACAAACTGGTACCCCCGTGGCTCAGCCTCATCACTCTGCTCACCTCGCACTCCGGCAGAGGTTCTGGAGCCTGGCCCCCTCCCAAAGGAGGAATCACTCTCACACTCTCCATTTCTACCTTCTCACAGTATGCACACATTATGCACACACACACCCTATCTCTCATACATAAGTATAAATAGGTGGGGGGGGAATGATCCGGTGCTTCGTGAACCTCTCCCTCACATGGGAGAATCCCAACAATCACCCCTTCTCACATGTGAGGTAATCACTGAACCTGCAGTGTTGTCCAACTCACACCAGAGGCTCAACCTGCCAAATGATCTCACACACCACCTGCGAAGAGGCTGACTCCCTCTCTGACACTGCGTCCCCCACCGAGCTCCACCGCACCCCAAAATCGGGACACACAACTCTTGAATCTGGGACATCATCCAATCTTGCTAGATCTCCATGGCTCAACTATCACATAGATGTTAAGGCTAATGGAAAAGTGAATTGGAATCGATTATTGGGGAGTCACCCCAAGATTTATTGAATGACAACAAGCCAAGTGATTTCATTTTGGAGGAATATTTGGCAGCTTGCTAGGATTTCAAAATCCTAGAATATGACAATCTGTGATTACTTCATTAGAATTCTAAGGTGTTAAAAGAGTAGATGTATTATAGACCGAGTCACAGCTATATACCTACAAGAGCTGACAATTATCACTCGTAGCCTAGTGGTACAGTCAGTCTCTGGAAAATTCATCCTTGCGAGGCAGCTAACGGTTGGATTAAGTAAGTAACTTATACCTTCTGTCGGGGCTCCCTGTCAGGGCAAGCAAGGGGGGAGTATATCACAGATTGGTCATAATCCTTAGTGGAAATTTGGGAGGAAAGTTCTCTAGGTTGAGAACTTAGATGAATATATAAGTTAATGACTAGTAATGAAATCAATTATGTGTTTATTTTGTGCTTTATGATTAATTACCTACTCGTTCCTTTAATTACTGTTTTTCAATCATATATGTTGTACTTGTATGTTAAGCAAGGGTTGGTAGGTAAGAGTTAGCTATTGAGTGATTATTTGCTCACGGTGTTGCACTCGTGTGACCCTGGCATAATACCACGACGTTGTTCTACAACTCTGACGTATTATGCTAGACTTTGGAGATGAACAGGAGAAGCACTACAGTTTGGAGGTATATGGAGCTAAGGAGAACACCGCCAGAGCTAATGACCATACCACAGAGTAGAGATAACCTAGCATACCTAGTAGTGAATAATTGTACTTGGCATGGATATTAATGTATTTTTACATGGTGAAATATTGTTGTAAAACTTTATTATTCCTTTTTAATAAATTTAACATACCCAAAAAAAATCCGGGTTGTTACACTTATGTATTTTGCCGAATTCTTATCTTTCCCTTCTTCCAGACACTTCAAGAAATGACGAGTGGAACAAGCTGCTAAATGGCTTCCAAGAGAAAGGGCTTGAATTCTTATCGTTCCCTACTTCCAGGATCTTCCTTGAGCTTTTGAGAGGCGAGAGGATTTTTACCAAACTTTAATAACTTTCAGGCATACACCGAGCCTTGGTTCTGTAATAACTTTACTATAGTACCAGCACTATCACCGGGTAGTTTCACTCTCAGTTTTGTTTGGATGTTAATCTTTTGATGCTCTTACTATTTTCTTAACATTTCCCTTTCAATTATAACTATTGTGTACCTTCCTTCTCACCCTACTCTAGGTTAGGATAGGATTCGATCTTAGGTCAAGCCAGAGTATTTCATTGACGGAAATAGAATTGTCCCCTATGGAACCCCAATCTGGACCAAGCTAGAATCAATCGTGTTGCAAAATTGTCCCCTTTTCCCCCATTCTAGGTTGGTCTAGGACTCAATTGATTTTTAAAGAAAAAAATTTCAAACTTTTGAATAAAAACCAGGGCCCCCTCCCTCTATTCAATTTTTTGACGAACACAAATCTCACACCTCCGGTCCAGGTAAAATGCACCAGGTCATATTCCCTCGTACTCAGTACATCGTATGAGTAATGATACTAGCTACACTAGCATAAACTAACTTATCATTCGGAAAGAAGATAAATTTTTTGGTGCATTTATACCGGTAGCTTACATCATAGACAAACTTTGGTTGAACAAACCGATCACTGCGAAATACCAAAACCCTCAAAACAACTGAGACTAGATTCACTTTTAAACCAAACTACGGAACTCCTCTTATAAGTGGAGGGTTCTTTTAAGGGAAAAGAAAAATAAACAGTCAGCAACATGTCGTTGAAAGGAAAAAAGGAATTTAACCGTAGTAGCGCTGAAGATTGTTAGCATTCCATGGTCATAGCACCGGAGTTCCATCCATGGCTTCAAGTTTGTAAGAGCTTGTTCCAACCGGCCTGCACCTTGATGACTCCATACGGTCCTTCCCAATTTGGATCCAGCTTCTTCTTCTTACCATTCCCAACTTCTTTCTCAGGACGAGATCATTCGGCTTAAATGGCTGAAGCCGTACCGATCTGTTAGAACTCTTGGCTGCTTCACTTTGATAAGTTGCAATCCGAATCCTTGCTCTATCTCCTCTCTTTGGCCATATCATGGCTTAGGTTGATCGCCGTCCCATTTTTAGCCTAATCAAAGTTTTGAGTTCTTTTTGTTGGCCACTAAAGAACTCATAGATTTAGTTTTAAGTACCACATAAATATATATGCACAGGAGAATTATATTATAAAACCAAGTATTAACTCCCCAAAAGCACTAATTAATTTTTTTTTAAGTATAAAAAATGATGTACCAATTTATATTTTTCTACAAAAATACAAAAAAAAAAAAACCCAATGTTGGCTTGTTCCCACACTGGTCCCCAAGTGGCTCCACCACTGATCTTACATAAAATAGAACATATTATAGACCTACAAAACTATGTTAAAAACAATTACAGTTCCAAATTACAAAGTAAAATATGGACGCAAAGCCCGAAGGGTTTAGCCGGTTAGTTAGTAGGTTTGTAACCTAGCTCCTGAACCTAAGTTACTTATGATGAACCTATAACAAAACCTCTCTCTACAAGTTACAACATCTTTTTCTCTCAAAGAATATGATGCTCTGAAAGTTCTAACCCTAAAAATCTGATTAAGGGCCTTAAATAGTGTTCAGTTTGTATCTGACGGTCTTGACCAAGTCGCAACGGTCTTGACCATTTCTCCAGTAACTTCAAAACCTATAGATGATCCTGACCAAAAGTACTAAAACTTCAAAAATTGGTTTTCGCAACCCAATAGTATGTTTCTCTTCAAAAGCAAATGTCCAACACAATAGAACTTCTAATTCTTTATCTCATCGTTGGTCTTTGATGCAAAAAGTTGTAAACAATTTTTGTAGTTTTCTTGAGCAAGTACAAAAGAAGAACCAAAGTGGAATGGGAGAAGTGGACAAGTTGGGTTATCTTTGGACTTTGGATCTCAGTCGGTTCCAAGCCCGGATAAAGGAGGAGGATTGTGTGTTAGGTAGCTAACAGTCAGCACATAAAAAGACTCGTCAAAACCTTATGACATGAACCTTAATCATACAACGAGACATGCTAGGGCATTCCCTTTAAGCGACGCATTGTGCCTACCTTCAGGTGCTTCAAAAAATGGGCAAGGGGCGCCACATCGGCACTCGAGTGTGGTGATAAGTGAGCAAGGGTTCCCGCACGTGGCTAGATGAGCACGGGTAAAGAAGCTAGCCCAAGATTATAGGATCTGCTTAGCAACTTGGAATATAGGGACTTTAACAGGTAAGACTAGGGAGCTAGTTGATACCATGATTAGGAGGAGAATTTGTATAGCTTGCCTTCAGGAGACTAAGTGGGTAGGGGAAAAGGTTAGAGATATAGAAGACACTGGGTATAAGCTTTATTATACGGGTAAGGATAGACATAGAAATGGGGTGGGCATCATAGTAGATAAGTACCTTAAGGACTCGGTAGTCACAGTCATGAGGAAAGAAAATCGAATTATTTTAGTTAAGCTTGTGATTGGAGAGAGCATAGTGAATAATATTAGTGCTTATACGCTCCAAGTAGGCTTAGATGATCTCACTAAAGAGCAATTTTTGGAACAGATGGATGATGTGGTTCAAGAGATACCTTGTGGAGAGAAGCTTTTTATAGGAGGAGATTTCAATGGTCATGTGGGCATGTAGAGGCAAGGGTATGAGAAGGAACATGGTGGATTTGGATTTGGTGACCTAAATGAAGGTGGAAGGAGTATGTTGGATTTTTGCGGTGCTGGTGACCAGATAATTGGGAATACTCTATATAAGAAGCATGAGGAACATTTAATTACCTTTAAGAGAGGAGCCAATAGAAGCCAGATTGACTACTTCCTTGCTAGAGGCGCAAATCGCTTGTTATGTAAGGATTGTAAGGTAATTCCGGAGAGTGTCTAGTGGCACAACATAGACTTTTGGTATTAGATATAGGTCTTAAGGGGAATAATAGACCAAGAAAAGAAACTAGAACCCCACGAACTAGATGGTGGTTCTTAAGAGGAGATAAACTAGAGCTATTCAAGGAGCGTATGGGCCAAGAGATGGAGTGCGGAAGAGAAGGTGATAGTGATAATATGTGGAATACAATGGCTGATGAGATTAGAATAATATTAAAAGAGGTTATTGGGGAGTCAAAGGGGAAAGGTCCAAGTTCTAAAGAGACATGGTGGTAGAACAACGAGGTTCAAATATGGTAAAAGCCAAGAAGGATTGCTTTAAAAAGTGGCAAAAGGACCAGAATGTGGAAAAATTTTAAAGGTACAAGCAGGCTAATAGGGAAGCTCAGAAGGACGTTAGTGAGGCTAAGTTGAGAGCTTACGATGATTTTTATGCTAGGCTTGATAGTAAGGATGGAAAAAAGACTATATATAAACTCGCCAAGCTAAGAGAAAGGAAAGCTAAAGACTTCTCTCAAGTTAAATGTATAAAAGGTAGTGATTCGGAGGTGTTAGTGAAAGATGAGGAGATCAAGCATAGATGGAAGATGTATTTCGAGAAATTGCTAAATGAGAAACATGAAGGAAGCTTTGGTGAGGAGGAAGTTGATGTCCCTAGCGAGAAAATAGATTATGAGTTCTATCGGAGGATACAAAAGTTTGAAGTGACCAAGGCTTTGAAGAGAATGAATCCGAGTAAGGCCTTAGGACCAGATGGCATCCCCATTGAAGTGTGGAGAAGCCTAGGTGACTTGGGGGTGACTTGGTTGATAAAATTGTTCAATAAGATTATTTTATCTAGAAGGATGTCCGACGAATGCAGGAGTACCTTAGTACTTATCCACAGGAATAAAGGGGATATTCAAAGTTGCAACAAATATAGAGGTATTAAGTTGATGAGTCATACAATGAAGTTGTGGGAAAGAGTTATTGAGCATCGATTGAGGATGGTGACTACGGTGTCAGAGAAACAGTTTGGGTTCATGCCTGGGAGATCAACTATGGAAGCTATTTACCTAGTAAGGAGATTGGTAGAAAGACACAGGTCAACAAAGAAGGATCTCCATATGATTTTCATAGACCTGAAAAAGGCTTATGATAGGTTGCCTAGAGACATTATATGGTGGGTTCTGGAGAGAAAGGGAGTGACCAGAGACTATGTTGACGTGGTCAGAGACATGTATGAAGGTGCAATCACTGCCATTTGATCACTAGCAGGAGAAATAAATGAATTCCCCATCACAGTAGGATTGCACCAAGGGTCAACATTGAGCCCGTACCTTTTCACGTTAGTTATGGATGAATTGACTAGGCAGATTCAGGAGGATATTGTCCTTGGAGATGAAACCGCTAGTGGTGTTAATACTAAATTAGAAATTTGGTGGGAAGCATTAGAGTGTAAGGGCTTTCGGATAAGTAGGAGTAAAACTGAGTATATGGTCTGCAAGTTTAGTGATACCAGAAGTGCGTATGAGGAAAGAGTGATGATCCAAGATCAGGAGATACCAAAGAGGAACCATTTTAGGTATTTAGGCTCTATTATTAGTCAAGATGGAGAGATTGTAGATGATGTGACTCATAGGATCCAAGTGGGGTGGCTCAAGTGGAGAAGCGCTACGGGTGTATTGTCTGACAAGAGGGTACCAACAAAATTGAAAGAAAAATTTTAGGGAAGAGGGGCACATAAAGAGGAATTGTCCAAAGTTTAAGGCGGGGAAAGAGAGAATTCCACCAAAGGAGGCAGCATTGGCTTTTCAGGAGTCTGATAATGATGAGTTGGCATTGGCAGTGGTTCATGCTACGGATGCAGGGAAATCAGATTAGGTACTGGATTCGGGATGCTCATATCATATCTGCAGGGATAGATCACAGTTTTGGGAGTACGAGGCATGCGATGGAGGTCTTGTCCGGATGACTAACGGTTCTGCGAATAAGGTTGTTGGCAAGGGGACAATGAAGTTTCAAGTGCCGAGTGGGAAAACTGTGAAGGTAGCAGGGGTGAGGCACGTGCCAGGGGTAAAGAAGAACTTGATATCTCTCGGGATGCTTGATGAGAGAGGATGTAGTTTTTCTGCTAATTCTGGAGTACTTTGGGTTTCTGTTGGAAAGCGGGATATATTGCTGGGTAAGAGATTTGGTATCACATGCAGGGCTT
Source organism: Vaccinium macrocarpon (assembly GCA_022606695.1). NCBI lineage: Eukaryota > Viridiplantae > Streptophyta > Magnoliopsida > Ericales > Ericaceae > Vaccinium > Vaccinium macrocarpon. The sequence continues at coordinate 23,057,287 of CM040179.1, forward strand.
CGGGATTTGTCGTGGCGGGGAGAGGGCTACTGTTAGACATGGAGCAAGCGGTATGGGGAGATTATTTGGGCAGGAGAAGCGCCATTTGCTGACACGTACATGGAAAGAGCAGGGTTGCTCAGGAGTTGTGCGGGATTCAGGCCTGAAGGAGAAGCAATGGGTGCGGGTTGTCCATGAGAAAGCCCAGAGGAAAGAGACGGATATTTTGGGGGCCCCGACGAAGCCAAAAGGAGTTTCTTTCGCTCTTGATATGCTTGATGGTAGTGGTCTCTCCGGATTTGTTGACACGGGGGGAGGGACACTATCACCAAGGATGCCGAGCCAGTGAGTCTCGGCCACACACCCTAGTTGAGGGGGTGCGAGCGCTTCTGTTTGGTGAGCGCATACACTTCGGGTTTAAGGTGTGCGAGAGGAGGCATTCTTTTTGATGGGATGCGGTACTCGGGATTTTTCTGATTGGCTGCGGAGTCTGGTTTTGCAAGGATACACTTTTTCGAGATTTGTGTACTCTGTTTGGTGGTGTATGGATGCTCGACTGGTTAGTGACACAGGCGCTTGCCAGAGTTAGCTGATTGGAGGTGGCGACATGGGGGTGTTGCAGACGACTTTGCCCACTCGGTGTGGAGGGGGTGATTGTTGGGAGTCCACCCCGTGCGGGCCTTGGGCTTAGGCCCGGTTGGGAGGGGGTCCAAGGTTTATTTGATGTATTATATAAGCTCTTTATAGCCTTATATTGTTTTGTGTGACAAAACTGAGAGAGAGGCAGAGAGTTGTGAGAGATACACAAGTGACTGGTGAGTTTCATCTATTGTGAGAGTGTGAGTGAGTGTGTAAACACAACAGACACGGATAATTCTCCGGATCATAGTGAAACCCCCCCTCCCCGTGGACGTAGGTCTGATTGGCCGAACCACGTATATCTCTGTGTTGCTTGCTTTTGATTTACTGCTTTCTGTTGCAAGTGGTGCGTGCGTTGGGCGTATCAAAACCAACCCTAACTATGGTTACCAATGGTAAGGTTGCATACTCCATAGTTTAGGCAAAATGAGGGGGACAATTATGAAAATGTCATTTTCATCCTGCACAATAGTACAGAGGAAATGCTCTCTTCCAATTCTCTTTTCTGGCTCCCCTCTGGAAGTGTACTACCATGAATATTATTTTTAAAAAAATTTACACCAAATTTAAAGATCTCCTAGAGAAGAAAAAATTGTTGTAAAAAAATCATAAATACATTTTTTGTTACTTAAAAAACATAAGGTTCAACTCTTAAAGTAAAATGTAATGGGTACTGTATATTCCATTTTAAAAAGGCGTACTATAACACTCCTCTTTTAACTATGGTTAATTTGAGAGGATATCTTATATTGCACTTTTACGAGACATCTACTAGAGGTCCCTTTAGTCTCACAACTGTAGGCTTTAGGTTCCACACGTCCAAGTTCTAGGGTCCAATTTGGGTGGCGTGGAAAAGGACTATTGGCTGCTGCAACGACTCTATTTACGGATCATTTGTAAATAAGATTCTGTCTAACTTTAGCTCCAGAAGTGCAGGGGAGAGAGGGAAGTAGGCTGGACTTATAAGTCCATGATCAGTTTAATTAACCACCACCTATGATATTAATTCACGGGGTAATTCAAGTCTTTTCAAGTTTTGTCAGGTGTCCAACAGCCATCAAAACATATCCCAACTTTTCCTCTTGTGTGGTATGTGGGGTGAGGAGAAAAAAATGTTCCGCAAATGGAACATAATTTCACTAACCCACCGCCACTTGGCAATTCATTGTTGGCCGGTCATTTCATGGTACAACTAATTCGAAAAAACATTAAACATTAGTATCTGATTAGCATGAATTTTCGCGTACCAAATGTCCTCAACGAGAGATCAAAAAAAAATGTCCTCAACGAGGTCTAGAAGATTAATGGTTGCGATCATCAATACAGATCATAGTTTTAAATAACGGTATCGGTTACACTATCGGTGTATCGGTATCGGGATATATCAGCGATACATCGCGGGTATCGGCCGTCTCGGTCGTGAATTTTTTTAAATCATTAACTAAGGGTCAATTTTTCAAAAGATTTTAGCATCCAAGTGCTAAAATCATGATATTTCAAATCAAAAAAAAAGTGGTTCCATGTATCGTTTTTCAATTTTTTTTTCGCACCAAATTTAAGCACTCATGTATTTTAATTTGGTGCAAAAAATTCAAAAAACGATTCACGGAACCACTTCATTTTTTGATTTGAAATATCATGATTTTAGCACCTAAGTGCTAAAATCTTTTGAAAAACTGAGCCTAACTCATGCAAAACCTTATGATATAGATTTTGTTTTTGGCCTCATTAACTTAATTTGTCATATTTGTCGGACTTTAGACTATCTTAGAAAATATAAATACTTATTATTTTCCTTAATCAATGTATATTAAATAAATACTTTAAAATTCCGTGTGAACCAAAGTTATCTACATTTAGAGTGAATAATTTTTTCTGCCTCTACTAGAGTCTTTACCCACTTGCATAGCACTCCCTCCGTCCCAATTTTATAGTTCATTTTGGGAGTTCGTGCCACTTTTTAAAGTGTTATATCTTATAATCTAAAATGTTTTAGGTGATTTTGAACACTTTCTTTATTAGATTAAATCAAGATCTATCAAACAAGATCCATATTGCATATCAAATGTATTACCAATTGAAAGATATACTCCCTCCGTCCCATAAAGTTAGATCACTACAAAATTACGTGCAATTTTCAAACTAAAAAATAATGTGTTTACCAAAATAATTTTTGAATTTTTTTTGCATCGTATAAAAGTTCTCAATGAGATCTATCAAACAAGATCCATATTGACTAAAAATTATTTTTATAAGCACGTTATTTTTTAGCTTAAAAATTGCACATAGTTTCATGGTGATCAAAGTTTATGGGACAGAGGGAGTAATCATTTTTTTATCCGGTTAGGATAGAACGAGGAACTAATTGGGACAGAGGGAGTATTTTCTTCTTTTCCCAAGAGAAGTTACGTGTTTCAATGGAGACCAAGCACTACTTTCAAAACCTTTTCAGAACTGCTCTATCTCCCATGTATACTGGTGTTCTACTCCGGCCTTCACAAAACTCTGCTCTCTCCATCTTTATCTCTTCTCTCTCTCTCTCTCTCTCTCTCTCTCTCTCTCTCTCGCTCACTCTGAAAATCATCAACACCATTCACTCCTTGCATCGGAGAAGTTCGACGTGGAATCAGAGATCAAAGCTGGGTTCTCATCTCTCTCTCTCTCTCTCTCTCTCTCTCTCTGTGAAAATATCAAAGATCAAAGCTAGGTTCTCATCTCTCTCTTTCTCTCTGAAAATACAAAACACTATTTACTCTTTGCATTGGAGAAGTTGGACGTGAAATCAATAATTGACGTTGGGTTCCTTCTCTCGCCCCTCTTTCTTCTCGAAATCACCATGGAACCCATCAAATCAGCCATCATCCATTGCCCTCTTTCTTCTTTGTTTTTAATTGCTGTCTCAGCTGATATGTCTGAAACAGATTCTATCTCGGCCGATACACCGATACGTACCGGGAATCGGCCGGTTCATATGTGATTTTTAAGTCACACCGCTATATCGGTGTTGTTAGTATTTATGGTTCGGTTCAACCGGACCCAATACACACAGATCATTCACATGGGTCAAATGATTGGGTTAGTTAGAAGGATAATAAGAGATGGACTCTTATCTCTTATCTGTTATGAGAGTTTAAAGCGAGTTTAAACTATAGGACTTAATTTGTTTATAAATATAGTCCTGCAAATACATGAGAGAAAAACAAGAAATTGATCAGAGTTCTAGTTCTCTCCTTCTCCCCAAAAATATAGTCCTACGGTGTTCGGGTTCTTGTTCGTGGTTACGGATTGTGCTTGTAGTGCGGGTCTCGGTTCGTCGATCTCCAAAAACTTGAATATTCCGCTGCGCTTCATTCTGTAAGTCTTGTGTGATTTACATGCTTTCGATTAGATTTAACATTGGTATCAGAGCCATTATGGCTCGCCCTCGCATGATCGCCTATGTTTTTTGTTTTATTTTTTTCCATATGCGATTCGTTTGATATTCTGCTTTAATATATATATATATATAAAAGAATAGAACAGATGCAATAGTGAGAAATCTGATGCGGTCTTTGGCTTGGCCTTGAGTGAGTTTAACCAAGCATCAGATTATTAGGATTATTAAGCGGACATGTGTGCATGCACCGAGTGTCGAGCGGCATGGCACTGTACCCGTAGAGTAGAGGTGTGCTCATAATCAATGGCTTTGATGTTGGGGTGGAAAATTAATTGGATCCATAGAATAGTTTTGTTAGTCGGTCGAGTCTGTTGAGCAGCAAATTCACCGAACATGGTCAGAGCAATATTCTGCTCATATTCATGGACTCTTTTTATCTTTTTAGTCTTCTACCATGTTGTGTTTTGACCAATAGAATTATTTTCTCATTTGGCTACAGAAGTATAGAGTCCTTCAATGAACAAAACGTTTTTACCGGATCAAGTTGGACTCTATTATTTACCCAATAAAAAAAAGGACTATGTTCGACTCTGTTCAGTTGGAAAACAGAATTGTTAAAAGTTCTATTCTCTTTTACGCCGATAAAAAAAATAATAAATAAATAAAATTGGCAATTGTGACAATTTTTTGACCTAGCCACCCCAATATTGTTTTGGTAAAACCGTGCAAGCAGACCGTGGGATCATATGTTCTCATTTTTTGATTGATATAATTAGAAGTTATATCCTGTTGCATCCGATTGGAATATATAAAGTAACATGATTTTGTTTATTATGTATTGATAGTTTATTGCTATGTTACGGCGCAAATAATTGGACCCTAGATTATTTGGACTTATATCCGTCTTCCTAGTGGGAGACTGTGATGGAACCATCCATGCATTTATACCCATTATGTGTTGTTGCATGTTGGCATGGATGATTGATTTAAGGGATTAATATTTGTATGCGTTTGGAGATGGTCTCTCATTGATGATAGAGACCGGAGACAAATTTATTATATGGAGATAAGTGCAACACCCCCATTTGTTTTTAATTTGTAAGGGGGTGTGTTTTTGCACTTATTTCTGTATAATTTTTGTGTCTCCCATACTTGCATAAAATATTAATTAGGGACTTAAAATACTTAGTCCCGTCCTCTTTTTGGTGTATATTCATTGGTTATTTTGTCTAAAAATCGATTAAGAAATAATAATGTATACCATGTGTTGGGGTGATGACTACAAGCATAGCAAATTTTCGATCCTCGCCTATGGTTAAAATTATTATTTTCTTAATAGGGTTTTGGGATAAAATTAATTGTAATGTGCTAAAAATATTCCAATGCGCAAATGAATGTTGTGAAATGGCCTTGAAGACAATTGTTGCCGATCTCGTTAAGGGGGAGAAACTAGATGGGAAAAACTACGACATGTGGAGCAAGAAAATCTAGTATCTCCTTAATGAGGACGATGAACTTGAAACCTTGACCAATACCATGACTGCCCCGGAAGAAGGGACCACTGCCCAGCACCGCCGAAACATGGAAACTTATCAAAATTGGGTTAAGAAAGACTGATAGGCGCGTGAGAAGCTTGCGTGTAAGCGCCTAAGTAGGGGGTTTTGGCTTGTTATACATGCGATTTGAGCTTTATTTTTCAATTAATATGTGCATGTGGTGTTTCTGTGTTTCGAGTGTAATTCACAGGTGATTGAGGGGCGCAAGTGCGATTTTTATATATTGGAAGGACATGCACGTCGATTAGAAATTGGAGGCAAGTGGATTGTGCATAGGAGTGGTCGAAACCCGTCGGGAGCGCTACCCCAATTCCTTGGAGCGCTCAAATTGGGCACAATAAGGTGCAAAAACTGAACAGAAGGTTCTTAAGCGCTACACCAAACTGAACAGGATGGTCAACGGTCAACATGCACAGAAGGCAAGGCGGTAGCGCTACCAAGAAAGGAATGTAGCGCTACCGAGTGGATTAGGGACATTCTAAACGCCGTCGTTTCGTTTGGCCGCGAGGAATATTTTCTGACGTTTATTGTTTTTTTTATGGGGTCTTCGAAGTTAGTATAAATAGTTAGCACTTAACTTGTTCTAGTGTTCCACGAATTTTTACAGAGTTTCTAGTCTTTCAAGTTTTCGGCTACAGATCTCATATTCTCGTTCAGCGTTTTGCTTTCAAGATTCTCAGCGTGGATTAATGTTTTGCTTTCATTAATCAAGGTTACTTTTATTGTGAAATCTTTGGTATTATTTTCAGTTATCGTTTTCACTGTTCAACTATGTTTAGATCTAAGGTTTGTGTTGTTTTTGCTGCACTCTCAACTATGAGTGAGTAGTCCCATCGAGTGCGGCCACGGGACGAAGGTGCCCCGTGGCTAGGCTAACTTATGTTCTTCCTCGGTGCAGAATCACTCTAATTAATGTGCAATTTTTTAATACGGAAGTTTTTCTAGCAAACAAACCCGAGCATTACCAATTCCAAATGCGCGCAGAGATTGGTGACAAACGGTGCGCATTTGTTGGAAATTATCTGTCCATATTTTTAAATCTATTAATTGAGTAATTGTGGCCCGAGTGAATGTGAATTAGGCTAGCTGCGAACACTGTAGTGCCCACGGCTGTACTCTCCTTGTTAAATTCAAAAGTCCAATAGTTAAATTAGCTTAATTCAGTTAATTAGTAAACCATTTGAGCAAGGGGTGGCTACCTGAGAGCCAATTACAAACGTAGAGCCGACATTGTTTGAGTTAAACACCGTAGACCGTCTCTGTGGTTCGACTCCAGTACTTTCGGATTTATTGTGCTACACCGGTCGATAGTCCTACGCTTGGGACGAAATTCTAGTTAATTGTTAATCACCCGAACGGTCAAGCAAAGACCGTCGTGCGCGCTTTACTATGTTAGCGAGCCTGCACAATGATCTCATTGGCGAGTTTGAAAACTGCGCCACAGCCCAAGAGATGTGGGACTAGCTGAAAATTGCTTTTGGTGGCACAACAACAACTAGGTTGCGCGCGTTGACATTGAAGTTCGACAGTTATAAAATGAACCCCCAACATTCCATGCCTAAACATTTGAGGGTTATGTCAGCCATGATACGCGACCTTAGGGCTGCTGGTAATGTTCTAACTGATAAGCAGCAAATTCTCGCTTTGCTTAGGTCTTTGCCTGATACGCCATGGGAGCATTTCAAGCTCACAATGACGCACAATGAAATGGTTAAAACCTTTAGTGATTTGGCGCGTCATCTTGAGCTTGAAGCCGAGCGCCAGGAAGCAAGGCAAGGCAATGAGGCTTTCGTGGTTCAACCTAGCCAGCACAAGACAAATGGGTCTAAGCGCAAAAGGCAAGGTGGGAAGGCTAAGCAGGGACAAGCTAGAGATAATGCGCCAAAAGAATGTGTTAAGCCCCGCAAAGGTAAGAGAGGAGGCAAGAAGGATAAATCCAAAGTGACTTGCTACAACTGTCAGAAGAATGGACACTTCGCTCGTGAGTGCACTGAGCAGAAGGTACCATCTTACTTTAAATCTCGCACAGATTGCTTAGTTTGCTCTCATGTATTGATTGCTCATACTAATCCTATTTGGATTGTGGATATAGGAGCAACAAAACATGTAGCATGAGATCGAGGAGGATTTATCGAGTATCGCTGCATTCCTGCTGACAACCAGAGTGTCTTTATGGGGAATAGTTCAGCCGAGGATGTGCTAGGAGTTGGCTCTTATCAGCTGAAGCTACGAAGTGGTTGCACACTTATTCTCTATGACATACTTTATGCGCCTGGAGTTCGACGCAACTTGATATCAGTAGTAGCTTTAGTCGACTTAGGTTTCTCCTTTAATTTTAGTAGAGATGGTTTTTCTATTTACCTAGATAATAAGCCGTTTGGGCATGGATTTATTTTTGGTGGTTTCTATGTTTTGGATTTGGATGTTTTGGATAATACATTTATGGCTTTTCATGATGATGATGTTGTTTCTAGTTCTGTGAAATGGCATGCCAGGTTAGGCCATATTAGGCAAGATAGGATGACTAGGTTAGCTAGAGAAGGCCTTCTAGGCCCACTCGCTAAAGTCAACCTACCAGTATGTGAGCCTTGCATGGCAGGAAAAGCGATAAGAAAACCATTTGGCAAGGCAATGAGAGCTACAAGTCCTCTAGAGCTAGTACATTCAGATATTTGTGGACCCATGAATGTGAGGGCACGACATGGGGGTGTACCTACTTCATCACATTTATTGATGATTATTTGCGATATGGATATGCATATTTGATTTCTCATAAATCGGAAGCATTAGATTGCTTCATTCGATTTGTTAAAGAAGTTGAGAATCAAATAGAGAGAACCCTAAAAGTTCTAAGGACAGATCGTGGACGCGAATACTTATCTGAGCAATTTAAAGGGCTCTGTGAGGATAAAGGTATCCAAAAAGGCGACTAACGATTCACTCAGGACTCCACAACAAAATGGTGTCAGAGAGAGAAGGAATAAATGACGTTGTTAGATATGGTTAGGTCTATGATGGCGCAAGTTAATCTTCCTATTAGTTTTTGGGGAGATGCATTATTAAGTGTAGCCTACATCCTTAACCGTGTGCCGAGCAAATCAGTCACTTCTACACCATATGAGCTATGGACAGGTAGGAAGTCAGTCCTTGACCATTTGAGGCCCTGGGGGTCAGCGGGATATGTGCACATTCCTTCTCAACAACTTGGAAAATTAGATCCGAGAGGCAAAAAGGGTATCTTTATAAGGTATCCTGAACATTCCAAAGGGTATGTTATGATACGCAAACAACCTGATGGTGGATTGACTGAGATTAAGTCCCGAGATGTGAATTTCATTGAACATGAGTTTCCAAGCAGAGGTGATGTGAGGGGGGATCTTAATCTTTATGAGATGTTTGAGGAAGTTACACATGTTCTTAGCGAGGGTGGGGATATAGATCTTCATCCTATGGTCGCCGAGAACAGTGGGAGTAACTTGCCACCTAGTGGGAGTACTCCACTAGAGACTACTGATTCCCGAGATCCTCCACAACGTAGAAGTGAACGTGGAAATATACCCCGTCGTCGTTTTGAGATTGAAGGGGAATCTTTCATGTGTGCTCCTCAAAAGGAAGATGAGCCAAGTTCATACAATGAGGCTTTATCTTCACCTGCTTGTAAAGAATGGTTAGCTACTATGGAGGATGAGATTGGTTTTATGAAAAAAAATCAGGTGTGAGAGTTGGCATTTGTTTTCATTACATTTGAGATATGGTTGCGCAAGGAGAGGTGGTCCTAAAGCATATATCCACGACCAGTATGGTGGCTGATCCCTTGACCAAGCCTATAGCAAGGGATGTCTTTCAGACACATGTTAGTAGTCTGGGACTTCGTAGGATTTGAGTTGTGCTTTATTGAGACACTTTTTTGGATATTTATTAAGGTGGTCCTAAAGCATATATCCACGACCAGTATGGTGGCTGATCCCTTGACCAAACCTATAGCAAGGGATGTCTTTCAGACACATGTTAGTAGTCTGGGACTTCGTAGGATTTGAGTTGTGCTTTATTGAGACACTTTTTTGGATATTTATTGTTAATGCACTAGTTTTTATATTCTAATTGGTTGTGATTATAAAATCAAGTTGCGTTTAAGTTAAGCACTTGCAATGTTAATTATGTGTCCTAAGGCAAAAGGTTGACCATCTCACACACGTAGACTTTTGCTGGCTACCATGGGCTTGTGGCGAGATGAGACATAACTCTTTAAAGATGATGAGTTTAAGCTATTGTCGCCTTGGTTGGACCAAGATGAGGTCACTATTGATCGAACAGAGATTCTCTATTGCCTTTGCTTGAGTCAGATGAAGACCTAAAGAGGCGCATTGTATGCGTCAAGTTTGAGAGTCTCAAGTCAGGCGCTTTTAGTAATGGACCGGACTTATATCCGCAGACGATTTTTGGAGTGACACAATCTTTATAGATACTCCACCGTAGCATGTGAACATACCACATGTGCTATTGTCGACCATACTTAGAGGAGTGATAGATGGATCCCTTTCCTATCACAGTGTGAGCTTTAAATGTCATTATATGACTACTCGTTGCCCTTACTTGATTTGAGATTATGTCATGAAGTAGAGACTTTGTGTTGCTACTCTAGTTTGACTACCTAAGACCACGAAATGTCAGGGTCCCGTGGAGCATGACTGGGAAAGTAGCAAGGTTAAAATGAATTGACATGAGGGCTCGAGGAAGACTTTCTGGTATCACATTTGTTTGTGCGGTTGGTTGTGCTTTGTGCCAGCACGAGTTTGTATCTTTTTATCTACTCTATAATAGTAAAATAAAAAGTAATTTCAAAATTTGAAGCACACCAACGCAAGGGGGTTGAGCATAGCTCTGAGTTGAGACTCAAGAGGGATTGGAGATGCTCAATCCAATGTAGCTAGATTTGTCTAGGAAAATGACGAGATCTTTTGGAGTGATGTACCATGTTAGTTTGATGGAAGCTTAATATGGTACTCCTACCTAACTTATTTTTCTCGTTGGTTGCACGCCTCATTTCCTTGTATGAGGAGAGAATTGATAAGATTGATACCGATGAGATATTTGAGTCCAATGTGTATGAGTGGGAGATGTTAGTATTTATGGGTCGGTTCAACCGGACCCAATACACACAGATCATTCACATGGGTCAAATGATTAGGTTAGTTAGAAGGATAATAAGAGATGGACTCTTATCTCTTATCTGTTATGAGAGTTTAAAGCGAGTTTAAACTCTAGGACTTAATTTGTTTATAAATATAGTCTTGCAGATACATGAGAGAAAAACAAGAAAATTGATCAGAGTTCTAGTTCTCTCCTTCTCCCCAAAAATTATTCTCGTATCTATATCTTCTCTCTAGGGTCTCCATCTACAACCCTAGGATTTGCGGTGTGGATAGTAAGAGTAGGCTCTGGTAGTCTTCTCTACGCAATGAGGATAGAAGACGGTGTTCGGGTTCTTGTTCGTGGTTACAGATTGTGCTTGTAGTGCGGGTCTCGGTTCGTCGATCTCCGAAAGCTTGAATATTCCGCTGCGCTTCATTCTGTAAGTCGTGTGTTATTTACATGCTTTCGATCAGATTTAACAAGTGTATTCATATCGGAGGCTCAAAATACCGGTACAAATTGTCCGATACAGTACGTACCGGCCAATATTTAAAAGTACTGTATGATACAGATGCAAAGAGGGACCAAAAACACCATCCATTTCCTTCACATCTTATCCTTCCAGTACTGTTCGCTGCTTTCTACATCCTCCACATATCATAGCTTAATCTACAAAGAAATGGCGAGCATACCAGAGATTCAGATACCGCTGGCGCCATTGGGTTCAAACTCGATATCCAATATTCCTTTACTAGGCTTTGGAACAGCTTCGTGGCCTTTGGGGGGTATATCAGAAGAAGTACTGAAGGAATCCATTTTGACAGCAATCAAACTCGGGTACCGCCATTTCGATACCGCTTCACTTTACCATACCGAAGAGTGTCTCGGCAAAGCCATTTCAGAAGCTCTGGATATCGGACTCATCCAATCTCGTGGCGAGTTATTCATCACGTCCAAGCTCTGGTGTTCCGATGTGCACCCTCTCCGCGTCCTCCCTGCCCTTCAGAATACACTTCAGTAAGTTGATTCATTATTTCTTTACTTGAATCTAAGATGGAGCACAAAAAAAAAAATTATTTTCGTATTAAAAAACAGTTTTATTTCTTCAAATACGTGTGTTTTACTTTTGGTCCTAAGCATGTTGACGAGTAATGAATCTATAGAGATGAATAATTTTTCACTATTAAGTATGTTGATGAATATGAATGTGTACTTATAAGGGTATTATAAATAATTACCTTCAAATACGTGCACGTTTTTAAAACAAATTACTCTTGTCGCTCGTTAACATAGTCCACTACCCAAAAGAAGTCTAATTCTTAAACGAACAAGTTAATAAAGCACGTCCATGTATAATTTCTTATATTTCTTGATATCAAATGAAAGAATTAACTGAGATTTTTATCCAAAAATTACAAATTGTTTTAAAATAAACTACTGTATCCTTTTGGGACGAATATACGGAGGATATTGATTTTGGATGTCACTTCAGAATTGAAATACTAGCTCCGTCCCTGACTAGGATTAATATATTCCTTCCGTTCCAAAATAACGGTTCTACTTTTTCACTCTTGTCATTTTTTAAATTAAAAAATTAAGTACTTCTGTGTATCATTTTCTGAAATTTTTCACACTGAATTAAATTACTCGTCTACTTTAATTCGGTGCCAAAAAATGATAAACGAAAGTACTTGAATTTTTTTATTTGAAAAATGGCACACTTTTTTTAGTGGCCTACTCCCTCCATCCCTTTAAATGATACATTTGGGAAACATGTATTTTTTGTAGCCGTAAAAAAATGCACTTCCGTAACATGTTTTTAAATTTTTTTTGCACCAAATTGAAGTACTCAGAACTTTAACTTGGTATAAAAAAATTAAAAATTTATATAAACAAATATGTTTTTGGGGGTTTGAAATTGTACATATTCCGATAGGAATCACTTAAAAAAAAACAGAAAGGAAATATTATTTTTGGAAAGGAAGGGTACTATTCATCAAATTGTAAAGTTTCGAGCACTAAACCAAGGAATAAATTTACCCGCACTCGGCACTCCAGCAGTCATCCAATGCGTGTAAGGGCCACAAGCAACGCGTACATCAACTAATATATGAGAGATCAATCTCATCGTTGACACTGGGATCTATTTAAAATCAGAACTAAATATATGTATCAACTAACCACGCTTGAATTGATAGCCCCAAACTATTAAGTTACAAACTAATTCTAACTTCTACGTGTGTGTGTGTGTGTTTTTTTTTAATAAGAAAAAGAAATTTAATTAATCAAAGCAAAAGAAATTACAAAGATTAAAAGGAAAACAAGAAAAAGACATCACAACCTCAACAATAAATTCCAACACATGCCACTTGAAGTCAAAAATGGAAAAGGATAGTAAGATGTCAACCAAAAGCCAAATACACAACAACAACAATAACATAACCCATTTAGTCTACAATAATTGGAGATATAGGCAGGAGATAGATAGGAGACAGACCTAATCTTTGGCAATAAATGTACAAAGTGGCTGCTCCCAAATACCATTAAAACAGATGGATTGGAGACAGACCTAACCTTTGGCAATAAACGTACAAATTGGCTACTCACAGAATACCACTAAAATAGTGGTCCCTCTATACCGTCACGTTTACTGTGGAATCATGCTCTCAGATCAAAGCCAAAAGGCATCAAAGATGACAGACCCAAGAATCATTTTGATTTATGTGCACATTACCATACTTCTTTCATTTAATTAGCATCCAAGGCATGGGCGTTGCACAATAACCAAAACCCAAAATGAAATAAAATAAAATAAAAATAAAATAAAAATAAAAATTGACAGTCCCAGATTCAAAGTAATTCTTAATCGGAAAAGCCTAACCCTATCAAAGCTCAAAGCCTTGATACTCATTTTTTAATATTTCCCATGCTTTATTTGGTGTTTTTACACCCATAATTCTAGGAAAGAGAGATTTGTTTACCCCTCGTTGGGTGTTGAGAAATGCACTAGCATCTTTTTCTTATTCTCCTTATATTGTTTTTGGCGTATCTTGTCAAGGTGTTTCATCTTCCACATTTGCCGGTGTTTCATACCCACATTCAACGATAGCCCACAAATCTTGTGAGGTAAATATGGGAATGAGAGTTTGTGCATAATTGAAAGTGGAAGAACTAGCTTTCCATCATGGAGGATAAGAAGTTCAGAAGGATTAGAGTAGGTTGAGAGGTTTGGTTCTGATACCGCAAATGTTGGGGTGCTAGATGAAATTGGAGAGAAAGTAGGATGAGAGAGGTAGAAGTTATAAAGAAAGGAAGGGTGATAGATGAAATAAAGGACAATGCAAGACAAGACTTTTTGGGTTGCTTTTCTGGTGCAAGAAAGAGTACATGTTAAGCTCTATTTATAGAGCAAACTCCCCTGACGATTTTTCCACTAGAAGACTCTAGTCTTGCACATAAGCCAATTACGAAAATTTCAAACTTAGATATTCAATACATAATTCTGCATAATTCTAGGCCAAGATTACAAATTATTTTTCAAACGTTACGAGGGAGCAAAAGTTACGAGTGAATGTCCAAGATAAATACAGACAGTTACGTAAGTATCGTAGCAGCCGTTACATAACGGAATAGGCTCTTATACCGTTATTTACTTATGTTTTGGCTGATATAGATCGATTTGATCTGATCTTCAATATATGGTTGTATTACCAATACCATTGCGTTTCCCAATACTACAATTTAAATCCCTACATTTGTACTATTAGATCTGTCCATGTAAAATAGATGCAGATCGAACTGGCCATAGATGCATTTTACTTTGTTGCACTTTTTTAAAAGTTTTTTTTTCTTTTGGTAAGAGCGCTTTTTTAAAAGTTGTTTCTGACATTGTTCAAAATCAGTTAAGCTTCTTTTTTTTTTCTTTTTCAATTCCAATTTACAGATTCAAGATGTAATTTAATTTGCTTATTCTTACTTTTGTGTATAGGAAACTTGGGCTGGAGTATTTGGATCTGTATCTAATTCACTTACCAGTAAGCATTAAGCCGGAGGGGGGATATTCACTGATTTTCAATCAGAGTTATCTTCTTCCAATGGATTTCAAGTCTGTTTGGGAAGCTATGGAGGAATGTCATAAACTAGGTCTCGCCAAGAATATTGGAGTTAGCAATTTCTCTTCCAAGAAGATTGAACAGTTACTTCTAACGGCAAAGATCCCTCCGGCTGTCAATCAAGTTAGTATTTTTTTTCTTTTCTCATTTAGTGAAACATTAAGAGAATATAAGTATAATGACTTCAAACAGAGACAAATGAATCGGATCTTATATCCAATTTTTTCAAATTCATATTCAGATTAACTTAAACGGATTTGTGAAAATCGGAATCGGATTTATATTTCTTAAAATCAAGTCGGATTTGGATCTTGTTGAATTCAAATGTCATTCGGTCAATTAATTGATAGGCCCGCTAAAACCTGAGAGCCTCGTTAAGAGGATAAACAAGCAAACAAATAAACACATAGGAAATTCTACAATACACACCCCTTGAAGGTGTGTATAATATGCACCCATTGTGTGGTCCATATTGTGCCAACTCATTGGCAATCGTAACATTTTTTAGTGTTTTGTAACTTTTTCAGTAGTATGATTCGTAACATTTTCTGTGATTCATAATATTTGGCGTGTCTTGTAACTTTTGTACAAAAAATTCATCACTTTTATTAAAATTCGTAATTTTTGTTAATTGATTCGTAACTTTTATAGGGGTGCATATGATACACACCCAAATAGAGGGTGTGTATTGTAGCCATTTCCCACACGCATTCATGGAAAGAAACAAACTATCTTTACCTTTTATGAAGTATTTTCCCACGACCTCGCTTCTGGAACTATACAAGAGTGGCCAATAAAAACAATAAGGAAAGCTAGATATTCGCATATTGTCATTTGTATTTTTTAGCCAATGAGACGTAATAACACATTTTCCTCTAACTAGCTATAGGCTAACCCTTTGGTTCATATTGACATTTTAGTTCAGCTCCAAACAGTCTGTAATCTGACATTTTGGTCACATTTGTATTGACTGTATAATATTGCACAACTCTTGAATTTCCAACTTATCTGAAAGGTTTCATCAATCAAAACAACTCTTTAACTTGGTATTTACTTACTTACTAGTGGAATAGGATACTAGTCTCCCACAAAAAATACTTATGAAATAGCCTAATAAATTTGCAACTCACCAGAATATCTAGGCCATGTTCAGTTGGGAGCTTTGCTCCGGCTTTTTCAAGTTCTGTTTTGCGCTAACATCATCATTTTTTTCACTTTTCTCTCTATCTCTCTCGACTTATTATACCTACTTACATCATCAAAACTAAACTAAATTCCCTCAAAACTCTCAACCGAACAAGGCCCTAGTCTTTTTATACAACCATCAACTTATTAGGTTCAATCTTCAAACTTCTATGTAGTTTATTTCTTGACGTGACTTCTAAACCTACTTGCTCGTGTTTACCATTATATTTCATGTTGAATCATGCAAAGGTGGAGATGAATCCAGTTTGGCAGCAAAAGAAGCTGAGGAAGTTTTGTGAGGAAAAGGGCATCCATGTATCTGCATACTCACCTTTAGGGGCTAAAGGAACATTTTGGGGAACAGACCAAGTCATGGACTGTGAGATACTCAAAGAAATTGCTACGGCTAAGGGAAAGACCCTTGCTCAGGTAACAAACTTCTTCTACTTAATTTTTTATATATTCTATAACTAACTAATTGTATTTCAATATATTAGTATCTGTGATATAACTATAGATCGACCGATGCCAGTAATAAATAAGAAAACTATAAATTGACTCATATCGGTATAAAAATTGTCTTGATAATTCAATATCAGTCGAATCCGATATTTATAATCGCGTTCCACGCATACACCATCCCTCCACTATCGACAGTGATATCAATCCCCATTAATGATTAAGGTCACATTTCCAAATTCTTTGAAATTGTGACTTTTAACTTTTTAACGTAGGCATAACACACTTTATAGAAATTCTCACTATTTAATGGAAAAAGAATGACCCAATATACAGAATATGCTGACCTTTTCCTTTAAATGCATATGTCGATCAAAACTATTTTGGTATTTAGATAAGATCAAACCAAGAAAATGCGCAGGCGAAAATTTATTTTTAGTGGCAACTAAAATTTGTCATTAAATGCTGAAAAGTGATCGTTAAAGATTTAAGTGGCAATAAAGTTATTGTCACAAAGTAGTCAGGTACTTAGAGGAGTATAAGTATTGACTTAACTTTATTACTACTATTACTCACAAAATGGACAAGACTTAATGACTGGACCATCTTTGTCGCTAGAAGTTTACATTTTGTGACAACAATGATTGCCTCAAATTTTTCTCCAAAAAATAAAAATAAAAATATTGATGTGACACGTGATTGACGCATAATCATCCACGTCAATGCCACATGGGCTATATATCATCACATGTTGGGACACCACATCATCGCCCATGTGGCAGCCACATTATTGTCCACGAGGACCACCTCATTAGTATCAATACCAAGACCTTCATGTGTGTACCTTGCTAACTTTTAGTGACAATTTGTGGTCCTAAAAAATTGGTCAAACAGGATTTAGTGACATGGTGTAATATATTTTTTATTAGCAAAATTTTTTTATTAAACTTTAGAAAGAAAACAAAGATTAGAAGGACCTAAAGCACCAGGAAGGCAAGATGCCAACCAATACCACAAAAACCAAAAGAAACCCTAACACAAACACCCAAACACTTAACCAAACCAATGAAACCTAACCATAAACCACATTTTGAGACAAAGCAAACAAAAAATTGAAGCAAAACCAAATAGACGAGAGGGCCACAGGACAGCTCTAGAAACAAGCAAAAGGTGAGATAAACTTGAAATTAGAACTCCAAAGGGAGAGAGGCACCTTTCTCTAAATTAGTAATTAAATTCATCCTTCTTTCTTTGAACGAGTTTACACCTATCCCTTTCAGCAATTTTGTCCTTCTCTATTTCGACAAATTTCTTTTTGAGTTATAAATTATCTCCCTCTAAAATGAATGCCCAACAAAGCACATGTATCCGTCATCTTTGCACTTGCTTGAATAATATAGAGCTTCTATTCTGAAAGGCGTGAGATGAGAAGGAATAAAAAGAAACTTCCATATCTATCTATCTCAATTTGTCAACATTTACCCCAAACTCAGGAAGAAGTTTCTTCTTTTTACCTTCCTTATCAATCTATTCAACCTCTTTTCCAATTTTTGAATAGCTTAAATCTCTTCCCTGGAGTGCCAATTCCTCCTTGATTTACCATACCAATAGGTCTAGAGTTGCGTTCCACAGGAACTTTCTCCCCAAAATCATAAAGCCTTTTTCCATACCCATTTAAAATTAACGTTCACCCGACCCTAACACCAATACCCTATAAAAGATTTTGAATAGTCTCCAGACTCTCCACATTCGGTTTTGAAGATTAACTTTGGACCCCTTCGTCTGCCACTTCATGAGTGATATCCTTTTCACCTTTTACGTCATTGTCTTTGACCTTCTCAATATGGCCCGCCATTTGACTCCATCTGACGATCGAAAAGAAACCAAATTAGCCATACCACAACCTCTGCAGTCACAAATTGCCTTTAAATGATTATTGACAATAATTTCCTCCTCTACCACTCTAAAAAGGAAGGTTTTGTAATTGTAGCCCAAATTATCTCCTGATTTATTGCTTCAACAACATTGGTAAGTATTTTCACCTTACCAACTAAGAAAGAAGACCCTTTAGAAGTTGTTTCATCTAGTGTCATGACGACACCCCAACTTTCACCCATGTTGAAGAAAGGACATGTGTTCCAAAAATTCAGAGAACAGCTGAGCCATACATTGCTCTTATTCTCAACCTTTAAATCAAGACTCCATTTTTTTAACTTCCAGGAACCAATTCCTCAACCAACACAAAAGTCCAGCTTCTAACCTAGATGAAAGTTTCCCCCATGCCACTTAACTGAATATTATCCACTCCGTTGGTAAATTGTCAACAAAAATAGTTATTTTTCCTGCTCATGACTATTACCATTAGCCTTATCAAATCACTTTCCGAACAAAACCTTGCAAACCTAAATCCCACATTAAAACTCGCACACAAATCACACAAAACAAGATGCAAGCAGCACCAAAACGCCAACAACATAGTCGCTGACCACTAGGATATATGCATAGACCTTGGATATATTTTTGGTAAACATATATTATATCTTATTGACTTTTAGTGACAACATTGTTTGTTGTCAAACATGATATAGTGACATGGTGTATTATATGTTACTCATGAGTACTCGCTCCCTCCATCCCTTTTTAATTGTTCATTATTTTATTTTGGATTGTCCCTTAATAAGTGTATGTTTTGAAAAGTTAATGGGCAAAACTATGTACAATTATTGTTTTGCCCTTTTGAAAAACTAATGGGTAAAAAGTTGATAGGTAAAAGTGGAGATAAAAATTGATATGAAAGCTGTAAAGTGGAGTAAAAGTTGAAGTAAAATGACTAATGATAATGTTTCTTTAATAAGTTGGATTTATGAAGCAACACACTTGGACGAAGGTAGTATATTTTTGGTCACGAATTTTACGTTGTCACTAACATTTTGTCACGAATAATGTTTAACTCCAACATCAGAAAATAAAAAATAAAAAATAAAAAACATATGCATTAGGCTCCAGGGGCGGTACACGTGTCCAACTCTATCATTGTCACAAAAGTCTTGATTTGTTATTCTTGGTGACAACCCTTCTTCTTTCGACTGAAGGAAACTTTCTATGAAAACGTTTATGTTGCCAAGAGAAAAATTATCCTTATATCTCAATGTTCTTGTGGTGACATATGTCAGCATTCACTAATGTTGTACAAATGCTCAATGCATCTTTAAGAATATGAATAGAGGAAATACGCATTGAACTTGCCCCCAATCCAATTTCCATTGGTCTGTCGAGTTTGGCCCAGCATTGCTATTTCGGGATTCCTCGAGAACCCCAAAGATAATCGAAATTGTTTAGATCGTAGCCCTTGCTAAGAAGGTCATTCATGCGGAAAGCTAGCTTGATTAAATATCGATGAAAATGATCAATACTAAACCTAGAATACTGATGTAAATATGTGCGTGTTCTACCTATTATGGAGTATACAAAATAATAATTTTGAAAATTATCAATTCTTATTGAATCAAGAATTGAAAAGAAAAAAGGAAAAAATGAATATTTATTGATTGATATGACATTTACAGTTACTTCATAAGCGCGTTCTACCTATTCTTCAGTATACAAAATGATCAATACTACATGCATGTTCTTATGAGCACAGATTCAATGTGTGTGTGCCCTTCACCTAAATTTGAATCTGGGAACATAACTTTTTGCACATAGACTTTCTGATGCATTCTTTTATTGTTGTTTGTTCATATGTGAAAAGGTTTGTTTGAGATGGGTTCACGAGCAGGGAGTAAGCGTACTCGTAAAGAGTTATAACAAGGAGAGAATGAAAGAAAATCTTGACATATTTGATTGGAAGCTAAGCCCAGAAGAGTCACAAAAGATTGATCAAATTCCACAACGAAAAGGGTTTCTTGCACTGGGGTTCGTATCTGATGATGGTCCCTTCAAATCTCTTGAGGACATGTGGGATGAAGAGATCAATCTGACTGTCAGTGAATAATTTATTAGTGGTGATGATTATTAATAAGGTGGAGGATTTGGATACGACTTAATTGTTCTGGTTATAACTGCTCTATTTGTTGTTTTTTCTTTTTAAATAAGGATCATGTTAGAGCTTAATTAGATAAGGTCTCTGGTTTGGGGTTGTAAGGGTGTCACATAGTAGTGGGTTGGGTCTCGGGCTATCTGGGTCTGGGTCTGGTTTCAGTCTATCGACTTTAGTTTTGTTACTTGGCTCTAAGGTATTATGTGGTTTAAGTCTATGTCTTTGTTTGGGGGTGTCTAGTCTTGGTGATGTTTCTTGTGTCTGGTTATGATTTGTGTGTTTGTGGCTTGGTTTGGGGTTTTTTTTTGGGGGGGGGGGTGTGTTTGTTTTGTCTGGGTCTGTATTTTGTTCTTTGCTTGTGTCTTGAGTCTGTTTTTTGTACCATGTATTGGCTCCACGTTTGGCCTTGTGAGACCACGGGTTCTTATTACTATATAGGATGAAGTTTACATGGCTTCAATTTTGTCCCAAAATAGTGTTTGCAAATAATATGCAAGGATTTGCAGGTCTGAAATTTTAATTATTTTGTTGCTGCTGTGTTCTGCAGGATGATTAGTAAAGATCTGTTTGGTCTACAATTTCTATCTACATTACTGCTATTTTTGCTGCTTTGTTGTTGCTTCTTCTATTATGTTGGCTTGTTGTTGCCTCTATTATTTGGGTTGTTGATTTGTTTTGTGTATTGTTGTTGTGTTGTTCCTTCTGTTGCTGTGTTTGGATGCTCGAGCTACTACATCAATTTTCTAGGCCTAGCAAAACTATGGCTTGTCAATTTTAGTTTTTGGCCTATCTCATATAACTTTGACTTGGTTTATGCCTTGCCTTGGCATGTACTTGGGGCTTTTAGTTTCTTGTTTGACTTGTATTTCTCTAGTTGGGGCTTTGTTGATTTCATCCTAATTGTGCTTCTTTTAGGGCTCGAGTGCCATATATATGGTTGTTCAAAGTGTAAGGTGTCAAACTCATTAGGATGTGTAAGAAGGTAAAATAACCACTGACACGTGGCACTCGAGAAAATGAGACACATGGAGAAAATGATCAAGAAAACTATTTTGAGTTTTTTGAGTTTTCTTTTTAGTTTAATTTATTTAAGAAAATAAGGAAGTACCCCCTTTCAGAAACAATGGCATTGCCAGAATTTTGAAAATCTAAACATATCAAAATCTTATCCCCCCACTTTTAGTTCAAAGGCGATCATCCAATTATACCATTGTGCTTAGAAAAATCCAAGGAACAAAAACTAAGACTTTTTATCAGCCAAATCGAAAATTTTTGGAAAAAATTACTTTTCTACACTTAGTCAAATTTTTGAGTGACAGACAAGGGTGCCCCAATCAAGAGGCGACCTGATGGTGACACGACGTATATCATTCAAGTCTCAAACAAGAGACAATGATGAAAGAATCGATTATGATTTCTTAAGATTTTGGGGCAACATGAAGAAAGACATTAACCCTCTAAAGATGATCTTACTCGAACGATGAGTCCACCCTCGGTCGACTTGGCAGGGTCCAAGGGGAGGCCATTTAGAGGCTTGGTTGTGGTACTAGCGCGACCGAGGAGCTCGTGACAATACCGCTCAAGCGGTGATAGCAAGGTAGAGCCTCGTTCGTGCCCAATAGTGGCAATGGCGAGACCAAGGCAAACCTTAACCATTCCATGCACTCGGGATTACTGGAGATTTTGTGGTTTGGTGGCTAGGAACGAGGGTTCGTCACGTAGAAGCACCCGTTGGGGCACTTGCGGAGTAGCACCCGCGGGACACACCCACGAGTGTCGCAAGGTCCGCAACCTGATAGTACGAAAGGAATATTCGCGCACTATTTGTGCGACAAGTGTCCAAACATTATCAGTCCACTCAGCCCAAAGGAGAGGTTGAGTGGCCTATAAATAGGGCACTCTCCTCTCATTAGGGGAGGACACTTGGACAGATTCAAAGGGCAATTTTAGAGAGAGACACTTTTTCTAGAGAGAAATCGCACTTGATTCTTGCTCAAATTGGGTGACGAATTCTTGCCTAGGGTTTTCCCTACTGTTTTGCCTTGTTCTTCACTAGTCCACATATTCTCTTTTGGCCCCTCAAGTTAATCATCCATTATTCTCATCCGTAGTCAACTAATTCTTGATTTACGTAACCTACTAATTTCACTCTCTTACAGGATGCTATATTCTTGTTGTGATGTATGCTATATTCTTGTTGTGATGTTCTCGCTTGTCCATTTAATCTATCGTATCATCTATATTTGATTAATAAAATTTCTTTTTTTGCGGTTCAAAAAACATAATTATATAAGTCCCAAAGTTTGTTGGTACTTGGTATTGTCTGATCCCATGCACCAACCTCAACCTCAAGTCACATTGTCGTGCTTTCAGCTCGACCTCACTTCTACAAATACTTTGCATAAGTTATTTCAGAAAACACAAAGAAATTATCTAAACAGAGGTTGAGCACACAATATATGAAACGAATTGGATGAAGATTTCACAAAACCCCCATCCTACAAATCTCAACCTAATCATACATATAAAAACTGTCACTGAGATTATACATGATAAGCACACAATAATACCCAACCCAAAGTGAAAGATTGAGAATCGAACACACCCAACCCATACATGGAAAAAATTTTCACTGATATTATACATGATAAGCACATAATAATACCCAACCCAAATTGAAAGATTCAAAATCGAACACACCAAACTCGTAAACCAAAAAAAAAAAAACACTAAGATTGTGCTTGACAAGCACACAATAATGCCTATTCTTGTGGCTGAAGTCTTTGGTTCTATGTGCCTAAGTTTTTGGGTAATTACTATGTGCCTAAGTTGTGTTGTTAACCAAGGTCACTAACGAGTTGTGTTGTTAACCAAGGTCACTAACGAGTTGTTGCTATTAATGGATATTTTGTGTAACGTGTATTTCTAGAGTTTTAATGAATTCAATGTTAATCAGACGTAACAGAGAGAGTGTTGCTAGCTCCCGGGAGTATCCGAGATCTCAAGGTACCAAAGAGGTATCATGCCTTGTCCTTAAGTGCTATTGGAGATGTGTGAAGTGTGCAAGGAGGGTCCAAAGCCAAAAGAAGAGCAATTCAAATGTCCAAACCGCTACAAGGTAAAACGGTATAGAAAAATAGCATAGCAGTACACCTGTTAAAAGGCTGAGATACTAAAAGTTAGTATACTGATACAGAAAAGTTGTGTACTAGTAGTACACTCGTGTCCAAATTCTAATGTTGACAACTTCATAAATAGTATACGAAGTTAACTTTATTGTTTTGAATTTCTTAAGAAAAGTTGTAGAGGCCCATTTGTCCAATTCGCTTATCTTAGCAACCAATGAAACTCTTGAGAAACATTTTTTGTTGTTGTATACAGACGTAGTTGGTAGTGATGAAGTTAGTTGAACTATGAAATTCATCTTTGTAATTGGTCAAAAATGAAAAACTGGCAACTCTATAAGCAATGAAATTCATCCTCGTCACCTTAAATTATAGCCATAGATTGATGCAGAGATTTGGTAGTAACGAGTTTCTGTTTGCTTTTTTTCCCGGATGTGGTTGGCTTTTGTTTTGTATTTGGGTGGTTTCTCACCAAACATTACATTTCCAGTTTCCTCATGTTTTTGTCGTCAAAGACATGATCATCAATTGCTGGGAAAACTTCAAAAAAGCCTCTGAACTTTCACTGCAATGCTTCATAGGCCTCCAATCTTAACGAAATTTCAATTTGACCTCCAAACTTCACACATTTTAATCAATTACACCCACGCCGTTACTTTTCGTCAATTTCCTAATGAAAAATGCTTACCTGGCATGTTAGCCCTCGTTTTGGACGGAAATGCAATATTCAGTGGGTCACCTCCTACCATTTTGACTCCCTCCTTCATTTTATCTCTATCTATACCCACCCCCACACCGAATAACACTAAAACTCTATTTCCCTTCTTCATTTTCTCTCTCCCATCTTAAAATCCACTGCCATCTTCTCTCTTTCTCACATCTGAAAAATGAGAAATTATTTTCCTAATTGTTGTCTGTATGAGGAATTATTCTTCCTCCATGCTTCAAAATTGCACTATAAACAGAGCATGTAAGAATGGCCTTTGTTTGGGAAAATAAAATAGAGTGTAATCTAGGTTCCATTAAACAAAGCATGTAATCAGGTCATGCACTCTATTCTAAAAAATTGCACTCTGTTCTAAAAAAACATTAATCGATTCTTCAACGTACCATAAGTAGGAGGATCACACCCAAATTCTTGCATCATCCAACCCATTTTCATCTTCCTCAAGATCGATAAGGATTAAGAAAGTAGATTAATGTGATTCGTTCGAGGTGTTTATGAAAATATCATGTTTGGAGGAGTGGGGAAGAGGGTTTTTTGGGATCAAAATGAACGAACATGATATTCTCCTCTATGCATACTTCTTCTCTTGTCGTGAAGGGAAAACTTCAAAAAAGCCTATGAACTTTGACCGCAATGCCTAATAGGCCTCCAAACTTAATGAAATGTTAATTACGCCTCCAAACTTTGCACATTGGCTTCAATTAGGCCCACGTCATTACCATCCGTCAATTGTCTAACGAGAAATGCTGACTTGACCCCCTGCACTCCTTTTGGAGGGAAATTACACCAGTCAGTGGGTCTCCTCCCTCCTTCATTTTCTCTCTCTATATATACATCCATTAAACCCATTACACACCAAAAAAAACCCTAAAACCCTACCTCACTTATCTCTCCCATCTTAAAACCTACTTCCATCATCTCTCTCCCATATGAAAAATAAGAAAAGCAAGTGACATCTCCAACTTCATAGAAGATAATCCTTGCAGAGTTTGTGGCAATCGAAGAAAGATGCACACCTCCTATACAACGGTGAACCCAGGAAGAAGGTTTGTTTCATGAAGACCAGGGAGAAGAAGCTGTGGGTTGCCTTTTTCACTGTCTTCTTCCAGACAGTGTAAGTTATTAGGTGGTGGGTCTAGGTTTTTATTTTGTGGTGGGTATAGGTTTGTGGTGGTTTATTTTGGCAAAAGTTGATGTTAATGATAATAAAACTTTGTGTTTCTTAATTGTTATCTATTTTCATTTGGTTCATTATGCTTAAAAACAGGTTGCAAAATATGACTTTGGCCTTTGTTTGGGTCAAAACAGAGTCATACCATATTAACTTCACAAACAGAGTGTAATATGTCTTTGGCCAATCAAGGCAACAATACACAATCTTTTTTTTTTTTTTGATCGGCAAGCAATACACAATCTATTCATCAAATGCCAATCAATCTATCTCAATCTGGAATAGCAAGCATAGCACATGCAAACATGGCAAAGTTTAATAAGATGCGGCAAAAGCCATTACAAACTCCAGGGTTCCATACATAAAAAAGAGAGATTATGCAAAACAGATTCTTGGGATTTGAACGAGAGGATTAAAGAAATCTAGGGAGTGATATCACTTGAAAGAGGTTTCTTGAAATTAGACAAGTGTTTTCCCCCTGAGATATATGTATTATATTGCCACGGGAGTCTCGTGTGCTTCGATTTCCCTCCAAAACGAATGCAAGGGGGCCAAGTCAGCATTTCCCGTTAGACAATTGACAGATGGTAACGGTGTGGGCCTAATTGAAGCCAATGGGCAAAATTTGGAGGTGTAATTAACATTTCATTAAGTTTGGAGGCCTATCAGGCATTGCGGTCAAAGTTCGGAGGCTTTTTTGAAGTTTTCCCTGCCGTGAATGTCACGTGTATCCATTTCCCTTCAAAATGAGTGGTAATTCCCTTCAAACACGCCAGCCGCCAGGTAAGCATTTTCCATTAGGAAATTGACGGAAAGTAACGGCATAAGTGTAATTGATTAAAATGTGTGAAGTTTGTAGGTCTAATTGAAATTTCGTTAAGTTTGGAGGCCTATGAAGCATTGCGGTGAAAGTTTGGGAGACTTTTTGGAGTTTTTCCTCAGTTGCTTGTGTGTCAACTTTGACGAGATGCTTGTAATTCTATTGTGATGATGTCTTTCTTTAGTCTCTTTAATCTCTGTACCTTTCAATTCAAAGATTAATAAAATTTTCTCTTTGCCAATAAAAAAAACATTAAAAAGTCAACGCCATAGATTGATATCAACGACATGATGTGTTACGTAGGCAAATAGGACACACTTATATAATTGCGTTCAACAACAACCATGTGTCGTATTAAATTAAAACGTACCTAATTGCACATAAGTCCATAGCTATTCCTTCCGAAGTACCAAAAAAATAATAATAAGTCCATAGCTCAAAAGTTACTCATAAGGTACAAAGTAACCCAAATACAGCCTAGCTTCAAGCCCTTGCCACTTCAGTCCTTGGAGTGCCATCCTCAGTTAATTAACCGCCCAATTGGCAGGCGTGTATAATCTTTCTTCTTCTTTTTCTTCTTTTTCTGGTTCAATGGTTAAGGTGTTAGGATAGTTTACGCACACTTCAACTCGTCATCTCTCTGATCTAGTCAAAAGTAAGTCATCTACTCTGGGAATAGGAGATTTACAAGAAATAACTTTTTTGTCGTCTAACCCCCAAAATCGGCACCCTACTCTAATAGTTAACCTTTTTTTCTAATACTCCTATATAAATCCATCCATTGGTTATTCCTCTACATCACCCATTAGAGCTCCATAGGAATGGGGAGCATACCAGAGATACCAGTAGGTGCACTACTAAGCTCAACGGCCAACAATAACAATAGTAATCTTCCTTTCCTATAGGCTATGGAACAGCTTCGTGGCCTTTCGGTGAAGCGGGAGAAATTGTTAAGGAATCCATTTTGACAGCAATCAAACTCGGGTACCGCCATTTCGATGCCGCCACGGTTTACCAGTCCTAACAGTGTCTCATTGAAGCCATTTTGCTAGCTCTGGATACCGGACTCATCAAATATCATAGTGAGCTGTTCATCACATCCAAGCTCTGGTGCTCTGATGTGCACCCTTGCCGCGTCCTTCCTGCGCTTCAAAATACGCTGCAGTGAGTACTGTGATAACTCAAAGATATCTTAGCTAGTTTACGTCCACCTTGATCAATCTATAGGATCGTAATCTCATGTTTTATTGCAGTGACACTTTTAATCCACTGCTCCTATAAAACAAACCAACATCCCACATGCACACACACACTTCACAATATACATCTTCCAATCCTTTCCTCGAATAACATTCCACAGCCGAAAAAGAACCAGTTATTAAAATGAAAATTCGTTTGAAGTTACACACTGTGATTTTAATGAAACTTGATTCAACATAATTAGATTCCCCCTGCGAGTGTCGTTTATTATAGTAGGCCATTTTGTTTTTTATCTAAAGTCAATGTATATTCATATCAAAGTTCTTCTTTTTATTATTTTTTTAGTATACTTGTTCACCACTACCAAGGTAAAATCCTGGCTCTATTCTTGGGCATGGCAATGGATTAGTATTGCTATAAAAAGAGCCCTTGGCTCTGGTGTTAGAATCATGCTTAGCAATATAGAAACCATACAGAGTGTAGTGAGTGGATTGAAACTCCTTGTAAAGCTTGTCTCAGTTTGGTGAGATTGCTCTGGATGTCTTCGTGGGGTATCTGACTTTATGGAACCTGTTGGAACTTGTGGCTCATATGGTGAGTATGAGAAACACTAAGAAGTTTCCGGTATCGATAAGCAAGCTGGGAAGCTTTTTGGAGGTGTCAGTATCGATAAAAGAGTTTCCATGTATCGGTACCGAGGCAACATTGGGCGAACAGAATGTTTGGGTATCGATATAGGTATTTCCCTGTATCGATAGCGAGAGGCTTAAAATAGTCAGTGAACGGTGTTATAAGGGCATTATAGGTATTCAGGCTATAACGCGAATTAGGGTTGGAATAAAGTGGCAGCCATATATAAACTCTCTATTGTAAAACCCTATTAATAGTGATCATCAATAAATGACTATTCTGTGTGCTCCCGTGGACGTACCCGATTTTGGGGAACCACGTATATCTCTGTGTCAATTCTTTTACTGTTTATAGTCGTATATCGTGTGCGCGTGTGATTCGATCCTAACAAAGTGGTATCAGAGCTTGGGTCTGATTGAACATGCGAAGAACGATGGCTTCGAGTTCATTTGTTACGAGTTCAATGTGATGAAGTTCGACGGGACTAGGAATTTTGAACTTTGGCAACAAAGGGTAAAGGATTTGTTGGTGCAGCAGGGATTGGTGAAGGTGTTGAAGAAGAAACCAGAGGCCATGTCGAGTGACAACAGGGATGAACTCCAGATGAAGGCAGTGAGTACGATTCGTCTATGTCTTGCAGACGATGTTATGTATCACGTGATTGGTGATGAATCGCCCGGTTGGGGTTTGGTCAAAACGGAGAGTAAGTATATGTCTAAGTCATTGATGAATAAACTATTTTTGAAGCAGAAACTGTTTGGGTTAAAGATGATCGAGGGTTCCAACCTTATTCAACATATTAATACGTTCAATTAGATTATTAGCGATCTGCTAAGGATTGAAGTGAATTTAAATGAGGAAGACCAGGTACTGATGTTGTTATGTTCTTTACCGGGTTCTATGGAGACTCTCGTTACAACCCTACTCTGGGGGGAAAGAAACCCTAGAATTGGAGAAAGTCACGGCAGCCCTGCTTGCGTACAATCAACGTAGGCAACAAACCGAGGGTATTTCGGGTGAAGGGCTGGTGGCAAAAGGGGGAGAGGAGCGTGGCAGAAAATCGGAAAGGGGAAGAACAGGGGCGCATGGGAAGTCGAAGTCAAGGAGCAGGACTCCCAGGCCAAAGGAGTTAAAGTGCTACAAGTGTCACGAAATAGGACACTTCAAGAAAAACTGTTCGTACAGGAAAAAGAATGGGGGAAAGGGAACCTGGAAGAAAGCTGGACCATTGAAATCTGCAAACGTTGTGGAGGAGTCATCAGATGATTGTGATGGTGATAAGTTGTCGATTTCAATGGACACAAAGCACGGGGCAGACTCATGAATTCTGGACTCAGCATGTTCTTTTCACATGTCGCCTAACAGGGAGTGGTTCAACACGTACAAGTCAGTGAATTGTGGTACTATTCTAATGGGTAATGATGCAACATGTAATGTCATTGGAATATGCACAATGAAGATTAAGAATGTCTGATGGTGTTGTGAGAACTCTTGGTGATGTTAGGCATGTTCCAGGTTAAGGAAGAATTTGATTTCGTTGGGAATCTTAGACTCTAATGGCTGTGAGTATAAAGCAGGTGGTGGAGTCATGAGGGTAACGAAGGGTGCTCTGGTTATTATGAAAGCTTCTAAGGTTGGTGGGAATATCTATCGTTTGATAGGGAGTACAGTTGTAGGTGGAATTGCTGCCACTACAGTTGAGGATACCGATGATACCTTGTTGTGGCATATGCGGTTGGGGCATATGGGGGAACGTGGGATGCTGAAATTACATAAAAGGAAGCTATTGAAAGGGGTGAAATTGTGCAAACTTGATTTCTGTAAGTTCTGTGTTCTGGAAAAACAATGTAAGGTGCAATTTAGGCGTGCAGTGAACAAAACTAAGGGAATACTTGACTACATGCATTCTGATGTTTGGGGGCCAGTGAGGGTAGCTTCGAAAGCGGGATCTCTGTATTTCGTGACCTTTATCGATGATTTTTCAAGGAAAGTTTGGGTGTACTTCATGTGGCACAAGTCTAAGGTTTTTGAAAAATTCAGAGTGTGGAAAGCTGAAATGAAAAATCAAACAGGGAGACGAATTAAATGCCTCAGAACAGACAATGGGAAAGAGTACAGGTATGGGCCATTTCTGAAGTTTTGTGAGGAGCATGGGATTCAGCGGCACTGGACTGTTAAGAAGACATCACAGCAGAATGGGGTGGCAGAGAGAATGAACAGAACTATAGCAAAGAGAGCACGGTGTATCAGGTTGAATGCAGGGCTTCCGAGAAATTTTTGGGCTGAAGCAAGGAGTATGGTAGTTTTTATTATAAACAAGTCGTCGAGTACTACTCTGGATAGTAAGGTAGCGCAGGAGGTGTGGACAGAGAAAGAGGTAGATTACTCAGGTATGAAGATCTTTGGTTGTCAAGCCTATGTTTATGTTCTAGGTGATGAGAGGTCAAAGCTTGATGCAAAGTCCAAACAGTGCATCTTTCTTAGGTATGAGAAAGGTGTGAAGG
The DNA here is from genome assembly GCA_022606695.1 of Vaccinium macrocarpon. Classification (NCBI taxonomy): domain Eukaryota; kingdom Viridiplantae; phylum Streptophyta; class Magnoliopsida; order Ericales; family Ericaceae; genus Vaccinium; species Vaccinium macrocarpon. The sequence continues at coordinate 23,087,942 of CM040179.1, forward strand.
GGTACAAGCTGTGGGATCCGGAATCAAAGAAAGTGGTAATCAGTAGGGATGTGGTATTTGATGAAGCTTCTATGGTCAAAGCACATCAGGGGTTTCAGAAAACTGAGGCTGGAGAGGACACCAGCAAACAGCAGCAAGATGTACAGATTGAGCTGGAAAGTTGTGACACTGGCAATCCACCACCAATAGGACAGGTTGAGTAGCAGTAGCAGCAGGAAAGCATAGCTACAGGGAAACCCAGACGCACTATCAAACCACCAGAGAGGTATGGGTTTGAGGATATGGTTTCATATGCACTGTCAACCACTAGTGGGGATTCGTCTACTTTTCAGGAGGATGTTATTAGTCCTGAAAGGGACAGATGGATGGAAGCCATGGTGGAGAAAATGGAATCATTGAAAAAGAATAAGACTTAGGAGTTGATAGAATTGCCTGAGGGAAAGAAGACAGTGGTTGCAAATGGGTATACAGGAAGAAAGAGGCTGTGTCACAAAAGGAAATGGAGAGGTTCAAGGCTCGAGTAATTGCAAAAAGGTACTCACAGAGGAAAGGGATTAATTATGATGAGGTATTTTCTCCAGTGGTGAGGCATACTTCAATCAGGATTATCTTGGCATTGGTGGCTAGTTATGATCTAGAGTTAGAACAGCTGGATGTGAAAATAGCTTTTCTACATGGTGATTTGGAGGAAGTTATATTCATGGAGCAGCCTGAGGGGTTCAAGCAACCAAAGACTGAGCACCTGGTCTGTAGGTTGAAAAAGTCGTTATATGGGCTGAAGCAGTCTCCGAGACAACGGTATAAGAGGTTTGATTCGTTCATGATCCGGATTGGGTTCACACGTTGTGAGTATGATTGTTGCGTTTATGTTAAGAGTCTTCATGATGGTTCCTATATTTTTCTGTTCCTTTATGTGGATGATATGCTTATTGCTGCGAAAAGTATGGTTGAAGTCAACAGGTTGAAGGCCTTGTTGGGGAAGGAGTTTGACATGAAAGATTTGGGTGCTGCTAGGAAAATACTTGGGATGGAGATTTGCAGGGATAGGTAAGCTGGTAAGTTGTGGTTGTCCCAGAAGGATTATGTGTGAAAAGTGTTGGAGAGGTTTAGTATGGCAAATGCTAAATAGGTCAGCACTCCATTGGCCGGTCATTTCAGGTTGTCTACAGCACAGTGTCCGGAATCAGCTGATGAGATTCAGGATATGTCAAGCGTGCCTTATGCGAGTGCAGTTGGTTGCTTGATGTATGCAATGGTATGTACAAGACCCGATTTGGCACATACATTCAGCATAGTGAGCAAGTACATGGCAAATCCAGGCAGAGAGCACTGGAAAGCGGTCAAGTGGATATTCAGATACTTGAGAGGTACTGCAGACCATGGGAATATGTTTGCTAGGCAACAGGATCAGATTTCAGTTGTGAGGTATGTGATGCGGATTATGCTGGAAGGTTGGATGACAGGAGGTCTACGACAACGTATGTGTTTACTTTGGTGGGTTGACCAATTTGTTGGAGATCCATGGTACAACCTCTAGTGGCTCTATCTACTACTTAATTTGAGTACATGGCAGTGACTGAGGCTAGGAAAGAAACGATGTGGTTAAAGGATTTTGTGAGAGAGTTGGGCATAGATCAAGGTGGAGTGCAGCTGTATTGTGATATGATAGTCAGAGTGTCATTTATTTGGCAAAGCATCAAGTGTATCATGCGCGGACCAAGTATATTGACATGAGATTGCACAAGGTGAGATAGTTAATTGATATGGGTGATGTGGTGTTGGAAAAGGTGCACACTTCTGAGAATGCAGCTGACATGTTGACAAAGACTGTGATCGCGGACAAGTTCAAGTATTGCTTGGACTTGGTTAATGTCTCCAGATGCTAGAAAGGAGGCATCCTCCCAAAACTTGTTGGATCGATATGGTTATCTTCTGAATGGGCGAGGATATTCACCAAGGTGGAGATTGTTGGAACTTGTGGCTCATATGGTGTGTATGAGAGGCACAGAGAAGTTCCCGGTATCGATAAGCAAGCTGGGAAGCTTTTTGGAGGTGTCGGTATCGATACAGGAGTTTCCCTGTATCGATACCGAGGCAACAATGGGCGAACAGAATGTCTGGGTATCGATACAGGTATTTCCCTGTATTGATACCAAGAGGCTTAAAATAGTCGATGAACGGTGTTATAAGGGCATTATAGGTATTCAGGCTATAATGCGAATTAGGGTTGCAATAGAAGTGACAGCCATATATAAACTCTCTATTGTAAAACCCTATTAACAGTGATCATCAATAAACGACTATTCTGTGTGCTCCCGTGGACGTACCCGGTTTTGGGGAACCACGTACATCTCTGTGTCAATTCTTTTACTGTTTATACTCGTATATCGTGTGCGTGTGTGATTTGATCATAACAGAACCACGTAAAAATCCATTTGTTTCTAGGTTTGGTGTGCATGTATAGCTATTTGGGTGTGTTTAGTTTAATCCTTGGGGCACAATAAATTGTATCAAAGCCCAGCGAAGCCATAGCCACTAAACTCAAAAAGGTCTATAGTGAGGATTTAAAAAAATGAATTCAATAGTTTTCATCACGTGTTTCCAATCATTTGTGTTCCCATTTTTTTCAAGTTATATGTGTTTCGATCATACACTTAATGATATCCGATCAAGTTAATTTTTGGTACACTTTTAGTACTTGACATGCTCTACGCGATGCACATCTCTGATCATCAGACCGACACCGGTGTAACCGCGTCGGATGCCGCACAGCACGCAGCGCAGCGCAAAGTTGCGCAACAACCCCCCTGTTTGTTGCTAAAAGGGTAAAATAAGGAATGTACTCCTCTGTTCCAAATTGTTAGTCACTTTTGAGAATTTCAAATTTTTAAGTAAACGTGCAATAACTGGATTCAATAAATGCATTCATATTAAACAAATTCATTAACACTACTAGAATAATTGATAAAGATCGCACTTAGAAAATTTGAAAGATTATAGTTTTGATGAAACTGTGATAAAGAAATGCAAAGTGAGTTTTTAATGTCACTTTGCTAATAAATCGTAGTGACTAATCATAATTATCACAAGTTTAAAAGAAATGTGCTTATAATTGCTTAGTTTAATCACTTTTTTTCTACAAGTGTGATAAAATGTGTTTATTTTTACCATGCTTTGTTACAAGTGTAATAAAATATGTTTATTTATACCACACATTGTTACAACCATGATAAAATATAAAAATCTGTTACAACCGTGATAAAAAAAACTTTTTTATCACATTTTTTCCAACCGAGATAAAATGTGTTTTGTATATTTTAACCACACTTCGATTACAAGTGTGATAAAATGTGTTTATTTGTTACAACCGTGATAAAAAAATAATAATTTTATCACAGTTTTTCCGACCTTCATAAAATGTGTTTGCGTATTTTAATCATTTTTCGGTTACAAGTGTGATGGACTAATAAATACTTTTGTTTATATTAGGTTTTTTTTAATTTTGTTGTCTTATGTATCACTTTTGGTAATGAAACAAATGTTTGTCGACTTATGCAATGCCGTTGTCAACCAAAATATGAGGTTAGTCGCCAAAGTAGAATTTGACAGAGACATAATGGTGACAAAAAAATTTAGTCGCCAAAAAGAAAACATGTCACTGACTAATTTTTTGTTGGTGTCTACTAAATTACTAGGTGTCACCAAAGGTTAGTCTACGGCGACCAAATGTACGTCGTTGATTGTATAATTTCTATAAATTAAAATATTATAATGTAATGTAATATAATATATTGTGATATAATGCAATATATATTTTACGTAAAGTATATTACATATTTGTTAAAAAGAGAATAAATGAAAAGATAATATACATTCATTTTGGGAAATGTGACGTGAAGACTTAGATAGTCTAGTGGTTGGAGTATTAAAATAAGAATTAAGGGGTTGGAGCTCAATTCTTAGTAAATGCATGTTGGGTAAAGAGTTAGGAGATTGTGGAGATGATGCCAAACCGCGATTGTAATGCCCCCCCAGCATTTTTTCTCCATGAGGTATCCATTTTGTCAGCCATTGTGGTTAACGGTGGTTTCTGCTGGTGCTCTATCCAGTTTCTCCATGTTTTGGCTTTGGCCATAGAGGTGCAGCAACTGATGGCAGCATCTCGGTCAATGGGTGGCAGTGTTGTTTCGGCGTGGTTTTCGGGAGGCGACGATTGGAGGAGTGGAATAGGGTTTTAAGTGCTTTGAAGTTCAAGTGGTTTTGGACTTCGGGGTTGGTTTAGGTTGGGCCTTGTTTTGGGGCCTAAGAGCATCTGCATCTCTCTCTTTATTCATCTTTTGCTGCTAGAGTAGCAAGCAAATCAGTGAAAAATGCCTTGAACTAGGCTCGTGGCCTTTCTCGCTAGTTCCCAAATTTTACAATTTTGCTATAGTGCCTCGTGGGAAGTAAAGAGGCACCATTCATCAAATTACCATTATTTTACTATTTAATTTGTACCGACTCATAAGTCTTTTGTTATTTTAGATTATTTTTTAATGAATTTTTTATTGTCAGTCCACTGAACTGATAATAAGACAACACAAAAAACACATACTCTAATATACTTTTTTTTTTATTTTTTCACACATTTTTACACATTCCTATACACTTTTCATACATTTTAATACACTTTTTAAGTCTTATAATCAGCCTATTGGACTGATATTAGAATTTTCATTTTTTAATAACTGAATGACATTGCTTACTTACGCATACCTCGATTAATTCTAGGGCTCTGAAGGTAATGACCTAGTAATGGCCGTAAAGTTTGATATGTTTGGCCTCCATGAGATTCGAACACGTCTCAGGTAAAAATGTACTCCATTATATCCGTCCATAAACATGTGTCTCATACGAAAAAAAAAAAAACTTGTAATTTTCGAACCAAAAAATAAATTATGCTCATAATAAATAAATAAAAGGCAAAAAAGTACTTAATTTTTTTGCTCGAAAATTTACACGTCCTGTTCGAAGGTGACACTTATTTAGGGACGAAAAGAATATAACAATTAGAATATAAAAATATCATTTAAATTTAAATGTATATGTATAAAGAAAGAGTAGTTTAATGAAATTAAGATAGAATAAAGACTCTGATGCAGTAGACATTATAAAAGTGACTAGCTAAAGTAATAAAGTGATTTTTTAAGGTATAATTTGGTCCAAAATTCAGAAAGACTGATACAGATGCTCTAATCCATTTTAGGTGTTCGGCTTAGGTTTTTGGGTTGGTCTAGGCCTGTTTCTTTGGGCCTAGTTTATTTTTGATGTCCTCCTTGGTTTGTTTCTTGCCAGCTTTGGAGAGTAGGGTCTTGGGTGACTTTTTATCCCAGTGTGTCTAATCCCCTTTAATCTTTATACTTCGTGTGCAAAATAGTAAAAAAAAAATTTCAATAAAAAAAAGAATAAATGAAAATCGTCTCATTATGAGAATCGTAAAATCCCAGGTTATTGAAGGGATGACACACGTGATGTCACCATCACTAAACACCTAGACGAGGCCGGCGCCAAGACTCAAAATTCGTGGGTTCCGCAGCTATGGGTCAAGATCTGTTGTCTGGTTGGTGTTATTTTGGATTTGATTTGGGCTTTGGGTGCGAAATCCCAAGTAACAAAATTGGGCTTGATTTTGACCTAGAAGGATTGGGCTTGTCCAGGGTTGGCCCAAAACCTTGATGCAACGAAATTATTGAAATTTGTTCAAGTGTATGATTGGAGCATGCAATCAGTACGTTGTTGCATGGCTGTGAACCAAAAGAAAAACAATTTAAACATGTTAGTCTCTTCAATCAATTAGGTGGGTTGTAACCATTTGGGTGGAATTGAATTCAATCAGCCTACTTGTCTCCTTCTATTAACCTATAAAAATAATCTTCGGTTCAAGGTTCTAGACACTCAACAACAATTCCTCCTCTCTTATTTCTTACTACTTCCTCTTTTTCTGGGTTTTTTGAGTTCCTAATTCTATCCAAGTTCTTTGAACTCTTTTGTGAGTGAGAGTGAGAACACAGTTCGTTTCGCTAGACGGCTCCAACACGGTGCTATTGCGACTGTTCAACCATTTTGTCTTATGAGACATACGCCGATTAATCCTCAAGCAGTGATCCAGTGGGGTGGAGAAATTGTATTAAGGACACCGTGTGACACAAGAACCTCGGTTTTACATTTCCAATTTTGTTTAATTTTGTTCAGTTTATTATTATAGTTGTTGGCAAAACTGTTTCCATTTGATATTGTTAGTTGAATCATGCAAGGTGGAGATGAACCCAGTTCGGCAGCAAAAGAAGCTTAGGAAGTTCTGTGAGGAAAAGGGCATCCATGTATCTGCATACTCACCTTTAGGTGCTAAAGGAACACTTTGGGGAACAGACCAAGTCTTGAACTGTGAGATACTCAAAGAAATTGCTAAAGCCAAGGGAAAGACTCTTATTATCAGTTCGGTCACTAAAGTCTTGTTAAAAAAAAAACCTCTTATTATCAGTTCGGTCTCCATCCTTGACGCAGCGCAAGCTTACATGAGCACAAAATTAGCTCGAGTTGAGATCCTTTGATTCACGCAGGTACTGGGAAATCAAGGCTGTGTTTGGTTGATTATTTTGAGAAATATTTTTGAGATAGTATTTGGATGAATTTTTGTAAAAAGTAATAATTAGAGAGAGGTAATAATTAGAGAGAGATAGAAAGAGAAATGAGAATAATAATTAGAAAGAAAGGTATGAGTAGAGAGAGAAATGTGGTTAATGATTGAAAAGATGAGAGATGAGAAAAGAATCTTTTTGAAATTTTTTTTTGAAAATGTAAAGTGAACAAATCCCAAATCTTTCTCTAAACCTGATGGTACGTACCATACCAGCAATAAAATGGTACATGTACTTTGGTATTCCGTACTGGCCATACTTGTATTGGTCAATAACAGGTGTATCGGCTGGTACCGACATCTTGGCTGGTACCAAAAAAAAATTAGGTATGTTTTTTTCTTCCTAAAAGAGGATTTGAATTTTAAAAAAAAATTTACAAAACTTAGTGTAACGATCCGATTTTCAGAATCGTTATTAAAACATTTTCAAATAATTTATTTGATAAAAACTCATAAATTAAATAACAACCGAAATTTAGTCTTAGTACATCTAATTGAAAATTTGAATAAAGAGTTCTAACATAGTGTTACAACTTCGAATTGAAGTTTTTGAAAATAAACAGAGCATCTACATAAAGGAATTACAGGCTTCGTTTGGTTCACTTTACAAAACAGCATCCTCTTCGACTTGATATGACTCTTCTGCTCTGTCTTTTATAATTGGTGTACAAATACTAGAGTACGTAGTACAGTGAGCTTAAAACGATCATATATTCTACACCTACTTAACCCACACATATCTAGCACATAAGAATGGATAATGAACAAGATAGATGGAACAACAATACTCCCTCTGTTCCAAAATAATGTTCCATTACGAAAAGTCGTGCCATTTTTCAAATAAAAAAAATGAACTACTTCTGTAAATCATTTTTCGAATTTTTTCATACCAAATTAAAGTACCTGACAAGTACTTTAATTCAGTGCAAAAAAATTCAAAAAATGATACACGAAAGTACTTCATTTTTTTATTTGAAAAATGGCAAGTGAGAGAAAGTGAGACTCTTATTTAGGAACGGAAGGAGTATTCATTTTATGCACATAAGCATGAATAATCAACAAGTTAAAAATAATCAAAATCTTCACCAACCTACGTGATAACTAAGATTTCATACTTAGAAATCTTTCTTACCCTATAACCTCTAGCGTAAGCCAACTGATGTGATTCGACTCCCCCATGTAGATTAAGGCCCGGATGAGAGCAAAGTTAGTTACTTGAGTCTCCCACCCACAACCACACAAGGAATGAACAAGACTTCACCGGGTTGTGACACAAGCACGCTGCCTCGGGTTGTGACACAAGCACGCTGCCTCGGGTTGTGACACAACCACAATTCCACCCTTATAACCAAACCGTTTAGGAGCCAATCACCATCGTGCCTTACCTAGGATTTCATAATCTCAATATCCAAAATCCAAACCAATCATTTCTCCTCCAGAGCCCACAAAGGTCACCCTCACAACGAGGTCCAACCTGTTCACCCCTTTTTCTCGTCATCATTTCTCATATTTCTATTTCCATATTACCTAATCATCGTCTACAATGAATTTCTCACGTTTTTTAACCACCCAAGTGACCCTATTGTCCAGTCAAATCCTTAGGTTCTGTAACGACCCGAATTTTTGTAAATAAAAATTTCGTTTAAAGGTTTAAATAATTATTTTAAATTTTGGGTTATTGAAATATTTTTTCTATTAAAATATTATTTAATTCTTTTAATTCGAATAAATAGAATTCTAGCCATGTATATGCGCGTATGAGACCGAATAACACATCAGTTACACTACCGTAGCACCCGGGGACCGAGTTTAATACCCGAAACCTACCCAACCACCGTCTTTACTCCATCCAACCACCTCGGTACAACCTAGTCTTGTCACTTCCCCACCTTGAAACTTGGTGTTGACCAAGTTAGGGTTTGAGAGAGAGAGAGGGGGGGGAGAGTGTGAGTGTGTGCTTGTAGTACACTTGCACAAGCAAGTTGAGGGTTTTAGGGTAGTCACCTAAGCCTACATTTTGTACCCAAACTAGTTAGAATAAGCTTTGTTATTTTAGAAGTAACCTATGCATACCCACACAATACATGTATTAGAACACAATCTACACAACTTAAACCTATTATACTTAACCTTGCACTCCACGTCTCCATGAAACATGCTTTCTTGTTTTAGTGAAGAATATTCCCCTACTTTTTAGCCCACTAAGGCTACCCTTTAGCTACTAGATGCTTTCACATGCATTTTGTGTATATCTAACCCTAAAAACACCCCATAACTAAGGTGACTATGCAAAAACCTACACAACTAAGAGTATATTTTCCCCACTACTACTTTCCACATTGGTTCAATGTGCTTTTCCCAAGATTCTTCCTTTGCTTGCAAGTAAATAGCCTAAGACCTAACCAAAAACTAGAGTATGAGGTGTAGCCAACTTGTGTACTTCCCGTGTGCACCATTTACACTCCCACATGGAGTGAGGTTCAGCCAAGAGAGAGGGAGGGAGTACCGAAAATTTCAAGAGGGAGGAGAGAGGTCCATTTTGCATATAAATAGCCCACCTTTTGCTCATTTGGACCACTTTACACCTTCCTTATGTTTATGTCCCTATTATTCCCAACAAACCAACCACTTTTATCACCTTTTAGCCAACTCATTTATGTCCTAATTAGCTACTTACTAAGTTAATTAGAAAGTAAGCTAGATAGATTAAGGAGCTTCCACACCAAGGATAGCTTTCTGGCTTCCGGTTTACACCCGGAAAACAAGGTAGTTTACTAAACTAACCTTCTAACTAGTTTTTTTCTAGATCTATTATGATGTTCTAATTAATTTTCTAAGCATGATTTTAGAGTTTGATTGGGTTAGTTTATGCATTTATTAAAATGATAAACATGTTACTTAGTGTTTAAGAAAGAGGATTTCATGTTGAGAGATTAACAAGAATGTTAATGAGGTTCTAATTAGAGTGGTTCTTCATGAAATTAGAAGTGGGATTAGTAAGATTAAAGTGATTAGAAGTTTAATAGAAGTGATTGGAAGTTGATTAGAAGATATGTATTTTTCTAAACGAGGTTCTAGTATTATTATGTTAATCTTCATGGAAGAATTAGTTATTCATTGTTGATTCAATCAATGGTTATCGTGTAATATGATTTTTCCTAAATAATATATGTGCTATATTTAGTGAGAAAATTGTTACTTACTAAAAAGAAAGGATAAGTATATTATGGAAATTTTTGTAAGAAAGTATGGAATTTTCGATAAATAAATGTGAAGAGTTGATTTTTACAAAAGTTTCCTAGAAACGTTTTTACTAAATTATTGTGAGTATAATTTATGGCTTTGATGAAAAGCAAAGAAATAAAAAGAGTTGATGAAATTTTCTAGAAAGAAAATTATGATTTACTAGATATAGAAAGAGATGTCTTATTTGAGTTTATTGGAAAGAGAGTTTTCTAAAAATATAAAGAGTATATTTTTGGAGAGATTGAATATTTTTGAAAACCCATAACTAGTAGAGTTAAAAATTTTGATAAGAAATTTCTAGAAAAGAAGTATATGTTTAAATTATTTTAAAGAAAGCAAGTTGATTGGTTTTATTTCTTTTGAAAGAGATAAAAAGAAAAGGTAGAAAATGAGGTTTTGATGAGAAATGAATTTGAGAGATTTGGAAATATTATTTTGGAGAAAGTTGGTGTAATAAATGGATGATATTGTGTGGGAAAATTTCTAGAGAAAATATTATATTTTAGAGAGTGGGTGTATTTAATTGTATGATTTTATGTGAGAAATGTCAATTTGGAGAAATGTGAATTTTAGAAGAAATTACAGAATATTGCATGGGCATGATTTGAGCATGTGATGTTGAGCACGTACACAATACACTACAACACCAGACTTGAAAATTTTGAATAACGATTGACGGGAAAATAGAGATGAGAATGAAAATGGATTTTTGAAACAAGAAATGAGATTTTCGAGAAATGAAATGAAATAAGATTTGAAAATGAAATGTGATGAGATGAATTGTTACCACCTCAAGTTTGCGGAGAGAACTTGGAGTAATGGTTTTGATGCGGTAGTGCAGCGAGAGCGCCACTTCCAGTTTGCGGAGAGAACTTGGATGTTTGGGCTAAGCGTGCACAACACACAGTGAACGAACCTCATAAACAAACTGGTTAAGTTCAATGATATGAGACGATCGTGACTGTGTCGTGTGAGTCACGGAGTGGACGGACCGTGCAAACAAGCTGTTAAGTTCGATGGTGCACGACGGCCGGGACCTCGAGCGGAAAGGTTGGTACCGTCAATTGAAAGGAGGTGTAAACGGACCAATAACTTTCGAGTGGTAGGAGATATATGAAATTTGAAGAAGAATGCTAAAAGAGACACTGAATTGAGGAAAAATCGATTTTGGGGAAATTGTTGATAAATGAGTTAAACTTGAGAAATCGAATAAGATTGTTTCGAGAAATGACACGTGGCGAAATTTTGAGATACTGAAATGAGATATTGCTTTCTGCACATGTTTACTTTGATCCACATTGACACGCATATTGCATTGTATGGTTTTACCGCTCACAAGTTACATTTACTGTTTTTGCACTTATTGTTCTAGAATTGCTAGTTAGAGGTTTAGCATAGTGAACTACTGGGCTTTGCTCACGGTGTTGCACTCGTGTGACCTTGACATAATACCATGATGTTGTCTGTATGGCTAGGACGTATTATGTCAAATTATCTAGATGGACAGGGACAATTCTATGGAGACCGATCCTGTGGAGCAGGGAATGCTGCCGGAATGGGGGATGACTCGGCGCAGGAATAGACATCGACCTAGAACCACCCCGGTTACTATTTCTATAGTGATTAAGGATATTGTAATTTGGATTGAAATTTAAGGATTAAACTTAATTATGGTTGTAATAATAATATTTAACGTGCCCAAATTTTAGGGGTGTTACAAGTTCAACTTTGATAGTAATTCAAATAACATTAATAACTAGACATTCATTCATGTAACAATAAATAAAATATGAAGAGCAAGACAAATAATGTAAACAATTAACAAAACAGAAGTAATGTAAATGGCCCTACAAATGAATTAGCAATTTAAATTCATTAGCCTTTTACAAGTTGTTACTTAATCTGTTAAGTCAGTATTGGATAAAAATTCAAATATAATCACATGAGGAACCATGTAAAATTTTTAATATTATCTAATCGGAATAATCGTAATTAGGAGACCTGGCGTGTTTAGTGTCAAAATTGAAGTACAATAGACAAGCCCTTACCCAAATGAACTACTGTGTACTTGCCGAAGAGATCATTATTCTAATATTTGTCATAGGGCTTCCAATAGAAAATTTATTTGTTTTTTTGGCTAAATGTCAAGCTTTCTTGGCTGTTTATAAAACAATAAATAAATAAGCTTTCTATTTAGTAAACTCGAGTCCTATGTGTCATCAAAATAGGCAACCAAATTAATAAGTACTGGTTTCACCGAAACCAAAGGTGGGACTGACTATCCGAACTAAATTTTTAGGCAGCCATGGCTTTGTTCGCTATTTTTACGTTTCGAGCTAGGGAATTTTGTTCGTTTCTCAATTAAACATCAAATTAAACACATAAAAGGGTTCGGTAGGATAAACCTACCTTAAGTCCTGCAAATTTTTAACTAAAATCAAAGTTGTTTGAGTGAAACACGGTGGCATCCAGCAGTGATGGAGTTTGTCCTTTTTGTGTAACTTCTCCAATTCCTTAGCTTGATCTCTCCCAGTTTCTTGATTTCTCTATTTCTCTCCTTGTATTGCTTGTACGGTGTTCTAGAAAAAAGACAAGACGAGAAGAATTTATTATAGGAAGAATTGGACACAATGGAGTGACTAATGCCATGGGTGGTGGCTGGGCATTGAAGGTCATGAAGGTTTTCAAGGATAAGGGTTGGTGGCATTTCAGAGATAGGGCATTAAAAGTTTGCGTAATATATCTTGTAGGATTTGTATGATATGTGTACATCTGTATATAGATATTACATATATACACATGCATATGATCGGGTATTGCACATAAACACTCTAGGCCGCGTGCATATTTGAACACATACGATATTTGAAAAATTAAATTAAAACCAAAGAATAATTGATAATTTAAAATCTTTTATAAAATGTGCTTGGAAATTTGGGATCGTCGTAATTATATTAAATTAAAAATAACTAGTTATTTATATATATAAAAAAAATACAGTCGAAAACAAGGTCGTCACACTTAGAGTCTCCGATCAATAATGGGTGTATTGGCTGGTATTGAAATCTTGGCTGGTACCAAAAAAAATAGGTATTTTAATTTTTTTCTCTTCCTAAAAAAGGATTTGAATTTTAAAAAAATAAATAAATAAACTAAACTTAGAGTCTATACTATATTACTTGTGTTAATTTGTTATTTGGACTAATGTTAATGTATGTCAAAATGTTAAGTTTTGTTTTATTTCTCTGCTTTAAAATTTTTGGTTATCCCGTCCTAAAAGAGAAACAGTATGTTTGCTGATATGGTATTACTAATAACATTTGCTCAATCCTTTGAAAGCTAAAGACAGGACCGGCCTTGACCCAAGCCTGATAAGACCTTGAGCTAGGGCAACTCCCTTGTGGCAGGGCAACTCCCCAAAAAAAAAAAGTAAGTTATATATAAATATAAAAAGTTCTAAGTTTGTTACAGAAGTGATGCCTTGGTATGGTGGAGTTTGGAAAGCTACTAATCCCCCTCTGTCTTGAGTTCAAATCTCATCTTAGACATTCAATCTTTTTCCCCCTTTTTGTGGGGCATATAATTAATAATAATAATTATTATTATTATATAGCATCTACGAAAACCACTTTAAGCCCATTGAGTCTAAAATATAAAAGCCCAATATCTTACTCTTAATTTTGGGTAACTTAAAGTACAATGATTGCAAATAGTGGTTATAGCTCACGCGGTAGAGTTTTCGGATGTCCCACACAATATCCCGGGATCTAGTCTCATTCTTCCTCCCCTATTTAATAGATTAGGAATGACGAATGACCAAAAAAAAAAAAGGTCAGGAGGACGTAATCAAAGAATCTACTTAAAAAATGCAAGGAGAAAATGTTGTCTTTGAATCGGATCGTGCTAATTATAAAGCACCATCCGATTAAAATGGGCTACATTTTGATTTTGAATATTTTTTAATGTTATTCAAGCTAAAAACATAATATAACCTCGATTTTGCTTTGTTCCTTTACTTGTATGGTTTTTTTTTATAACTTACTAGTATAAAGGCAACCAAGCTCGGACTTCAACTAGGGCAACCCAAATGCTAGGGCCGGCCCTGGCTAAAAACTCTTCCCCATTATTTTGTTTTCGTTTCCAGAACAATGTCAGTATGTCACTAATCTTCGGGGAAGGGGTGCCTCCAGCGAGGTATATTCAAAAGCGACCCCGTTTGGGGCCAAACAGCCACTTTGCCCTTTTGCTCTTCTCTCTCGCAAAAATCAAAATGCATGGTCATGTGAAGTCTATTTCGGAGTCCTACACAAATAATTCGAGTCACTACAAAACATTAGAAGAATTGTTCAAGTGCTTGTGTAAAAAATTAGCTCTCAGATAATTGTATGTGATTGATATATAATCATTCAAGTTTTCATTTAGAATTTAGAATGCTAAATACTGAATACATTTTGAAGAAAAATTAAAAAATTATGCGTCTGGTATCCTCTTGATTTGAACCACTAGCATTGTTGGGCGTGGTTAGAGCATATATTAAAAGAATTATCTTGATCAGATAATTCTTTTGATGTATAGTGAATCAATCACATACAATTATTTCATTGAGCTAATTTTTTACAAAGTCAATCGAACAATTATTTTAAAGTTTTGTAACAACTCAGATTATTTGTGTAAAACTCAAAAATGGGCCCTGAATAACCATGTAATCTGTAAGAGATAGAATAGAAAAAGGGTAGAGTTGTTGTTATCAGTTATCAACTAATAAATTTTTCATAATACAATTGTATTAAGAAAATAGATTTTAAAATTATTACAACAGTGAACCAAAATTCATTTGTCTCGATATAAATGTGTTTTAAAAAAATATCAATAATAGCAAATCAAAATGATTTTGGCGTAGATGAAGTGTTCTCAATAACGTCTAGAAGATGAACTGTTTTGATTATTAAAATGAGCCAAAAAAATAAAAATTAAAGACCCAAAAATTAATCGAGTTTGACCGTTTAGAAGTTTTAAAATTGGAGTCAGCTTGTCAGTACTGGGCATTGGCCCGTTGGGCTGCTCAGTGTACTTCCCACCGATGGACCACCACATATTTTATCTCGACCAAGCCTTCTTTAACTTTCCTTTTTTATCGGAATCATTCCTTTCAGTGAAATTAAGAAAAGTTTAGAAAATACTTGCTACAAAATAAGACCAGCTAAACAATTTGCGAAAAATGACGCATAAATTCTATCGAATCAGCAAATATTCAGCTTGATATACACACAGGTGGCTCTTAGTCCGTCTTGTTGTACACCTTGGCTTCCAACAAAGAGGTTGGGTGTTCGAGTTTATGGAAAAACATCGAACTCCATTTAATGGTCGCAGGGTTGCTGCTGTACAACCTATGCATAGCAGTTGCTACGCACAATCACAATCGTCCACAAGTGTTTTTAACGGTTCGGATTGAAAAAAAATTGTTCCCGCGAACAATTGTTCTCTTTTGTTTGAAACCCCTACAAGTTACGGATGATCAAGATTGCACACAATAGCTGCTTTGCAGAAGCTACATAGCAGCAACCCCAGGTCCCCCTCCTTTAATTGCTCTCTCTCTCTCTCTCTCTCTCTCTCTCTCTCTCTCTCTAATTTTCCTTTCATCTATATTCATAGGTTCTACAGGGCTCAAGACAGTGATCTAAACATTTATCTTTTAGAGCTCACCGAAAATAAGACACATGGAATGAATTAGCATAATTGAAGATTGATAGGCACGATAACTACGGACTTTTTATTATACAAATTGGATAATTAATTTATGACGTAAGCATCTTGCAAAATTGAAGTGTCCGAAAGAGTAAAGCAGCCATCCGCTAAAATGGAGCCTTAAGCCTAGGAAAGTTTTAGATGTAAAATTTTTTTGTAATACTCTCTCACATGTTGTAGTTTTGTAATACCGTCTCACATGTGGTAGCACCGTTTCTTTTTAGCCCACTTATGTGTCTTTTTGTTTTTCGATAACAGGATGTCTGGGTTAGTTTACATGCACTTTAACTAATTTCAAGGTCCTGGAGAAAATGATCAAGTATAACCCCAATAGACTAAAAATTGTTCGGTTTTGGTTTTGGTTTTGATTTTGGTTTTAGGTTTGGGGTAATGATTTCAGAGGGAAAAGAGAGTAATTATTGAAAATAAAGGGTAATGATTGGAGAGAGAGATATAGAGGGAAATAAAAATAATATTTGGAAATATGGTAAATAATTGGAGGGAAATGTGAGTAATAATTGAGAAAACCATTCTAAAAGGACTTTTCTACCCGTATTGACCAAATAGTACCGATGGCGTACCGACTGCGTCATTTTTGAACGAAATGGGATGATTTTGGATCGAGCACGTAAGAGCATCTGATTGAGGTGATTCTCACGCAAGCCCCCTCGGAATTTAATTCTAGAGTGAATGGACGGCTCGGATCGACCGTTTGAGACCCACAACAGGGTCCCCGGCGCTGTCCGTACGCCATCGGTACCATGTGCGTCGGTACCTCTCAATTAACTGATTCTCAAAACCCAAAACAAACAAGGTTCAAGAGTTTACTAGAAAGAAAAATCAAACATAAAACCTTAGATAAGGACAAGACCACTTTGTGAACCCCTTCAAGCCCCCTTGTGTATACTACTATACTGTATAGTATTTCAGGGAGTGTTTTCATAGAAGCTCACTGGATGTGACAAGTGATCTTATGTAAAATTTCTAAATACATATGAACTACCTCCAAATCCAACTGGTTCGGGCAATATGATAATTTAAAATTCAATGGGTGTTCCACTAAAGGAGTTTTTTTTTTAAAATAAATTGGTTTTTCACGGTATTCTATATAATGTATTGTGAGAAAATAACATATCTTAATTTTTGAAAAAAAAAATTTTGTTAGTTAAACACTGCCTCAATATGTGTGTGAAATTTTATTATTATTTTTTTTTCAAATCGCCGTGCGTAATACGGTTTGACCATAAATTTGTATTTGTTAGATTTGTCTCGTCGAGAGGAATTCAGAAACTACAAAATCTTAGCGCAAAACTAACAAATGCACAAAAAAAATGAATAAAGACAACGAATAATTTAATAATTCGGATTATAAATTATTTGCCAAAAGAGCCCGTAATGATAATTAAATACGCCTTAAATTCTTGGACCAACCCAGGTGAGAAAGGAATCATGATTTAATAGCCCACCACCTTGAGTGGCTCCCTTTTGCCAATACCAATACAATTACTTAAAACACTTTCCACCCTCTGGGCGTTCCCTTTTCAAAAAGCAATGAGGAATTGCATGGCACACAAGGCCCACCATAGATTTCAAAACACTTCTCTTTTGGAATATGTGGGGGTGGGTCTGAGACTCTGAGTTGTGGACTTAATAAAAATTAAAAGAAAAAAACATTTTTCTAATTCCTAATCATTCCAATCACTAATTAATTTTTGCATTCATGGGATTGGAGACCCACTTGACAAAGAGACCACCACAGTAAAAAGTTCTCTAATCATGATCCACATCATCCCTCTATTATTTATGGGTTGATTTCCCTGACCCCTCCTAAGGTTTTTGAAATAATATTGCCATTCCCTATTTTACCTGACTTTATCAGAAGACCCTTATACTGTTTGTTTGCCATGGATGACGTTAATATTTGCGAGAAAAATACTGAAATACCCTTAGAACAAAGTAGAAAAATTGCAAAAAATTTGCTTCTTGAAATCACATGATTCATATCTCGTATCTTTCATTTTTTTGAAATTAAATGCATTTAAAAACCACTAAGCGTATTCATATTGTTTTGCCAAATATGTTCAATCCATTTAAAAGCCACTTTGCCAAATATTTTTATTACTTTGACAAGTGTTTTTATTTTTTCCGTTTGTCCCAAACAAAATGATTAATGAAATCAAATTCATATCAAAGATAAAATTATGCATCAAAAAAATTTCATTACTCAACTTGTTTGGGCTTTATAGTATTTTACTTTTTGACAATTACAATAAAAAAAAATTCCTTGCTATTTTTCCCAATATCGTATTTAAACAAAAAAAAAATGCAAAGAGAGTTTATTATTTTTTTTATTTTGTTTTAAAATGGCATGAAGGCGCTCCATCTTTAATGTTGTTGCTTTTATACGGTGACCGCCACCTCATACCTCATACTATCATTGGTTTTTCTGTCTCTTAAACTCCACCACAACTATTCCATTTACTTAGGCATAACTTGGCTTAATAATCCTTTTTTGACTACCTGTCTTTGTTTAAAAACAATTGCTCTTGTTAGTTTTGTGTAATTTTTTTGTATGGGTGTATCCGATGAGAGGAAATCATGATAAAAATTGTGATTTTTTCACCTTTTCCAAATTTTTTAAATTTTGGTTCATGTGTTTTAATTTTATGGGTTGCGCTAGTCAAGATAAGTCAAAAATCCTCACAAGTTTGACACGGAATAGGGTTGCAAATGAGTCAAATCGAACTGAGTTTTTGAGTGTTCATGTTCTTTCATTAAGTTTTTAACCAAACTCAAACTCCATGAAATTTTGACGAGCCAAGCTTGATCCAAGCCCCCCTAGGTTTGAGTCGAACTCGAACTTGTTCATGAAACTTAAAAAATCAAAAACATTAGATATTTATGCTCTTATACAGGTCTACAACTACTAATAATTTTTTTTTGTGCATAAATAAGTTCATACATATACAAGATTATAAGAAAATATTAAAATGTAAGTATATAGTACTATTAAGTGTTTATACATTTACAAGTTATAAAATTTGCATTATGTATATGTAAAAATTTATACATATTGAAAGTTATATGTGAAAATTTATGAGATATATACATATACTCCAGGTTCGCAAGTCTAACTGAGCTGAATACTGTCAGGTTCAAGTTCGGCTCATTTAATAATCGAGCCTGAAATTGAGTTCAGGTTCGGCTCGTTTAGTCCCCAAACCGAATTGAAATGAACTTTTACTGAGTCGAGCCTCAAACAGTTCACAAAACGGCTCAGTTTCTTTGTAGCCCTAACGCGGAACTTTTTTTTTTTTTTTTAATAAAGCTGAAAAAATAATCCAATAACAAAGTTACACCCAGACATCCCTTAAAAATATAACATCTCGGACTAAAATGGATGGAAATTAGTACTATCGTAGTAAATCAATTTATGTATATGTGCTCATGTGGCTAAATATGTATAGCAATATCATATTTTACATTGTGATGTCCAGGTTCACGTTTTATTGTCACTCATAACCCCCAATCCAATCAAAACAATAAAAATATAATTTTGTTACATAATTTAAATAAAAAGTGAATAAGTAAAAAAATAAAAACTACTCTAGCTATTGAAAGGCAAAAATATATACATATATATATATATATATATGTAGGGCAGGAAATGGAGGAAAAACTGTTTATATTTTTTAGATAAAAAATGGTGGCATAAATTTATTGTACTAAATAAAAAAGTGTGGAGTTTTGTAGTTGGGACAATTGAGTTTGGTTGTAGAAGTATGAGATGAAGACAATTTTGGCATTAAAGGGTGTCTTTCCCCTCATCAGAGCAGGCCTAAGTGTATTAGTTTAATGATATTAAAGTGTAATAATAAGGGTATTTTGGTACTTTTCTCGCATATGCACGCCATCCATTCAAATTAAATGGCAGGGGGTCTTTTGATAATGTCAAGTAAAATTGGGGAGGGCAATACTATTTTAGAACCCTCTGAGGAGTTATTCGTTTGTGTCAGAAACCTCAAGTGAGATTAGTGAAATTTACCCCATTAGTTATTGCTGTATAATTTCCTTTTTTGTATTTTTCCATGGCCTTATTTTTAGGAGTGGAGTTGTTGGAGCAAAAGTTTCTCTAACTACAATTAGAAACAGTTTTGGAATGGAGTAAGACAATATCTACTCTTGTGTTTAGAAAACGGTTTTTTTTAATCCTTTTTTTCTTTTCTTTTTTTTTTTGAGTTTTTCATCAAAATATTTGAGCCAAAGCATTTGACTTGATGAGATGTATCGGTTTTTGCATCAATTTTAAAATTTTATAGTATTATTTATTTAAGCTGGTAAAAAAATCAGAATAATATATTGCCGGGGAACATATATTTTTTCATAAAATGAACAATTTTTAAAATGACAAACATTAAGGAACACACGGAAAAAAAAATAAAATCAATTTTTTTTTTTTGTTCTTCTTCTCATTTTTTTATTTGTTTTGTATTACTCAATATCTTTCCTCTTTCTCTATGAATCGGCACAAACTTTTCAAATTCTTTCTTTTCTTCATTTTTGCAAAATAAAACTAAGCAAAACTTGTAATTTTAAAAATAAACTAGCCCGGCTATTAGATTATAAAGGCCGTGTTCGGTTGAGAGTTTTGGGCCAGTTTTGGCCTTGTTTTAATTTTGCTTACATCATCATTTCTCTCAATCTCTCTCCACTTATTATATCTGCTTACATCATTAAAATTGAACTAAAACTACTAACTGAATAAGGCCAAAAAAAACTTGTACCAATTTCCAAATAGTAGAATGATTTTTGTGCTCCCTAATTGAAATAGAATGATTTTTGTAATTCAATTTTTCACATACAAAGGCTATTTCATAAGCTCATACAAATAAAAATAAAAAAAATTTCAAAATAGAAAAATAAATAAAATTAAAATCTGAATATAAATCTGAACCGTTCATCCAAACAATACATGATCCGAATATGCAAAGCATCTGAGCAACCCCAGATCCTTATTTTTTTTCTTCCACCAATCACTTCCGAATGAGAGAGAGAGGGTCTCTTCTGAAAAGACGTGTAGTCTAAAGAACAAACAGAGGTGGCCCCCACAACAGGCCCTTGTCTGTCTACCACAGTGATTACTGCTGATGGACCCCACCTCTCACACCAAGAATAATCCTCTTTGGCAAAAAATTGATTTTTGGTTTTTGTCATCTGTCTTTATTCAAATTTTTTTTACATTCGTTAGTTTTGCATGGAAATTTTTATAGTTTCTAAATTCTCCTCAACGAGAAAAATCTAGCAAGTGTAAGTTTATGATCAAATCAAATATTTTTTTGAATAAAGCCAAAATATGTCGATTATGACCAATAATCTACCTATTTTGGCTTTATTCAAAAAAATTTGAGTTTTGGCCATAAATTTATACTAGTTAGATTCGTCTCATCGAGAAGAATTCAAAAACCACAAAATATTGATAGAAAAGTAGAGAATGCAAAAAAAAATTTAATAACAACAATGATACATGTACAACAAAAGTCTCCAACACACTCACATGGTGTGTGAAACCCACACACACTTGAGTTTGAAGTATGTGTGGGCTCCACACACCATGTGACTGTGTTGGAGACTTGTTGGAGTTAGTTATTGTACATGTATCATTTTTTATTCAATAAAGACAAAAAAAAAAACTAAAAACCGATTTTTCACCCAAAGAAAGTCTCTCTTTCTCTCTCCTCCCCTCCTCTCCTCCTCCATCACTGTGGCACTGCCTCACCATCTTCGCCGGAGCCAAATCTCTCTCTCATACCCATTTTTTGAGCAATGCTATGGTACCCCAAAAATGCACATCTAGTGATGTGGCGAATGGGGGAACCGCTTATATTTTTGGATGGATTTCACACTGGGCTTCTCTCCCCCACGCAATTCACTTGGTGTATTGTGTACATTTGTGGTGCATTTTTTAGTACCCATAGCATTTTTGTATTTTTTTTTTATCTTTCATCGAAATTAACAAAAGATGATGAGCCGTGGTTAATAAAGTACCGTCAAAACAGAGAAAAAGCAAAAGCAAATTGTAGTAATAGTAGTACTAGCAGCCATTAGCAAACACAATCCTTTAGCAGAGCACTTTTTTCAGAGCTAGAGGGAGGAGAAATCTAGAGAGAGAGAGAGAGAGAGAGAGAGGGGAAGCTTTGTCACAACGGTATTCCAAAACCCAGCGAGAGAAAACAAGAACCGATGATTCACACAGCTTGAGGGGATAGAAAGAAGCGCTCCAGGTTCAGCCGTACTGATTAGTTTTTTCCTTTACTGGTAATGACTCTAATTTCTCTCGTTTTATTTCTGACTACTCCATTTGGCTGTGTTTTTCTTTTTTCTTTTTTTTGGTTCTCTTTTTTTCTTCGGATAATGCATTAGGCTGTGTTTGAATCGTGGAGATGTGAGGGAATTAACAAAGGAGTGGGGAAATAACAAATGCATTATCCAAACACAGCCTTAATGTTCTTGCTTTCTCCTTTGCGGATTTAGATTCAAGGTTTGTTAATAGCTGTTAATTTTTGGAATGTTTTGCTTGGAATTGAAGGAATTATATGCCCATTTAAGTAATTCGGTGATGCATTGTATGGGCATGTTTTGCGTGGAATTGAAGGAATTTAGTATGTCTATTTTAGTACTATTTTAGTAACGCAATACAACGAAATTAAAGAGAATTTTGGCATTTGCTTTTTGGAGCTTGTGGGTTTGCTTTTTTGAGTTTTCTTCTTGGTCTTGACATGGGTTATGTTCCTTTTTGTGGACCATTTCTTCCTTCACTTGATTTGAGATGCTTGTGCTCTCTGTTTTATAGCTATATTTCTTGCAATTGGTGGTCTAACAAAGATATTATTAAAGCTTAACGAGAAAACCAATTGTGGGTTCTACTTCGCAGATTATTTCCACACTTTCTTGATCTCTTTCAATGTGCTCATTCCCTTTTCTGTTCTTATCTTTATTTGATTTCTGATGATAATTTGGTGCTTGATTGAAGGTTGCAACGTAAGAGTAGGATTAAGGTGTTAGGTTCCTTATTTTCTTTTGTTTTTGTCGACAACCAAATGGAGGATTGAGGTTGGCTGGGTATGAGTAGTTGTTACTTCATTCCCTTTCCTTTTTATGTCTAATTTGTTTTTGCCATGTTATCATCCTCCTTCATTTAGATGTCTTTCATCGTAAAATGCATCGAAAAAGAATTGATCGACTAGAAATCTAACTATACACGACTTCAATGTGCATCTTATCTGGAAGTCTATCAATAGTAAATTATGTTTGACGAGACTAGGATTAATGATTATCACACTAGTACTTTAGGCTCGTGGTGAAAGAAATGAGGGATCATAGAAATGGCAGAAATGATCTGATACAGAAATGCTTGTGTTGCTTACTTATTGAATTTAATGTCTCTCCCATTCGCAGGTCGTTTTGCTGCAAGAGCTGCATGTAACAATATATGCAGCGATCAGAAATGCCAAAAAATCCTGAAATAACAGCTCCTTCAGGGCCAACTTCTGTGAGATCATACGGGGGGCGATATTATGCACGAAACTCGGACGATTGTGGCGCCTCATCGCCTGTAAAAACCTTGAAAGGAAAGGACTCTTTGGAGGATGGAGAAGAACTTATGCTTGATGTGTCATTTAAGGGCAGCGGTGACTCAACTGATGAAAGTGGCCCTATTTCTTTCTCTGGGGCAAGTCATCCCCCAGAACCTATTGATACTGCTCTTATGAGACCAGTTTGCGTATCAATTGGTCAAAGCAAATCAGAGGGTAAGTGCCTCGTGAAGAGCCTTTCTATGAAGGGTCCTTTTCTAGAAGATCTTTCGATTCGGGTTTCTGGCTTCAAACCAAGCTCGTATGTTCTTTCACCTTCGGAAAGCTTGATTGAAGATCAAAATGATTTGGGTGCATTGACTTCACCACCTTCAGTTCCTCGTCCCTCACAAAACACAGAAAACAATCTTCTTCCCCCAGTTTCTGAGGAAAAGGAATGTGTTTGGGATGCTTCTTTGCCTCCTAGTGGCAATGTAAGTCCGCAAAGCAGCATTGCTAGTAGTGGAGTGGTCACAGCTATGAGCATTGTCAATAGCTGCAGTACATATGGTAGTGATTGGGTTATGAGCGATGGCATGCTTAGTGTGGACAGGAACTGTGGGAGTACAAAAGGGAGCGCACGGGGAGATTCCTTGGAGAGTGGAAAAACTAGCATTAGTCGCGCAAGTGATAGCAGTGGAATTAGTGATGATAGTAATTGGAGTAACCTCACTGGGAGTGCCAATAAGCCTCACAAAGGAAATGATCCCAGATGGAAAGCTATTCTAGCCATTAGAGCACGAGATGGAATTTTGGGCATGAGTCAGTTTAGGTTACTCAAGCGGCTTGGTTGTGGTGACATTGGTAGTGTGTACCTCTCCGAATTAAGCGGAACCCGCTGTTACTTTGCGATGAAAGTGATGGACAAGGAATCTCTTGAAAGCAGGAAGAAGTTGGCGAGAGCTCAGACAGAAAGAGAGATTTTGCAGCTGCTGGATCATCCGTTCCTGCCAACTTTATACACTCACTTTGAGACAGACAGATTTACATGTTTAGTAATGGAATATTGTCCAGGTGGTGATCTGCATACACTGAGGCAACGACAACCTGGGAAGCATTTTTCAGAATATGCAGCACGGTATGGTTTTCTCCTGAAATATCTCACTATTAGAGCATTTATCTTTTATTAGATACCATCATCATACCTCCTATGATTAGCAGCTTCCATGCTCTCTATTTTCGTTTCACAATTCACATTCAACACTTTATGGTTTTTGGAAGCATCGTCTTAACAACTAATATAACGCAGTTGATTATGGAAACCAAATTATTTCAGGTAGTTGTCTATGAATGTGCATGTGTCATTGTGTCATCTATACCTCCTATATTACGTGTCATTGAAGCAAATTGTAGTTGCTTCTAAACCGCTAGCATTGCTTGTCATTGAAGCTAATCCAACCTTTCTAATCTTGGAACCTTGATCTCTTGCAACTGTATAAAGGGTGTTGTTTTCTAAACTACAAAACTGTGTAACTAGAGCAGCTTGGCTTTCACCTACTTCGTGAAGCGAGACTTGAGTTTTTGACGTGGCAATTATTGTATGTGAAAGCATGAATTATGATAGCACAGATGGTCTAAAGGACAAAAATATAGCGAAGGAAACAGGAGGCCGAAAATGTTGCTCAATTAACGATGCCCAGAAACTTTTGGTTTTATGGTTGTATAAAATGTCTTCTTTTTTAACTAGTAATGTGATTGCATTCAATTAGAGCAGTGACCATGCAGGCTTGTCTTGTTCTCCTAATCAATTCTATTTTTTCAATTTCTTATTTCTCTTCACTTAGTGAGGTTTTCTGAACTGTTGAATTAGAACATTCATTTCTTCATGATGTTGCTGTACTAGAGGTTCTGCATCTTTACCAAATTTGCATCAAAAGTATATGGCATGGCATCACAGCTTTGGTGGCATGAACCTATCTTTGGTTATTGGACGCTATGATTCTCCATAAGTTATGGGATGAAGTAAATGGTTTATCTATTGGACGCCTTGGCTACAATAGAGCTAAGAGAAGGGCTACCCAATTTCGTTAAATCCCAAGATGACAAACATACCTTGTCTGTTTTCATATTGAGCTACTCAATTATCTTTTATGATCTTTGCTTGCATATGCACACCCAGCTGTTTGATTGCATATGCACGGTTTTGTGTCAGCACAAGGAAACCAAATTATCTGTTTTAGTGAAGAGATGTGATTTCTGATAACGATTTGATATACAGGCGATTGTACCCTTGTGATGTGTCATTTGTGGCTGTATAGTTTCTGTAGAGTAAATTATGTTCCCTAAAAAAGTTAATTTATCTGGCTTTGATGGTTGGCTCTTTCATGAAGCAATCAAACTAATAATGGAGAAAGCTTTTAACCGGCTAAATGAGATTGTGTATTGTTTAGTCTTCATAATCTGGCTACGTCGGTAGAGGGAAACGTTAATGGTAGTTGTTTTTCAACCAGGTTTTACGCGGCAGAGGTTCTGTTGGCGCTTGAGTATCTCCACATGCTGGGAGTTGTATACAGGGACCTGAAACCCGAAAATGTCCTAGTACGCGATGACGGCCACATAATGCTCTCAGACTTTGACCTCTCCCTTAGATGTGCAGTTTTCCCTACCCTCATTAAAACCTCCTCATTCGATTCTGACCCATCCAGACGTGCATTCTGTGTCCAACCGTCTTGCATTGAGCCCACATCATCGTCATCGTGCATCCAGCCCACATGCTTCCTTCCCCGAATCTTCCCCCAAATGAACAGGACCAAATCTCGAAAGGCCAGACCCGAGCCTGGATCCCCATCAACCGCACCGCTAGAGCTTGTAGCTGAGCCCACCGCAGCCCGCTCAATGTCCTTCGTTGGGACCCACGAGTACTTAGCCCCCGAAATCATCAAGGGAGAAGGCCATGGAAGCGCAGTTGATTGGTGGACTTTTGGGATTTTCTTGCACGAGCTTCTATACGGTAAAACGCCGTTCAAGGGAGCAGGAAACCGCGCCACCCTCTTCAACGTGGTGGGCCAGCAGCTTAAATTTCCAGACTCGCCGGCGACGAGTTACGCGAGCAGGGATCTTATTAGGGGATTGCTAGTGAAGGAGCCGCAACAGCGGCTGGGAGTGAAGAGGGGAGCAACTGAGATCAAACAGCATCCGTTTTTCGAAGGAGTGAATTGGGCTCTAATCAGGTGCAGCACGCCGCCGGAGATACCGGGACCCGTGGACTGTGAGTTGCCTGGGAAATTCGCAGCGGTTGACCCGGTTGGTCTTGGCAGCAAGAGTAAGAGGATGGTGGGGACGGAGGTGAAGTCTGGAGGTAATTTTCTGGACTTCGAGTTCTTCTAGAGTTCTAGTTTCAGCGTTTTTTTTTTTTTTTTTTTTTTATAGAATTCAAGTGTTGTGTTGTCCAGTTAGCTTATAAAGGAATATTGTAGTTGCAACTTGAAAATCATTGCCAAATGCATGAGTCTCTGATGGGGTGTGTCGAGCAGAAAACTTGTGCCCCTTGTATGTTCCTGATATTGAATGAGTTTTTATGAACAAATGTCTTTTATCTGCTAATGTAGCATTCTTCAAATGGCTGTGATTAACACTCTGGCTTGAACAAATTGCTTTTTATGAACAAATGGCTGTGATTAACACTCTGGAAGTACCACGAGTATGCAGGTACTTTGATTGTCCCATCCCATGTTCCTAGTTCCTTTTGTATGCTGTCTATTTTTTCCCCTCTTGACCCAATAGTTACCACAAATGTGGTGTTATATGATACAAATGTGTAAGAAGTAGGTCTTATTTTTTTTTGTTATGACAATGTGTTGTTAAGGTAAGAAGTGTTGTAATGGTATTGTTAAAATGACACAAGAATATACATGGGTCTCATTTTTATACCATCTGACCATCTTTTTGTACATTCTCTCCCTCTCTCTCTCTCTCTCTCTCTCTCTCTCGGCATAGACCATTTTTCTCTACCTCTCTCTTGTACCGCCTTTGACCACTTCCCCCTCTCTCTCTCTCTCTCTCTCTCTATGGAGGAGTTAGCCGTTCCAATAAAGATATGCACCACAGTATTGCTGCACTAGCTTTTGGAACAAATATTCATGCACTAACTACACTATTCTTACCTTATTTCTTACACAAACTCCATTACTGGAGATTCCCTCAAAGTGTTTGTCATCTCCACGGGCAGGGTTTTTGTTTCTAGTATCCTTTTGTTCTCTTAGTGATTTCTACGCCATGTTTGAACCTAAGTCGCGCAATGCATGTGAGAAGTGGGAGTGTTTGCTTGAAAGCGTCTTTTGAATACATCTTGAACTATTAAAAAAATTGTGGCATCAATGATTAAGTACGTAGAGTGAGCATTGATAGTAGGAGCCAAGATTAATACGGGAGGATTATGTGACCTTACCTACGATTGGGCCTGGAATTGTGGATTGAATTTTCCGCGGAGGGGAAAGAAGGAATGGAAAAAGGGTCCGGATTTAAAAGAATTCTTTCATAAAAGATTTAACTCTTAAGTGATCTCCAGCACCCCGGATCCACTTCATTCCATCTCTGCTAATTTCAAAAAAAAATTGGATACCTACCGGGTACCACATGGCCGAGCCTACGTGCTACCCGAACGTTGATCCGGATTGTCTAAAAGTGTATTGAATGTCGAGATTAAAACATCATCTCTCCTCACTCTCTCTCACTTTTCTCTCTCCAAATTTAAACCGTCCAAAGCCAAAATGAACGGCCTAGATGCACGTGATACCCCTTGGTACTGAAAAATTGCTCGGTAATTTCTTTCCTCGAAAGATTCTTGATACTATTAATTCCTTGAGTCCTTCGCGACCCCACCGGCAAGTGCGATGAATTTTTGTCTTTTTTTGTCTTTGCCTAATCACCCGGCAAGGGCGCGTGAACTAGTTACCTACTAAATTTGCACACCACACTTAGTGCTAGGCCTCTCAGAAATTTATGGTGGATAATGATTCCCAAGACGACCCTAAAAACAATTTTAGGAGCTAGCAGCCTAGCAAGTATAGGCTGATCTAATTGATTCTGCAGTTCAAGTTGCAAAAAATTGATAAAGACAAAGAAAATACATAATTTTATTGGTGATGGGGCAGGAATGGTGTTGCTTTCAAAGTGGGAGAATCTCCGGAAAAAGAAATGGTAAAGAACCCAAGTGGAGTTGTGATGCTGTTAATAGATTCAACGGGAATGTTAACATATGAGGGTGGAATCCCAACAAAGAAACAAAGAAAATGGAAAACAACTAAAGAAAATGACTAAAATTCTCCACACCCACTCCTGCAACCCTTGTGTCCATACCTCATGACTAAACCCTCTTATGGGTAACCCAGTCCACAAGGCTTCAAGGTTCACTCGCTCACTGTTAGTTTGGGTAAAGGCCCGGTGTACACAGTACGGACACCCGTCACGACAAGAGGAGTCTTTGAGTTTTGAATCCAGCCCCGACGGCCAAGACCCACATTTTAGTATTTTGAACCCATTGCGCCAAGGCCCTCCTCCCTCAACCAAACCTCAACCACAAAATTATCCCCACGAACAAAATCTTCATCCAGTTCTTGCTTCTGCAGCGTGACTGGCCATGAAAGGTGAATCCGTGACCAGGAATAGATAAGAAGTGAAACAATAAGAACAAAATTGATATGAGGGGTAACAGTTGCACCTCACAAAGAAAGACTTAAAAGGCCATACATTTGTTCACACTACTTAAAAACTTAACCTCGTCTCATACATTAATGCAAGAAATTCCCTGTACAGAAACACTCCTATTCCTTCCCTTTATACTCCACCACCAAAGGATGACAAAACTGCAAAATCTAAATATCTACACATCACACTGCTAAAAAGAAGAAAAGAAGAAGAAGAAGAAGAGCCCACTGCTTAAAAGTCCCAGCCCTTGCAGGAAAATTTTCGATAGAACAGTTATGTAACGCCTCTCTGACATGGGGTGGGACCAACACATACGTGAAATTTACGTCATGTAAGAAGGCGTTACAAATAACCATTGTATTGAAAACTTTTTGCAGCCCTTACTATCTCCACCTTACCCAAAATAAAACACATTACGGGGGACAAAATACAATAAGCAACTAACGTTGCCAAGTGAGAATCTATTTAATCGCATAAGATCGGTTGCAAACTATCTCAAGTGCCTCCATAATCAAGCCAGAAAAACTGGTCATAGCCTGAAAAACTCCCGGTAAACCCGTCTGAATGTTATTCAGCGTTATCGCTCTCGTCACCTCCACCGCCTTCGTGTGCCTCAACACCTCCTCTTCCACTCTCCTCTGGCATGCCGCGAGCTCAAATTTCTTCTCAGCGAGCGGGTCCCGCGCATCCAACGCGTGGCCCTGGTTATCTGGTCGAGAATCAGGTAGCCCAATCCCAACCATCGAGTACGAATGGTAGTACTTCTTTTCGATGTTCCTAAGAGCTAATGATTTCTTCTCAAGCTCTTTGGATGCAGATTCGGTCCTTTTCTTAACCTTGAGCTCTTCTGTTTGTCTTAGAGATATTGAGTGGACGACATTGATGAAGCTTTTGATGGCTTCAGATGCAACTGTGTCTGGGAGGCGGTCATGAGAGATCTTCCATTCATCAAAGAAGCCAAATACCTCAGAAGAGACAGGGGTGGGGTGGGGTGGTTCGGTGTTGAGAGGGAGGAGGGTTAGTTTGAACCAGGCGTGGAGGGAGCGGATGAATTCCCGTTGGAATTTTATTAGGCGGCAGAAACTGGAATGCCAGGTGGAGACAGCTGATTCAAGGTCACGAGTCGACTGGCGATGGAGATCAGAGGTGGACTCGCCCTTGGTTGATCTGTTTACTAGTCCACGGACTTGCTGCACGATGTGATTCTGGACTTCGTGAAACTCGTTCATTGATTTCCACATGTACATGAATCTGATTCAAGTAATTTCATCTATCAAGCTATAAAAATTGTATGTGCAACTATGAGATCACACAACATCAATCGCGATGGAAAGAAGTTTGCATCATCTGAATGCCCAATGCTGAATGCTACTTCTGCTAGTAAATAACAGTACGAAACAAACTTATGAGACACAACAGGTGTGTCGTGCAATACAAAGCTTTGATATGGGAAACAGAGACCCAATAGAATAATGTGATTGGAATCTGGTTCGTTGACAGGCCTAGATAGGATCTTAGACCCAACCCAACTGCGGTAACAGTTTGCCTCTAAAGTTCAAAGTTTCATTTGTTCCACATCGCATTACTCACAGCTCTCCTGGTCTGCTAATAGTGCAATGGGATGTATCGCAGAGTTCTGCCAGGGGAATTTAATTGTTCAAAGGGGAAAAACATTGGACGTATTCTGAGAGTAGCGTCAGTAGGCTTTTCTTGTGTCTTCACCTTTCATAAACCACTAGCATCATCAACAAAATTCTGCAAGTTTATCTGAACTAGTTTTGGCTGCAAATTGCATGCTTTCAACATACAGATTATTTACTTCTCTTATCATTTACTAGGTAGATTTAAATTTATTACATAATCGCATATTACCCAGGTGCGCATTTAGTAGATCGAGATCGATACCTATCAGTGGAGAGAGAGTCCTTGCCCATTCAGAGTTGATGCAGTGGATAGCGGAGCAGTGGAAAGATCGCATTGGGCCTGTGAGTGCTTATGAAACTACAAGCACATTAAGGAAGGGTTCATAGAATCTTTCTTCTCTGTACGTACTACGCTCTGGGCCTAACTGACCATATAATCTATTCTGTTCTGTCTTTATCTCACGCTCTTCGTCTAAGAGCAACATCCAATCCCGAAGGAAAGAAGATAAATTGTAGAAGGCCCGCCACTAAGAAACACCAAATCCTATTAGGGTCTGCACCACTCTAAATAGTCCCAACAGCTGTTTTAGTGTAAAGTTTCTCAACAGGAAACAATGCTGCAGTTTTTTAATAGGTCAATCAATCGCAAAGAGAACACAATCGAACTACCTTTTGTGGTCAATGGTGTTTAGCTTTTGTTTGGATAGGTAGCCCTATATTATACTACCAGTTGAATCTGTCTCTTTTTTAATTTGCTAGACCACCAATTACACCCTTCTCGCCTGTGATTACCCCACCGGGAAAAAGGTCCATTAATCCAGAGGCAGCACTTTTTTGGGCCCCAACCATCAATAATTTTCGCGTAACTTAAGGTGAGAAATTGCCAAGAGTCCGTAGATTGAAGTAGATAACAACTGTCAGATTAGGGCCATGGCCTGTTCTTTTCAAAATTCTTGACCTAACACTGGAACGAGGCAGCAATCTAGAATTGCATGATTTAACGAGAAAAGACAGAGAATGCCAGCAATAATGGTCACTGATCTTGACTGACAGCCTAATGAGATTTTGAAAACTTACCAAACACTAATCTAGCATTCGAACAAAAGATAAAGGTTAGAACGCTGAGAAAGAAGTTTACTTATGCACATTGTACCCGTTCCATGTAACCTCGTTAACTTCTGAAAAGGAAGATACAAAGAATAATGAACTTTACGGGAAAGAGGATCAAAAATCCATAAAATTAATCACTTTGAGCTGCATGTATTCGCGCAGAGAACTATCAAGTGCTCATTTCAAATTGAATTGAGAAGCCATAAGACTTCAAGATCGTCAGTTCACCATCGTAAGAAATCACTAGACCTAAAGAGTGATAAAGATAAAGTGACTTTACGTGTTCAGGTTGAAATTTCCCACTAAGAAAATTAATTCTGATAATACTAAAATGAGCCAAGAAATTACATACCCGTGACAAAGCTCTACCAGCTGTGGGACAAGGTCAGTGTCTCTTTGACCGATGATGGAAGAGGAGGTGGTGGAAACGGCCTGAGATGACACCACAATGAGGGACTGTAGGCTCTTTATTGAAGCCTTTGTCTTGTCCAACTTCGCTTCCCCGCCCCCTCTATACTCCTGACTTTGTAGTGCCGCCAACTTCTTCTCATGCTCAATCTCCACACCCTCTCTAGCCTACATCAAGTGTCAAATCAATACCCACTTTATCGTTTATCAGCCACAGAGCAAAAATCAACCCGATCAAAAACACCAACATATTAAGTCGAACGCACTACACAGTTTCGTTTGTGGTGAACTGGAGTATATATTGCCATGATAAATTTGCACTTTGTTGCAGACAAACATAGTAATCCCAGGTATGATGGATAATAACTCGTTCACCGATGAACAATACAAAAAAAATTGTCTTCATTTTGTTCTCTTCAATGACTGTAAGTCTGCATCTTGCATTCGCATTAAGTGTTAAGAACATAAGGACCTATGAAGCAAGAATACTCCAAAACGCTGCCAAAAGCATATCTGCTACTTCTCAGGTAAAGATAGTTAACACACCCAATACAGCCCTAAAGGCATATTCCTTAACGCGATGAAATATAACTTCCTAAAGATGTCGTCGATTGATGTCAGGTGTGAATAATACATTCTTAAGCAATATGAAGAAAAAGCATGTTCTTCCTAGAACGAAAATAGAACTAGAAGAACTGTATAGCTCTTTGTAACTGCAGTTGTCCAACGACGAAAATGAATAATGACTGCTAAAGGTTGGATTGAAATTGATATAGGTGAAGGTCTTCATTCGTATGAAATTTTTTTTGGTCGTGAGTTGGTTTTGAGTAACAATTTACAAGCACATCCTCGCCACAAGCGGAGTCCAATCTACTATCCACAAGCAGAGGCCCCAATTAAAGACGGCAAGTATTCCATATGGACTACCCCATAATAGTTGATAGTTAATCCATAAGAGGCTTTGTCACATTTTAAATCGGGTCCAACTTGTAACCTAATCGCAACACCTTGAATTGTTTCGACTTTCAGCCTTTCAAGAAGATGAGCAGATAGTTTTGAATCTCAAGCTTAATGATGCAATAGTACTCTCCGTCCCAATTTATTTGTCTATTTTCGATGTTCTTATTTTTCAATTGCTACATCTTTCTATCTGATTTTGAAAACTTTGTATAATAACACTAATCGATAAACTATCGAACAAAATCTATATTGCATATTTTTAGAGATCCATGTGGATAAATATAAATAATTGAAAATTGGCACGATGATTGAAAATGGTCAACTAAATTGGCATGATCATCGAAAATAATTGACTACTCCATTTGAAGGGTTATTCAATTTGCACCTTCACTTCTTCATAGAGTTTCTTCTCCCAAGCCAACAGCCGTTCCAGTGTCGAACAGAGACTCTTCCTACCACCCTGTTCATCAATTAAACCCGGTTCAAACCGATACTTAACCGCCAACGGTGGCTTTGAAGTCCAGCTCGAGCTCAAATTACTGAAAATCCCACCCGAATGGTACACAGTCCCTGTACCCAAAAAAAAACGCAAAAAATTCAAAACAAGGACAAAATTTCCCAAACGAAAGATTTAAAAAAAAATAAACAAAAAATCTACGCACATAACTCCTCTGGACACATCTATGTCCACATCCATTCAATGTATGTCTATGTGCACAAAAAGTTTTTCAGTGTTGAGCGGGAACTACATGAAGCCAAACATAGTATCTGCGGCCAATCAAGACACCCCGTTTGGAATGGGCCTCCGTTTAGTACTGTGTGGCCCGTGCAACATGAGTCGCATGGGCCTGTTAGGTACCACGTGACGTATTTTGATTGGTCGCAAGGTACCATGCCCTCGCAACGCATGTTGCTTGCTCGGCACCTAAAACTTTCTGCTTTGTGCACAGTTCTTGACGCATTTTGTGTCCCGGGTTTGTGTTTTAAAATTGTGTTCCAATGGCTCCCAAAGAAAACAAAAAAACAGAATCTATCTCCAATTATATCCACAAACAAATCCACGTGTCAATTTTGTTCCGTACTCTTCAATTGACTGAAACTCCGATCCAACTGAGCGCGACCGGTCTCAAGCATTTCAGACACTTGTTCTCCAGCGGAAGCCGCCTTGTCGAAATACTCCTTGATCGCGTCGACGATCTCCGCCAGATCTCGGTGCCGAACCACCATTGTCATGTCGCGGCCGGCGGAAGATCCGGCGCCGTCGGATTTAACAGACTTACTCTTCGTCGAGTACTTCGACGCGGCAGCGGGCGGAGGTTGCGATTCGGTGCGAAATGACGATCCGAAATTCGACTGCGTTCCGATCTCAGATCTGGAATCTCTATCTCTGTCCCTTTCGCCTTCACCTTCGGAAGAGGAGGAGCTTGTTGTGTTGTAATCGTCGTCCCAATCTCTGTAATGAACCTCCTCTCTCTCCCTCTCTTCATCGACGTTTTTGTGGTGCTGATTCGTGTAACCAGAATAGGCTGAGGCTTTATCGTACTCGCCAATGTGTTGCTTTTGGTGGTGATGATTTGTGTAACTAGAAACGGTTGAGGCTTTATCGTAATCGTCAATTTGTTGCCTTCTGTGATGCTGATTTCTGTCACCGGAGTAGCTTGAGGCTTTTTCCTCCTCCTCCTCGTCGATGTGGTGCTTGTGGTGATGACTTCTGTAGTTAGAATAGGTTGAGGTTTTATCGTCATCGCCGTCGTAG
Organism: Vaccinium macrocarpon; assembly: GCA_022606695.1. Classification (NCBI taxonomy): domain Eukaryota; kingdom Viridiplantae; phylum Streptophyta; class Magnoliopsida; order Ericales; family Ericaceae; genus Vaccinium; species Vaccinium macrocarpon. The sequence continues at coordinate 23,122,763 of CM040179.1, forward strand.
GTGCGCGGATTATGGTGGTGATTGTGGAACGGATTTTCGTAATTAGAGTCTGTCGAGTGGGCATTTTCTTCTCCATTTTTTCGCTGTTCGAAGAATTCGGAATCGGGAGGAGACGGAGGGATGTAGTTATCCCAATTCCAAACGGACGATGTTTGAGAAGTAGCGGTAGTAGAATAAGTCGTATTAAAGTTGCGGGTGTAGCTTGGGGGGAAATCGTGGCCTTTGGGCGAAGAAGATGGGGTTGAATTCGATTCTGAGAGAATGTGAGGGAGTTTGATAGGTTGTTTCCGGTGGTGGTGGTGGCGGCGTGAGATATTGACGTTGCTGGAGGCGGAGAGGATGTGAGGGAGTTTTGAGCTGGCGATGGTGGGGGAAGGCGGCGAGGGAGAGAAGTTGGGAGGAGGAGTGGGAGTGGTTTTGGCAGTGGCGGTGGTGGCGGTGGCGGTGGTGATGGTGGAGCGGAGGAGGACGGCGGGGGTATGGGCGGAGACGGAGAGGGGTTCGCCGGCGGCGAAGGCGGAAAGGGCGGAGCCGGTGATCCGGAGGGAACGAATGTAGTCGGAGTGGGCGGCGGCGAGGTGGTGGCGGGCAAAGACGGCGTCTTTCATATGGCGGCGGCGATCCTTGCATCGTCTCACCGCGTCCTCGTTGTCTAGCTTCGATGCTGTGCATCCCATCTCTACGGGGGCGCGTTTTTGCTGATTATGGTTTCCGGGAGATCTTTTTTGGAGAGAGAAAGAGACAACAGAACCGAGGTCAGAGCATATGTTGACCTGTCGGATTTGGGAGGTGCTGTGCACTTGGATTCTTTGCTATGCTGTGCACTTCTCGGTCATTAGATTATCTTTTGAACAACTCAAATTTATTCGAAAATTTTAATTTAATTTTAATTTATTTTTATCAATAAAAAATTAAAAAACATCTAAACTATTTAAAACACAATCAAATAACCGAGGGACGTACAACACGGTACAAAACACCTAGGTGCACCCACCTGTTGTCCGGTCTGAAATGCGTTTGTTCATATCCCTATACCGAGGAGCATGCATTTGTCATTTTATCTGTCCCACCCTTCTTTTGCCTCCCTCCCGAAAATTATCTTTTTTATTTTGGGAAAATTTTAAAAACACACACCACCCGAAACTTTAACCTCAATATCTCATAGGTTCTTGAATTCCAATAAAAAATTTCAATTACACTCCAAAATTATCACTCTACTCTGTTAGTCAATTTATTGCCTATTGTCTAAATCTGTCAAATTAATAACAAATTTCGCTAACGGAGTTAGTTTTTTTTTTCTCATTATATGCTAACTTGGACTTATTGTTCTCTCACACACACCCCGTTCGACAAACCACCACCACCATAATCCCCTCCGCCATCCATCGCTTGTGGAAATTGTATTACTCACACAGAGTAATTCACTAACTGTTGTTATTACAATCACAATCACAACCAAAATCACTTTTCTCAAACCCAATTTTGCCTCCGATTTTAATTGCTTCATAATCGACCCAAATAATCTAAACCCCTCGTTTTTAATATGGGTTTTGGGTTTTGAAATAGTGGATTGTTTATTTCCATAGACTACTCTTGGGATTGGAGATTTCAATTCAGATACTGCTACACACCCCCCTAATTGAGGCACCAAATGAACTATATTTTAGGAAAAAAAATATATCACTCCTTTACATGTTGGGAAGAAAACATTCGAAGTCAAACACAGCTGCTGACCTTCGGGCTGATTGTTTTTGAAGAACTCCTTTTCAACCACACAATCGAACATTTTTAGCTACACTGCCATTGCTAGAGTATAGCGTTGTCGCGTTGATCGCTCCTGCTCTCTGATATCAGTTGCCTAAGTACTTCATAGATGTTCAAGTATCTTCGATCATTGTACTGAGTGTGAGTCAGTAATCAGTGCCAACTCAGTTGAGTTGAAAGGACATTTTGGCACTTTACAAAACTAAGTCGTCCATTACTAAAATGAAATCTAAGTCATTGATTTCTGATATCAACGGCTCGAATGCCGCACTACAGGCATGTCCTACAACACCCCCGGATCCTGAAAGCACAACCGAAAATGTCACACCAAATCTTAGGTTTTGATCCGAATTGAATCGATTTGGATACCCTTAAGATTACTTTTGACCATCCACATGTAAGTGGCTAATATCATTACGTAGATGGCACCAATTAGGTGCATAAAAAGTTACGCTTGGCACCTAATTCAAGGGCTCCTTTTCATACAAAAAGGCAAATGATAAGAAAGGAGGAGAGTGAAAGTATGAAGTGGAAAATGGTGAAAGGTGTTTTACCCCTTTACTTTCTGCCCCACAATCTACTTGGACCCAACCAAGCCTAGTTTGTCCCATGCACTTTTTTTCATCCTTTCTCCAATTTTCTTTTGTTTGACAGGTATGCTTTAGAATTTTGTGTTATTTTGGATAAAAGTGTTTAGAGCGGAAAAATTATTCAACGCCCCTGGTATACCACCACGTGGTACTTCACGCACCTTATCTACCATACATTTTGGTGAGGATCCTATAACAAGTTTGTGGACTACACCCAGCGGGTGATTAAAAATGACTCAGGACACCGCGTGATGGTACTCCAAAAACACTAAATAATCTCTGGTAAGACCTCAAGACGTGACCCAACTTTTACCCAATTTCATCTCTACTACTCATGATTCATTTGAGGCTAGCGAGCCGCAAGGTGCTTCCCCCGACATTTGATGCTCATTGGTTGTCTTTTTCTTTTCTTTTCTTTTCTTTTCTTTTTTTCCCCTTTTTTAAGAATAAAGAGAATAGCATTAAGGGGTGTTTTGGCTTAAAAAGTAAATATGACCCTCTCTTTTTTTGTCTTTATTTGAATTTTTTTTTCATTTGTTAGTTTTGCATCAATTTTTTGTGTATAATTGGTTTTTCTCGACGAGAGAAATTCAAAAAGGTAAAACATTTTTTTTGGTCATTTGTGATTTCTAATCTATTGCTATTCAGGATCAAGTCTCATTTTTTGCTCCCCCGTGCAAAAAGGTTAAACATTAAGACTAGAACTCTCAATTTTTTAAATAAGATCGAAAAAAATGTAAAATATATATATCTTTTTGACTTATTTTTGTCTTTATTCAAAAAAAATTTAAGCTTCGATCATAATTTTTTATGCTTTTGATTCCTCTTGTTGAAACAAACCAATCATACACAAAATGTTGACAAAAAACGTGAAAAAAATCAAATAAAGATGAAAAATTAAATCAGCTAACTTTTTGGCCAAAACACAACCTAAATCAAAAGAGTTTACAACTACAACAAAAAAAAAAAAAAAAATCCACCACCTTGGTTGTCTATTTTAGAGCATTGTTTGTGATAGACAAATTTAGTACGCATCCATAAGCTGACACAATTTAGGAATATGAACACGAATACATCCGCGGTTGTAGTCGATATCCCATCGTCCCATCCGAGGAATACAATCACATCTTTTTTAATACTTCCTCCGTCCCATAAAATTTGATCGGTACAAAATTACGTGCAATTTTCAAGCTAAAAAATAACGTGTTTACGAAAATAATTTTTCAGTCAATATGGATCTTGTTTGATAGATCACATTGAGAACTTTTATACAATGCAAAAAAAAATTTCAAAAATTATTTTGGTAAATACATTATTTTTTAGTTTGAAAATTGCATGTAGTTTCATAGTAATCAATCTTTATGAGACAGAGAGAGTAACATAATTAGATTTGTAGCCTTTGTTCCATAAGCTACAAATTAAAAAGATTAACATGGAACCAATTACATTAACATGTCGTATGTCGTATACATTAACAACCATCGCCACGACCTACCAGGTAAATTGCAACACTTGCCTTGTAGAAGAGTCGAACCTTGCCCACTTGTAAGCAATGGTTGACTCTTTCCGCCTCGATAAACCTTTTCTCTTTTTTTTTGAAAAGCTAAGGATAATTTTATTAATCTTTAGAATAGATTAACAAGATTAACGGGAATCAAAGAAAACAGCATCACAACGTACGGAGACATCCCAACTAGGTTGACACCTAACCACACGATAATCATATGTCTCCAATAATCCAAGAAGCAAGTTGACAAGAAGTCAACAGGAAAATCACAGCACATATAAAAACAATAGACCCCCTCCCTAATACAATATCCCTGAAGAAACAAAAAATAAGCCTATTTCTCATGTTCCAAATGGACCAAAGGGATACAGTCCCAGATCATTTTGTGATGCATCACCATGCCTCGATTTTTCAGTAGGAAGATCATGAGTCTTCCAAGCAGGCCAAAGCTTTGGATGGTAGGAGTCGCAACTCGCGCGTATATTAATTGGAAGGGACCGGAAATGTTGATCCACTTCTTCCCAGTTGAATTTGTTAGAACTTTTATTCACAAAATATTATTTTATCTCAAGAATTATTGAGCCATGTGAACAAAGAAACACAAGTAAATCAAGAGAGTACGAAAATAGTGAAAGTAAGAAAGATGTTGCCTGTGAGAATGGGAGTCGGGTTGGACACTGTCTTAAGGCTAATATTCCTCCACTCGTGAAGGTTCCACCGGAGTGTACTAGCCCCAAGATTAAACCCAACCGCTCACAAGCATTCCTCATCCGATGTTCACGACCATCGAGAGGTTTGAACGAGTCACGAACCGAGTTGCCCAAAGTAAAACATATAGATGTATAATATATAGAAAAGACTATCAAATCTCTTGCACTATATCATCTTTTATCTGTACGTATCTTACAAACTAGCAACTCTACCCAATCAACACTTGTAAGTTGCAGCCATATATAATTGTAATAGGAGAGTACTTCATTATTGTACATAATAAAACATATAAATTGCTTTTAACATTTGTAACCGATATTGGTTTAAAACTCACTCAATTTTGTAATGGTAAAATAATGAAGGAGATAATTGAGGAATTAATATTTAACATTTATTTTTATTAAAAATGTTGCAACAATCCCCCACTTTTTGATAAAAATAAAGCAATTATTATTTGACTTTTAAAGAAGTATGATTTTAAAGTACGATATATACAAAGAAAAATTTTGGGCAATTGTATACTGCGCAATCGGTGTGGGTGTCTTCCGGACTTAAATCCACACTTAGTGTTAACAGTATTCTTGTGAAGGATCATAGAAGGCCTATACTTTGAACTAGATCCTTTGAGCCAAAGTTCAACATGTCACACAAACAGTACCAGTATTAGACATTAGTTCGCGGGTTAGTGCTATTAATGGTCATGCACTGAATCTTGATTCTTATGAGGGTTACAAGAAGGTCAGCCTGAGCCTCATAGTCTCGGTCTCACGACGGCCCCCACTTATGTGAATCCTCCAAGGGTACAGTGATGGAATGTACCTTGCAAAAGAATGTCTGTCTTGGATTCATTAAGGGTATAACTGTAACAGGTCATTTTTTTAAAATATATTTATATTTATAAATATAAATAGTTATAGGGTTAATTATCCTAACAATGAAATAATTATATCCTCACAATGAGATAATTATCTTGTTGAGGGATATGTATTTACATGCATATATATTAGTGTGTAAAAATATATATTTATATTTTTAAAACCCATCCTAATTATCCTAACCTAACTACCCTATCCTTATCTCATTCTACTCTCCCATTTCCCTTAAACTCTTCCACCATCATTATCACTAATCTTCTTATATCTAAACTAATTAGAATTCCTAATTTACTCCCTCATTCCCTCGTCAATCTCTCAACTCCCAAGTAACCTTTTTATTTTATTTTTCTTCTTCCTTTTCGTTCTTTGACTCTTCTATTTTCTCTCATAAATTCACCCCATCAAATTGTATCTCCTACACCATTGATAAGTTTCTCTCTTCTCTCATGGAGTATATTTTTCTTTTACTCACTCGGACATTTAATTATCATTTTTACAGATTTTTCTCTGGAGTAGTGATTCTTCAATCTTACTGTTTCATTTGCGCGTGCTAAATTTATCGGAGGAGAGGTAGGGAATTCTAAACCTAACCATTACTTTAGTTACTGTTTTTATAGTTAGTCTATATGTGGAGAAGTGTAGAAAATTTGTTCACCGAAAACTAGATCATTATCGAATGGGTAGTGAAAGTTTGATGTTGAAAAATTGGGTTTTTGGGTACTGTATTCTGTTTGTCAGTTTTGGGTCTTTTTCAAGTTGATTCGAGAAAAACTCAAAACTAAAAAGTTGTAGATCTTGAAAATTTAAGAAACTTTGATATAGAACTCGTCTGAATCCGAGTTACGTAGAATTTTATATGATTTTTCAAAGTTTCTGTTGTAGTGTAATACGAGACAGATTGCAGATTATTTTTAACATCCAATTTCAACCTCTTTAATAAAGGATTGAGAACCCGGGTAAAACACAGAATCTGTTTGTAAAATAAAGATTAATGTTTATGTAAAATCTCGTGATTTATGGAGTTAGTTTTCTATTTTTACTAGATTGATAATGTTTATGTTTTACATGTTATGTTAAATTTCTCTTTTTGTGATTATTTTAATTTTGTCGTTATGTCGGACTTATGTGATTAATGACCCATGTGATGCATGAACCCAATTGTTAAGTACTTATTGATTGAAATGTTAAAGTTTAAGAATGATTGGATTTAATCGCGATATTGGGGTTGGGACATGTCTGGTATGGGTCTTAAGCTATGCGTAATTTATACTTTTAGGTAGCTTTGCTATGTGATCGGGCGTCGGAAGTATACTGTGGGTGGAAATCGATGTCGGATAGAGATTGATCAATGGGTGATCAATCGTGGGTTATGCGCAGCATACCCCGGGGTGGCTTTGCTGTGTGATCGAGCACTTGAGGTATACTGTGGATGGGAAGCCTATGACGGAAGGTATATGTTCAAAGTTGGAACAAGATTAATAAATTTTGGTGAATCCTTTCGATTGAGGAATGACATGAAAATTGAGTATATCATTTGAAACAAAATTTCAGTTATGTGTGTAATTGTTGCATGAGTAACTTTAGTAAAGGGGTGGTTTAGGGCGCCTTACTGAGTGTAATTTTTTCACTCACGGTGCTACTTTTTGTGGCCCTGGTGTCCTCAACGCCAAGTACAGAAGGAGATGAGGAGCCGCCTGCTGATTATGAGGTGATGGAGCAACTAGATGGGAATCAAGTGGCGGACCCATGACTTTATCAGTAGAGTTAGCTAGATGGCTCTGTCATTTTATTTCTACTCGATTTTTAAATAAATATTTAAGTTTTTCAGACAGTGTTCGAATTCAATTTATTTCCGTTGTAATAAGTTAGTTTACTTTTAGTTTTCGCAAAAACAAATTTATTAAATATTCTTCGAAATTTTAATGAAGTTAACATTTTCATTTAAATAAATTATGAAATTTATTTATTAACTTACCCAATTTTTTGGGCGTTACAATAACCCTTCTTTAACCAGTCACTTTCTTCAGCACAATTGCCTTAGGATGAGCAGGAGAGTTTAAGAGACAATCTCCTTTCATTAAATAAGTGTTGGAACAAGTCACGCAATGTGGATTGTTTGTACCCGTTGAACTTCCTTCATGGGATTTCCAATCACAGATGACGGGTTACCTCCCTATGTGACTCCATGTGGGCTTAAGCCCATACCCCTCGACATAATTTGGATATAGCCTCAACGCTAGTCCAGTCTCAATTAACAATTTTAATATGGATCTAGCCTAAATGCTAGTCCTGGGACAATGAATTCATTTCTTATATGGATCTAGCCTCATTGCTAGTCCGGGCCCATATATTATCGACATCGAATCTAGAGGCTTGACCGCTCTTCAACTTATCAACTTGTTAATGTGCATTCCTATGAGAGCACGATCAACAAACTCCAATACACTATTAGATTATTGCATGTTATACACATTAACTTCACACATGAGATTTTTACAAGCAAAGATTTCTTACATAAAATAATAATTCATTTTACAACATCTGTTCTCAAGAAACATCGAAGTAACATTCCCATACTAAATAACACCCCCACATTTCTTATAAATATGTACAAGATTATAAATCAAACCAACCTGTTAGGTTCTTAACTTGTCAGAACTTGTTTATACCCCCACATTTCAATTGTTCACAAAGGATAATATCGGTAGTAGATAGAATTTTGTAATTCTAAACCTTGCATATAATAGCTTGTGATTTGGTATCAAACGACATAATATCACACTTCATACCATATTAAGTTCTTCTCCAATATTGGTGACTAAAAAAAATGCCACTGAGTGTGTAAAGTAATAGTTTAAACCTCATCACCATAACCAAGGGCTTGTAGCCTAGCGATTATTTCCTGGTTCTCCTACAAGGGAGACCAGGGTTCGAGCCTCGGTAGAGGTACTTGGGATTTACGGCTATGGATAGCTTCTAGACCCCTTATGCACTAACTCACTAATTTTCCCGCTAACCCCCTACTGATGTATATCGAATGGCAAAAAAAACCTCATCACCATTGATAAGTAATATTAAGAAAATTGATTTTTCACCACATCGGTACCTTTGCCATTTCTTGTAGCACACTCCACAACTCTCTACTAGAAAGGGAGAAACACAAAAACTCTAAAGTGTTCCAGCAACATGTGATATTTAAAAACCTAATAGCCTAATTAATTGCATAACAACAATCATGACATTCAAATTAATCAACCAATTAGAAAGATCTCATGCATGGTGATTTCAAAGAAACATGTAGAAAATTCTCAACTGTGGAAATACTCACGCAGTACTATAATAATGGTTTAATACTTTCATTTTCGCATAGTGACTACAAAGGAAATTTTCTTTTCTATAAATAAAATGTATACACTTAACTTTCTGAGTCACAAAATAAGAACTTGACTACTAGTACTTACAAAACATTAAGAACTTGATTACTAGTGCTAACCAAACATTATTTTCAATTTATTAAAAAGTTTTAATGCTTAATAAATTCACATTGCAAGTTTTGAAACTTACACAATAATTAAAATTAAGTTTCACCTTCTCCCACAAGTTTCAAAACTCCAATCAACTAATAAATTTCATGGTAAACACGTGAAAAAAAAATACACCACCTCAGTACAAAAGCAATTTAAACATGTGCTTAGAAATCGTTACAAAATAACAAAAGCATTTATCACTTGGTTGAAAAATTTATTAGTCCAATACCAAGATATTTCAACCGAGAAAATGACCAACAAAAGAACTACAAATAGGATTTATTTCTCATGATAGTGTTTCTAACGTACTTTTCCTTTGTAGAGAACATTATTTAAAAATTGATCACATAACTATTTGAACCAAGAGCCTTTTGAAAAATGTATACAACTAATTGTTGTTCACATGAATACGAAAACCGACTTCAAAGAATACGTCAGTCAATCAAGCAGACAAGACAATTATAGCTAGAGTTTAATTCATGGCCTGACTGTCACAAATTGAATAACACGTTTGCAATTTTTACTCCATATATAGGTTTAAGAAACCAAACGACATAAGAAACACAAAACAGATATTCATAACCAAAATGTGAGCAACAATTATCAATAATGTGATATCACTAGGTGATCATCTCACTATAGTATTAAGAAAATGTAGTAACAAAAAGACAAATGCATTTTGGGTATTCATTTGAAGACAAACTTATACCAAAATCAATTTATGTTAAATCCTCTTTTGCCAAGCTACAACATTTAACCCAATGAAATGCATTCAATGGCCTATCGGTTTCAAAGAAACAAGCGTCATGCTACTAAACATTTTTTACTCTAAATTTTGATATTTTAAAAATAGGAAAGATCACGAAACAATACTTAAGGAAGAGATCTGAACCAATTTTAAAGCGCACACCCTACTGCCTTCGTCACATGAAACAAAACTTAACTTGTAAATAGAAACTACGAGTATTCTAGTATCCCTTAATTTTCCATGAGCCCTCATATATTGTAAATTCCTATACGAACAGCTAAATAATTTAATTCAATAACCCACAAAGTTTTCAGATTTGGCTAGCATCTAGAATCACTAGTGGATTACAACTCTATCAGCTAAATAATTTAATTCAATAACCCAGAAAGTTTTCAGATTTCGCTAACATCTAGAATCACTAGTGAATTACAACTCTATCATCTAAATAATTTAATTCAATAATCCACAAAGTTTTCAGATTTGGCGAGCATCTAGAATCACTAGTGAATTACAACTCTGTTGTACCGCATATACGTACAGAGACTAAACCAATCACCATTTCCTTTCTTAGACTCAATGAATCTTTTTTTTTCCTTTTAAAAGAAAATTAGTGGTGTGCTCCAAATCTTTTACTAATTTGCAATGCTTTTCAAACCAGCAAAGCTAAACTATTTTAAAGCATTGCTATGTTAAACTATTTTATTTTCCAAGATGAACTTACTGTTTTATTTTTCTAAGATGAATATACACTATTTTAAAAGCAGAAAACCCATTTCCTTCTCAAAAATTTGTTTGAGCAACATATAGACAAATGTAGAGCATCATATAACTGCATGTGAACTTTTTGTAAGAAAAATTATTATAATAGCAAGTTATATGTATAAGGTTGCAGTCCTTCAACCCATATGAAAAATTAAGCCTTAATCGTTTGTAACCGACATGTATATAATGCAATTTATATTATTTGAAGACCTATTCAATACCCCATACCGCTTCAATACCCCATACCAAGTCAATTAACTTCCAAATTAAAACGAAATAATAATTTACATGAATTCACAGGTCTTGTGCTTCAAATGCTATCAAATACAAACAATTAATGATCAACAAATCACAACATTTTTTTATCTTGACATTAATAAATAGCCAATTTCACTGGAGATAAATAATTTCTAGAAGTATATCATGGTCTTCCAAAATAACTTAACATAACTTCATTAAGCAGAAAATCGTGATTTCTTAACTTTAGAACTTTTCCTTTAGGGACTGATTTCCTTTCATCTATGGATCCAAAAAGTATTAATTCCCTTTCTCATTCTTAGCTTTCTGTTAAAGAAAAAAAATAGCTTCAAAACTCTAACAATAAAACTTTCCAATATGAAATTAGCTATTAAGGCATTACAATTGTGAAAACTAAACACAACCAATGCATGCAAATATTTGGAGAAACGTCGCATTTAATCCTTTCCCAATTTTTGTCTTGGTGCTATTAGAGATCGGAAATGTGCTAGATCAAAAAGAATAAAAGCAACAAATCATGGGATCCTATATAAAGATACGATTCTGCACATCTGACACATCAGACTCATTATGTTTTTTTTTAATTTTAATTTTAATCTAGCACATTTTTGGTAACCACAAGATCAATTACTCATCACATGCAAATTTCTATTACGAGTTTTGTGAACAATGACCTCATAGTGCTACAAGATTCATGTATGACTTCACCCCTCCCATTTTCCTAATTCACTGGGAGATTTATATTAGCCTTAAATTGTCAGAACTTTTATTCACAAAATATTATTTTATCACAAGAATTATTGAACCACATGAACCAATAAACACAAGTGAATCAAGAGAGTACGAAAATAGTGAAATTAGGAAAGATGTTGCTTGTGAGAATGAGAGTCGTGTTGGACACTATCTTAAGGCTAATATTTCTCCCCTCGTGAAGGTTCCACCAGAGAGTACTAGCTCCAAGATTAAACCCAACCGCTCACAAGCATTCCTCATCCGATGTTCACGACCACCGAAAAATTTGAACGAGTCACGAACCAAGTTGCCCAAAGTAAAGCATATAGATATATAATATATAGAAAAGACTATCAAATCTCTTGCACTATATCATCTTTTATTTGTACATATCTTATAAACTAGCTACTCTACCCAATCAACACTTGTAAGTTGCAGCCATATATAGTTGTAATAGGAGAGTACTTCATTATTGTACATAATAATAAAATATAAATTGCTTTTAACATTTGTAACAGATATTGGTTTAAAACTCACTTAATTTTGTAATGGTAAAATAATGAAGGAGATAATTGAGGAATTAATATTTAACTTTTATTTTTATTAAAAATGTTGCAACAGAATTTGGGCCACAATCTCCAACACGTCCTCTAGAGTGGCAACACCAGTTTTGTCTAAGCTACTAAGTAAAAAATATAGCATCCACTGACCCGTTTTTGTTTGCAAGAAAGAACCTGCATTTCTTTCAACAATGCTATATGTACAACCATTTCTACTTCAATCATTTACAATCCCTTAACATAAATGTAGAACCCACACACATATATAATTGTGGGTTCCTAATAGAAAGAAGTTGATGGAGCCATCAACATAAGAGAAGCATAGTAATTACTCTAATATAGTTAATTTAATTAGTTTCTACATTCAAAAAGTACGGCCACAGGCCTATAGTCTATTAACGTAGGCCATTGACAAAACTGTGTACTCCGAGGAAGGTAAATAATAAGAGTATCAAGTTTTTTTCCGAAAAGGAAATGAATGGGAAATCAAAAAGGTAATGATAACAAAGAAATTAGAGATAAAAATAAATTAGAGTTAATGAATTGGAGAGGTAATGAATGAGATATCACAGAGGTAAACCCAATTTGTATAAAATCAACTTAAAAGGGGAAAAAATTAAATGGCAATCAACTGAAAAGGAAATATAGATAAGGAAATGTTAAAAACCATAATTAATAGAAATATATTATGTAGGTTAAGGAAATCAAAGCTTGGTTGAGGAATTCAAATTCCGTCTTGTAATGAAACCAACCCAAAAGGGAAAACAATGAAGGGCAATCAAAGCTTCTTTTTTTGTTTTTCCAAGGAAGAAAAGGTTATTATTAATGAGTAGGGAAGCGGTCAAAAGACCGAACATCATCAAGGGCAAGATTAGTAAGTGCATGTTTAGCCAACGAATGAGCTACCCTATTAAAAGTACGCTTAACATGAGTAAAAAAGCAAGAAGAAAAAAGAGGTAAAAGCTCTACACAATCAGAGAGGATAGAGCTACAATCGGAGAAAGTTTTTCCTTCTTGAGTCAAAGCTTGGACTATCCGAAGTGCATCACCTTCAACTATTATACTTGCCAAACCTTGGTTTGTAGCCAAAATAAGAGCTTCACGAAAACCCAGAGCTTTAGTGGTTCGAGCCGAGAAGAAACCAGTAAAAGGAATGGACATCGTACCCAAAATATTGTCAAAATGATCTCTAGCCACAACACCAACACCCACCATCGACATTGAGTTTGATCATACTAGGGGAAGGTAGGAAACAGGAGGATGGGTGGGATGGGGTTGTGACTGTCACACCCTCAAATTTAATAAACCAAATTCAAATAAAATCCACGTAGGATCAACCCAAGTCAAACATCTTCCCATAGAAAAGTCAAGTCAAAGTACCATGAGTCCCTAGTTGAGGTACCCGTACCCATGCAAAGTATTCAAGAGTTAAGAGTTATTACATAACCAAATTTAGTCAAAACATTGAAGGAAATAAAGTTACAAGATCATCTCCCAAAAATATATTAACGATAGAGAGGATAAAATAACTTCATGTCAAATGAGCTTCATGAGATGCATCCACACACACCAAGCACTCCAATCACGTGCCTTGCCGAGTACCTGAAAAATGATAGGTTGAGCTCACTAGCCCAGTAGGAAAACTTTTCTACCATCGCTAAGGGTATAAAAGATGAAACATGCACATGAAGATGTGATACACATGAATGAATAGGCTAACATAGACCAAAAGGATTGACTTGATGATAAAGTACCCAATGGGTGCCCCAAAGATTGATTCAAACCCAAGTGTCCACGGATTTTCTCAAAAACGTCACATTTCATGTCATAGATTCAATCCTTTCAAAACATCGTCATTTTTGTAAGACATTTCATTTTTCACATCTTCACAAATAACCATTTATTTAAATAGGGAATGAATCCCTCTGCCGGATTTTGTGGGCTCCGAACACCCCTGCCGAATTTCGTTGGCTCTGTATACCCCTGCCGGATTTCGTGGGCTCCGTACACCCCTGCCGGATTTCGTGGGCTCCGAACACCCATGGCTAGGGACGCACCAAATGGTGGCCCTAGAATAAGCAAATTCTCCTTTTCAAAAGTTTATCAAACAATCAAGTGTCCAAAAACATCCATGTAATTCATTTAGTTCGAAAGCTCGTAGTGTGTCGGTTATGGCAAAGTTAATACGTGTTCAAGAATGTGTGAGATCGTGACAAAAGATCATTCATACCAAGATAGATTACCAAAGCTTAGAAGTCAAGTTGAGAAGCTTAGAAAAGACCAATGAAGGCCCGGAGCATAGGAACATAAGAATGGAGTTATGAACCTCTGGAAAACCTAACACCTTGATAGGAAAAAGCACATTTCTTTTAAAATACAAGGGCTATGAATATGAGACCAATTGGGTTTGAAAGTAGACTCATAGAGCTTTCCAACGGTTCAAGAATCACCTCAATCGGAGTGGGGCGTGCCCGCGAAGTTAGGTCAAAATCTGCCTTATAAACAGACGGGTATCGATACTAAGGAAATCTAGTATCGATACCGAACCACCTAAAACTGAACAGAACGAATTCGTATCGATACCAAAGAAAAGGGGTATCGATACAAAACCCATTACGAGCAAAATTTGCAGATTTTTCCAAAATGGAGGGGGTTTCAACTCAAGCAAAAAATGAGATTTCAAACAACAAATAACCATAAAGGAGGGATATATCAACAACCAATTCATGAATTTATCAACCCAATACACAAAACCCAAACTCATTCATGATCCAAACTCAATTCCATGGAGATAATCAAGTTAAACAAGAAATTGGGAACAAGAATACCAACAATGCAATCATTCAACAAATATGCACTTAGAGGAGGTAGAAAATTGTTCCCTACCTCAAGGATTTGCTTCAAGTCAACCCAAAAACGAATTTGTAGATCCCCAATTTGAGCAATCCCGTTTTTGGTCCTCCCGGTGTGAAAAGATGGTACTCTGGGCTCCCAAACACGCGTAGATGATAATTCTTTGGTCAATTTGTGACGAGGTTTGATGGAGAGGGAGATTTGTGAGCTTGGAGTGGTGTTAATGGAGGAGAGAGGAGAAGGGGCTGATTTTTGGGAGAAGAAGAGAGTGATTTTTTTGCTCAAAAAATCAGCCACACACTTATATATACACCTCACTAATTGCACTAGCACCCCTAACATTCCAATGTGTTCCAAAGACACCCCAAATGCAATCACCAACTCATATTGACCCCATATCACACTATTTTCATTTCCTCACATTTCCCCAATGATATTTCCGGAAAATTATTTAAAAACACGGGTCCTTACAGTGACTGACGGGGAACAGTGAGCTAGCACTTTAGCCTTCCTAAAATCTTCGCACAAAGACCCAACTTTTTCCAAAACAAAGGTACTAGGGCAGCTCTGATTCTCAAACAAACAGTAATTTCTACCCTTCCACAAGAACCAGCAGATCAAAGCCACCAACCCGCATAAATCAAGATTATTTCTAAAACTGAAAATAATAGAGTTCCACCAATCTTTGAATAAGAGATTCCTCCACGAGTGTGACACAGCGGTTGTAAAGGGAGACCTTTTCCAAACCTCACAAGACATTTTACATTGAAACAACAAAGGCTCAATAGTTTCAGGACCATATTTACATCTGGGGCAATAAGGAGAAACATCAATATTCTTGCGATTAAGGTTGACAAAAACAGCCAGAGCACCATGACAACAACGCCATAAGAATGAACGAACTTTGTTAGGAACCAAGAGAGACCAAATAATTTTCCAGAAAGTCATAGAGGATGATGATCCCGTGCTTGATTCCTTATGCTCTCGGGAGTGACGGGGAATATTCGCAAGCCTAGCCAGGTGGTATGCCGAGCGAATTGAAAAAATACCATTATCTATAGAGTGCCAAATTCCCCTATCAGCAGAGCCCCGAGTGCTACTAGGAATTGCGAGAATAGCATCGACATCTATATCCGAAAATAAAGACTTAATGAGAGGGATATTCCAAGTGTGTTTTCAGCATCTATGAGATCAAAGACCAACCGGATATGGTGGTGGGGAGAATCCGCATCTGGCATAGGGCTAACAACTTTAAAAGAGAGGGAACGGGGCAGCCAAGGATCATGCCAAACTTGTATTGATGTACCATCACCCACACACCAGCGCCAACCCTTTTGAAGCACTTCTCTGCCTGCGTGAATACTTCTCCAACCCCATGACGCTGAATTTGGGCAATCAAAGCTTGGTAACCAAATTTTCGTGCATCTATTACTTTAGTTTACTTTGTACTAGGAAATCAAAGGAGGGATGATTAGATGGATACAATCTAAACATAAAGGCAATCAAACAGATGTAGAGGTGCTCTTGTTTGTATGCCTATATATTTTCCGTCTATATTATTTTATTTTCTTGAACAGGAAAGAAAATTTTCATTAATCCAGCAAAGTATTGTATTAAAAATAGATATTGATATAATATAGATAGAGCTATAGATGTCAGGTACTCCAGAACTCCGCCTCATTTATTATTTCGAAGTGAATATATTTATTGATATGTAGTGCCATACACAAAATGTGTTGTCTTAAAAATTAACATTTTTAGTTTTGAAAACTAATGGTGACAATTTATATGCGAGAAGAGACTATAGATTTGCCCTAAAATACTTCTTTTGTCCTCAATTACATATCTTCTGAAAAAATTTCCAAACTAATATTGGTTGAAAATCAACAGCCATACTTGATTGTGTGTAGCCTGTGACTTAGACACTAGTGCATGTGTGTGGGCGAGCAACAATGGTATTGTAATTACCTACTTAGTAAATCACTTTCAAGGGTGATTCGGATTCAGAACGAAGACACACTACAACCAAAATGAGCATGTTATGAAATTCAATACCCAAAATCACCCCATGAAAGCAAAATTTCAAGTAAGCCGTCTTTATAACTTTAGAGAGTACCGGTTATTTGGCATTATTAGAGTAACTTTAGTAAAAGATAAAAAGAAAGTCACAGTAAGAATCTAAAGCATCAATATTAGCATGTTAGACACTAATATTGATTGTGTGTAGCGTGTTAGACACTAGCTTGTTTTGGGCTGGTTTGGTTTTGGTTTCATTGAACTAAAAACCGTTAAAACCAAACAGTTTACATATAAAGATATATTCGTATTATGTATATACATACACGTCGGAACATAACACAATCCCAACTTTCTACGCGCTACTCATCAAATGTAATCTACACATAGCATCAATTGCAATTTTTTAGCAGCTTTTCGATTTGATCATAAAATGCAACATTTAAATAAGGATACATTGCCTAAAAGTGAGGGGAGAGAGGGTAAATTTAGTAGGAGAATATTCTATGTATCTCTTTAGAAAGAAATGATCTGATTGCTACAACTTTAGAATGATATGGTTGGACGGCCATGGATGTTACTTTGTTTATATGCCTAGACATTTTCAAAGAAAACCGCATTGTTTACTATATAGATATAGATAAGGTACCCAAAAAAAAAACTCCTTACCCTTACTACCCATATTTGAGCCACAATTATTGTTGGGCTAAAATTGCTGTTTGGACTATTTTACATTCTTATGATTGAGTTTTAATTCAAGTTTGTGAATCTTTGGGCCCAATAATAAAAGAAATCCAGTGATCCAAACCCAATTAATATTTTTGATCCAAACCGGAAAAAAAAAATCGATTGAACCAAACTGAATATCAAATGGTTTGATTTTGTTTTATTTATTTAAAAAAAATGTTCAGTTCGGTCTTAAAAAAGACCAAAAATCAAACTAAATCACACCAAATTGATTACACCCAGGTTTTGGTGTGTTTGTGTTTTTTCTAATACTTGGGCATGAACAACAGCTCCTTTAGATGGTGACAGGAGAAAATAAATGAAAGGGAAGAGGTTTCTCACATACAGATCCAAATAACACTGAGAAATCACATTCTCTCTCTCCCATATTCCGGCGACCTCTGTCATCTCCGGTGACCTCCAAACTCAGTTTTTATCACAGATCTGGCTTCTCCTCGACGAGACGAAGACAACGGTGCACGTACGACGAAGATCCGACGATCTGACGAGGGGGTGGACCTCACAGCTGCCGAAAGTCGACATCGTCTTTCCTTTCTCACGCAATCGCGCCAATTTTGGTGAGAAAAGAAATGGAGGGTTAAAGGGAGTCTGGACTCTCACCCTCTCATTTCCTTTCTCAACTCTGGTGCCATCTAAACGAGAGAAAGAAACCCATTTCCGTCGATTCCCTTTCTTTTATCTTGAAAACCCTCCATCCAAAGGAGGTTGAAGTTCAGATTTCATGTGCTATTTGGCCTTGAATTTTTTCCACACTCAAGAACGTCTCCGTCCACTTCACTAGTGTCCCAAATCCCAATAATGACTAGATGTACCATAAAATGAAAGTTTAAATCTCCAAAATTAGAACTACAGGGACTAAATTAGAATTGCTTGCAAACTAGAGAGACAATTTCCCAAATTTCCCCTTGTTCGAGCTCAGAAGTACAGAACAGAATGCAGGAAGCCATTTTCGCAAGATACAGGGCGAGAGGCATTTTCTCTCTCCCCTCTGTGAGGGCTTTGTGGTAACTTTTTCTTCACAATTTCAAAGCCGTAAAACCTTCATCTCAATCCACAATCCGTTTCTCCCTACACAAATCGAGTACAGAAACCCTAGTTTCTCTCTCTGCAATCTGCATCCATCTGATGATCTCAAACCCTTCCTGTACCTAAATCTCGTCAATTGCTTTCGGATACTTGGTTGGCATTCAAATATGGACATCGAACAAAAGCAAGCAGAGCACATCGACTACTACGTCAAGCAAGCCTCGGCTCACAAGGGCGCTTCTCTCTCTAACGTCATCGCTGAAGCCACTTCGCATCCCTCTCTCTTCGCCTTCTCAGAGATTCTTGCCGCTCCCGACGTTCTTGAGGTCTGAATATCGTCCATTTAATATTACTAGATAGTTATCGAACCCGCTTAATTGTTTTCCTGTTAGTTTATGGTTTCATCATAGGTTAGAAAACGTACAATTGAATGTGAAACCCATCTGAGTGGTATTCTGGTAGTGTCTAGGAGTTTAGAGTGTGATGGTAATATATATGTATAACTCAGGTGTTTGGGGCCTCCGGGCCACCAAACACGCACACGCACGTCAACAAATGCTGGGACCAATCACACAGTCGACTCAATTAAAAGGAGGTGATAGCACCGGAGGTTTTGAAACTGAGTCCTTAGGAGGGAGCAAATTCTAAGTCCTAGGCCTTGACCACCAGACCAAACACTTGGGTTGATAGGATGATACTAGTCATGCGGACGGTGGGTCCAATTCTGCGTTGAGTTGGGAGGAGGCATGGCCATAAGGTGAGGGGTTCAGGCCTTTGCTTCCATTGTATTTTAGAGAATCGTTGCTTTTTGAACTTTTGAGACTTTGTAAGCGGTGTGGGATACTGTACCTTTGCTCCATATATCACTTGTATTGTTTTCATCATAGTTAAACAACTGCAACAACCGTGGAACTATCCACGTAGGGTGAACCACCTAATGCACTGCACTTGTGTTTGTGCTTCCAATTACCTTACTTTCTGCATCTGCATGCCATTGATCCTGTGTTGGGTTTCAGAATGTTGCTAACATGTAGTGGGCATCTTATTTTACTTGGAAAAGAATCTCGTGCAGTTTGATATCCATGGTTGTTCTTATAATGCTGGTATATTCTTATGCAATTTGATACTTATTAAAGGCAATCTCATGCAATTTCATGGCTATTCTTGTACTGCGGTTTGGTGTATCAGATTCGGTATCTTATTGAGGAAAAAATTTTGGGTACCGAATGGGTACCACGTGTCCATGCCGAGCACAATCTCGGCCGTCCAAAACTGCTTTGGACGGCCCAGATTGATTCCCTCTCTCTCTTCTCACCCGACCACTCTCTTTCCTCTTTTTCTTTCTCCTCCTCTGGACTGTTGGATTGCATTTTGGACGGTTGAGATTGCCAAGCGGGTACCCTGTGGGCAATACCCACCTGGCACTGAAAAATTTCTCCTGATTGAGGGAGGGCTGGATTGTCAATGGGTACGAATTATTCTGGTTGTGGAAGCATCTGAAACATTCGAAGTACCTCGTATATGTATTCTTTTTTTGGTAAGAATGAATAAATGTAATTTATTCACATCTTTTGCTGAAAATGGAATTCAGTTACCAAACCGAATGAGAAATTGGGAGGTTGGTTATTAGCATAGAATGTGTTGGCTGATTTTAAAAAAAGAGCATATTGTACTCCTTTTCGGTTCCTTTCTGTTCATAACCAAGATTGTCAGATCGTGAATTGAATCGAGAATCAAAAGTTCGTTTTACAATTCGTCAGTCGAATTGAATGGTGAATTGCTCTGAATCAGTTTGA
The DNA here is from genome assembly GCA_022606695.1 of Vaccinium macrocarpon. Taxonomy (NCBI): domain Eukaryota; kingdom Viridiplantae; phylum Streptophyta; class Magnoliopsida; order Ericales; family Ericaceae; genus Vaccinium; species Vaccinium macrocarpon. Next base: position 23,143,235 of record CM040179.1, read on the forward strand.
ATCTCTAAAATACATAGAAAAGGTATATTTATGGATTTAGGTGACTAGAATACTATAGATAAAAATAATTTATATGTAAATTCAATACAAGGCTGGTTTTAAGGGATGAGACAATAGTCATATGGAACATACCCTTCGTAGGTTTTTATGATGGTTATGCGCCATTTTGTCTTTGTTGTTTTCATTTTACAAAATTTAATTACCCTTTTCTTATGACCTGTAATACCTAAAGAGAGAGATCCCTATTTTTTAGACTAAACAAGGAGAAACATACACAAATATGGGCATATAACAATACTAAAAATGTTTAAAATGGTTTGAACCGTTATCCAACAACAAAAAGGCAAAACAAGAGTCAAAATTCAAGTCAGCTGATGGAGAGAATGGCATGATTCATTGACTCGATTCACTGATTCACTTTTGATTTGCAGCTATTTCCTATTCATGCAGCCTACTCGTATCGATGACCCACTGAATCCTAACTCCTATTGAACATGACACCTTCGGAGGGAGCACTCTTTTATACCTTTATTGCTCACCCACCAAATTATCATGGTCATTTGCCATTTTTTGGTTACTGCAACTCTCTCACTGTTAGATTGTGATTTGATTGTCCTCATCGGCTCTTCCAATCAAACTAGTACAATCTCCTTATTGCCAAGAATAAATAAGCTCCTTGTTATGCCCTTAGCTCTAGCTGCGTTTGATCTCATGTAAATAAATTCATTAATAATTAGGCTTCTTCATTCTCCACATCCATTGGAACTCCTTTCTATTTTAATTACTGGATAATATCGCTTTTATATGAGTTTAGAAGGAATAAGGTGAAAGCAGTATAAGGAAACTAGAAAAGGATGAGGTATGTCATTCATTTACAATTAGAAAATCATTGTGTTAGAATTCTTAGTTTGGGTGGAGTCGGAGTGAAAACTTGGGGTACCAAAGTGAAAATAATGGGGGATGTTAAGGCCTTTCTACACAGTACAGCCCCTCAAATATGTTTTGAAGCGGGTAGGGGGTAGAAGGTGAGGCGAGGGTAACTCCCTCTCTCGTGATTAGCTTGTTAAGAGGAGTGGGCAGTGTTGTCTGTAGATGTCAACGGTGGTTGCTTGGGCTGGTTCTATGGGTTTGGAGTTTGGATCTGCGACCAATTTACAGGTAAAGGTTTTTTGAGTAATTGGAGAATCATATGCTCCTGGTTTTTGTGGCTATGTGGTAGAGTGAGGGGTAAGTTGATTGTGCTAGAACAAAATAAAGGTGGTCAAGGGTGTTGAACGGGAAAATTTATGTTCCTTGGTGGGAGTTCCTGCAGCTCGAATAAGGTGAAATTGAGATTAGGTTGTTCTTTTCGTTGCCTTCATTTAGGTGGCCTGGATCACACCATTGAGGTGTTTCAGAGGTTGTGGATATGGTGACACAATGTTGATTTTGTTTTGTGGGTTGTTGGATTGATTTGAGGTTGGTGGGTAAGATGGTTTAGTTGGCTGCTTGTTAGGAGATCCTTGGTTTATGATACTTTGAATTTGGAGTAGATTGGTTCTTTTGATCCCTTTTTCTTGGGTTGCTTGGTCATGCCTGTAGTTGGTCTTGGTTTGGGTGTTCCATTCCGTTCTTGGCTTTGTTTGGTTGTCTTAACTCATGTACAGGGTGATTGGAATATTAAAGGTGGAGGTGATTTAGGGGGCGCCTAAGGAAGAACTCAGAGGTTAGGTTCTTGTTTCTACTTAACTTCTTTTTTTTTTAATGAAGGTGGTGTGCAAGGTGCTTTTTGTTCCTCACTTGGCTAATTATTTAGTTGTAAACAGATTGGTCGTTTCTGTTTACCTCATTGTACATGGTTGGCACCCCTATTTGGTGCTCTACACTAAATATCCTTTGGGGTTAAGATGAGAGGGAGGATCAGACCTCTTCTAGATAGGATTTAAGTATTGGAGAAGAAAGCAAACATGGAAAAATGGACATGTCAGAGGCTCAGACAGAGTAGTTGAGGTTTAAATGCTTGTTCAAGAGGGTATTGTTTGTCTATGCTTTGCAATGATGTTCATGATTGCAATTTATTGTCAGAACTGCACGACCATTTCCATCCGATTTATTTTGTGGGCTCCCTGCCTTTGTTCTCTCCCTTTCTCTTTTTGTTTATGTGCGTTGTGTAACCATTAAGCCTTTTGTTTTGCATCCTGTTGTTCATTGCTTACTGTGTACTTATTGAGTGGATCTTCCACTCTGAAAATAATGTTGCTTAATCTTTTGTTTTTTGAATGTCTTTATAGCAAATTCTTGCTAGAAATAGTTTGAAGTCTGGCTTACTTATGATTTACTGAGTGGCATTGAATGCAGCTTCAAGGAACTGAGAACTCGTCATGCCTTGATTTGCTTCGCTTGTTTGCTCATGGAACATGGAGTGACTACAAGAGTAAGCATTCTTATTAATTTTTGTAAAAGGAACTAATTCTGAATCCTGTTTGATTTGGTCATGTATGTTTTTTCTCCATGTTTTTCACTCGGTGTTGGTTTTGCATCTTTGTATTTATTTTACCAACAAGGTGCAATAACGTAATTTTCAAAGTATGAGCATCAGATGACAGTTTTATTGTGTTTACAACTCTTGTAAAATAATCAGTGTGGAAATGATACCAAGCAAAGCTGAAGGATGATACTTCGTGAGCATCTGCTTTGGCGGTTTTGAGTTCATATGCCATGCTATTCTGTGGCACTGCGATAGTGACTGGAAATCCATTGGTGTTACAACTTCTTGTTTTAATTCTTTTCTCATGTGATTGGATTTTTCGAAATTGCGATACCTTGTAATATGAAAGGGAAGCACACTATTTTATCAATTTGACAGCTCGTAAAAATATTGCTTTTGCAATAAATGAATTGGCATTTAGAAGGTTGAATCTATGAGATCTGAAAGAGTAAACTGGAAATGTACTCTTCTTGATTTTCTCGATGTGGTTTCATGGTCTGCTGGATAAACTTTTCTGGCTGATATGGTTTTGTACCTATTCGTGATTCTCTAGGTTATTCGGGTCGTCTTCCACAGTTGGTGCCAGAACAAATTCTGAAGCTTAAGCAGCTTACCATGCTCACATTAGCTGAAACGAACAAGGTACATTTGTTTGTGGACTTCAAAAAGTGGTGATTATTTGTTTGGACAATGGATTTGCAAGTGCTTGCTTGTTGATTTGATCAACCAGTGGACTGCTATTTTTTTTTTCATTTTCAGATCCTGAGTTCTATTTGCATTGTAATCAGTGTTTTGATGGGAAAATCAATTTGATATAGCTTGTGGCCTGGTAAAGCAAATTGAAATGCGTATTATTAATTGTCAGTAGAATGACTGATCTCATGGTTAAAGATAGCTTCTCATGCTTTTGAAACTAAAGTTTGTCAAAGTCAGAGTTGTAAAAAAAATAAACAATGGTGAGAATTTTCAGTTTGTCACCAAATTGTAAAAATGCTTTAGAATTTGCTTTCAAGCCATGCTGGATGTTTCGAGGACCTAGATCCTCAATGAATCAGCAGATACTTCTACCTCATTTTTTTATGCTTATCTCTTTACATTTGTACATAATAAACAAATGATTTCTCCTGCTGACTTCCACATATCTGTAGTGCTATACCCGCCATTAGAATCAATCAACTATTTGAAGCCCTAGCACCTTAATATACAAATTTATGATATCTTTCATTTTCTATTCTCTTGGGGTCTCATCATATTTTTCAGGCTATTCTGTTGTCTTTGAAAGGTATATGTTTTACCTATTATTAATTTATTATTGTAACATGATACAAGACTATCCTTGTTCTTTTGTTGTATTGATTATTCTCTACTTGAGCATTTCTTCAAGATTCTCAGTCTCTAATCTTTTGGTTGTGCCCAGGTTTTGCCCTATGATGTACTGATGCAGGAGTTGGATGTTACAAATGTACGTGAACTGGAGGATTTTCTTATCAATGACTGCATGTATGTGGTGGGTATTCATTTATGCTTCCTCATCTGACAGTATACTACTCTTCAGATACTACAAATTTGCAACAATAAGCAGTTGATTGACACTTATTTCTGTTGTTTTGTGTTTACATAGCACTTGAAATGAATTTCTTTTGTTGTGTGGGTTTTGTTTCATATATGAAACGGCTATCGCGCCCACCCAATTGAAGTCAGATAAATTCTTGAGTGTGTGAAAAATTCTGATCTTGCGGTATTATTTTCTCTCTTTTTCCTTCTGTTTTTGCAGGGTATACTTAGAGGGAAGCTAGATCAGTTGCGAAGATGCTTTGAGGTTTGAAAGCATCGTACCCAAATGGAGATCTTTATTTTGCAATTTACGATTTTAGCCTGTCTTTCGATGTATGCCGTGCACTTGGAATTGATTAGATTGGTCACGTGTAGGTTCAATTTGCAGCAGGGAGGGATCTGAGACCGGGACAACTTGGGAATATGATACAAACATTAACAAACTGGTAATATTTCTCTTTAGTTAAACTAGAGTTACGTTACGTCACCCATCGGTTGCACACGTGGTGAATGTTGTATTCTTTGTTATGTCTTATCCTCTGTAATATTTTGTCTGCGACTGAAAGATCTTCGTGACTAGCAGACCATAAAATTGGATCTAAAACAGTCCTGCTGGATACACTGAGACTAAAGAGTCTGCTGTATAACATTAGGATTATGATTTTGTCTTGAGCTCTGGATCATCAGTCCTTTGTTGTTGTGAAAGTATTACTTTGTTTAACGTTTTTATTAACTTATGATAACTAGTTAAGTGGACTCAGTAAGAAAAAATGTTTACATTCATCAAGTTCTAAAAGCATTTTTTCATGTAACCCCTTGTTTCTTCAAGACTTTTGGTTGTGTGTGTGTGTGTCTGTGTGTGTGTGTGTGTGATGGGAATTCAACTTGACACTTGATGTAATCTCTTGGAGCTAAGGAGTTTCTTGTTCAACTAGCTTTCTTTTTGCATATTGTTTGCGTCTGTTGAAAGAACATGTTCTTTACTTGGTTTTTCTTTTCTTTGTTAAAAAGCTTGCTAGAATTATTTAGCCTGAATGATTATTTGAATTATAAGGATTTTCTGGACGCGATACAAATTGTTCCCAAGTTTATTTGGTATCAATGCATCATATGTGCCTTTGTGATGTTCCCTAACTTGATGTTGTCATTAATAAGGGAAAGGATGAGTGTTACATTCTGAAGAAAATGGAATCTCAGTTTGGGTTATTTCAACCTGATGTTTGTGTCTAGGAATACCTCAACTTGTTACCTTGGTGCTAAACTGTGAGAGATCCTTCTGTGAACATTGTTTTTAGTCAAATAAAATGGAGAAATTAGAGGGAATTCCAGCTTTTATGCGTTGTGATATCTCAACTGTTCTTCTCTGTTCTCGGATTTCAGTCTGACAAAAACAGTGCACTTTTGGCATGTGATGTTGTGCATTACATCTAAATTCAGAATAGAAGATAAGGAAGCAGAGGAGGGTTGCTGATGCCCTGTGGCGGAGAGAATGAAGAGAAAGGAGGTGAAGAAAGAGAGGTGGTCAGTTGATAGTATTGTGTGGTGGGATGTGAAGGAGAGGAAATAAGAGGAGGAAGGGAGTGGTCACCAATGAAGTACACACGAGTTCGCATAAATTTTGGAAGTTCAGATCCTTTCGAAGATTGTTGTTGAAGTTAAATTGTGACCATGAAGTACAAATCTTCACATAAATTCTGGAAGAGATTTGGGGTTAATTTTGTCGTTTTCTTCCACAATTGAAGCATTTTTACAGTACACAGATCGGATAAGGACTATCAATGATTCTAGGAACCATACCCAATGGAAGCCCAAGGGATGGTCTAAAGAAACGTACTTTTAGCAAATATGAGACGCGCAATATGTAGGTTGATGAGGCTTTATACTGTTCACAAAAAAGATTTGAGTTATTTTCGGCTTGTTTTTGTTATTTAATATTCCATGTTATGGTCTTCTGAATTACATTTGATAATGTTTCATCTGTAATATGCCTTCCGTTATGATACTAAGTGCTTGTTTGACTTAAAACACAGGTTGACTACATCAGACAATCTTCTTATCTCAATTCAAGAGAAGATAAAATGGGCAGATACCACGAGTGAGTTGGACAAGAAGCACAAAAAGGAAGTTGAAGAAAGGGTTGAAGAAGTGAAGAAGTCACTGTCCCTCAAGGTCAGTTGAGTTTGTTTTGCTTTCATTTTACTGTTCTGGTTGTGGTGTGTCTTAGTGGTATGCGATCCCTATATTTATCAAAGCATTTAAGGGATTCGAATACTCCATTTTCATGTTCCGATAAGATAAAAATTGAAATAGTGGCTTTATTAGAAAGTTTATTAGCATGAAACTTTATTCGTAAACACGGTGGTCAAACAAACATGCTCATCATATTTGTTTTCTACGGTTAAAAAACAATAGAGACAAAAACTAAGGAACTAGTAGGACAAAAGAGGAATGTGTAGACAGTATGGACGCAGAAGATAATACGAAGGGAAAGAGAAGTACCACGGAGAAGAAATTATGTAAGTGTGGAAGTAGAGAGGAAACAGAAGATTGGGGAAGCATAAAAGCAAAAAAAATAAAATAAATAGAGAGAAGCAAATAAAGAAGGCATGTGAGCTGCGTACATTTCCACTTATTTGTCACATAGCAGTCTGACACTCTTTGAAGTACGTTAGACGTTGCCCTTTTGCAGATTTTTTACTCGAGTTACTGATGATTAACAAATTATTTGGTGATTATTTTGATACACATACTTAAAAACTACTATTTCACATCTAATTTCTGAGGGAAAATTAACTTGGAAGGGTACTTTTGTACTATGTAAAAATGATACTTCTATATTTTGCGTTCCTGTATGATGTAATTGCACTGATGGACTTAAGACCTGTTTTGCTTTAATTGAGATCTACTGAAACTTGGTTTGGTTGGAAAGACACTTAGATGCTAAGGTCAGTGACTGGTGAGAATTTAGGCAAGAACTAGAGTGAATTGAATGTTGGCTACGTGAACCTCCTGTGGTTGAGGTATTGCCCTTTATATAATGCGGCCTACCGTGCCTTCCAAGGGTGCCCATGACGTGAGGTAATCGCCTCATGCAGTGATCCCACCAACTCTGGGATTCCCCCGTATGCCTCTATTTTAGAGAAAGAACCTTTGGTAGCTGACAAATAGACCTCCCCAGATCTACCCTCCACGTGATTACCTGATTCCTTGGCCTCACAGGTTATGGTCGAGTCGACTGCCTTGTGTCTTTTAATTGTGTGTAAGAGAAAGCTTCTCTCAACAATCCAGGGACTCTTTGTCAACTCCATTGGTTTGGCCCATCCAAACCATGCAGGCTCAGCCCATTATCTCTACAAATGCCACTGTCATTCCGTAGGTTAATTTTATCCCTCAACACTATGTTAGGACGTGAACTTCTAAAGGCCCACCAATATCATCTTTGTTCACCCCTAACAAAGATAAACTTTTTTTCCATTCTGATTTTTGCTCCTTGGCTTATTTACTATTAAGGTTACTCTAGTTTTCAATATCAAATTCTCTCCAGATATACCCACCCTCTGTCAATGTTGCCAGTAAATGCTGACCAATCTAAGAAGCACGTATACTGACTACGATCCGAACGGGCATGTGGATACATTCGCCGTGTTTGGTTGGGAGTTTTGAAAAGAATATTTTGAGAAATATTTTTGAGATAGTGTTTAGATGGGTTTTTAGAAAAAATAATAATTAGAAAGAGGTGTAATAATTGGAAAGAGATAGAGAGAGAAATGAGAATAATGATTGGAAATGGGGTATGAGTAGAGAGAGAAATGTGATTAATGATTGGAGAGATGAGAGATGGGAATAGAATCTTTTTGGAATTTTTTTAAAAAAATGTGAAGTGAACAAAGTGATTATCTCTCTAAAAAATACGACACACGTTGTAGATATTTTAATTTACATATATCTGATGGTAGTTTGGTATAGATTTGAAATTTTGTTTGCGACCCAAATTGCATAATAGATAGCTTATGGTAATAAATGAACAATCTAGATGGACTCAAAAAATCCTTATACTAGGGTATGGACACCCGAGTAGGAATGCCACTGACACGATCCCCTATCCTCATGAGCAATTTCACCCTTGACCTATCTTCTAGTGCTTCAAAATTGTAGGGTCAGTTTTGACTGCTTGAAAACTGAATGGTATGATGGAATTGAGAGAAGTGCGGAGTTAGGAAGAGGGTGATGCGTGGTAGCACTTGGGAGCTACTATGGCCAGTGGTTGGCGTTGGGAAGAGTGGGGAGAGGGGTGGCAAGTGGTTGTGACTGATGGGTGAGGTTGAAGATGGTGTTTGGCAACTATGGAGGTGCATTGAGAACCTGAAAACACAAAAACTTAGGCTGAGTGTATTGAGAAGATTCTTGTGCATTTAAAAGCTCCGACATAGCCTATTTATGTAAGTATTGCTGGTTGTGATAACAAAAATCTCCTTTGATGTCCAAACTCCAAGCTATGCATGCTCACGGAAAGTAATAGAGAGGACGGGGAGTGCGCTTTGGGGATAAAATCTGCATTGTTTTTATTTTTAGTGTAAACAGTGAGGCTGGGTGTACACTAGCGAATGTTGAATAAGGAAGCTGTTTGTTTTCCATATATGTATTTTCAGTGATGAGTTATCTTTTGAACGTCAAATCATGAAAGATTTGAAAGTAAGTCTTAATTGAGTTGCTGGGATATGTCGGTCGATGTGTCTTACTTACGCTATGGCAGAAGTTACAAACTGTAAGCAGGCCGACATTGACTTCCGAGGGCAAGAGGAGATCTACTTTGAATCTGGTGGAGTGATGGACTATGAGGAAGACCGAAGCCGACCCAAGAGGTATTTCTTGACACCTAACTCCTCACTAGTTAAAAACTATAATAGAGCCTTGAAATGTCTAGTCAATGAGGATATAATTCATATTCATTACCATCATCTTCATTTTGGCCTTGGCTCCTGTGTTGGATGGCAATTACCGCCAATGTCGAGGTATATGACATGAGATGAAGGACTAATAACATGGTTGCCGCAATCCAAACTTGCCTTCTTGTAGTTGGATTGTCTTTGGATCATGATTTTCTGGAGGGACCAGAAAAGGTAAAGGAAAAGAGTAGAAAACACTAAACAGTGAAGTAAATAAGCCCAACCTATTTCTTTACCTATGTCCTATTCATTTCCCTTTGGTAAATCCCTCCCCAAGTCCATCTTCAGTCCAAATAAGATGGTGAGTCGGGCTTAGAGAGTCGATAACTCCCCGGTCAAAACACTGCCGTAGTGTTATGTCCAAGGTGTAGGGTCTTCTTTCTTTCCCAAAGTGATAAATGCAAGATTGGTTTTACGTATGTAAATCTGGAAATTGATGGCCTTTACTCAGAAGCATAATCCCTGCAATCTATACATCTTTGGTCTACATTTGAGATGCTTATGTCAACTTTTGATAAATAACCTCGAAAATTGCAGGAGGCGGCATCCACTAGCTTGAAGAGAGACTTGCGTCCGTATGATTGGTTATCTTCCAAGTTGCCTTTTTGTTCATGGCATTCCAGCAACACATGATTCCTGGTTTTGGTGGCCGTCCCATCACCCTTGGTTTTAGACCCAAATATTTGATAGTTGTTAGTCTCCATTGAATTCACAGTCCCATTGATTTTAGTTCCGAGTCAAAAGATGGATTGGATTTGGTAGTTCAGCTTAGAATGTCGTAGGGGGTTGATATGCAAAATGATAGTTTCAGTCATTACGCTTCATGATGTTGCATGTAATTCTCCTCTCTTCAGCTTTGAAGTTACAAAGTATAATGGATACAAATGCTCTTAATTTAGAGGTAACAAGATATTCTTCACCCATATTTAATTGCGAAGTAGTGTGCTTCTGTACTTCACCTCAAGTGTCGGGAGAACTGGAGTAGGGATCGTCTGTTGTGGGTTTATGCTATTTTTTGGAGATGCACTAATCTGGTTGCAGGGTTTATGTTATTAGTTGGTTTGGTTTGGTTCGTTTCGGTTCATTTCCAAAAATCCAAATGGACAACTTGTTTGTGATATAGGTCTGTACCTGTGCTCACAAAAGATTAATTCCATGTATTTTCTCCGTCACATTTTGATAGTTTCTTACGAAAAGACGTGCGCTTTTTGGATCAAAAAAATAAAGTACTTCCACATAAATTGTTTTGAGTTCTTCGCACCAAATTAAAAATCTCTATTATTTCTTTAATTTGGTGTGAAAAAAAAAAGAAATTATGAACAAAAATACATTATTTTTTATTCAAAAAGTACACTTCTTTTCATATTAAACCCTTAAGAAACCTTTAGGGACTTTTGTCCAACACCTGTATGCGGACTTTTGTACTCCCTCCGTTCCATTTTGATAGTCTCCTATAAAAATAAGTGTAATTCTAATTTTTTTAAAAAATTTGGTTTATCTATTGTTTTGGTCCTTACAAAGTACACGCAGTTTCAATTTTATCAATCTAAAATTTCTAGTTTTGATTTTACGCTTACATTTTGAAACGAAGTTCAATGTTTACCTTCCGCTAACTCTTGGATGGAAAATGCACATGTGGCATCATTTTATGCACAAAAATGCTAACACACATGACAAAAAAATTACACATTTACACAACCACCCAAGCTTATGTTGTTTCGGGCTGTCAAAAAAAAAAAGTGAAACATTGATTTTGTTGTCTAAAAAAAAACCAAAAACGTGAAACACTATTATCACATCATTTTTTTTTTTTTTGTTCATGTTTTGAGACATCGAAAAAGAATAGTTTGTGATTTTACAGGCCTATTGTAGGTTGAATTACAAAGAAAAAAAATGTGGTTTGGAACACGGTTAAGATCACATAAAAACTTGCTTAATGGAATTCAAAAAGTATTGAAGTACAAACCATTGGTAGTTTGAAACATGGTTAAGATCAAGAGAAATCACAAACCATTCTCTTCTGATGTCTCAAAAAGTCAAGAAAAAAATTGACGTTTGTGTAGCATTTCACGTTTTTCGTTTTTTTTGGATAGCAAAATTAATATCACTTTTTTTTTGGACAGCCCAAAATGACGTCATTTTGGGTTGTTGTGTAAATGTGTAGTTTTTTGTTATGTGTGTAGCATTTTTGTGTATAAAAATGATGCCACATAAGCATTTTCTGTTATCCACATGCATTTTTCGTCCAAGAGAGTTAACGGAAGGGTAATACTCCCTCTGTCCCTTCATAAATGATCCATATAGGAATACGTGTAATTTGAAACCCCTAAAAATTATATTTCTCTATATAACTTTTTAATTTTTTTAATACCAAATTCTAGTGCTCATTGAGTACTTTAATTTGGTGTAAAAAAAATTTATAAACTTTATATGAAAGTACATATTTAAATTTCCACAAAAATACACGTTTCTCAAGTGAATCACTTAAAAAGGGACGGAGGAGTATTGAACTTCGTTTCCAAGTGTAAGGGCAAAATAGAAACTATAAATTTTACGAGGATGAAATTGAAACCAAGAATATTTTGTAAAGACCAAAATAGTAAACACCTTCTGAACACATTGGACGGATTGGATTTTCCAAAAAACATTTGCAACACAAAAAAACCCCATTTTTTCCTTAAATCCGGGAGTGTGGACTAAAAAATCCACCTATATACATACATACATACATACATATATATATATATAGAGAGAGAGAGAGAGAGAGAGAGAGAGAGAGAGAGATAAAAGGTGGTGGGATCCCAAAAAAAATGACGCGGGAGATTCAATTAACCATTTGTGCAATGTAAGTAAATTATTCAAGAAATGATTGGCCGGTCCCATTTTAAGTGTTTTGTCCCATCCAAGCACTTGAATGTATTTCAATTCCAAAAAAAACCCTCACACGCATGCACCTGCCCACTTTCTCTCTTTCTCTCTCTCTCGCTACAGTGCATGGGCTGACACCCGCCCACAATGTACGCATCATTTCAGTCATTACTTGTCCCAGTGTACGCATCATAGTCACTACTTCCTCTCTCTCTCTCTCTCTCTATCTCTCTCTCTCTCTCTAGATTTAAAATAAAATAACTTTTGTTATACATATTTATTTTTTATAAAAATTATGTATTTAAAATCTACTCGATGAGATCTTTCAAACAAGATCCATTGTGAATATGAAATTGTGTAAATAAAAAAAAATTATACCCATTAATTAAATACAGAATTCACACCCAAAAAGAAATTGTGCTATTAAGGGTGCGAATTATTGCATGGGTGTTAATTGTGTGCAATTGGGATGTGAATTGTTACAAAAGGTGTGAATTATTGCATGGTGTGAATTGTGTGTTATTTGGAGGTGTGAATTGTTGCATGCACGTGAATTCTGTGAATTTGTGGGTTATGAATTATTTAGAAGGGGTGTGAATTCTTCGTTTAAGGGGTGTGAATTCTATCTTTTTGGGGTGTGAATTGTGTATTTTAGAGAGTGAGTTATGATGTATGTGAACTCTAAATTTTAAGTCTGTGAGTTTTTTTATTTTGGAAGTTGTGAATTGTTTAAGAGGAATTTAAATTAGTACATTAATTAATAGGTACAAAATAATTTTTCTACATGTACATAATTTCATATTCAAATGGGATCTTATTTGAAAGATCTCATCAAGTAGATTTCAAATATATAATTTTTATAAAAAATTAATGTGTATGAAAAAAGTTATTTTATTTTAAAATCTAAAATAAAAGAGAGAGAGAGAGAGAGAGAGAGAGAGAGAGAGAGAGAGAGAGAGAGAGAGAGAGAACGTGGTAGGTGGTTCATGTTCCTAGCATGACGTAGTGGTAGGTGGGCGCAATAAATGAAGGAGAGAGAATAAAGAAAAGGGAAATGAATGTTGTGTAGTGCACGAAGAAGAGAGGAAATAAAGAAAAGGTACGGTAGACATCTGACGGGCACGTGATAAAAAAGGGCTTTAATGAAAGAGTTTGACACGGGGCCTAGATGAAACACCCTCAAAAAAGAGGGCTGGCCTGGAAGAACCCCTAAATTATTCATGTTGATTGGAGTAAGATCTAGAAAGTAGAGTATTGGGTCTTGGGGAAAAATTATCAAAATATCTAACATATATATGTACATGTCTCTATAAGAAATTTTAACCTAGTGGAATCAGTTGATACCTCTTACCTCTATTTGTGTGAAATTTGTGGGGCAAAATCTATCAAAGTAATCAAAATTATATATACTTATCCTAGGGGGATTTTCCAACTCAGTGGGTGTTGCTAACTCCACACTTACAGCCTGTTTAGCTGGTGGATTTGAAGGGGATTAGCCAAGCGCCCCTCTTATATCTCCTAGCCCCATGTCTAAGCCACTCTTTGGCAACTCTTCTCCTCCCCCCCAACTATTTCATCGTTCATCATCTATATCCACTTGCGAGGTGATTTGCGAAGCGCTCCTTCACCCTTGTCGTTGGCTAATCTGGGTGGTTTTGGTACAAAATTGCCCCTGCAAATCCACCCTCTCTCTCCTCTTCGATATACACAGCAGATCGATTCATTTCTCTATACTGTTCGTACAGAGTGGAAGAAAGAAGAGAGAAGAGGAAATCAGGAAATCGGTGGTTTTGTAACTCCATTTTGGGTTTCACACTTTCGATTTGTGATCCATTTCACAGGTATTTCGAAAGGAAGACTTCTTTACTATTAAGACAAACATCGATTGTCAAATTTACTTGAGATATACTACATGACTCCCAAACAAACATAGACCATTAATTTATTCTTCAAACATCCCACTTGAACTTCAATCTTCATCTTATCCACTGTTAACCTATCTACCAATCATTCATCAATCATACACCATCTACTCTCCATTCAACCCCAAAAAAAAAAAAAAAAAAAAAAAAAAAAAAACAAACATTTTCCCTCCTATCATAATTAATTAATAATTAATTTAATTTTTTCCCCAAGATGATTAATTAAAAAAATTCCAAAATTATTTTTTTTCTAGTGTAAATTTTCTTTATTAATTTTTATGTATTTAATTTAATTATTACGTATTTATTGTAATTTTAATTACATTAATCGATTTTTAATATTAAAATACTAACATGGGGTAATTCTGTCATTTTCCATCCTATCCTGTCATATCCACCCTCCAAATTCCCCTTATGAAAATACCATCCAAACACCTCATTACAAATCCACTCTTCTTAAGAGGTGGACCTACCCTTCTTACAAATTCACCCTCTAATCCGCCTTCTTTATATATCCACTTAAAATTAAATCCACCAGTCAAACACCCCGTTATTGCATTGTACATTTGCCCTTGAGTAATAAGATAGACATATTCGGGTTGACAATTCGGAGCTGCCCTCTACGGTTGATAAAAACTTGAACCGCCATCGATACAACAGAGCCCTCATGTGGCTTGTCTCTTCCCGGATATAATAGCCTAACTAAATCCTATTAGCTTTAATTACCCCACACAAATAAAGTTAGAGCCTAAAGCTCCACCTCTAGAATACCTTTGGCTTAGTTTGGATGACGGGAATCTTGAGGAATGGGATGTGATGCATTATTCCATGATTCTGATGTTTTAAAGAGATAAAAATGAGAATAGTACGCCATATTTTCATGATTCCGATGTTTGGAAGAGACAATAAATGGGAATGGGAATGTGATTACTGATAACATATTCAATTAGGAATCTTATTTCCAAACTAACTGTGAGTCTGATCCCTTCTTTTTGTTGATAATTTCCAACATAAATGTTTCTTCCATAAGATTACTAAACTAATCTAAACACCGGAACAAATTACTACAAGTAAAAAATTCCTAGGATATTTGATTCCGAGTACTCATATTCTTATTCCTCCTCAATAAAATTTCCGGGAAGTTGATTCCAGTAATCATATTCCTATTCCAACTCAAGATTTCTGTCATCCAAATATAGCCTGACATTTTGTTGTTAATCTCTTTGTAACAATAAAACCAAAATACACTAAAATATAGCTATATGTGACCATATGTGCTCTCTGGCAACTTGGTTCCGTCTCAGCAACCCCAACGTTATGGGTTTTGCCAGTTCTGGCGAATATAGCGACATGAGTCTATTCTTGTGACTTTGGGGTCGATTAGTTTAGATTGGTAGTACTTTTTGTTCCGTCAGCTTTGGGTGGATGTGGATAAGTGGGGTTTCTGTTTTCTTTTGTTTGTTTGGTGTTTTTTGTCTCCTCCCTTTGTAGAGTGTTTCCCTCCCGTTGTGGAGTGCTTCTTGTCCCAGTCTTGTTTCCCAGATTTGGTGGGTGTTGTTGTGGATTAATATTCGCTTTTAGTTCCTTGACTTTTGTGTGTTTGGAGCGGTATCTGCTCGTTGTGGTTGTGTGGATTGTCTTCGCTGATTGTTGCTTTCTTGCACCCAGAACTTGTCATGCCAAGCGAAGGCTCACCGGTCTTTTACCAACGTTTCTTTATCTCACGTCATGAGTCGACCGACGTTTGGCCTTTGGATAGCTGGTCTTTAGAGTTGGATTCTCATCGATGATTCATTGTAATTTTAGATTAGGATCTCAGCCATCCCTAGGGGAGTGAATGTCTTGATTTCAAGCCACACCTTTGCCGAATGTTTATTGTCGATTTGGAGAGAGTTCTAGACTCGCACATTGGATCTTGACGTTAGTTTTCCTTTATGTGTTTCATTTTATATCTTCAGTATTGTAAGGCTTGGTATTATTTCATTTTTTTTCTGGATAGAAATCTTTTAGGTGTCAGATGACTTTATTTGATGACATGACATTCTCCGATAAAAAAAAAATGAGCACAAATTAAAAACTTACTTTGATTAGTAGGAAATGTGTGGGGTCGACCACAAACTAACACCATAATCACCAAAAAGTGTATTGACACTTTTAATTACCAAAAAGTATATTAATTCCAACTAACATAATCATTACCAAAAAAATGTATTGATTCTGACCAACACTATAATTACCAAAAAAGTATACTGATTCCATCAACCTTTCACTTTTTTCACCAATCCGAGCGAAAGTTTCGTTCACACAAAAAACCAACGCTGCTACATACACTTTTGGGTGTCACTCTTGGGTATATTTCCGGATATTTTGGGTCCAAAATGACGCTGTTTGTAAAAATATTCGGGAAAATGACCAATAAGTGGTATTTAAAACTAAAAATGCCAATATCATGGTAAGGTTTTGGGAAATGACCTGATACATGACAAGGAAAATAATAATTCCGCATAAGTGGTACCCCCAACTAACTTTTCCAAAATACCCTCTGTGAATTAAACCCTCTTCCCCAATCTTCTTCAGGATATCAATTCTTCTTTGGTTACAAATCACAGATGGATAGGGTTTCTCCTGCTGCGCACCAATGGGGAAGGGAACAGGGAGTTTTGGTAAGTGGAGGACCAAGACCCACACCCTTTGTGTGAGATGTGGTCACCGTAGCTTTCATCTCCAGAAGAGTTGATGCTCTGCCTGTGCTTTCCCTGCTGCCCGCAAGAGGAAATATAACTAAAGTGTGAAGGCAATCCGGAGGAAGACAACCGGGAGCGGCCTTATGAGGTAGCTCCGCAACGTGCCTTGTAGATTCAAGAGTGGTTTTAGCGGATGACCCACATTGCGGCCGAAAGCAACTGGAGGCAACAGATGAACGACCATCTCACCGCACTTGGTTCTTTCATGCTTTCCTCCTATATTCAAAGGGTATATATGCATTTGTATTTTATTTTCAATTCCTTCAGTTCGATTTGATGTGAATCACTCAAATGTAAGCATGGATTTAGTTAACATTTTATTGAAAAGTCCAGGAGTATAATTTTTTAACATAATTTCTGGACACATTTGTACTCTAAACAGCTCCAGCTCTGGGTACCCATGCATCCAATGGCGACCAAGGTTGTGTTCGGAGTTATGTTCTAAAATTTTCTTTTCAGAATTGTTCTATTTTTGTTACTGATATAATTAGAATTGTAATTGTAAATGTAAACTCACACAATAGATTTTGAAAGTTAAGTGAAATTAGAGAGTAATTCAAGCTAACCTCGATTTGATATATGTAGGAGTGAAAAGTAGGATGTTTTTCGGGGCACTACTTGAAAATGGGACCCATATTTGTGACTGACAGAGAAAACCTTGCTCCGTCCATCAAACATGGTTGTTCTTTGTGTGAGGTTCACTGGCACTCTATCTTACATAAGATGCACCAAACTATTCTGGTAAAATTATGCCCCACTCATGAACAAAATTAGACAGAGAATCATTTCAATAAACAACAATAGAGTGTTTGGGAACTTGGTGAATGTTTTGGGGGCACTACTTGGAAATGGGACACATATTTGTGACTGACAGAGAAAACCTTGCTCTTTCCATCAAACATGCTTGTTCATTGTATGAGGTTTACTTGCACTCTATCTCACATAAGATACACCAAACGATCTCACATTGTAAAAGACATTTTTCTAGAACAACCCCTAAAAATGTATGCGAGAGAAAAACGTGTCTCGTAAAGCTTGAAAATCTATGTGGCTTGATATATGCAAGAGAAAAACCTGTCTCATAGAGCTTGAAAATACAGTAAAAACAAGTCCATCCATTTGATGTTCCATTGTCAGTCGAGTGACCTTTGCACTCTTTTTATAACATGAAAAATAATGTACTGTCACTGACACTAAAAAACTTGCTCCGAGCAACAACAAAACTTGCTCTTTGTATAACCTTGTCGTGCACTTTGTATGAAACAACAAGCACCTAAGTGTTCTTCCCAGAAATTTTATTTCTTATTTCCTTAGGTTTTTAGATGGCATGAGCCATGCATACAAGTCCATCCGTTCGACGTTCCATTGTCAGTGGGGTGACCTTTGCACTCTATTTATAACATGAAAAACAATGTACTGTCACTGAAACTGAAAAATTTGCTCCGAGCAAGAACAAAACATGCTCTTTATATAACACTGATGTGCACTGTGTATGAAACCACAAGCACTTGACTATTCTTCCCAAAAAAATTATTTCTCATTTCCTTGGGTTCTTAGATGGCATGAACCATGCATACAAGTCCATCCGTTCGACGTTCCATTGTCAGTGGGGTGACCTTTGCACTCTTTTTATAACATGAAAAACAATGTACTATTATTGACACTGAAAAATTTGCTTCAAGCAAGAACAAAACATTCTCTTTATATAACATTGACGCGCACTGTGTATGAAACCACAAGCACCTGACTATTCTTCCCAGAAATTTTATTTCTCATTTCCTTGGGTTCTTAGATGGCATGAACCATGTATACAAATCCATCCATTCTACATTCCATTGTCAGAAATTTGATCCTATGTTTGTTGAACTTGTCCAAGATTCAATTTTTACATAAACAAATCAATCTTTAACTTTTATCAAAACTCGTTAAGCTTACCCAAACTCATGGACATTTCATCAAACACTTGGTACGCATAGCTTAGATCACCACATTTGCAGTACAAGCTGATAAAAGAACTGCCAACATAAACATTGCCCAAACACTCATTTTTTAACTATCAAACAACCACCACCATTGAAATTTGATTTCCGAGTGACGAGAGGTCCAAGAATCTCTAGCCCTTGAGCAACTTCTATCCTTTTGAGTGTGATTTTGTTTGAGAAGAGAGATGCAGAAAAGGTATGGAAATGGAGTTTCTAATGGGTTTCTCATTAGTACAATTTCTAGCCATGACGCGAATGAATTATTCTAGAACTCATCATTATCGGTTTGTGTGTAACATTTATTAACCGTCGACTAGCAGAACAGGGGTGAGACGACATCGTTTGGGAATTCGCTGCCGCCGTTGTCATCGGTTTGTTCGTCGTCGAGCTCTGGTTAGTTCGTGGGGTTGATAGAAGAAAGGGAGGGAAGAAGAAAGTGGGGCTGGGAAGAGCGAGAGAGAGGGTATTTTGGGCAGTTCACACATAATTTGCCATGTATGTGGAATTAAATTTTTCCTTCTCATGAATTGGGAATTTCTGAAACGTGGCCTATGTTTTTGGCATAATTTGCCTTAACCACCATATTTTGGTCGTTTCCCCAAAATATTTCCCATCGATACACAACCTTCTGAAACAAATCTTTGAATTGGGATTTCATCCTTTATGAAAGAGATAGAACAACAAAGACTACCAATTTGGAGCCCTGGAGAGAGAAAATGCATTTTCCTCCTGCAACAGAAGAGCAACATCACCAGAGCTTCTCTCCTCCAAATTCACGCCTTCATCCTTCGCAACGCCCTCCAAACCAACACCAACCTCCTCACCAAATTCATCGCAACCTGTTTTCCTCTAGCTGGAATTCATCACGCTCGTTGCGTGTTCGATCAAATGCCTAAAAAAGACGACGCTTTCCTCTGTAACACCATGATTAGAGCTCACCTAGAAACACGCCAATTTGTCGAGTCTATCACTTTGTATAGACAACTCAGAAGGCACTTGTGTTTTTCGCCCGACAACTATACGTTTTCGTGGTTAGCTAAATCTTGTGGTTTGAGTTTGGCCAATCGGGAAGGTCAACAGATACATAATCATGTAACTAAAACTGGGTTTGGGTCGAATTTATTCGTGTCGACGTCCTTGGTTGACATGTACGCGAAATTTGGGGTGATTAGTTGTGCAAAAAAGGTGTTTGATGAAATGACTGAAAGAACTCAGGTTTCTTGGACGGCTCTAATTTGTGGGTATGCGAGGAAAGGAGATATGGATAATGCGAGGGAGCTTTTTGATAAGTCACCCGAGAAAGATTCAGCCGCGTATAATGTGATGATTGATGCCCATGTCAAATTGGGAGATATGGATAGTGCTAGGCAGTTGTTTGACGAAATGCCTGAACAGAATGTGTTATCTTGGACTAACATGATTGATGGGTTTTGCAATATTGGTGATGTTGGTTCTGCTAGATTGCTTTTTGACACAATGCCTGAGAAGAATCTGTTCTCTTGGAATGCAATGATTGGGGGGTATTGCCAAAATAAACAGCCGGATGAAGCATTGAGACTCTTCCATGAAATGCTAACCACAACTTTGTTTGAACCAGATAAAATTACCATTGTTAGCGTCCTTCCTGCTATTGCTGATTTGGGTGCTTTGGATTTGGGTGGCTGGGTTCACCAGTTTGTCAAGAGGAAGAAGCTTGATAGAGTAACAAACGTCTGCACCGGGCTGGTAGATATGTATGCCAAGTGTGGTGAAATCACAAAAGCAAGACAAGTTTTTGACGAGATGCCTGAGAAAGAAACGGCTACTTGGAACGCTTTGATAAATGGGTTGGCACTCAACGGACGCTTTGAAGAAGCATTGGGGGTGTTTTTGGAAATGAAACACTGTGGATTCAAACCAAATGAAATATCTATGCTGGGTGTCTTATCTGCCTGTAACCACAATGGTTTGGTGGAGGAAGGGAAAAGTTGGTTTAAAGCAATGGGAGAATTCGGTCTCAGGCCAAAAATCGAGCACTATGGTTGTATGGTAGATCTTTTGGGTAGGGCAGGGTGTTTAGAGGAAGCTGAGAAGTTGATTGAGAGTATGCCTTATGAGGCTAATGGGATAATACTGAGTTCTTTTCTTTTTGCATGTGGGTGTGCCAAGGATGTTGAAAGGGCAGAGAGAATAAGAAACAAAGTTATAAATATGGAGCCATGGAATGACGGGAACTATATAATGTTGAGGAATTTGTATTCCAAGGAGAGAAGATGGAAAGATGTGGAGGAAGTTAAAGGACTAATGAGTAGAGGTGGTGCGAAGAAAGAGGCTGGTTGTAGTGTCATTGAGGTTGATAGTAGGCTGTGGGAATTCATAGCTGGAGACAAAGTGCATCCACATTGGGAGGCAATTCATTCTGCCGTAGGCAATTTGTGGATGCACATGAAAGGAGAATGACTTCCCAAAATTGGCAGAACTTGGGCAAATCACAATCTAATATGAGCAATATATTGGAATTCTCTTATGATCCATTAACGTAAACAGTGAATGAATTCGGTGGCAACTCGATGATGATCACTAAGTTATTTTTCACATGAGGTCGATTTATGACTGGTACTTATGGCTGAGGTACAAGTTTTGTCTGGCCGTGTTGCTCAATGGACTCCGTTTTGTACAAGGAACAAAAGCAGGAATTTTTCTCAATGTAGTCCTTTTTATTTGACAAACTTGTACAATAACAAAGTCAAAAAGCAAAGTTGATTGATCCTGAAGCACAGAAGAGTTGAGTGGTATGTTTGGGTTTCGCAGGGATGTTACGGGGTTTTATAAAAAGCTTTTATTCCTTTTCAATGGAATAAAATCTATTCTCTCCCATGCTAAAACTAAAGCAAGTTTCAAGGCAGGAATCAGAATTCTAAACATAGGACTATTGGAACCTGGTAATGGATTCCTTGCTTGGACAGACAATTTGGTCTGATAAAGTTGCAAGCCATTCCCTGCTTTACTTTTCCACTTTAGCTCCCAATATATAAGTTTTAGTCCTGGGTTAGCGGAAATGCTATCATATCAGCAAAATGGGGTTGATCATGAGCTTCATGCCGTTCATGGGAAAAGGTTTGTGATCTCTTTCATATTTGTGTGTTCTTAGTACATACTTTTCCTCTCTCTGGCACTTCAATTTCAACCCTCGTGTTCATTTTTCATTTCTCGTTCAAAGTCTTTCCATTTTATTGTATACATTTAACTTCTGGCAATGGTGATATGAATTGGTTGGTCGTTTGAATGATAGGTTTGCCATCAGCCCAGATGCTAAATTTCGCAATGGGAACGGTTTACAGTCGATTTATGGAGAAAGATATCAGCAATTTTGAGGACTTCCACATTGCTATTCTCGATATTTTCAAGTAAGACATTTTGTATGCCAGACATGGGAAAAGAAGTGGTGAACAAATAAATAAATAGCCAGCGATTTGTGCTAAGAAATTTCTCCCTCCATCCCATAAAGTTTGATTCTTACGAAACTACGTGCAATTTTCTAATTAAAAAATAACGTATTTGCTAAAAAAAAAATTTTTTTTCACCGTATAAAAGTTTTCAATGAGATTTATCAAACAAGATCCATATTGGCTAAAAAATAAATAATTTTCGTAAGTATATTATTTTTTAGCTTAAAAATTGCATATAGTTTCATAGGAATCAAACTCTATGGGACGGAGGGACTACTGTGTAAACAGATAACAATGCCATGACTAGTAGTTCATCAGGCAAGCCAGATGATGTGAACTAAAATAACAAAAGGAAGCCTCGATTGTGTGGAACCAACAACATGAGCAGGGGTGCCTACTGCCTAGGCCCCTGCACAACTTTAAATATTCTCTTTAATTATACTCTCTCCGTTCTAAAATAATATTTCACTACGAAAAGTCGTGCTATTTTTTAAATCAAATAATAAACTACTTCCGCAAGTCATTTTTCGAATTTTTTCGCACCAAATTAGAGCACTTGACGAGTATTCTAATTCGGTGCAAAAAAATTTGAAAAATGATACACGAAAGTACTTCATTTTTTTATTTGAAAAATGACAAGAGAGAGAAAGTGGAGCTCTTAATTAAGGCTTAGTTTTTCAAAACATTTTAGCACCCAGGTGCTAAAATTATGATATTTTAAATCAAAAAAATGAAATGGTTCCGTGCATCTTTTTTTGATTTTTTTTGCACCAAATTAAAGTACTCGAGGAGTATTTTAATTTGGTGCAAAAAAATCAAAAAACGATACCCGGACCTACTTCATTTTTTTATTTGAAATATCAAGATTTTAGCACTTAGGTACTAAAATCTTTTAGAAAACTGGGTCTAAGAAAGGAGGGAGTATAAGTTTTTCTGGTTAATTTGAAAAAGTTCTATAAGATTGGTCCCTACATGTTCCTTTGATATAATTTTTTTCTTAAAGTCTGTACAAATGTGTGTAAAAAAATCTCTTCTACAATCTTAAGTTACCTAACAATCATTTGGTCATTCCTTGCTCCTATTAGTCTTGTACCATTTTCAAGATTAATGAAAAAAATTTACCCTTTAAAAAAAAAAATCATTTGGCCATGGCTATAGCCTATGAAACACGAACACTGACAAACGACGGCTATGTATATGCACACAATTTAGAATTTCGAAGTAGCAATATATTAGTATAGAATATAAATTTTGCTGGAGTTATAAAAATACAATAACTAAGCCCCGGCTGTGGATAAATTTTGCGTCTGCCACTAAACTAAACATGAGTCGGCCACAAAATTCGTTGATTCCACGTCAAACTAGAGGATATGGAACAAAAGGCAAGAAAACACCATAGGAACAGTAGATAGCGTGGAACCATCGAATTTAGTCTTGGCATTCAATAGGAGTATAAATCAGAAGAAGACAAATCGTTACCATCTTTGCAAACACTTCACAAACTGAAAAAACCTACTCTACTGTGAATCTGAATATTTCTTGCTCATGATTTTATCCTTATCCAGCATCTTTAACGAATCATTGCCCGGTAAACATTATGATGCTCCGCCACGGAAGGAAATTGAGGTCCTCTCTCTCTCTCTCTCTCTCTCTCTCTCTCTGTGTGTGAGTGTGTGTGGCCGCGCATGTGTGTGTGGTGCACACGCTCAAGCAGATGTTTTACTTTTCATCCCACGACTCCAGGCTACACAACTGGGATTAGGCCCACGATTGCCCGTTGGGGATATGAATATGTGTTAATGCGTGTGTCAATGTGTATATATACAAGCGTGCGGGGGATTGAGTAACCCATCATTTGCAAACACAGGCATGTTTTGCAGAATGGAAAGCAGCCGAAGAGTCTGCAAAGCAGAAGGTATTCATTGAATTTATGAAGACGAAAGTGAAACCTAGCAAGTTAGACAACACTACCTTGATTACTGGACTGGTAACGCCTCCGGCAGCTATGGCAGCTAAGAGAGCAGGTGAGAGTGTACCACAGCTGAGAATAATTAAGTCCATCCCCGATGTTGCATTTGTACCTTCTGCCACTGTTTTGGCATTGGTCTCTGTTAAGCTCTCTAGGAGGATCTTCGTCGGGAATGTGGCATCAACATCATGATTCCACATTGCAGATGGTCGATAATCATGTCCATTTCCAGATGTGAACGCAGAGATTTTAATAGAAGTTGCTGTTTCTACTATAGCAACCATAGCTAAAACATATCCAAGCGTGTATTTTCAAACTATATTCTTAGCAGACGAAACTTTATCATTTTATTCCTGGTATAGTTGCGAATTGTTCTCATTGGAGTTTACAAAGTGAATGACTCGAATTGGTTCTATGAAAGTACAAAGCATATAGGCCTTCGAGTTTCATGTGGCAAGATCTCCATATTCATCCATAGCAAAAATAACCACAAAAAAAGAAAAGAAAAAGAAGAATCAACCACCACCCAAGAATCAAGGTCGTCAAAAAAGAAAACAATAGGAGTACAAAGTAGTGCAAAGGATAATTTGCTTGATATATTAAACTATACTACTATTGAAAACTCAATATACAAATTCAACATCATGTAGTAACCCCAATCAAAACACCAGTTAGCAAACTACTTAGCATGTACAGATGCACTAGAAGCAACGGACAATTTTCATCCATGTACAAAGAGAAGGGAAGAGAGAGCAATACAGCATGTACAGATACTGTTTGCAACAAAGCCACACCAAAATGAGGGCCTGCTGTTCGCTCTGCTTATGTGATTACTTTTACAGGACCTTTTCAACTTTCAGTGGATTTTTTCTCAATATTTGGTCAGAGAAAAGGTTCACCAAAGGC
Source organism: Vaccinium macrocarpon (assembly GCA_022606695.1). NCBI lineage: Eukaryota > Viridiplantae > Streptophyta > Magnoliopsida > Ericales > Ericaceae > Vaccinium > Vaccinium macrocarpon. Next base: position 23,168,021 of record CM040179.1, read on the forward strand.
GAAAAGAGTCCCCAAAAATTAGGAAAATAAGCAATGTGAACCAAACAGGCCCTGAAATCTTTCTTTTCTTTTTTCAATTACTGGGAGCCCGCTATACCCCAGCAGAGGCTATCAACTTCGGATTTTCAAATGCATCTAACCTGAGGAGCGCCGGCTCCACCTACCCAACCCAGCCTTCCGTCTACCTCGCTTTCTCGTATTCTTAGTCGCAGTAAGTTTAGAAATGGACCGGATCTTTGGAGCTGGTTGATCTTCTGTGTGCACATCAGGCCCTGTACCATCAAATGCAGGAATGGAGGTGTCTTCTTGCTCTTCCTTCGGTACCTGGGGCTTCTTCCCTACAATCTGAATATCAACTCCTTTGAAGCTATTTTTCAGCTCTTCTTTGGGTCTACGACTATAAATCAACATTCCACCCCCAACCTGCAAACAACAAGGATGAATTAGCCAGGCCTATAAATAAAAAGGCCTATCAAAGGTTAACTAATATGACTAGACAAATTTGAAGCTTCATAGATATTCTGTTTATCTGTTTAGACATCTTTTCCAACAGATGTCAAATTGAAGCAGCTATTAGCCACATTAACAATGAATACCCAATATATTCAACAAGTATCCTGTTTCTTTGAGAGAATATTTCCATATCTAGACTGGGTTGTACCCTAAGAAGCACGGACACGGATACGGACACGACAAGAGGTATGTGATTAATTCATATACATAACGAAATCTTTATTTCTATCTAATTTAAGAACAATACAACGAAGATAAATTAGCAGTCTGCATATAAGTATACATAACTATACATCAGTGGAAATTTTCACCTATGGCCGAGTTTTAAAAGTTAGATTTAACCTTTTATGTGTCATGACTCATGAGCATGTTGTAAGAGTTTTGCCAACATGTCCCATAACATCTACCTTGTGTTTGAATAAAAGAAATATGTACAAGAAAACAATCAGAAAAGTATTTAAGCATGTCCTACACGGACATGTGTCCAGAGAGTGTCACCTCCGTCACCGACACTTGTCGGACACGGATACGTGAGGCCTATAAACGTGTCCGTGCTTCTTAGGTTGTACCAAGTCTTTTTTCTTATCTGTGCTTCTTAGATGAAACAACGTCAATGGTATCATACAAGTCAGCAACTTCAAAATATTGGTCCAGCAAGAAAAAAAATATTATGGGCTACACTCGTAAATAAAAAATCCTGCATCCGTCTGTGTGTGTGTGTCATTTTCTTATCTGTGCTTCTTAGATGAAACACCATCAATGGTATCATACAAGCCAGCAACTTCCAAATATTGGTCCAGCAAGAAACAAAATATTATGGGGTATACTAGCAAGTAAAAAAATCCCGCAGCATTCAAATTTGTATTTCAGGTGGTTTTCTGTTTCTATAATAAAAAATTCATGAGTGTGTGTGCCTTCAGTGTAAGAGGTGCGACAGCTGCAATGTGCAACACAAAAAATAAATAAGTGGTGGAAATCACATGTCCAACAAGAAACAAACCCAGAATAATGAAACTGTGAGAAGGGAATGCATATTCAGCGCACTACAGTGTGAAAGTCAAGAGGTACATTTTAGTTCAAAACTGCTAAAACATATTTAGCCAAAGAAATTTAGGCTCACAGAAAACACATTTAGTGATGGAAGACACAGCAAAGTAAATACTATCAGTAAAATCAATGAAGAAATAAAGGAAAAAATCAGTTGATGCACCATGGAAACTCTTTGATGTATCACAAACCCTTTATAATCAACTTCTTCCAAGTCAATAAAACATACCCATGGAACTTATTAAAAGTAGATGAAGACTATTGCATCGACAAACTTATTGGGCAATAAAATGGGCTCCTAGAGTTAGGAAGAACTTGCATCAAATGGAGTCTTCTGAATGCATAAAGTGCCCATGTAGCACAGTGCACCCTCAACACTCTGATAAGGGCTGGGATCAGTGACCTGTAAATTCAGTTGGCCATTAACCTAGCAAACATAAACCTACAAATTCAGTTGGACATTAACCCAGCAAACATAATTTGAAGTTTGAACTTACCATAACTCATATGTCATGATAAATGCCCTAGGACACCTTGTAAACACCCTTTACCGTAGGAAAAAAGAAAAAGAAAAATGATACAAGCCTACAAATAAGAATATTTTGGAGTGTCCCTGGGTCTGTGAAATGAATATTAGATGAATCTAAGACTTAGACATGCATCCCCACCTGCACCCGAGTCCCAGTAACCTAGCGAAGAAAAAAAGCAGCAAAATTAAAACAGAAGAGAATTTTCATTTCGTTTAAAGAATAATTACTCTAGAATTCCTTATTCTTCCAATTAAGGAAAGCGAAACAGAGCCAAAATTAAACAGAAACGAGTTACCATAGATTGCCACCCAAGTAAAAACTTACATTTTTTGATGAACCTCCAACCTCGGGCTGTTCTGTGCTTTCAACTATATCAGAAACATGGGTCACTTCTCCATGGCTCGAAGCTGCACTTTCGGGCATAACCAGATCGCCCATACTATAGTCTTGTATAAGCTGATTTGGCATATAAGAGGATCCCACCATCATTTTGTCTTCGGTGTCGTGAGGAGAAGCAGGATTCCCAGCAGAGCTGGTCAACGCATTACATGGTGCAAGCAAGCTCGGCTTATCAGTGGAAGAGAACTTTCCAGAATTTTCACTCATTATTTTGTGAAGTCGGGTCTTCATATTGGTAACTTGCAAATGTACAATACCAATCTTACAAAGGATCTGTTCCACAGAAGTGTCGTTGAACTCAAGGGACAATGGTTCATCATTGACCTCAACCTCACTATTGCCATCTATTTTCACTGGGAATATCAACATAGGGAAGAGGATCAATTGACTATGTAAACAAACAAGACTTTAAGAAGATAACTCCCATCTAATGCATAAATCTTCTGAAGTTTATACACCAGAGGTCCTTTCACAGTACCTTCAGTAGGAAAAGATAAATCCATTTTATTCCAAAGCATTCAGGTATCCCTCACATACTAAGAGGTACGGACATGGAAACAAGACATGGAGACAGAAACATGACCACATGGATGCGCGGACACAGCATTTTTCCAAAAGTTAAGACACATACTTGAGTGTAGAATATGTACAACTAGGTGTATCTTGAAAATTTATATCAGTGAAAACATTCTCTGTAAATTAGAATTAAAAACACAAATAATATTAATTTTATGAAGATATAATCGCCAATGAATAAATAAGCATAAACAAATGGCATCCATAAACAAATGGCATCCATGGTAATGTAAGCCGCAGCCCAACTATTAAAAAATAAAAATTGCATTATGACCTCCCAGTGTACCACCATCGTCTCCCTGACATGTCCTCGCCCGTCCCCAATGTGTCTGACCAGGTAAAGCATAGCATGAAAACAAGTACTTAAGCATGTCAGATAGATGTGTCCTGGAACACCCTAGTATGACAAGTGTCAAACACTAATACATGAGACCAGTATATGCATCCGACCTTCTTAGCTCTCATATTGACCTAAAACATAATTACTAAACCTCTCTTCACATTAAAACTACTATAAAACCTTTTAAGATACTATAGCGCCAAAACTTTACTAAGCCCTTGGAGTTCAGAGTACAAAACTCAGAGTGAAGATTCCAAATTCAGCACGAACAGCCCAATTAGTGTTTAGTAGACTAGTTAACCTAAAGTCTAATTGTCTCAACAAAGTATCCAAGAGACTGATAGAAGGTCTTCGGCTATAACATATAGTCTCCTTTTATTATTTAGCAACATTTCATGAATCATACAATCACAAGGAGAAGAAATTCTCACTAGTTACCTTGATTGCCCAAAACCTCATCCATAGAAGGAGCATCGGCAGCAGATCTCTTACTTTCTGAAATGTATTGTAAAAGTCGTAATTGGCAACAGCAAAAAAGAAGTTAATGCAGGAATCAGGATCTAAGAACAGCAATGAGTGTGTTACCAAAATAGGAGAACAGCTTATGGCGGGACATATATCCCATCATGTCCCCTGTATCTTCGACTCTTTTTCTTTTCTTCCTCTTCATCACTTCTTTTCTTTGAATTCGGCCCGAAAATGCATGTGACTTTGATCCAATACCTTCCAACATGCAGCTTTCGAGCTCTGTCTTCTTTCTTTGATTACATTTTGCAAGCTCCTTGTCATATTCACTCGCTTGGGACTGGAATTTCTTAATTTGCAATTCTACCCATTTGCACCTCCACACAAGAGGTTGTATGTATGTCCTCCAGTGAGGTGTCAACTTCTTCTTCCTATAAAAATGTGAACAGTATGAATCATAAAATTTGAAGTTAAAAATAAAAATTTCCTGCTTATCCAACTGAGTGCATAAAGATTTGAGCATATCAGTAGAGTAAATCACTTGGATCTGACAACAATTCGCTCAATTTTTGTGCAGAGATGCCTTTTCCCTTTCGTTACAGAAGACTGAAATTTAGTCTATAGCAGCATGTAAATCTACCAGCACACGATCTACGACCATAATCTGTTTTGAACTCTTGTATGCACAGAATTCAATGAAAATTTTGGGCCAGGCCTCAATTTTCCCCAATTATGTATTCGGAAAAACAGGCGAAGTTGGATGATTGTGGGTGACCACCACAGCTTCTTGAGAATCGAGAATGTTGGTTGTGCATGCCGATATAGTTGACTGGAAGCTTTTTGAGCACCAACATCAACCACCCATTTCTCATGACACGATACATTTTATTGAACTGAAGTTTCTTCCCCTTTTGTATCTTTTTAAATCCAAGCTTATGGAAGTTGTCATTTGTGGCTTAAGGAAGAACTCATGAAATTCAAGCCTTCAACCGAATTTTATGTACATAGATGTCATCAAATGCAGATTCTGGAAGAACCTGCATATCTGTGCCATTAAGCTGTACATATTCAACCAAGGCAAGACCCTATTTGTTGGTTAATCCGCAACAAATCCATGAACTTAGAGAGAGAGAGAGAGAGAGAGAGAGAGAGAGAGAGAGATACAAACAACTTGGGCAATTAAAAGGAAATTATCTAGTAAATTAATATTGGAATTTCGGAGCTTCAAAAAGGGGGTAGACCTTTCAGTATCCAGAATTTGTCATTAGTACTTAAAGAAGCAATGACTGTTAAGAAACTCAAATCGGAAAGACGAATTGGAAAAAAGGTATATACCTAACCCGAAAAAATTCACTATATCCATCAACCGACAATGTAGATGAACCATCACCAAGCAAACCTGAGTCCACGTCAGCATCACTAAGCGTTGTGCCATTCTCAAACCCAGAACCAGTATCCTCAAAAGAACTCGAATTTTCAGTTTGATCTTGGAATTCTGCTTCAACCAAACCAAGGTCAAAAGAATTTGTATGCTCAAGTATATTAACCTCCACATCTTGACTTCTTTCTCCTTCAATCTTTTCGTCCACTAAAGCTTCAATCTCAAAATTGTTGTCCTCGTAATTACTAGCGCATCTCATACGCTTATCTTCTGGTTCCTTCATAATACCAACAGTCTCTTTATTACCCGATGCTTCCGTTACCATTTCTGATCTTCCTTTAAGCTCTAGATCAGGACCCATACTGCAACATAAGGCTAGTCAGGTCATGTCCCTTCCACAAACATTAGTCGACAATACGTGTTTACCTGTACGGAGATACAAAATACATTAGTGGAGGAACAATCAATGCAGAGTCATTAATACGAGATAATAAAATCAAAACTCATAATAATGATAGAATTGCCTAAAACATTTTAACCAAAACTAGAATATTTGCAAAGCAACATTAACCTCCTTAAACCAATCGATCAAGGTTCTAAACCCCCAAACAGAAGAAAAATCACAAACCCTAAACCCTTGGTAAAACATAACAGGTTAAACAAGAATAATTACAAATACCCTCTTCAGATTTTGTCCGCGGTGTTCACCGAGAGGGGTTACATTCCAATTAGCAAACATGGAAATCCCAAAATCAAATTTGACAGCTCCCTGCAGAAGTACGCAAAAACAGAGCCAACCTATTACAAATAACCACCTACAAACCAATCTAGATCCAAATGGTGCCTGTGCGATTTAAGCATCTAAATTACCCATTTGTGATATAAGTCCACCAATTGTGCACCCCAAATGCACACCACCCTGAGGTGGCAAATGAGGAGAGACCTATTTTTCGGGTGAGCCCACATTGGGGCTTCTCCTCATTTGCCACCTCAGGGTGGTGTGCATTTAGGGTGCACAAATGGTGTACTTATATCATTTTCCTTATTTTTGTTGAGATAGCAATCATAGCATTCGTAAATTTTTCCCTACTTACACCTCCTTGGTGTTTAATAACCGTACTTCATGTTTTGTGCGTAGCAAACATAATTTTTTTCAACGGACATGGTAAAAGCCCACGTTTGAACTAAAAGTACTACAACTACGGGGAGTCCTTAGTTACTTGGATCAAATTCTAGGGTTTTCTCTGTAGTTGTTGGGAGTGTATTTGTCCCCCTCAATTTCTATTCGAGATCAGAATCAGAACCAATGAACAACCCCAATTTCTTAAATCGCACAGGTACCTCTGGGTGTGTGGGTGTGTGTGTGTGTGTGTGTGTGTGGGTAATTTAGATGCTTAAACAATTTACTTGTTTGGGTTCTGGGAACTAAACACACTTTCAGGAGTAATGGCAAGTTCCATCCATACCTGGAGATAATCGATTCAACGCGTGTGTGTAAGAGTGTTACACACTTAGGGAGCCCTTTTTTAGAATTTTTTGGGGTTCTGAAGCAGTCACTAGATTTCTAGGATTCTGATCAGGGCTAAGCCTTTTTGCAGAATTGTGCAGTTTCTTTGGGGGCAATGTTTGAAGTTCTAAAAATGTACTAATGAAACTCATAGTGTTCTAAAAGAAGGTCTAGAAGGCCGAATACTCGCCGCCTAGGCGCTAGAAGGACCCTCGCCGACTAGCCCGACTAGACTGATTATCCCGACCAATTGCCCGACTAGGCGCCGAGTACTCGGCCTTGGAAGCTAGAAGGTGTCTGGCTGCCCTGGGAGCGCCTAGCAAGTTTTAGAACCTTGCCCATAGTTGTAATTTACCCAACAAAAAAAAAAAACCATAGTTGTAGAAACTGCGACTAATGAGACTCTTGGTTTCAAGGCTTACTACAATTTTTTATTTTCTCGTGTTTGATCTATTTGGATCTAGATTGGTTTGTAGGTGGTTATTTGTAATCGGTTGGCTCTATTTTTGCCTAAGTTTTCTGCTTGTATGCAGAACTGTCGATTTCTTTTTGTAATTTCCATTAAGGAAAATTGAAAATATACTAATGCCACTTACAATTGTGGGCAAAATCATTTGAGGGTTTTTGGAAGTTTTCCAGTTCAATGCATTACACAAAGGGACTAAATATGAAGTGTGTTTCACTACTTTGCAAAGATTCTAGTTTTGGTTAAAATCTTTTAGGCAATTCTATCATTATTATGAGTTTTGATTTTATTATCCCGCATTACCATTCATTTGGAAGTAAAAGGTATTTAATTGTACTCTGCATGAATAAGGTCACTGCCATGCATTCATACATGTCCAAGTTCAAAACTATTAAGCCATTCATATATGTCCAAGTTCAAAACTATTAAGCCATTCATTCAGCTAAACATATGTTAGAAACTTTCAAAACTTGTTGTATTGCTACTATGTAGTATCTTCTTTACACAAATTGTTTCACTTGGCCGGCCTAAGACTTCTTTTACTTTTAGTTGGGAAAGTTGGAGCAAGTTCACTCATTTACCAAATAACTTTGGCAATGACATTTTGACCAAGTTCAAGCCTTAATAGGTGGCCTATGGTTAAACATTTATATCATTTATATAACTCTCATTGAAACTATTATTTATGTTAAGAGTGCAAGTCACAAGTAAATTCCAAAACTATTAAGCCATTCATTCATACAGATTGCATACAACATTGCCTTAATAATTGTCTCCATGTTGTAAAGGACTACTCTTGCTGAAGGATTTTCAAATGTCAGCACGGCCAAAAGGGAGAACTTTCAACAAGTGCCCATCAGCTAAATGAAAATCATTCTGGAGAGATAACCAATGACTCCACAAGGTATAATAAGCAGTATGAGTAGTGAAGTGAAAAACTGTTAGCACAACAACAACAACAACAATAACATAACCCATTTAGTCCCCAATAATTAGGGGTATGGGCGGGGGATGGATAAGAGACAGACCTAACCTTTAGCAATAAATGCACAAAGTGGCTGCTCCCAGAATACCATTGAAACAAATGGATTTGAGATAGACCTAACCTTTGGCAATAAATGTACAAAGTGGTTGCTCACAGAATACCACTGAAACAGTGGTCCCCTATACCGTTGAGTTACTCCGAAATCATGCCCTCAAATCAAAGCCAAAAGGCATCAGAGAGGGCAGACCCAAGAATCATTTTGATTTATGTGTACATTACCATGCTTCTTTCATTCAACATCCAGAGCATTGGCGTTGCACAATGAAAAACTGTTAGCACTTAAAAGTAAATTTGTTTCATGTGCAAAGCATACACTATTTCACGACAGCAACTTGCCCAGAACGAGTGGGAACACATATTCAAATGGAAATAATCATAAGGAAAAAGATCTACATACAAAAGAATGTAAGGCATTTCAAACCACAGATATTAGTGAAACCGAGTTATTCGAAAATTTAATACCTCTGCAGATCACACGACAGGTCCGAAAATTTGCAAAATCCGGGAGTTTCGAGGGGAAGCTTATATATATCTCTCAAACTTCTTATCCACACTCCCGGATTTAAGGAAAAAATGGGGTTTTTTTGTGTTGCAAATTTTTTTTGGAAAATCCAATCCATCCAATGTGTTCAGAAGGTGTTTTCAAGGGTCCACGCGGAAAATCTTCAAAAAAAAATACCGGGAAGGGCGTGATCCAAGCACTTTGCGAGCGGATCGTCAAAAAAATATTTGGATCATGAGGTCTGAAAATTAAAAGTCCGGATTAGAAGTGATCTCTCTCTCTCTCTCTCTCTCTCTCTATATATATATATATATATATATACACACACACAATAAGCTTCCCCTCCAAACTCCCGGATTTTGCAAATTTCCGGACCTGTTGCGTGAGCCGTTGGATCTGATCCAACGGCTGAGGGATGAAACGGGTTAAAACAATATTCGCGGGTCATGGGTACAAGTTATATGGGTACGGGTCTTCTGAATCGGGTCACTATAATAACCCAGATCCACTCTTTTTCCCCTCAGTTCACGCTTTTCCAGAGAGAGAGGCGATTCAAAATCTCACGTTCGGCGAAGTAGAAGACGCCAGAAAACCCTAGTTCGTTGAACAAGAACCCATCCATCGATCAAGGTTCTTCTCTCTCTACCTCCATCGTACCTTTTCTCTGTTTCGTTTCGTTTTGGAAACCCTAGCTTTTTACTCTGTGTTGTAGGTCGGACGAACGGCGAAGACGAAGCACGAGCCCCGAAGCACAACTCGATCTCCAGGTCTCTCTCTCTCTCTCAGGAAACCCTAGATCTGTGATCTGCAGAGGTATTAAATTTTCGAATAACTCGGTTTCACTAATATCTGTGGTTTGAAATGCCTTACATTCTTTTGTATGTAGATCTTTTTCCTTATGATTATTTCCATTTGAATATGTGTTCCCACTTGTTCTGGGCAAGTTGCTGTCGTGAAATAGTGTATGCTTTGCACATGAAACAAATTTACTTTTAAGTGCTAACAGTTTTTCACTTCACTACTCATACTGCTTAGTAGAGTCACTGGTTATCTCTCCAGAATGATTTTCATTTAGCTGATGGACACTTGTTGAAAGTTCTCCCTTTTGGCCGTGTTGACATTTGAAAATCCTTCGGCAAGAGTAGTCCTTTACAACATGGAGACAAATATTTCTGGATATACTTGCATTCTCAAAAACGGAAAAAAAAATTCAGCAAAAGAACCATCAAAAAAATTCGAAACCCTAATATTTTCAACAGATCTAGGGGTTTTTTTCGAAATAGAGAAACAGAGATGCAAATCGAAATAACGAGAGAGAAAGAGAGACAGAGAGAGGGAGAGTCAGAGAGAAGAGACCTGGTTATTCACGATGGAGATGAAGAAGATCGATCGAGTCGCCTGCTCGTTTACTCCAACAAATAAAAATAATAGGGTTCTTTAGATGGGGAGAGAGAGAGAGAGAGAGAGAGAGAGAGAGAGGAGACCTGGAGGAATGGTCTGGAATCGAGAGATCGAGAGGTCGCTGTTGTGGAGAGTCTGGAATCGCCTCTTCTCCCTTTCTCTCTCTTCTCTCTGTCGAAGACGAAAAATGAGAGGGGAGGAGTGACCCGGTTGGGTAATAGGACCCGGTTTTCAACCCGCGTGAGTGACTTAACCCGGAAGTAGACCCGCGAGCTCTTTTTTTCCCCACAGCCGTTGGATGAGATTCAACGGCCCAGATTGGAGGTCCGGATTTTTTGCATTTTCCAGGCGCCCGGACTGGAAGGAGAGTGTATAAATCTTCTTATCCACCCCTCTCGGAAATAAGAAAAAAATAATTTTTTTTAGTTGCAAATTTTTTTTTTTAGAAAATTCAATAAATACAGTTTTTGCGAAAACTTCTTGAATCAAGTCATTCCCGGTTTTTTTTTGAAGATTTTCCGTGATGACCCATGAAAACACTTTCTGAACACATTGGACGGATCGGATCGTCAAAAAAAATTTGGATCAAAATTCCAGATAAAAAGCGGAACCTATATATATATACACACACACACACATGCACACACACAGTAAGCTTCACATAAGGATCCCTTATGGATGGCTTCCATGCGCAGCTCTTCCTTTAGCTATAGAATAGGGTTGTAAACGAGTCGAATCAAGCTAAGTTTTAAATGTTCAGGTTCGTTCATTAAGTTTTTAAGCAACTCGGGCCAAGCTCGAACTCAATGAAAATTTGACGAGCCGAGTTCGGCCCGAGCTTGCCGAGGTTTGAGTCGAACTCAAACTTGTTCACTAGCCTTAGCGAGTAAAAAATACTAGATATTTATGATCTCATACAAGTCTAGAACTACAAGTAAATTTTTTATTTTGTACATAACATATAAAATTATAAAAATATATTAAAATTTAAGTTTACAATATATTTAGAAGTTTATACATGTACAAGTTATAAAACTCTCATTATCTATATGCGAAAGTTATATATGAAATTTTTATGAGATATAAGTATATATTCTAAGTTCGCAAGCCTAATCGAGTCGACTATTGTCAAGTTCAAGTTCGGCTCGTTTATTAAATGAGCCTAAAATTGAGGTTCAAGTTCAGTTCGTTTAGTAACCGAGTCTCGAATACTTCACGAATGGCTCAGTTCATTTACAGCCCTACCGTAGGATGAGATCCAACGGCTCAGATTTTAAATAACAATTCGTGGGTCAAAATCCACCCAAGTGTAAAATCGGGTAAAACACCAATCCTGGTCATAATCAAATAACGGGTTCGAAACCCTCATTTCCCCAAATTGAAATCTGTTGGAGAACACGATATGGTGGAGAAGAAGAAGCCAATCCAAGGTCTCTCTCTCTCCCTCCTGGATTCGAAAAAACTAGGGTTTAGAAGAAAAAAAATTCTTCCTCTTTTCTTGATTTGGCAGGTTTATGTATGTTTTTTTTTTTCTTTCTCTTTTCTTGATTTGGCAGGTTTATGTGCTTTCGGATCATCAAATCCCCATTCGGTGCTGCTCAAAGATCAAAGTTTTGTCAGGTTCGAGATCTCTCTCTCTAAATATGGTTCGGTTTTTAGCATCTGTGTCTGGTTTGGGTTATGAAACACTGGAGTTAAACAACAAATGCATATCTCTGGTTAGGTTTATGGCTTATTACTAAATCTTACTAAGCTTAATTTCTGCCAGTAACACAGAGTAGAAGTTGTGCGTGAGGTATATAGCTTACTTTAATTTTACTTTATATTGTTATGGTGCATATCTATGTATTTGACTTTATAAAAAAAAAAACACATAATAAGATGACCTTAATTAAAGGGTCGGTTCCGCTAACACAAACTTTGACACAAAATCTCAGCCTTTGAAATGAATGGCTGAGATTAAAACATTGAAGTTGCACTCTCTCTCACTCCGCTCTCCACTTCACCCCATCCTATCCTCTTCCCCACGAAAATCACATTCTCTCTCCTCTATGTATTTTGTTTTGTTAAACCCTCCCACTCCTCTACCGATGCCCCATGGTGCCCCCGTCGCCAAAAAAATGGCATATTAGTGTTATTGATAAGGTTTTAAATGAGAAATTTAGGGCTTTTTTGTTTTCTAAAGCTCCCACCCTCTCCAACTTTGAAGGCGAAATTTGGGCCATTTTAGGGACTCTTAAGAACCCAATATGGTTTTGATTTAGGAATTGTATGACTGTATGAGAACCCAATATATTTCGCTGGTTATTCTTTCGACTGCATGAGAATTCTGTTTGATGATGTGAATTGGTCAATTGTGTCTCAATTCCAGCGTCATCTTGGACAATTGCATTGTATGCTCTATCAATTTCATACTTTTGATAGTTTTTTTTTTTTGGTAAATACTTTTGATAGTTATTAATTGTTTGTTGCGACATTTGCTTTTGTTTTTTGTCCCACATGGGAAGATTTTGCAGAAAAAAAAGAAGAAAGAAAATGAGATTTTATGTGCCCTTTTTTAACAAAACATTGTTACTGGATGAGAGATTCTGTTAAAAAATGAAGCGGGTGATTTTGTTAAAAAAAATAATGAGGTCTGTGGCCAAAAATAAATAAATAAATAAATTATTTGTCTCAATTTTTTTTGCTTCATATACAGATTTCGGGGGGAGAGGGAGAGGAAATGAAATACAGAGAGAGAGAGAGAGAGAGAGAGAGAGAGAGAGTGGGGAAGAGAAAATGATTAATTGGGTGAGATGGAGAGGGGAGTGAGAGAGAGTGCAACTTCAATGTTTTAATCTCAGCCATTCATTTCAAAGGCTGAGATTTTGTGTCAAAATTTTACTTTATATTGTTATGGTGCATATCTATGTATTTGACTTTATAAAAAAAAAAAAAAAACACATAATAAGATGACCTTAATTAATACAATAGAGACAGATGCATTTATAGTATTATGGGTGTAATATGTTAAAGTTAGAAGTTCTAATGTACTATATTGGACTCACATTATCTCAAGAATAGTGGATGGCGTGCCCACACAAATGTGCTACATCATGACATTGGCACCATCAGATATATCATTCTAACATCATGTATTAATCTCTCATCTCGACTAAGTTAACGAAAATCCATAATGCAGTCCATTGGATCGTAGTTCTACTTTTTTACTGATGTTTTCCATTTTTGTTTTCATAATGTAGTCATTGTTAGATGTACTGTACTCACCGTCACCATTACAACCTTGTGCATCATTTGGAGCTTCTTCTGAAGTTCTTTACACTCCTCAAGTGAAGAAAGACTTGATACCGAAGATTGAACAAGTGATTGTTAGTGTGGAAGACACTCACAGCTTTTACAGCGATTATGCTAAAGAATCTGGATTTGGGGTTCGAATCCATTCAAGCAAGTGGGGGAAGGGCGGTCTAACTATTAGAAAGGAATTCGTTTGTAACAAAGAATGGGCGAGGGCCAAAAAATATACGCAAAATGTTTCTAAAAACACTATACGGAAATGGGAGGTTAACTAGAGAGAATTGTGGTGCTAAATTAACTGTTGTGAAATGGGGTGAGGAGTTTGTTGTCACACAATTAGTCGTCAGTCATCACCAAACTCTTGCCACACTAAGGAAGGTGCATTTATTACGATCTCATTGTCAATTGTCAGGTGCCCAAAGAGCTTTAACAAACCAATTAACTAGGCGATGAAAATGTGCCAAGCCATCAAAAAATGAGTATTTTAGAGATGCAAGCCGGAGGTCTTCAAAATGTTGGATGTTCACAACAAGATCTTTATAATGCTCAAAGAGATAAGAGGAAAATGGTAGAGGGACATGGCGCTAGTTTGTTGGTTGAGTATTTTGAGGCTCAACAAGAAAAGAATCCCAGTTTTATGTTCTCAATCTTGCCAGATGATGAGGGGAGTATGTATCATTATTTTGGGGCCGATGCAATCATAAGAAAGTCATACCAATATCCTTTGATCTTCCCACCTATAATAGGGGTTAATCATTACGGGCAAATAACCCTTAAATTAAACCTTCTTAAATTATCACGTGCATGAAGATATAGAATTACATATAACATAACGTCATCATTTTCTATTAACCATGACCGACAAGCTTCATTTGCTAGCCAAACCATGCCCTCCCTCCCTCGTGTCCACCCGCCTCTACTAGTTCATAATAATATAATCGATTATGTATGTGTGTACACACAACACAAGTAAGTATCCGAGCAACTTTTAAGAATCAGGCCTCGTTCCATAAACATTGTCTTTTTTATTTGGAGTTTTGTCTTTATTCAATTTTTTTGCGTTTGTTATTTTTACGTCAAACTTTTGGGGATTATAGATTCGTTTCGACATGAGGAATTAGAAAAGTAAAAAAATTATGAATGGAAAAGAAGAAGATGGGACATAACCTGTATAAAGATTCAAACTTTTTTTTATGAGTTGGATAGGCAAAAGTATATACAATCTCAATTTTAGTTTGAGGAGACCAAAAAGGAGAAGCCCCTTTTATGGAGTAGAATAGAAATAGAGGTAATTAAATGATCATCATTTTTTTGGGCATTACGTAAGTTTTCATCTCTGTTGTTTTGAACCATTATGTTTTCATCCTTTTTTTTGCGTAAAATAACTTTTATACTCTTTTTATAATTACTTATTAATGAATATAGACAGAGCTTCCTAATTAAGAGGGATTTGATTAGGATTGCGAATTTCAATTACTGATTTTTAGTTTCCTAAAATATTGGGTTTTGACTTTCAACCCAAAATTTCAAAATTTTCAAAATATTGTTGTTATCATGATGGTATTATTTTTTTTTTTTACCGTGTAGAATTTTTACAAACATGGTAAATCTAATACATTAATAAAGAAACATGGTAAATTCGTTAATACATTACTACAGAATCATGGTAAATTTTTACAAATGTGGTAAATTTAATACATTAATAAGAAAACATAGTAAATTGGTTAATTCATTACTACGGAATCATGGTAAACATGGTACATTACATATTGAAACATGGTAAACTAATTGCATTATATTAAAACATGGTAAACTATTTAATACATTACAACAGAAACATGGAAAACTAGTTACACTACACATCGATTACCATTTTAATTGATTTCATGGTAAACATGAATACCATCTTAACTGATTTCACGGTAAACTCAGATACCATGATCACCACAACCGCCTTTTCCCAATGAGTTAAAGAGAATAGTGTTGGCCTTGTCGCCAATGATGTACCTCAGTGATGCGAGCTTGACCACCATCGCCTTTTCCAAGTAGCTGAGAGTTGTTACAGCCTTTCACAGATGTCGGCTTCCTCTTTGCAACCGAAGTACTACTGTCGCCATTTGAATAACACTTTTACCATTTGATCATGGTAACTTAATAACTCAATCGTTCCAATGATAAAAAAAACTACTTTTTGGTAAGCCTTTATTTTTAAAAAATAAAGTTTGGTAAATACTTTTTTTTCTTCAAAAATCTGAAAAATGAAATTCAAAAAAGAACTATTTCAAAACTATTTCAACAAAAAAAAAAGTTCAAAAAAAAGTTTTTTTTGAAAAGAAATTCTCTTTGATACTTTTTGTTTAAAAACTACTTCCTCCGTCCCTTTTTAAGTGATCCCTATTGGAATACGTGCAATTTCAAACCCATAGAAAACATATTTCTTTATATAATTTAATTTTTTTAATACCAGATTAAAGTGCTCAATGAGTACTTTAATTTGATGCAAAAAAAATTAAAATATGTTACAAAAGTGTATTTTTTAACGGCTAAAAAAATTCACTTTTCCCAAAGGTATCATTTAAAAAAGGACGGAGGGAGTATTTTTGTAAATGAAAAACTGTTTTATTTTTTTGGAAAACCTTTTTTAACTCTATTTTTTTTAAATGGTTTTTTTCTTTTAGGTTGGAGAGTACTACGGTTATTTCATGCAAAAAGTTAACACTGTTAGCCTTAAAATAATGACAGGGGAGGTAAGCGACAATTAGTTTGAAAAGTAAGGAAGGATAGTGGAATTTCAGAAAGTATAAGAGAGATCTTTGTATTTGTCAGAAACCTCAAAGGAGGTAAGTGAAATTTACCCCAACTTTTTATTACATGGACATCGGGACTAATAAATAGTTTAACCCTTAGGGCATCCACAGTGAGATTCTAAGTGAGACTCCTAATATTTAGCAACTCATTTGCTCAATTATGGTCTTCAAGGATTGCTACTTAGCATGACTCCTATTACATTAGCTAAGTTTAGAGAGGGAGTTGGGAGTGAGGGAAAGAAAGGAAAATACAAGAGGAGAGGGAAGGGGTAATAGAGGACCCACTTACATTTTTATGTGCATAAATAATCTTTAATATATAGTTTAGGAGCCAATTTTAGAAATCCCAGTAATACTCCTAAATTTGCAAATTCTTAACACACAAAATAACCCTATTTTTACTTATATGTCTAGTTTAGGAGTCATTTAGGGAGCCCAATTTAAGAAGCCCATTGTGGATAGTTCAATAACCGTGCATTTTAGGCCCCAACGCAGGCTTTCAAAAAATATGACTTAAATTCTCGGTTTATGAAGTTCTCATGCACCCAAAAATTTCGTGCATCTATTAAGTTACACCATACTTTTTTGATAACCCGATATCGGGTTACCTTACATATAGACCTTGACTAATTCTGAAGTTCTAAAGTTAACACTCAAACAACCTTTAAATGTCCCAAAGGATTTTACGCTTGTAAAAAGCCCAACTTGCAAACTTAGAGGAGTAACTCCTTACTTGTGGTCGTGCTCCTAGTCCATCTCCCTTGCGGCTAAGGCCTTGTTTTCTAGTATTTGTTAAAATGGAGAATCCCCTAAATCAATTGGCAAATGAGGACATTTTTAGCATATGAGGAAACCATTTACTAAAATCTTTGTTTTTATAGAATTTTCCATTTTAATAAATGGAAAACAAGGCTTAAGGGGGTGTTCCACTAAGTTGATTTTTTGAAAAAACTGGTTTTTCACGGTTTTTAATGTGATGTATTGTGAGAGAATGACTTGTCTCGGTTTTTGAAAAAAACAGTTTTTTGTTAGTGAAACAAATGGAAGCTGGGGGGTGCTGCACAATCAAGTGTTGTGCAGCATTTTGTGCACGTATGGCGCGGCCACGCCAGCCACTTTCTAGCGATCCGAGACGGTCACCGGATACTTCTCGTTGAGTACTATAAGTGTTCAAAAAATCAACTTGGCCGGAGTACTATAAGTGTTCAAAAAATCAACTTGGCCAAATTTCGTTAAGTGCCTAATCGGAACGCAAATAGATTGAAATGAAATGGAACACAAATGTGCATAAACACTGGATCCAAATCAATACACCCATTTTTTCAATCTATTTGTGTTCCAATTTGGTACTTAACGATATCCGATCAATTAAGTTTTGGTACACTTATAGTACTCGACGAGGGCTATCCGGTGAACGTCTCAGATTGCCGGAACATGGCCGGCGCGGCCGCGCCGTACCGCTACACAACACTTGACTGTGCAGCACCCAATAGTCCGTTACAAACATACTTCTACTGTTGGACAAACTATTGAGTGCAAATAAAATACCCACACGAGTGAAGATTGGGCCGATTAAATAGACCATTTTAATTGTCACCTAACTTTTACCACATTATGGCTTGGTTTTCCAAAAACTAAAATGAAAATTTGCTAAAATCAAGTAGTTGATTTTAGCAAATGAAGTGGGGAAGAGATTTTAGCTACAATGAATCTGGACTATAAGTTTTTGGAAAACCAAGCTTAAGACGTGGCATAACTAAAAATATTAGTAGTACCTACTAGTAGTTTAGCTGTCCAAAACAGCTTATGCTTTTATCGGAATATAGAAAATATAAAAGTATTAAATGACCCTACTCTTCCTCGCTTTCGGCTAATTTGAAAAAATTGGTTTTTGGTTTTTTTGGTTTTGTTATTATTCAATTTTTTTTTTTTTTTTTGCATTTGTTATTTTTTAGTCGATTTATTGTGATTTCTTGGTTTGTCTTGACGAGAGAAATCTAAAAAGTAAAATTGTTAGCCAAACTTAAAGTTTTGTGAATAAAGACGAAAAATAATCCAAAAAATTGGTTTATTTTGGTTTATTTTCAACTTTATTTAAAAAACTATTATTTTGGCCATAATTTTGTACTCTTTGGATTTGTCTCGACTAGATAGACCAAGAAACCATAAAATCTTGACGCAAAACTAACAAATGCAAAAAAAATAATAATTGAATAAGGACAAAACGAAAAAATCAAAAAACCAAAATTTTCAATTTAGGGTGAGTTTCCCAATGAATTTTATCTAGATTTTATCAAGATTTGACAAAATCAAACATTGATTTTATCCATTCGGAAACTGAGTTGATAAAATCTTAGATTCTTGCATTAAAAAATCTAAGATTTTATCAACTCAATTTCCGAATAGATAAAATCAAAGATTTGATTTTATCAAATTTTAATAAAATCTATTTGGAAACTCGCCCTTAGCCAAATCAGGCCAAAAACGTCACCTTAAAATAAAATTAAATTAAAGACCGGACTTTTTATGTTAGCTATAAATATTGTATCACTTTCCTTGTATAAATTTTTATGGACTCGTAATTCGTCATCTTCTCTTTACTCCGCCAAGCTCTTCCCCCCCACTGCGATGACTCGATGAGGATGGGGGGATTGAATGTTTGTTGGCGCTATGACCCCCAACCGACCATACCCATCTACCATTCTCTCTCCATATCCGCACAGTATGGCATATACACACACGTATATATAAATATAGACACACACAAACACTCTTTGTGTTCCTCGTGTATCTTGCTTCAAAAGAACCCCAACCCAGAATTCCTCATTCTCTCTCGAGAATGCTTTAATGCTAAAATCTTGGGGTTTGTTTGGATTCTGTACCTTTTACACCAAAAACAATGGCGGCTAAGCCAATACCAAAGCTCTTCATCATCATCTTGGCGTTGACTTGCGCAGTAACAAGCACATACTCTATACCTTTTGTCGTCTTCCATGGTAAATGCCTCAGCTTTGTGTATTATCTTTTTTATTATGACTGTCATTAGCTAACCTACTTTGTCCTTTATTAGTTCCCACTAAAAAACAGTGAAAAGTGAAACCTTGCGAAAAAGGAATGCTGGTTTAAAGTTGAAATATTGTTATAGAATACTTTAAATATGTGCCTAATCTGTTGGATTTGTGAAGCCTTATTCGATTTTATTGTCCTTTCGCTGACTATATTGGGTTTGACTTGATCGATCGGGTCACTGGATAGACAGGAGTATTAGATTATTGGTTATACATAGAAACATAGGATAGAAATATCATGCTATAGCCATACGCAACCGAGGCACTCTTTTCTTCATTCGATACAGGGTGAAAACTGATGAGAAATGTGGACAACAAAACTGATGAGGAATGTGGATCTACTAAGTTAGACAGCTAGTGAACCACATTAAAAAAAATTGTCTTTTCTGTTTGCTTTCTTTACTTGATTGTGTGTATGGTGGTTTAGGCCGTTTGGCCGATTTCTCTACAGAATCTTTAGTTAACTTTTGATATAGGTTGGAACATAAATTTTACTGATGTTTTTAAGTTTGTCCGTTAACAATTATAGTAAGGCAGTGAGATGTTGTTGGCAGCTGTCTTATGTTGGCGAATGATGACGGTGGTCATAGTGATGGTTATGGACCTCTGGTGACGGTGGAAGGGTGGTGGTGTAGTGGGTTTGTTGGAAATGTAATACAGTTCTGGTTATGTTAGTGGGGGGTTTTTTAAGTAAATATTTTGGATGCGGATTTTTGAAAATTTTGTATTTTCATACTCCTATTTTCAGAATTCCTCATTTATTGTGCTTACATTAACAGAGCCTACTTTTTGGGACTGCCAACTTATAAATACAGACATGGAATTGCTTTCAAGCCACTTTAAGTATGACATATATTTGGTAGTGTTTTTGTGCTTTTAACTTGGTACTATCGCTTTCCTTAAGTTACTATCTCTATTTTTGGCAGTTTTACCAACAAAAAGTTCATGCATTGTGTGCTTTTCTATGAATTTCATGCAAGTTTCTTTCGTTTTCTTCTTTCCCACTTCTTATTCGAGCAGAATGTTCATTCAAGCCCTAGAATCATGTAGTCTAATCTGTGCTTTATTATGATAAGGGACCTCTAAATTTGTATGTTATCTTTTCCCTTTCTTCGAAAATCAATACCAACTTCCAATGTTCTTAAATTCTTCAGTGATTCAAAATTTCAAGTGTTCATGTAATGTAGCTTTGGTGATTGTTATTTCCCATATTGAAAGTACACCGCTCCTTTTATCTTGCCCCCATACTCCGTTTTCAGGGAGAACTCCATACCGTACAGTAACTTAAAAAGGTTGCACACATGATACATCTACATCTCTATTTGATAGTTCCAATTGGTTCATTTATCTCGTTGCTATAAGTACATACCCTGTACTTTTTTTAACTTGCTAATTACATTACTTTTTAGGCAATGCCCTTCCTTGTTCGACGAGCATTTTAGCGAAACTTAATTATGATAGATTCATAGTGAGGCCTTGGGAAATATAGTTTTGTTTTTAGGCAACACCCTTCCCTGAGCATTTTAGCTAAACGTAATTATGATAGATCCATAGTGAGGCCTTGGGAAGTACAGTAGAGCGACTATGTCACTTCTTTCTATTTTATTTATTAGTGAAAGGCTCCATCCCATCTTTCTGCTCAACTTCATGGGAATGGCTCATAGTTGATTTAGAAGTTATTCACGGTCTTGACAAAGAAGTTTCTAAAGTAGTTTTCCAATATTAGGTTCCATATAAAAGCGTCGGTTGTGTGTGATGAAGGACCATGCATCCAGTCTTTTCGTTTATGTAATATAAGCAATGCATAATGCTGCTACTGCCATAAGAATCTGTACTACTATGAGTTTGTTGTTGCAAACATTTTTTTCTTCTTTTTCATACAAATTAAGACTCTTAGCCATAATGTAATTGGGACAACCATAATCTGAGGCCATCCTATTGTAGGGAGTACAGAAATAACTGTTTAGTTTTTGCCTTTCTTTCCTTTTATTGCAGGGATTGCAGATAAATGCACTAGTACGGGAGTCAAACGTTTCACCGAGCTTCTGAGCAGTTGGACGGGCACTGAAGGATATTGCATGTATGCTCTCATTACCTTGTATTGATGTCCTCTACTAAGACCAAAAACATCTAGAAGGATGGATCTACTCCGCTTATATGTTTTCCTTTCAGGAGATTGCCTTGTGCTCTGTGATAAGTACTTACTCCTTGCCATATAATTACCTCAAGAAATACAGTCTAGTCTTATAATTTTGACCTCGGTAGCTGTAGATAACTGAAACTGGTTCATTGGAAACACCTTTCAGAGATCTATTCATATACTTTTACTTGGTCTCTACTTAAGCAGAATTGAGACTGGTATAGATTTGCTAGCATTACTTTTCCTAGTTGAATCTTCTTAAATCGGAAACGTTACCTTTGACTTATATTTTTCTACACAGAGAAATTGGAAACGGAGTACGAAGTTCGTGGTTTATGCCGTTTATGGAACAGGTGAATCTCACATTTCTGTCTGGTATGAAGTGGAAACATTTCAGAACACATCGGAAACCTTTCAGAAAGATAAGAGGATGTCAAATGAATTTGAAAATGTATGAAGAAGTCATTGTAAAAATTTGTAGTAGGTATTTACACAACTTAATGTTAGTGTGACGTTTCCCCTTGTATTGGTGCATTTCGGTGGAAACATTGGAAACTCGGACTTTTTTTTTTTCACTTGCCAAGGAAACAAAAACTTTTATGCTGTTCCATCGTAAAGGAAAGAAGTTTTGTTCCTTGTGTAGTACTGCAAAGAGTGCTTGTTCTCCTTATGCACAGTATTAACGAACTTACCAGTAATTAAACAATACTTGTCTGTCTTTTAATTTGCAGACAACAATTGCTTGTGAGAAGGTGATAAAGCTGTCTGGTAATGTGTTTGCTTCACCTGAATGAATATGCAGGTTGACTTTTCTTGAGTTGCCTTCTTCAACTTACAGGTGAAGAACATGAGTGAACTCAGCGAAGGTTACAACATAGTTGGACTTTCTCAGGTGAAAAACAAGTTGTTGTGTATGTTTCTTTCTCACATTTTAAGGTCATATTAAATCATTGTTCTTTTAGTTGCTCGCTTTTCTCTCTAAGCTAAGTTTAGGTGCCTTTTTTTCCCTGCTGACTGGATTTTCTTTCTTTTTGCCTTGTTGTTTTTTCCCCCTGTTAATTAGGGAATCGTGTAATACATGTTTTTTGAAAGAAGCCATGTCGCTTATATCTTTTATAGTTTAATGCAAGTGTAGTAAAGTTCAATGGTCGATGCAGTTGTGGTAATTAAGTTCAATGGATTTAAGTTTTTGATAATTCACCAATATATCTGAATATGTCCTTACCAGAGGGAGCTGTCGAATAAATATTTAGTTCTAAACAGCAACTGTTTGCAGCATACTTACCTGTTTGCTTCCTAAGTCCTACCTCGGAATGACTTGTGCTAATTAAAGAATTTTTATCTTGGAAGTGAAATTCAGAGGCAGCAAATGGGAAAGGAATCTGCTACAGAATTCATTGGAAGTGAAGTGAAACAGTTAATATTTGGTGATCCATGTGTTAACAAAAGCCTTTATCAGACAAATATCATTAGAATCCCTGCCTAGCTAGTTTCCGCCAACATAGAGATAGTAATGCATGACTAAGAGCCTAAGAGGTCTGAATTCAAGGGAAAATGTTCTATAAATCTTTGTGTGAGATGACACAAAGCGTTTTTTTTAGTTCTCTTTCCTTATGTAGCATAGTTCAAACCTTTGACTTGTCCTTTCCATTGAAATATTCTATAATGTCCTTAGAACTTCGTCTTGATGAATGATTAGGGCTGACCAATGGTTCAGCGGTCAAAACCTCAGTCTACCGATCCTAGGTTGTGGGTTCGAGTCAGAGGACAACCACTTTGAGCCAAAGGTTGGAGTCCGAGTGGCGGCTCCAGACTTTTCTTTTAGGGTAGTCCCTAGTCATAATAGAGTAACTTAAATGCTATCATTTGTAATAAAAAACACGCAACTAACTTAAAAAACTGCTATATTGCTTTTGACAAAAAGTACTCCGTTTTCCATTTATAGTTTTGCCTTTTTTACATAATTTTTAAGTTTTCATCCTTCAGTTGCTTCTTTGAACTGACAATTCATCTTTTCTTTTAACAAAAAAGACTTTGGATTGGATAATAGACTGTCAGATGTTCAAATAATGAGTTGTGTTAAAAGTTGATTCTAACCTTTGAATTATAGGAAATGTCAAGTGCAGGAGAAATAGTTTAGGGTGTTCATTTGAGTACTGTAGAGCCACCAGGAGAAATAGTTTCGGCAAGCTTTCAGGAAGGGTTTTTGAATGTTGAGTGTGGATACGTTGTGAATGAATAGCAAGGTTAATTCAATAGTC
The DNA here is from genome assembly GCA_022606695.1 of Vaccinium macrocarpon. Lineage (NCBI taxonomy): Eukaryota > Viridiplantae > Streptophyta > Magnoliopsida > Ericales > Ericaceae > Vaccinium > Vaccinium macrocarpon. The sequence continues at coordinate 23,191,763 of CM040179.1, forward strand.
AGCTTGGTTAAGCATTACTTTGAACAACATAAAATATAAGTGATATCAGTGACGTGGCATGATTAAATTGAAGACTGAACCTTAGTTTTCTTATATACCAATTTACCTTTTTACCAACCTCATTGAACTTTGTGAGCTAAACCGAAGGCTTGAGAGACCTTGAAGGTGATCCGGGATATCAATGAGATGCTGATGGCTTGGGCCAGTGGTGGTGGAGTAGAGAGCCCAAAGCAGACCAAGTGATGCTTTGGTATTGGCTTGAAACCAAGAACAATGGCGTGTTATGTATTGGAGAATATGGCTGGTCGTCTAAAATTCACACGCCTATGGGGCCACAGGTCAGACCTGTGAATCAGGCTGATAGAGAAGTGTGGTATATTGGGACGGAAGACCGATTTGCAGAGGACAAGTGTCATGCCTTCAATGCTAACAGCTGGAGGGTGCAGACTTATGAGGTCTAGGCCTTAGGTCTCTAAAGGACCTATGGACTAGAGAAGTTAGTGATATTCTGGGTTTTGTGTCATGGGACTTCGGGGCCGCATGGGTGTCTAGTGATAGGTGTGATGCGAAGACAGAATGAGTTGTCCTTCAGTCAATGGGTCTCCCTCTCTCTCTAAGATTGGTATGGGGTTTAACCCCTGAAGGCAGCTCAAACCTTCAGACGAACTGTGAGCTCAAGCCTCTGTTCCACGATCCTCCTTCGGTCCTGAGAAACTAGACCCTGCCTCCAACCCAAGTATGAGCCATCGACTTCAGGAGTGGGTTGTCCTTCAGCTGGGTCTCTAGGCTGCCTCTCAGCTGCAACAACCATCGCTCCAGAGGTCGTCGTATTTCCTTCAGTCCTAAAGACTTGGTACCATGTACCTACAAATTTCAAATTGAAATTTCCTTGTTGATTGACTCTTATGATCCCAAACTGATGGTCGAATCCTGAAGTTTCAAACATCACTTATTTTGAACTTTAGAAAGCAGGATTTCAAGCATTCACCATTTCTTACAGAACTCTCGGGAAAGATAATTGCATCTTCTATGCTAAGCACTCAATGAAGTGCTTGGTTCTTTTTTTAGCATATTATGTATTTGCTCATTTTCTATTCAGTTGAGATGATGCTCATACAACTTTCTTGGTGAGAGATGGAGAATTCATGCAAAATCTTGGTTCTTTTTTTGTCACCTGCAAAATATGTTGTAATCTGCTGCAGTTTAAAGCTTCGCTGTGAAGGTTTCCACTAACAAATTTTTGTAAAGTGTTATTTTATCTCTGGTTTTATGTTTTACCCTTATTGCCTGATGTTTTTTTTACCATATTCTGACGTTACAGGGAAATATGGTTGGCAGAGGGGTTGTCGAGTTTTGTGATGGAGCACCTCAAGTAAGGCTAATTCGTTAGAGCTTTGATTTAGTGCTTGTTCCTCAATCTCTTTGTATTTCCAATTAATGATGTCACTATTTGATCCATTTTCCTGCTCTCTCTGTGTGTCTGTGTGTGCGCGCCTGTGGGTCTAATGTGTTGGTGTATCTATATTAGCTTGTTTTTGCAACAGTTTATTATTTTGATCTGGCACATTTCTTTCTGGTGACCCTTAATACTATGCGTTCTTATACTTCTTTGAGACAGGTGAAGAATTTCATATCACTAGCAGGTCCTCATGCTGGGATAGCTTCTCTTCCGTTTTGTGGAGTAAGTTATCCTTTCTACGCTTCAGTTCTTTTCATAAATTTGCATTCTTAATACTATTTGCGTCTAACTTGGAAAATATCTTGAGGCTAAAGTTGCATTGTGTACAAGGTGACACCTTTTGAGTTTTGACGGAACATAACTCAGAAGTCGTATGAGGTATAGTAAGCTGTAATGGAAAATTAGCATCCTTGACCATTTCTGTGTCAACAGAAACTTAACCTGACGGAGTTTCTGTGCTACATTTGGTACAACCAAGCACTCAGCGGTGCCTGTAAGTTAGAGACATGGTGCTCTGCCTTTCCTCTGGTTCTCTTTGATGAGCTGGGGGGAGAAATTTTTGGCCTATACCTTAGGAATTTTGAGTATTTTGAACTGGATACGATGCCAACTCTGAATGGGAGTTTGAATTTATTGATGGACCGTACCGTTACATTTGTATTTGTTCAAGTTCATAAGTTGTTTATTTAATTCTTGATTGTGTTATATTTCTGTTTTGCTGTGACATTACTATGTTGGTATACTGTTAATTAAGTCAGAAATAGTCTGGTTAAGGAAATGCCTTTATCTATATCATGCAGATGGGTTGTTTAAATTTTCCGACGGAAGATTAATTGCTATTAGTGTCCAATGCTCCATTTATGCTTTCAACATAGAACTAACCTAATATTGCAGTCCTAATTTGATGTGCCCTATTTGAGCAGTCTGGCTTGTTGTGCATTCTCGTGGACTATTTACTCAAGTTAGCAGTTTACAGCAGCTATGTCCAGGTGTTGATTTCTTTATGAGCTTTCTTTTATTCAGTAGCCTACATTGTTATCAGCTTTCCAAGATGGAATACTATTTTAACACTGCAATTTTTGCTATTGCAAAGATAATTTTCCATAGCTGTGTCATTATGAACTCCCCTGGTAAGACTACTTCTGTTTATGGCAGTTGCGTTATGTTTACCATAACAACCAATTGTTTTCTCCTCGTTTGTATTTTTTTATGTCTTGTTTTGTATTGCTATAATCTGTCTATCATAGTAGACTAACATTAGAGTGACACACCTTAACGGATTGCAGGAACACTTGGCACCTGCTGGTTATGCCAAAATTCCCAATGTGAGTGAATTATTCTACCTGAGCTTAGGAAACCTTAAAACAGCCTATCTAAGGCATGTCATTTTGTAAGACAAATATTATCATAGCTTCCAATAGGTGATTGACCTAAAATTACAAATGAACTAGTTTATTTATTTTTTTAAATTGGTTCTCAAATACGATTAATTTCTTTTCCCAGGACACTGATGGCTATATTGAAGGATGTACGTTTCTCCCATATCTTAATAATGAACATGTGAATCATACAAACGCCACTTACAAAGAACGGTTTGAGAGTTTGCAGAATTTGGTGCTTATAATGGTAAGTTGAGGAGTTATGATCCACTAGGCAATCGGCGTGGTGACTTTTTTAATCTTTCAACAGTTATCTCGAAGCTATGAAGATGTGTTTGGTTTTCTGATGCTTTTCTACCTTCGTATAATAGTTTAAAGAGGACAAGGTTTTGGTGCCTAAGGAAACGTCCTTGTTTGCGTATTATCCTGATGGAAGCTGGAGCACAGTTTTGCCTGCTCAAGAGGTAAGTTAATGGTTCAAAGATTATTACTTTATTGTAGATTTTTGTAACTCATCTTTTGATTAAGAAATTATTTTTACCATTTATTTTAATACTCCCTCTATCCCAAATTGCTAGCCCCAAAAAAAGGTCGTGCAATTTTGGGTTAAAAAAAAAATCTTTTGTGCATGATTTTTGAAACTTTTTTAGACAAAATTACATGACTCATGAAGTACTTTGATTTTGTGAAAAGAAATTTGGAATTTTTTTCGCACGGAACAACTTTATTTTTTATCTGAGAATTGCACGACTTGTCGTAAGGCACAAGCAATTTGGGCAAGTCCAGCCCTGGGCATAAGTGCACCAAGCCACTGCTTTGGGCCCCCGTTTCTTGGCCTACCCCCAAAAGAAAAATATTTACGTGCTCCTACCGATAGGTCACATGTTCGACCCTTCCTATCTTTATTTTTAACGCCAACATATTTTCCAACTGGTACGGAAAAAGGTTAATAACTGCTGAGACTTGATTTCACTAGCAAAGGTACTCAAAAATTGTTAAAAGCAATTTACCAATGCACAACAAGGAAATCTTGCTCCTCCCATGAAACAACCAATATGCATAGAAAATCCTAAAAGGCCCCATTCTCATACCTCGCTTAGGGCCCCGAAAATCTCAGGACCGGGCCTGAATTTGGGATGGAAGGGGGTACGTGATTTCAGTTATTGTAATCCTTCCAATAGGGAGATAAAAGTCCTATGATATTTCTATATTAGTTTAGAGAGTTCTAAGAAGGTTATTTACTTGTTTTCCAAGGTTGAAGTTGTTCATGCTAACTTCTCGCCCTATAAACTGTGGCCAAGGCGCAAATAAGACCAAAGGAATACTTCAATAGACATTCCACATAATCCCATCCTCTGAACATATTCCGATTCAAGAAAAAGAACATATTTATATTTTTGACACTAGTCACATCAACAATAGCAATTCCCTTGTAATCTCCAATGGATGGGAGCTAGGAGAGTGAGGACTGGGGACAGGCTTTTGGCAATATCTACACAAAGTGGCTGCTCTCAAGTGTAATGCACTTGTCACATATTGGTAGCAAGTGTATATGCTACTATTGAACAATGTAATGCACTTGCAGAAACTTTTCCGGGCTTTGTTTGTTCTATTTGAAAGTATGCAAACCATTAGAAGGCTGAACATACCCATTTTTGTTCGATATTTTCGATGGCAGAATTTGTCGGAGGATTATGGAATCAGTTCAACTCATTACTGTTTTCTTTTTTTTGAGTGAAAAGTCTTTTATTTGAGTGGTACCACTAAATCTTTCTCACATCTTCTTCCCTGCAGACAAAGCTCTACACAGAAGATTGGATCGGTTTGAAAACCCTGGATGAAGCCGGGAAGGTGAAATTCATAAACGTGTCAGGGGGTCATCTCGACATCTCGACAAGCGACATAAAGACATATATAGTACCTTACTTGGAGGACGATGAATCATCTATACAACTGCCGGTAACTGAATCATATCCCCCTCGGTTGTCATCAATCTGGAATTTCATGAAGGAACTGGTGGGATTCACGGAGGACAGAATTCTTCTTTACACTCCATATTAGTGTTGAGTGCCCTTCATTTCCACGTGATCCGAAAAGAGATACGACTCAGAAAGGGTTTTTTCTCCACACATTGGTTATTCATTGTTGTAGCATCTTTTGAAGGAACTCATTTTTGCAATTGGAAAGTAGTGGAAAATGAATTCAAGGAGGAGCATTGGATGCCATTGACTGGAGTAACTGTTTGTGTTGTACGAATGGCAAAAGCTCGAGTACTATCCATTGACAAGCAAAACGGATTTGCTTTATTATTTCCAGAATTTCCAAGTCTGAGCAAGTAATTTTTTTTTCCCCTGTTCCTGCATTGAGCCAAAATCATTTCAAAGCAAGTATTTTGGATGTGCTATAATCTACAATCTCAAAACACATAGATTGCTATTATCTGGAAGACCCAGTTACGTATCTTCCCATATGGGAATGTGGAAATGCTTTTGTTTGAGGGTGATTCTATTCACAGCCCTTCATTACTCCATGTAACCCACAAAAAACTTCTCCAATTTTGTTATTGTGTGAAGACCAAAATACCCCCAAACTCCGTCTTCTTTTTCGACATTCATATACCGAAATATGTAAACGTTTTCAACATATCGATGTTGAAACTTTTCACTTAACCGAAATTCACATGTTTGATTTCACAAATTTCGACATTAAGAAGGTGAAATTATGATTATATTTCAACATGTTACTGTCGAAAACAAAAATACTTTATTCACATGTATCTAGTTCAACATTCGAAAGTTGAATATAGACATAAATTTCGACATGAGGATGTCGAACATAGACAGGATCCAATTTTTGAAAATTCGTCCTTCAATATTAATCGCTATGTGGTTGTCGAAAATGAGTGTGTATTTCGACATTTAAAGTATGAAAACTGGTCGCGAGAGTAGTTTAGGTGTATTTTGTGGGTTGTATGGAGTAAACTGGTTTGATGAAATTTTAAGCGTGGGTTACATGAAGAAACTGGGTTACATGGAGTAAATGAAGAGTTGTGAATAGAATCACCCTTATTTGATCAAGCCAATTGTAGGAAATTGTTGTTGCTTGTTTTGTTACTATATGATTTTTTTTTTTATAAAAAAAAACAATGAAAACATGTGAGAGTAGGGGGTGGGCATCGTCTCGTGTTCGTGTCATGTCATTTTGAGTATTGTGTCTTTTCGGGTTCGCCTTGTAACATAAACGTGTCAAATATTTGGACACTGACCCGACCTACATAAAACCTTACCGTATTCGGGTTGACACTGTTAAGAACCTTAATTTTTAATGTATAAAAAATTATACATCAGAGTTCTGACAATGTCGCACGTGAACAACTTATATAATTCAATAACAAAAATGAGTATATTTTCAATACTGTCATTATCATAGAAAATGATAAAATCAACGAAAAGTTTAGTCAATAATAACCAAATCGTGACATTAAAAGATGAGTTAAGCCACATTGGTCTCGAAAATTAAATACGCCTCTCTACGTCTTTCACTTAAAATAATAAAAAGGCACCAACTATATAATAAGAAATTTTGCACGGGAAGAAATTAATTTTGGACTTTTTAGGTTGAAAAAACTGTGATTGGGAAATTCAATTTTCAGTTGAATTTGATCTTGGAAAAAAATTGAGTATTGGGTTGTCTAGTAATATGCATGTCATGTCGTTCCATTTTACATTGATTTTTTCCTATACAAGTTGACCAAATATGATTTCGAAAAACCGAGTCTTCCACTGATTATGAAATTCAGAAGAATTAAAACTAATCTTTAAGGAAACACGAGTAACGGCTATGGGTTAGTACGCCCAGAATAGTGTCATTTCAGGATAACGACTCGACACATAAAATTAAAAACTCATCCATGTCCTTATCGAGTTACACGAGTCTCCCATTTAATTCAAGTATTGGCGAGTCTTGACATATTTGTGTTCATGTTTAAACGTGGTTAATCCAAATCCTTTAACTTCGTGTCATGTTTGTGTTCAAGGCGGCTTAGAGGGGCAAAGCTCATTGAGAAAAGGCTCCAGAACGGGACCAAAAAGTCTGAGCGAATCAAAAAGTCACCAAAACAGGACTTTCTACCGATATATGTCTAGCTAGCAAACTGCAAGAGAAAAAAGCCCTAGGAAAGAGAGCAAGGCGGCCTTTACCAATACATTCGAGTCCATAACCGCGAGTTCCAATGCACAAGATCACGGAGCTCAGACCATACCATTAGAAGACGGCCAAAGGAGTAGCAAAGCTCGTTGAACCAACAAATCCTATTCTCTTAACTAGGCAGGCAATTTTTCGATCTTCTACTCGACTACTCCAATGGGAAAGTACAACACCATCCTCTATAAAATCTCATACCACCACAGTATCGAATATATCAATGAACAGTGGGCATACCGATATGCCTCGCTGCATGTAGAAATGAACTAAAACAAAGAGTTCAAAACAAGTCAGCAGTGTAAATAGCAAAGGTCAGCACAGCATCAAACATGGGATTGAACCTCATCAAATTATGCATTCTCCCACTTCAGTAGAGTACGTGGATAAAAGCATAATTCAGCCAACATTATTCGATAGATACAAAATTCAGCATTAAGAATGGAGTGGCGCTTACCAAATCAGGTCAAAAGTCTCGTCAAGTGCCAAAAACATCTCTACATACTCGATTTTACAGAAGATAATGTCACAATAAATACAAAAACACAAAAACTGGCGAGGTGCTAGTCTTTTGACAATCACCCACCAACATTGCTTTTATCAGTGTTATGATCAAACTGAATACGAAAATAGAGGAAAAATCACACAGACCTATGCAGGGCACCTCACATGAATTGGGCAGAACTGCCCTTAGGCATTGTTTGGTTCTTTGGAATGACTTTTAGACAATGACACATTCCTACAGTGCTTCGAAGCACTGTCCAACCAATGGAATCTAACAGCGCTCAAACGTCTCCATTTTGACGAACTGTGGTTGAGATAGTTATTTGCAACTTCCAAACTACTCTATAGATTTCAGTTCTGTCTGGTGATGCTCTAGATTGCGAAGTACAATTCTTGCAAAGATTTTAGCTTCAAGAGGGGCATTTGCTGCTGCTGCTGCAGCACGCAGAACCCTTGGTGCTCCAGCATTCTGCATAAGGGTCACATGGTGCACTGCATGCCGCCCGCCCGGAATGGTGAACTACAAATCAAAGAACAGACCCAGAGATCTTTTCAGATAAGCATGTCCGATTTCGTTCCACAAAGAAAATGTCCAGGACAAATGAGTCCGTCATAATTTCCCTCATTTGTGTGCGTGTGGTGTGGCTTGGCGTGTCGCGTGTGTGTGTGTGTGTGTGTGTGAGAGAGAGAGAGAGAGAGAGAGAGAGAGAGAGAGAGAGAGAGAGAGAGAGAGAGAGAGAGAGAGAGAGAGATCTACCTGGAGAAGGGCAAATGCAGCACATGCCTTGAGTATGGAAGATGGATTTCGTAGCATGGTAACGAATCTTCCAATCTCAGCTCCACTGACAAACAAAAATGAGGACAAAGATAAAGTCAGATGATAAGAGAGTGTCAAGAAGAGCTTAAAGAGTAATAAGTGATTTTAACAAAAGGAAATAAGCCTTGTCTTCTTTCCGATGTACTCATAACATCCTGAAACAGATGAGCGATTAAGGCAAAGGAACTTGAGGGTTGAGGCTGAAGATATATATTTTAAAAGTTGAAGACATTGTCATTACTGAAATCTACAAGTTCATATCAAAGTATTTCACAATGAAGATGAGAGAAAACTTTAAGAACAAAGAACCTGAGTCCTTAGTAGAGCTGAAACTTGAGGGAAAACTAGGAAGTTAAGAACACACTTAGTTTTCTTGCTCTACCTCTGGAGGTCGAAAAAATTCATATCCAGTTCGAGGAGTCTCGAGCTTTCCATGATATCATAGCTAAGTATTTTATGTTTCCAAGTCATAGGTTAACTTTCTACTTTACTAGCCTAATTACATTTTCTTTTTACTACGTTGTTTCAGATTAGGAAAAGTTTTAGAATACTGAAATGATTTGTTCACTTGATAGAGAGTTCCAAATGGTTGCAACATCTGTCTGGCCCTTACATTAGACTAACATAAATTAAGATCATGCCCACTAGAAAAACAATTCAACTTAAAATTGGTACTCCACCCAGATTCGTTTATCGTTGTAGGTAAATCTATTATTAAGGGTAAACAATCAGTGCACTTTACGAGCTCAAACTTCCCAAAGTTTTTTTCAATTCAAGTTGGGCTCATCAATTCATTTCAACAGAGAATGCCAAAAGGGGAATACCAAAAAATTTTGTTCAATGACTTTCCAAGAAGGAAAAATAACCGAGGCCATCAAAACGTATAAAAACGGTAAAACAGAATGGAATAATTTGGGACACATCCCACAATCTTTCTAGATAAAGGATGCATGCAAGACTAACATTATTAATAGGAGCACATATGTTAATTGAGGTATGGAATGACTTCTATATAATTGACATCCAGGCATTAGCATGGAGGCTTTCTCCTACCACTCCACGGGTAAAATTCATGAAATCAGCACACGCGCGCGTGCGCGCGCGCACAGAGAGAGAGAGAGAGAGAGAGAGAGAGAGAGAGAGAGAGAGAGAGAGAGAGAGAGAGAGAGAGAGAGAACCTGCATCTCAGATGACCAGCCTCGGGAATACGAGCCGATTCTGTTACTTGGGACAAGGAGGCAGGGGCTGATGACGCAGCGGCAGCAGCAAATGTTTGTGGGTCAGAAAATGTAAGGACAAAAGCTTCAATGCGCTTCAAGGCCATCCTCCTAGCACCATCTAAGCTAACGCTTTTGGATGTGCTTTCTGACGAAGTACCTACCAGTGCAAATTCATCCATTCTGTACACAACAGGCACAAATGTCAACAAGGGGAAAATACACCACTAAACTGTTGAATAAAATAGACCAATCTCTCAAGGTACACAAGAACACAAAACTTGTTTAGATCTACAATATTACATATATCAAAATGGAGTGTAGGAAAGAATAAAAATGATCCTCCCATGACAACATTACTAATAAGAATAGCAAAAAATGCATACTCGTCAAAGTGAACTGAGAAGAGAGGAAATGAGTTCTATGAACAGAATACTTGGTTAAGAATCTTACGAGACAAATCCAAGATAAGATCAGTACCTTCCATCAAACATGTAAGCCAATGCCAACGCAGCCATGAAGCGTGCCATTTTAGATGCTGACGAAGAACAAAGGTGAGCAAGGGCTGGAACTCCTCCTTCCTCCACTATACGAAAAGCATTACCAGGGTTGAAAGCAAGATTCCAAAGGGCTCCAGCAGCTGTCTCGTGGACATCCTATTACAGAGTGTAAGAAAATTCATTACAAACTCACAGAATGGAGAAAAATCCAGTCACAGGCTACACAAGCAGAATCTAGCCGGTAAATTATTTATTGGAAAAGAAAGCTACAGCTTACTGTTTCCAATGCAAAATAAAGCCACAGGAACAAAAGGCAAAAAGTTGTTCTTGACCAAAAGTGTTACTTCACTCTAAATTTGACACTTCTACTTCATCTTGTCTAAATAGCAAAAGCATATGCATCTTAATCCAATCAGATTATAGAATACTGAGAAAGTCATTCTATAGCCACATATCATAAGCCATACTGATTTCTATGAGACAGCGGACATGAAGAAAATACAACATTGAATACTCATATATGCCAATTCAATGAATAGCATATCCCGAAAGAAGCAAAAGATCAATATGAGCAATGACTTCAACTATTCACAACCATCAAAAAACAAATCTAAGCTCAAACTAGAGGTGCTAAGCAAACAACCATCCCAGTTTGCTCTTTTAGTCAACCAGACAACGAAACAAATGCCTAAGTGGGGCGTTTGCAAAACTTCTATGTAATACATTGACTTTTAAGTATACAAGCGATGAGTCAAAATAACATCAAGAGTAGCCAAAAAGAAAACTTTCACAAAACAAACAAGTATAGCAAACTGGAAAAAAACCTACTAAATTTAAAACTTACTTCACATTCAGAGCGTGCAAGTGCAATTAGAGGTGCAACTCCTCCCTCTCGTCCAATAGCAATACTGTAAGAAACCACAAAAGAAATAATTAAAATCGTGATGAGAAATAGAAGTAGAAAGTTCGCATAAAATTAGTCATTATACGTAAGATTTACAGTGTCATAAAGTACTACTTTGTTTCCTATTTTTCTTCTTACATGATCACGGGTGGGTGTTTTCAAATTCAGGAATATTCTGATTCAATTAACCACAAGCATGAATGTTTGTAATGATGGACTTCTTCTTCTTCTTTACTTTTTTGCCGTTAAAAAAAAAAGGACTTCTTTTAACCATGCTGAAAAGTGAACAAGATAGAATCATTTGACCTTTTATTATAGTTCACATCCACGATACCATTTTTCAACTGAGGTTATTGTTTTCCTTCTCACCGTCTTCTAGCTTATTTTTGTGTCATTGGTCATCCAACCGTCCAGTGATTTAATATGCTTGTAGCAAACAAGCACCAATGGAACTGGATTGTTTAGGAGTTTCAGCAATAGTTTGAGTGGAACTGAAGTTCTAACTGTGCTGTCAACAAGATAGATATCACTGTTGCATGTTGACATCGTGATGCAAATGCAACCAAATCCAAGGATAGATATTAAGGGAAAAATAGTTCCCAAAAGGGATACAAGAGCTATGCTCTCTATAATTCCATTCTTTATAAGGATTATACTACCACAATGAGAGCCTAGGATGGAGACAAATGATAATGGACTGCTTAACCCAAGTATGCATCCCTAGTATATATATATTTATATATGAAAGAAAGACTATAACTGGCACACAAATTGCTACATCAGGACTTTCCAACTAAATGGAACGTGTCCTCAAGTTAGGCAGCAATGTTGTCACAAGGGGCATTCGAAAAATAAGGCCCAAGATGTTGACCATTACATATGTTGGTTGGAGACACCCAAATGAGGAGGCACCGGGACTTGATACACGTTGCCATTGATCTTGCACAAAACTTCACAAGCACCCATTCAACTTCATGCAATAGCTAGTGCCTTTCCTTGCTCAAAATAACCCATAGAAGATCCCCTTCTACAATAACCTTCCTTTTTTGTAGATCAATCAACGGTCGCCTTGTACTTGGCATTAGACTTCTCAATTTGGGACTCAACTTGAGCACGGATATTCTTCATAAAAATGCAGCCATAACTTCCACCTTGGGCTTCCCTTTCCTCAAATTGGTAAAGGAACCAAGTCCACCGCATTTAAAGGCTTCAAACCATAATCCACTTCAAAAGAGGAGGTGTTTATGGTGCGAATTAGAAAGGAATTGCACACTGGGCCAAGGGAAGATTCCTATCGCAGCTCTTAGGATGATCACCAACTAAGCACCTAACAAATTCCCAAGGCTCCGGTCATGGGTTTGGGGATGAAAAGTGGTACTAAAGGGTAAATTGGTCCCAGCCTTCTTCCATAAGGTCCGTCAAAGTGAGCAGAAGCCTTTGCATCTCAATCAAAAACAATAGAGGTAGGAAAACCATATAACTTGTACTACCTGAAGAAGAGTTTGGCAACTCTGGCATCCATAGTCTTCTTACAAAGTACACAATGAGACATCATGGAGAAGCGGTCCACCACAACTATGCACGAATCACTCAATTTTTTGTGTGGGAGGAAGCCTTAAGACAGAATCCATACTAAAGCATCACCAAGGACTATCCAGCACCGGAAAAGGCATGTATATCCCACATTAGTTGTTGTTCCCTTGCTTCTTTGACAAATATGACACCTTTGTACATAGCTTTCCACATCCTTAGTTTTCTCCGAGAGTATTGATCTTGAAGCAACACAAGCCCATCTATAACAAAGTGATCGAACTTCTGATGCAGGCCACAATTGTTCCCTCAAAGCGCATTTGGGGACACAACTTGAGGATCTTAAAAAGAAATCCACCCTTCGAACATGTAGCCAAATAAGTAACTATGTCTCCTCTAGGTAAAGTATAGGAAACCTTACTATAATAAGAATCATCAGCATAGAAACCATTTTCTTTAAAGCCCACGATTTTAGTTTTCATTTCCACCAAGGGATCCATCCTTCTAGTTAACCCATCGGTCACCTTGCTGGGAATCAAGGAAAAAGTGAATTGACTTTCAGAAGAAAGAAAAAAAAAAAAGGAAAAAGTGAATTGTAGCGAGTAGGACACTATAGCATATCGCTTGGTAAAAATTTGAAATGTTTTTGGATATTGAGGTAACTTAGAGCTCTATGATCAATAATTAGAATGAACTCCTTATAAGCATGATAGCTCCAATGCTTCGCTGCTTGCACTATTGCATAAAACTCTAGGTCATAAGTAGAGTACTTTCGAGTTTAGCACCATTCAACTTTTCACTAAAGAACGCAAATTCTTGTCAAAGTTGGGTTGGGCCTAGATAATAGCCTTGGTAAACCTTTTCTTCAACAACTTGACCTCTTATTGCCTTCTCAAGTCCATTAAAAAACCATTTGCTGGAGGCAATTGACAAGGGGAGCTGCGATACTACTAAAATGGAAAATGAACCATCATAGAAAGTAGCCAACCTGCAAGACTCCTAACTTCTTGGACAAAAGAAGTTGGCGAATCCATAATTGCTTTGACCTCGTCCGCATCCATGAAACCCCTCAACAAGATACGACATAGCCCAAGAATACCACTTGGTCAACAACAAAGCTACAATCCGTACAAGTTGCCATATAATATCTCTCTTTGCAAATTTTCAAAGACTTGTTGGAGATCAGAAGAATGATCTTCAATACATTGTCTATAAATCATAATATCATGGGAAATAAACCACCACATACACGCCCAAAAGAGGTTGCATTTGAGTCATTACCTGCATAAAAATACTAGGAGGATTGGTAAGACCAAAAGGCATCACAAGCCACTCAAAAAGGCCAGGAGCTTGAAAGCCGTTTTCCCTTCATCCCCCATGCTGACCCAAATTTGATGGTACCCAGTCCTAAGATCAATCTTGGAAAGGCCTTTGAACCAACAAGGCAATTCATCTAACCTCGGAATTTGAAATCAGTACAAGATAGTGATCTTGTTGATAGCTCGTCTCATGTGGGACCCGCCCAAGCACAACAAGTAACTCAAGCTCCTCACTTGTCGGTGTAAGGCAAAGAGAAAATCACACGCAGAAAATAAACAAGCAATCAAGCGAGACAAGAATATAAGAGGTTCCGACTTGAGCAAATTGCTCAATTGTACTCCACGGGGGTGCTGGGAGGTTTCACTATGATGAAAGAGAATGAATTACAATGGGGGCTGCCCTAGCGCTCCAATATATAGTTGCAAGGGAACACAACTACAGAAAACCCTAAAAAACGCTGAAACGCGGATAGTTCCGACCCTACCATCTAGACAGGCTTGACCACCGCCTGAACTAAAACTTGAAAAATCCTGGACTTGATCAAAACCTGCTATGCCATTCTCTGGACTTTCCGTCCGGACGGCCCTGAGCCTTGTCCGGACAGGATTTGCAGAATACCCCTTCTTGGTCTTGGTCTCGGTCTCTGAATGCAGTTTTTCATCCAACAATTCTCCCACTTGAAAATTGTTTTTCAACACTCCCTCAAAATGTTAATATTGATCACCGAACACCATCAATCATCAACACCACCAACACCTATCTCCAAAACCTTAAGTTGGAGACTAACTGAAGATGCACACAGCTTTAACTTGTCAACGGTCACAACCTTTGTCAACATATCCGCCAGATACTCGACACCACGAATCTTCTCAAGCAACAACCATCCACTATCAAGAATCAAAGCGAATGGAGAAAGTGATACCTTAATTGTATGTGCTTCGTTCTAGAATGAAAGGCTGGATTCTGGGCAAGAAAGATGGCATTCTGGCTATTGTTGTGCAGCACTCCTTTGTCTACCGTCTTCCCCAACTCATCCAAAAGTCCTTGCAACCATACCATGTCTTTTCCAGCTTCTGTGAACGCCACATACTTGGCTTTCACTGTTGACAAAGCAACAACCTTTTGTAACTTAGAGCCCTAACTCATAGCCTTACCACCAAAGTATAGACAAACCCGGTAGTAATCTTCCGACTATCCATGTCACCCATCAAGTCCGCATCTATGTTACACGGACTCTCGTAATGGTATAAAGTACCTGTGTCGGACACTTGACACTCGGATAAGGATGTGTGATATGTGTCCGATAAGTTTAGTAAGACACTTCTATAGAAAACCTAATTGTAATTCAAGTTTATCATGAAAGTATGCATAAACCTCTCTCATTATCCATGGAATGTGCTATAGAATCTTAAAGCACCATTTCAAGCAAAAAAAAACACAAAAAATAGCAACATTTTTTTTTTGAATATTTTGTTGTGTCCCCATGTCCTTGAAATGAGAAATAGTTGAATCCGACACCTAGATACATGCCTGAGTCCAAGTAACATGGTCTGCATCCACATAACCTTGCAACTTTAGGCTTGCCCTTGTGAAACATAATGAGACATCTTGAGAACCCCTCAAAACCACTTCACCGCTTCCCAATACAGTTTCTCTGGATTGTTTATGCACCTACTCACCCCTCCCACTACTTCTGCAATATCAGGACATGTGCAAACCGTAGCGTACATTAAACTCCCAATTGCAAATGCATATGGAACCTTATCCATGTCATCCCGTTCCTCGTTTGTCTTCGGTGATGGATCCTTGATTAGTCTAAAATGCCTCGGCAAAGGTGTTCCAATAGGTTTCACTGCAAACTGTTTCGATAATGTTTTCTTCACTTTGTTTGATTTCCCCAATATCAGACCTTGAGACAAGCATATCATTGAAATATAATACCAATGATCTGCCTCCAACTGTTTGAACCCATTGTTGCACATAAAGTTATCAAACTTCTTATACCATTGCTGCAGAGCTTTTTTCAACCCATACAAGCTCTTGCTCAGTTTGCAACCATCTTTTCATTCCCTTCCAGTGTTGCGAAGCCTTATGACAGATGCATCTGGTTATCCTCCAAATCACCAGGGAGAGACGCAGTTTTCCCATCCAACTGCTCTAAATACAAGTCCTCTGCAGTGACAATTCCCAATACCATATGTACTGTCATCAACTTCACAACAAGAGAGAAAATATCAATATAGTCAATACCTTCCTTTTACTCAACACCTTTTGACAATCAATCGAGCTTTGTAGCGCTTGCTATCATCATGCTCTTCTTTCAATCTGTGAACCCACTTATTATGAAAAGCTTTCTTATTGGCTGGCAATTCTGTCAACTCCCAAATCTAGTTCGTCAACCAAGAGTTCATCTCATCTTTCATGTCCAACACCCACTTAATTGAACTGTCATCTTGCAAAGTCTCATCATTGTACTGCGGTTCACCAGCATCAGTAAGCAATATATACTGTAAAGACAGTACAAACGTTTTGGTGTTTTGCTAACCTCAGAAGACCTTCTGACACCCTTGTGGAATAACATTCTCTTCATCTTCCTTGCTCCTGTTTGGCACAAAACCCTCAAACAGATCATCCAAATCGACCACATCTTGTTTCTCAACCTGTAGCACAGAATCAACCTGTTTTTCCCTATACCGATCATTGTACATTACTTGCTCATTAAATATCACATTCCAGCTTCTAACAATCTTCCGATTTTGAGCATCCCAAAACCAGTACCCGAACTTTTCGTTGTCATAACCAATAAAAAAACATTTAATTGATTTAGCTTCCAATTTATTATGAGCATCAAAGTCAATGTGAACATATGAAACGCAAACCCAAAACTTCAAAAAGAAAGTTACCACCCTTCCGTCCCACACCTCCTCGGGCAATCTGAAATTCATAGGAACCGATGGTCCTTCATTTAGCAAGTAAGCTGCAGTGCTCACCGCATAGGCAGCTGCATAGGCCCAGCATGAACCCCATGCATCGTACTCGCTTGTTCAAAGTCCTGTTCATGCGCTCAGCGACACAATTTTGTTGAGGTGTCTCAGAATAGTTTGCTACATCCAAATCCCATTAGCAGCACCATATGCTTTGGACTCACCATCATATTCACTTCCATTATCCGACCTTAGACAATTAAGTCTTGGCCCGATTTCATTCTCCACCATCGCTTTCTAGTTCAAAAAAGCATTAACGACATCAGATTTATTTTTTAGAAAATAAACCGATACCTTTCTACTCAAGTCATTGATGAAACGAATGTAGTACCTTGGACCTCCAACGGATTGAATTGGAGAAGAGCCCACAAATCTGTGCACACTAACTCTAATTTCTATGGCTTTCCTGTCTTCGAGAAACTAACCTTTTTCTACACAACAATAACATAACCCATTTGGTCCCCAATAATTGGGGGTATGGGCGGGGGATGGATGGGAGACAGACCTAACCTTTGGCAATAAATGCACAAAGTGGCTACTCCCAGAATACCACTGAAACAGATGGATTGGAGATAGACCTAACCTTTGGCAATAAATGCACAAAGTGGCAGCTCATAGAATACCACTGAAACAGTAGTCCCCCTATACCGTCGCGTTTGTTGCAGAATCATGCCCTCAAATCAAAGCCAAAAGACATCAGAGAGGGCAGACCCAAGAATCATTTTGATTTATGTGCACATTACCAAGCTTCTTTCATTCAGCATCTAGAGCATTGGCGTTGCACAATAGAAACTAACCTTTTTCTGCTTCCTAAATATACAGCCCTCACACAAACTAAACCCAGCGGACTTTAACCCGAAAGTTTCCCATTGGATAACAGTACCCTGATCCCTTTTTCAATCATGTGACCCATCCTGCAGTGCCATAGGTTTGCATCGCCAGTTACATAAGCAATGCAACTGTTCCCTTGTGCTCTCTCTCATATAAAACATCCCTACATGGACTCCATGAGCCACAACCAATGCTCCCTTCGTAACCTTTTAATGGTCACTTCCAAATACAACCACATGCAGTGGTATAAAAGGAAGCTCCTAGCCTCCTATGTCCAACACCCAAGAGTCTATCAAACTATCAACTGAAAGTAACAACCATCCTAATTTTCACCTACAATAACATTAGCAGAACCGTTTTGCTTTCTCGGCTCCCTACAGAGTTTATTCTATAGTGGCCCATCTTGCTACAATTCCAGCATTCAACTTCTTGTTGACCTAACCTCAACTTATTCCTATGCCTTTTGGACTTCGATTTATTCTTGTTGCATGAACCCCTCTCAGAACTCCTACCTCTAGTCTTGGTACTTAGGCCTAGTTTTTCAAAAGATTTTAGCACCTAGATGCTAAAATCATGATATTTCAAATCAAAAAATGAAGTGGTTCCGTATATCGTTTTTCGATTTTTTTGTACCAAATTAAAGTACTCCTCGTGTACTTTAATTTGGTGCAAAAAAAAATGAAAAACGATACACAGAACCACTTCATTTTTTGATTTGAAATTACATGATTTTAGCACCTGGGTGCTAAAATCTTTTCGAAAACTGGGCCTTAACACGGAACCAGAACTAGACAAATACACCACCGACTTCGTCAACATCAGTCGAATGATCCCGAAAACCTTCTTGTCTAGCATATTACATTCTTTAGTCGTCAAAGTTGCAGGCTTTGTCCCATCCAGCGAACCGTTCAAGCCTTTCCCAAACAGATAATCCTCTATCTGCATCTTCCAATACCTGTAGTCTAATCCATCGAACCTCTTGATTCTATTTACTTTACTAACGTCTTCTCATGCCATCACTGCTCCCACTCAACCTGAGTCCTCTGATGCCATTTGTAAAGCAAAAATACAATTACACGTAGAAAATAAACAATCAAGAAACACAAGACAACGATATACGTGGTTCCGACTTAAGCAAATAGATTAATCTTACTCCATAGGGTGTTAGGGGGTTACACTACGATGAAAAAGAGTCAAAAATTACAATGGGGGCTGCCCTAGTCATAAAGGAACACAGGTACAAAACCCTTAAAACAACGTTGAAATTTGGATATTTCCGTCCCAATTGTCCGGACAGACTTCACCACCGACCACCGTCCGGACTAAAACTATAGAAATCTTGGACCTGATCAAAACCTGCTACACCATTCTCTGGTCTGGACAAACCCTCAGCCCCATCTGGATAGGATTTGCACAATACCCCATCTCAGTCTCCGGAATAGGTTTTTCACTCCAATGTCGGGCCCACCCAAGCACGTCTCTTTGTGGGACCCATCCCACACTTTTGGTTGGTGCAAGTTTTGATATCACCTGTAATGACTTGGCCAGCTAATTTGCTAACCCTTAGCCTAACCACGTGGCTCATAAGGTTAACCTCAAGTTATACGGTAGCTGTTTGCTTTTCCTTATATATCGAATTGCCCTTCAATATTTAGGTGATCTGAGAAATGCGAAGTTTTTGGCCAAGTTAGGCTCTGATACCAAAATGATTCGAGGAGAGAGAGAGAGAGAGAGAGAGAGAGAGAGAGTGTTCCCAAAACTTATACAAGAGCTATGCGCTCTACAAATCTATTCTTTAAATTGAAAAGATTAAGATAAAGGAAAATGGAAAGCACAACATAGTTACACATCAGTAGCTAGATACAACCAAGCAAAGCATATTAAAACGACTATGACTAGCACATTAATGACAATCACGTCTAAGAACCCACTGATACAAAGCGAAAATACCCCATGCTACTTCAGAAAGGAATGGTGTGGGCCGTTACTGAGGCCACGTGGATTACTTCATGTACAGATGTACCACCAATGCAATAAAAGATAAGGTTACAACAAGCAACCTCTATATCTTCTAATCTTACCCATATACTGCTTATGATTGAGTGTTCGGAGGCCTTGAGAATATTATACAAATATGGCCTTCGATGATTGACTAAGGAAATGATGGCACAATGCCATTGCCAAAACAAGCCTAAATATACACTAACATTGACAAGCTAGAATTTTGGGGTTTGTCGACCATATTAGAAGACCCACAAGTGCGTGCAAGGAAGGAGAAAGGTCAGGATGTCAAAGTTCTTCATCATTGGGAAATAAAGAGGAAGGGAAATAAAGGAGGGGCATGTTGATCCGGACCAGCCTTAATTTACTTACTACACTCAAATCACATCAGGTTTTACTGTATCAGTGTGGGCTAATAGTTTCCTTCCTTCCTTCCTTCTTGGCAGTGATGAACCAAAGACAGCTTATCATACATTCTGCTCCAATTTCCGTACTCTTAGTACACAGAATTACTTCACATCTGGTATCAAGGCAAGATTGGGCTCGAAACAAGTTGCAACCGTTCCTATTTTCAGTGCGTGTAAACTGTAAACACAGGCAGCAATTTCGTAAAATGGGGAGTAGTATTTAACAGGATGTCAATTTGAACCTGTCACGTATTTTTCTGCCACTGTTCAGGTTTCCCGAGAAAACATTAAGTCACCAAGACTAAAATTGATAGACCAATAATAGTGACCAGATTTTCAGTTAAAGAAGCACATATTAGCGGAATACAGAGTGATACTCCATACATTGCTATTGAATATTGGTGAGTTGTAAGAAAAGTACAATTCCATAGGACCAACTTATGCACTACATTAAATGAAGCTATAAACTGCTAGCATGACAATGACAGCTTTAATTGTTTACTAAATATTGACATGAATTTTTAAACCTACCTATTTGCTTCTGATACTGACAATCCCCACAAAGCACCAGCAGCCCTCTCCTGAAGACCTGGAGAGGCATTTGAACAGGAATGCGCAAGAGCAACCTACAAAACCAACATGATAAGGAAAACATAAGATGGAAATTGCCACCATAAAAGAACACGGTATAACACAATGTCTGATAAATTATTAACTCCACATAAGTAATGTTCAATGAAACCAAAGCCAGAAGTATGATATTTTGTTGCACCATTACTCGAGGAATTCAGTGGTCTGTCTTTGCCACAAGAATTACTTCATTATAGGCAATTCAGTACATATGGCTGAAATTCAACCGCCATAGCATTGGTTCCAGGCAGCTAACATGCACATACCAAAGGCAACTTAGTTCATAAATGCACCCATAATACACACACAAACATACAAGTATTACGTGGATGAAGATCCTCAATATATATATATATATATATATATATATATATATATATATATATATATATATATATATATATATATATATATATATAGGATCCCGTTCTACTAAGGACTCCCTCAAACTCGTAATTTGCGGACCTCATGGATCGGGGTCGAATCTCGACGATCCGAACCACTCAATGTGTTTAAAACGTGATTTTAAGGGTCACCGCGAGGATTCATCCAAAAAAAAAAAACTCAAAAGGGCTTCATTCGAGCATTTTTCGATAAATTATATATGTACGGTTATTATGAAAAACCGCTCGGATGAAACCCTTTCGGGTATTTTTTTTTTTGTGATTCGTCACATTGGCCATGGAAAACATGTTTTAAACACATTGAGTGGTTCGGATCATCGAAATTTGGTCCGAAAAATAAAAAAAGGGGCGGTCCTCACAGAAGAGATCTTTGAGGGAGTCCTCAATAGAACATCTTCCTATATGTATATATTGATGGTTTTACTTCTCCTCTGGGACTCGGACTTTCAGACCTCTTTGATTTGAGCATTTTTTTGACGATCCGATCTGTCCAATGTGTTCAGAAGGTGTTTCCAAGGGTCTACAGTATACAGTTTTGCAAAAAATTGCTTGGATCAAGCCCTCCCCGACATTTTTTTTTTTGAAGAGTTCCTGCGTGGACTTTGGAAAACACCTTCTAAACACATTGGACGAATCGGATTTTTCTAAAACAATTGGCAACACAAAAAAAATTTCCCCAAGAGCTTCAATCCGGGGGTCCGGATAAGAAGCTTGGGGTATATATACATGGATAAATGAGATCGCCACTATTGTTAGCAACTATGTCACATGAACTCTTCTATTCTTGTGACTTTGCAACCTTGATCCCCTGATATGACAAGAGTAAGGGCAACACTTGACCGACTCCCTTGAAATCAATGAGTCTTGGATCCTCCAATTTCACGCGATGTATGCACACAAAGAGGATTAAAGCTACACAACAGAATATTCCCTAAACTCTTAATGGACAGGAGCTATAATTATTTAATCAAGGAGGCATATTCCCACTTCCAATTATGGAATTTAGGAGGTCCAATGCTTGGGTGCTCCCCAAAATTCACACCCAACTCTTTGTAATATCAGTTGTCAATATGTAATGGTTCGAGTGTTTTTTTGCCTTTCTTTGTCACTCTTTTTTTTCCTTTTCCTTTTTTGTTTTGTCGAACGATGACAATAGGGAATGTCAGGGTTGTCCATCTGGAAAAAGCAGTATGAGACTTTTTTTGAAGATAAACTTAATTGTCGAGACTTCAATAGAGCCATCCGTAACAGTATGAAATATTTTGTCATGGCACACATCCAAAGTTCTAGGAACTTCCAAAACAGAACCTTGAAATACAACGAACATAAAAGATTCAGGAAAGAGAAAGAGAACATTGTACCAAGGCTTCAACACCACCAGCTGCCGCAATTGCTTCTCGATTTCTATCATCAAATGACAAATTCCACAATGCACCAGCAGCTTCTTGCCTGATTGAGGCATATTGCAAAATGATAGTAACAAGAAAAGACCCATTAGAAAGCTTATCAAAGAAAGAAAGGTCATCTATGATAGTCATTATCCAACTTTCAATTGAGAAACCAATCAAGTTTATAGGGATAGTGAAGGATAACATCACATTGGCTAGAAAGACAGAACGTAATTATTCATATAACTCAAGTGTATATGAAAGCAGAATATAACTGAGACCAAATATTATTACCCTTAATGGAACTTGTATTTCTTGAAGCGCATAAATTTACAGCGAAAGAAAAATAATATTGACTAGGTTTTTTCATGTAGTCTAGTATTAAAATTGTAAGCATACTGGGGCTGAGCTTTCCATTTGATTTTTTATCTTTGATAAAGTCAAGATTTGATAAAATCAAGGGTGATTTCATCAAATGAGGAGGGTTGATAAAATCTCAGCTTTTTATCAACATTTTATCAACCCTCCTCCTCATTTGACAAAATCAATGGGTGATTTTATCAAATTTTGATAAAATATTTTGAGAAAGTAGGCCTGGGTATCATAACCTTATAACTCAGCATTGACACACAAAGGAAAACTACTGGCATGCAAGTTATAAGTTTTCACTTCCAAGAGGGAAGGAATGTGTTCAACAACTGTTTGTTTTAGGCCGTTAAAGTCTAAACTCAACTCAACAAACCCTTGTCCTGACTATTACAGGTTGGGTATAGTCTTCCAATTTTCAACTCATTTAAGGGTATACAAAACTCTTCTCAACAAAGCCTTCACCTAACTGTTAAGTCAAAAAGAAAAAGAATAAATCGAAAAAATGAAGACTAGCCGTCAAATTACTCCCTCCGTTCCTAATTGTTGGTCCACTATTCTACGTTGGGATGTTTCAAAATGTTTGTCCCTCTTGGAAAGTCAATAATCCAAAATTGTTATGTTTCCAAAGCTATACTCACAAGTATCTATGATTGTACTACAAATAAGTTAGAATAAGGGGCAATCAAGGAAATAATACCTTGATATTTGACTTAAAGTGTGAACATCACTCACACGTTCCTTTAAAATGTTGAAATCCCCAAAAGGGACTAACAATTAGGAACAAAGGAAGTAAGTGCATATTCTGACATGTTCCTAATGGCTAATAATTGAGAACATGAATACATCTCAGGTTTTATTTATTGCAATAAAAATTATTTCTTCAAAAAATAGACACAATACAACATGGTTTAATTATTGCAACTACCATGAAAGAAACGTCTTCAGAGTTGAACCAAAGACGAGAAAACTTCCACCCGCAAACTCTAAGATTACTTAAATGACCTTATGAAAGAAGAACTCAGGAAACTTTAAATGGATCTTCTGCAAAAGCTTTAGCCACATAAAGTGCACCTAATACTTGCTCCACTGTTCATGGTAAAAAGGGTTACTGAGGCAATGTATGCACCATAAAAGAATTATGGCTTACAACCAAAAATATGATGAAGAACAAAAGCCTACAAACAATACACAAATAATCCTTTTTTCATGTCTCTTTGGTTTTGGCTATTAATTTATCATACTTTATCAGTGGTGGTGATATGGTAAGGCTGCCTAGAGAACTGGCATAAAACTAAGCCCGCAAAAACTAGAACAACAAAAGTAACTTTGCAAATTGTATCTGTTTAAAAGATGCATCATTTGAGGTCATATTGAAATGCTATATAAGCAAAGATTGTACTTAAACTCAACAGAAAGCTATGGGTTGTAACTCTCTATCATTTTCAATGTTTTGCCCCATTATCTTAAGTACTTCAACCATAACAACCATGATTGGTTTTTCACTTCAATCAGTCCTCAGAGGAACAGGAGGAAACATGAAGCTTACAAAAAAAAAAAAACATCCAACAGCCTTCAGAGCAGCAAATACAAGTCATCAAATTCGAGGTCTAAATCACACTACCTGACACCTTCATGGGGAGACCGTGTAAGTTGCACAAGTGCTTCAAGGGCACCTGCTTCTCGTCCAACAGCAGCATTGTTACTATTGCTATCTCCATGGGCAGCCAAATTAGCTAAAGCACGAGCAGCCTGGAAAATAACCAGAAGAAATATTCAAGATGCAAGCACTGGATAAAAGTATATGCTACACATGGGAGACTTCACATGTGGACTAAGCTAAACTCTAACACAACAAATGGATCTGAGTTCAAATCTTACAGAAACCTAAGAAAGAAAGTGGAAGTAGATTTAACTTTGCCATGAGCAGGAGATGTCAAGAGGTTACTCTCATGCAATGTGATTCAGGAGTAATCATATGGAACAAGCATAAGGTAGGAATTAGGATCATCCCAGGGGATAAAGAAACAGATCAGCTTTTACACCGGAAAATAGGAAAAGAAAAAAAAGCAGGATCAATGTACAACTACAGTGAAAAATGATATACCTTGCATAATGTCTAAGCTGAATTCAATCAGACTCTGCTTTATTGTACAGGTAAACTATTTGAGGGGCATTTAACATGAAAGCCTAAATTACCAACTAAAAAGAGATTTGCTCTTGCTTCAACAAGTAGAGCAGCGGGAAGAAAAAATAAAAGAGAGATCAAAATCAGATGAATCAACTGATTTTGAAAGACCAAATGCTGAAGTCACAATCAGATGAATCAACTGATTTTGAAAGACCAAATGCTGAAGAGTACTATGAGACCCATTGGTTTTTATCTTGCTTTTATCTTCAATAAAATTGCAAAAGTTAAACAGTCCCCAACATCTAATCATCAAGCTCTAAATTTACACATGTTTCTTGCCCCCAAGGTTTTCAGATGAATCTGGATCTTTTTGTTCCAAACTAATGTCCAATAAGTATGGTCTTACAGATACACACGACATAAAAAATTATAATATTACACATTATTGCACCTGCTCTTGCACTCCCTCAAACTTGCAGTTCCGAGCTAGCATCACCAGAGCATGTACACCACCCACCACTGCAACCTCCATGCTACATTTGTCATCAGCTGCCAAATTTGCCAATGCACCAGCAGCACGTTCCTGAAAGCGAAAAACACAAATTGAACCTCCACTTAATTCATCTCATAACGAAAAGTTTGTAAAACAAAACTTGCTTAATGTTTTTACTAGGCAATGAAAGGAAATATGATAATAAAGAAAGAAGATTTAATTACACGAAGATCAAAAGGACAATCAAGCGAAAAAACACAAAACCTCTAAGCTACATGTCACATGTCTAGAAAGCAAAAATGAAGGTACCCCATTGAAAAGAAGTGGATACTGAGACCCGAAAGAATGATAAATAACACACTCTCAATAAAGAATCAACTTCCACAAACATGTCATAAAAAATCCCAGTGTCCCGCTCCAACCAAAGAACACAGAGAAGAGCGAAGGTAACATAAATTTCAAGGACCGAAGTTTGCATTTTCAAAAAGAGTGCATGTACCAACACTCCGTCACCACCAGTAGACCATTTGAATATAAGATCAACTAAAGCTTTTACACCGCCCGCATCAGCAATGGCACCCTACAAAAAATGTTCTGGTTAAGTACAGTATGAAAGTCCAGAGCATATCATGATTAGGAATTTGCAAAATAAAAAACCTTATGCTCTTCCCCGACAGAGAGATTCCAAAGTCCTCCAGCAGCCTCTTCAGCGACCAACCTATTCATTGAACGAGCCAAGTTCGCAAGAATATTGATTCCCCCTTCTTCTGCAACAGCTTTCGCAACATTCGCATTGACAGACAAGTTTGCTATAGCCTACACTCCAAAAAGATTGAAAGTGAACCAAATTTGTACCATTGCATATGAAAAAACAAATCAAAAAGAAAAATGTGATGAAAATAGGTTAAATCACATCTACTCGACACTGAATGGATTAACGCGGGGCCACGACTTTGTTTTAATTATTTTGATCAGCTCGGAAAGGTTAGGTTTCGAAAACATTTGAACAACATTTTAGAAACATCTCAAAAGTCTAGCCCGAACACAAGGGAATTGTCAAAAGAGTTTGGAATGTATGAAAATGTCATCGCGTGTGATGTTCTAACAGATGTCAAATGAACTCGATATCATATTTTGGCATGTTTTCCAGAATTTTTTTGACATGTTTCAATACGTTCAGGTATTTTCAGAGGAACATTTTTCTGTCTTGACATCCTAGGAAACTGAAACGTTTCAGCTGCTTCAGTGGAAACAGCAGAAGTTTTGGTCTTGGCTGGACCAAATTTAATTAAGGCGAAGACTGCCTTTTGAATCATGATGGCCAGATGACTTCCTTCACAGATATTACCTTTGCTGCTTCTGACTGAAGCCCCTCCCGCCATGACCTTGCAAGGTTTAGAAGAAGGCATATCCCACCATCCTTCATAACTGCTTCAGCCCTTCCACCATCAATGCTAGCATTTTCATCATCAATGACAACAAAGGTTGCGAGTCCTGTGGCTGCCCTTTCCTGCACGTCCTCTTGTGAGCTCTCCATCAAACTAAGCAACAGCGCGGCACCTTGGCTAAGCCAAAAATTATCCAAACCCTGTGGATTGCTCTCAGCAATCCGTAGAAGTGAATGAGATAAGATCCATTCAAGCCAATTCATTATCTCATCCAAGCTCTTATTCCTTTTTTTCAAATTTCTCCAATCAGAGAATATATTCCTCTCTTGCTTTGAAATGTCAACAAATAAAGAAGCTAACCCTTTGAAAATGTCGGTAAACAGGGCAAGTAATGATTTCCCTTTACTGGTGGAAAAGCTGGCGTCTTCCTCAAGTGCTGGGCAATTCAATGCACACAAGACCTTCAAGCTATGCGAGGACGATAGCAATCTCAAAACAGTAGGAACCACATCGGTTCTTGAAACATCTAGCCCTTGCAAGTTTGGCAATTTACCCCAGTGCTGGGAAACCAAAACCCACTTCATGTTAGTTGTTCCAGCAACCGAGAGAAATCTTACTGAGACAACATTTCCTAATGCTATCTCATCAACATTGAGACAGTCTATGAACCCAATGTCTGTCAAATTCCGGCAATGCCTAGCCAAAGCATTAATAGCTTCCCCATCAACATCGCGTATACCAGAAAGCCTTAGCTTTCTAAGTTTAGGACAGCAAATAGCGATTGCTTTGATGGCATCGCTGCTAATCCTTTCACAAAAATCTGGCCCAAGTTGGAGGCTCTCAAGTGCCTCGTGTCTAGCTGCTATAACTGAGAGGGTTGCATCTGAAATTTTCCTGCAGTAATCCCCGCTAATTTCGCGCAAGCCCCTAGCTTTAAGACTAATTATTGCATCCGCAGATTCTGCTCCACGAAATCTGAGCTTTTGAAGATTCACACATCTAGAGGCAAGCGAAGCAGTTGTGGTGGCGTCACATTTGTGAGGACGAAGATCCAAGGATTGCCACAAACATGGAGAAATACCTAAAACCCTCCACGTACGGCAGGTTGACGATAAGCTTGCCCGGTCGCGATAATTCAGACATGTAAAAAGCTGAATCACTGTGTCATCAGGTAATCTTGTCCAATCCACTACCACTTTTTGATCTGAACTTGAAGCCTCATCCTCAATTTCAGGGTAACTAGGCAAAACCACTTTATCCTTCCCCTTCCTTGCCACCTTCCTGCGTACCCTTCGACTCATTTCTCAATCACTTACACTTTCACAGTCACGGATTAAAAGCACCCCTAAACCAGCTATTACACGCAGACCAATACCCTATAACCTCAGAAACAAGGATTCAGAATCGGCAAGAAACCCAGAAGCAAACAACTTGTCAATTCAAAAACCCAAATCTGTAAACCACAAAATGATGCCAATGCTCCAAAATCTGATACCCATGAACCACTAATAGCCAATAACACTCAACTTCAATCACTCAAAGTCAAATGTGAGGATGATATGGACACAGACACACCAACCCTTTCCCTCAATCTAAAAAATCCAAATCAATGTGCCAGTGAAGGAGCACAACAAACCTAGATGAATGCCCTTTACCCCATAAAAAACAAAAACCCTAGTTGGAAATCAGTCTATAGACATAGCACAAGAAATTAAGACTTCAACAATATACAGAAACCCAAGCCCGCGATGAGAAACTCACCAATCCAAAATGCGTTACAATAAAACGAAGTCAATCGATTCTCTCAAACCTGT
Organism: Vaccinium macrocarpon; assembly: GCA_022606695.1. Taxonomy (NCBI): domain Eukaryota; kingdom Viridiplantae; phylum Streptophyta; class Magnoliopsida; order Ericales; family Ericaceae; genus Vaccinium; species Vaccinium macrocarpon. The sequence continues at coordinate 23,220,430 of CM040179.1, forward strand.
TTGCTATGGCCTTGTTGGCTTCTGGGTATACCCTTATATATATCGCCTTCTATAACGATTGCATTCACTGGAGCTCTTATGGTATAGAGCGGGTGGGGGAGGGAGATAGAGAGAAGACGCAAAGCTGCGGGAGGGCAGGAGAAAATTCAGGTACGTATCCACAGACGATGAAAAGGCAGAGCCAACCCTCAAAGAGCTTGCCTATAGTCTACATACATCTCTCTTGTATAGGAATTGTAGCAATTACAGGGTCAAATTTCTTTTGTAGGGGAGAGGAGGTTAAGGGGAAAAATGAGAGAAGAATTACAGCAATTTGAGCATGTGAAGGGATTATATATGAAAAAAAAAGAGAAGAGTGTAGAACCATAAACTCCTTAGGACAATCACCCTACCTTCTATGGTGTTTTGAGAGATTACAATTACATTATTTGACTTGATTTGTTCCTTCTTATTTGCAATATGTTACAAATGTGCCTAATTTATGAGCCCAACCCTTCTCTACATAATGAGAAAATTAACAAAGTACGGGAAAAAAACAGTATAAAGTAAAATAGTACAAGAAAAAAAGCAATATGGAGGAGAGTATGTATACGAGGAAATGTAAATAAAAGTAGGAGGGAAAAAAGGTATCAAATAATCTACTACACAAAAATATACCATGTTGCATTGTGCAATTGAGTTACCAACAATTGCACAGCACTATCAAGTAAATAAGAATCTAATTTTGACGTTTTTACCTTCAAGAATTGGTAACAACTTATAAACAAAAATTTAACTGTGAAATAAAAGCATATTATCCCCTCTAAAAACCTGTAGAAGTATAAACATTTTGCAAATTGACACAAATAACTTACTTTTGTGAACGTTACATCTATTAAGAACTAGTGTTTGTCAATACATATAATTGTTTCTATATTTTATTGACATATATAATTGCTTAAGTTAATGTTACCACGACTAGTTTTTAATTTCTCTATTTGTTGACATTTGACTAAATGTTTAGAATGTTCAATGATCATACTTAGATAACCGTTTTTAGTAGAACTAACAAAATACTCATTTAAGTATTACAAATAAAGTTATTTTTGATGAATAAAAGCCTAAAGCAAAGAAAACTATCAACCAATCATTTAAAAAGTAATTAGTTTAATCAAGACAAATACTAAGTTAGTTTGAGATCATAATAAATAGATTGTCATCGTAACATCTAACAAGAGTTTATCCATTGAACATCGTATTGTTTAAAAAGACAAACTATAGTAGTATATCATTCCAAAGAAACGTACCAAATGATTGCATGCATAAAAATACTAAGAACCAATGATATTTATAGAATCCACAATAGTGAATTGATTTTCAACTACTCTTCTTGCATTTAGGAACTTTGACACTTTGGCACCAAAGAATATTTGTTTTAAAGAGCAATTGGTACTTGTTTTGGGACAACGAAAGATGTGATTGTTTCTTTCTTTCCATACATTATACACCGTAGAGGTCCAAACAAGTATTAGATGACCATTGAAACCTCATGCTTTCAAGTGTATTGGGACTTGTATAGTACTATGATTGCTTCAAATTCACCTCTATACCCCATCAAAGAAAGGGCATGAGAAAATAGGTAGCCTATCATCTCATCTTATAAAATTTTATACTTGTGGCTTGATTTCTTGTCTCACAACTCTTGAATTTAATTTTAGTAATCAACTCTTCAAGGTAAGTCATTGAATAAAATTGTAGCAAATAATGGATGTCTATATTTTCGTAGAACACTTAAAACGTGAGACTCTCAGTTTTGGGTATTGCCCTAAATAAATGGTAGTGGTGATTACATTGCAATTCCTTTCTAAAAAATAAGTAATGTTATCTCCTGCTTGACCGTTCGGGTATATAATAATTAACTCTAATTTCGTCCCAAGCGCAGGACTATAGACCGGTGCAGCATAATAAATCCGGAAGTACCGGAGTCGAACCACAGAGACGGTCTACGGTGTTTCACTCAAACTATGTCAGCTCTATGTTTGTAATCGGTTCTCAGGTAGCCACCCCTTGCATGACTGGTTTAATTAATTAACTAATTTAACCTAATTTAATTACTGAACTCTGAATTTAAAAAGGAGAGCACGGCCGTGGGCACTACGGTGCCGCAACTAGTCTAATTCACATTCACTCGGGCCACAATAATCCAATTAATAGATTTAAAAATATGGAAAGATAATTCCAACAAATGCGCACCGTTGTCACCAATCTCTACGCATTTAAAATTGGTAATGCTTGGTTTTGTTTGCTAGAAAAGTTCCGTATACAAAAATTGCGCATTAATTGGAGTAATTCGGCACCGAGGTAGAACGTAAATTAGCCTGGCCACGGAACACCTTGTCCGCGGCGACTTTCGATCGACTACTCACGCATTATTGAAGAAACAACAAAGATAACGCCAAACCCTAGATCTAAACATCATGAAGCGATTGAAAGCGATAACAAAGAATTATATACTAAAGATTGTGCAAAGAAATTACCCTTAATTAATTAAGGCAAGCATCAATCCCATTTGAAATCTTGAAAACAAATCTTTGAGGGAAGAATATATGAGATCTGTGAGCCAGAAAAGTTGAAGAACTAAAAAGTCACGTAAAATTAAATTAAGCCCCTCGAATAGGTTGAAACTTAAGTATTTATATCTAACCCTAATAATCCTTATAAAAATTACACAAAAAAATCGGGAAAAGTCCACGGCGCGCATAGCCAAAGCGTCGGCGTTTAGAGATGCTCTTTAACATTTCGGTAGCGCTACCTAGAAATAGGTGTAGCGCTACCTCTTCTTCATCCTTGTATTGGCCTAAAAGCGGCACCGTTCTACTATTCCCACAATACTGCTTCGGTAAGCGCTACTTAAGCGTGTGTGTAGCGCTCCGCCATGCTTAACGCGATCACGTTGACCGTTGACCCGATGTGTTGACCCTTGACCTTCTCTTCTAATACGCTTGTGTGGCTACACCTATTCGGGGGTGGCCATTTCCGAAAGTGTCTCATTCATTTTGGGACCCTTTTTAAGCTATCTTGGCTCCAAGGTATTGGGGTAGCGCTCAGGCAGTTCGACCACCCCATGCACAACTCACTTGGCTTCAACCGATCAGCGTGCATGGCCCTCCAAGATATCAAAATTGCACTTGCGCCCCTTAATTACACGCAAATCACACTTACCACACAAAAACACCACATGCGCGTGGTGAAAAATGAAGCTTAACCGCATGTAAACTAAGCCAAAACCCCCCTGCTTGGGCACCTACGCGCTCCTCCGCGCGCCCATCACATCCCCGACTTGGCGTTCTTTAGTCCTAGTAGCGAGCGAAATAACTACAACGACTCAACAAGGGATACGAGGGTTATGCAACACATGCGGCGTCAAGTGAACAATTAAAATATAGTCTCCCTAATTACACACTAACTCGGTCACATGCATGCTCCAACAAAAAGTCGAATAATTTCACTCCTCGGCCAAAATCTAAGATAAAAGTGCTCTCCGTGGCACAATATCACTCATACTCTTTGAAACACTCTACATCCCATGTGAAAGCTGGCGATCAAGCGTGGATTTGAACAAACCACCGCGTGCGGTCAAAACCACGCCAAAATATTCAATGAAAGCTCACGAAACAAGATACCACACATTCACAATCCAAATATCATACATGCATGCGAAAGGGTCAAATAGCGTGCATCGGGTCAACTAAAGGGCTTTATCGGGCTTGTAATGACCGCGGAAAATCAGCGAAAAAGGGAAAAGACATGCAAAAGGCGGCGGCCTATATACAAGCTCATGGTCAATCTACCCGGTGGCGTCACCAACTTCGGATCAACACAAACACAACCACAAATCACATAAAAATAACCAAAGTTAATCATCCTACTGACATAAAACAAAGCAAGCGATGTTTGACACAACCACCAGGCCACATACGGTCACATCACCGACATAAACAGAAAAACAAAACAAAATAGTCTCCAACAACTCAAACATAAGAAATAATAAAACATAAATGCAACACCACCAACTAAACCACGTCCAACCCGCGTCCAACTCCGTGCTCAATCATCTCCTCCTCCAAACTTCGATCGATCAATTTGCTCATCCTCCAATGGCGGATCCGCAAAGTCATCACTCACCTCCAAATCCGACCCCTTTGCCTAGGGTGAAAAGGTCCCAGTTACGCCCAAAGCCGTGCCTCAAGTGGCTATTTGCCTATGCGCTTCATCATGCAGTTCGAATTATACGCTCCCGCCCCCTCTTCAACTTCACGTGGCTCTTTTGCCACCCCTTAAACACCCAAATATCTTCACCGAGCCAAGTCTTTAGTCTTTGGCGCTGGCGGTGGCGGAGTGAGCATCGACCCCTCGGCGGCTCGACTGAGCCCACTACTACAGTGAGAATGGAGGAATCCATATCCTTAGGATTCAGCGGGTCATTGCTTTCGGGTATTTTGAGCCAAGGCCACCCCTACTTCTAAAAAATCTTACTTATCAAGCATGGGAATGGCATTCTCAGTGAGGTGGGGGCATCCCTAAAGTCACACATCTGCCCAAAAGCAAATAGGGCCCAATCACATACGGTATCAGCGGACATGAACACAAACATCAAATTCCCCACATACTTCTGGGGTGCACCCTCCTTACCCCTAGGATACAAGTTATAACAAACCACGATTCATGAATCGATAATCTGCGTAAAGCCTACCAGGGCCAATGAGGAATCGGCATTCCCTACGGTCCCCCGTACAAGTGGCGGTTCACCTCATCATCATTAAAAGCCGACTCGGCTTAGGGTAAGTCGTGGGCCCGTAGGCCTCACATAGCCCCATGCGAGGGCTATCTCACTAGCATCAATAAAAAAGGGAGCATTACCAATTTTGGGCGTAATCCGAACTGCGGGTCCATAAAAGTACCGACCGGGGGTAACCATATTCTTATAAAATTCTTCAACTAATGCGATTATTATACTTAGGGATTAGGTTCAAACCAAAACCCATACCACGATCCGGATGGCACGAAGCGGCGAAAAATCGTTGGGCCACAACCCATCCCTATGATATGCGTTCATTCTTCACCCTCTGTTTGATGAAGCCTCCCACTTGGCTTGGTTATCTCTCTCAATTTGGTCGGTCAGGCGTTTGGCGGCGGATAAACTTCCTCCCACCCACTAGAGGCCCCATTCTGGACTTTCCTTCCTGATGTCTTTGCCTCTTGGATGCCATAACTCAAGGGTTTAGGGTGAAAAAGTTTGGGTTTATGGGTTTTACGATCACGGAGATTTTTAGTGGGTTAGAAGGAATTTGGTTTGGATAGAAAGATAGAGGAGAATGAGAGGAGTGTTTTTGTAAATTTTGGTGAAGATTGGTGAAGTTTTTTAGGGAAATATGGAAGCTTAAAGGCTAGGGTTTTGGGTAACAATGGAGGTAGGATTAGGAGGAAGAAGAAGAAGTATGGAGAAAGTGGGAAAAAGTGGGAGAAAAAGAGAGAGGTTTTTTTTTTCCCGCAGGAAGCATCGGGGGCATACACCATTTTAGGTGTGGCGCTTCTGATGACATCTTTTTTTTTTTTTTTTTTTTTTTTTTTTGGGGTTCATGTTTAAAAGTTACTTTTCGAGATCATGGCATCCACAAGCAAACATTAAGTTATCCCAAACAACAATACTCGATTGGGGTCTTCTACGATTAAACACGAGTTGGACCACGAACATCACTCCACCCAAACACGGTTTCCTAAGTTTTGACACGGGAGGCCGACACAACTGTTTGACAAAGGGTCAAAGGAATATATTTAGTGGTATAATCATGCAAAAATGGCCTTATTTCATCCCCTAAACCGTCATCGACCCTCTCACATGCATATGAAACATTCACATCATGATATGTGATACAAAGCGCCTACCATTTAATACAAGTCGCGGAAAGTGAAGAACAATGAACATGGGATGCCTTAAGGAAATTCTTGTACTGGCGTGAAAACACCTACTTTTCGGACTTGCCTATGGCGTGAAAAATATTCAACATGGATGTCGGATATATGCATGTGAACAAGTTAAGCGAGGCAATTGCTTGAGACAAAAATCTAGCATACTCATCTAACTCATACAAACAAGCATAACGAGCGTATCCCAGGACTTCGAGAAATTAACCAAAAATTAAAAATTCAAACAAATCAAAAGCGACCCCTAAACTACTACTTAGCGCTGAAAAACAAATCAAAACTTGTACAAAGTACACCCCTTCCCCTGACTTGAAATTTGCTCGCGCCTCAGGCGGGAAGATAAAAAACAAAAAAAGAAATCAAAGATATAAGGGAAAGAAATGGGCCCGGCGAATGGGACCAACCATCATGACCCGGCCGATGTATGGGGAATTTCGCGTCATCATTTGCTTTTCGTCATTGATGCTGCTTCGGGATTTGCTCGCCGGACCCATAGAGGTCCACGGCTAGTCACAGGGGCAGCGTCGAGCTTTATAGGACTAACAACCGCCACATTTCGTGGCACCCCCCGCTGAGGCTCACGAATGCCGCACTCACTTCTCCGGAGAGGCCCCAAACTACCAAATTTGGTGTGGTAGCATGCTGCGTCTGCAAAAGGCTTAAGAAACAACTACCTACTAGGCGACAAATGACATCGATTCTGCTTGCCCGCTAGTGGGCGGGCCCAACAAGTAGTAACAAATATAAAAGAACACCCACACACAAACCAAAAAGGCAAAAAGAAATAACAAACACCACCACTTTAGTCGCGTGAAAAGGTGCGAGTAATACTTTTCTCCACAATGTCTCACTTCAAATTTGTGTAGAAAGTCATCAACACAATCAGGAAGTCATGACTCAGCGGGTTAAATCACTTAAGGTTTCTCCTTAAAGAGATCGAGAGACAATCGTCTTTTATGACTATCAGAGACAAAGCAATAAGATTGTTAGAAACCGGATACACAAATTCAAGGCTAGAAATTAGGTGGCTATACTAGACCATCTTTCCTTTTTATTTATTTATTTATTTATTTTTTACTTGAGAAACAAACAAGAATAAACATAAATTATGAAAAATGAAGTAAAACTAAAAAGAAACACAAAATTTGCCCTTACTAGCTTAGGAATTTGGGTACACGATCCTTATTTAAGCAGTGGCGTGCAAAGCTATGAGAACCCAAGTCAATGATGGGTACCCCTATCGCTAGGGGCGGGTCCACACTCAATTAAGAGCATGAGTGCAGCGTAAGCTACCCGTGGGACACAGGTGAAAAAGCCTAAATGGCCCGGGTCGTCAGGAATAAGCGGGATCGACCAACTCCTCATCGAGGTTCTCCTACTTCCGAAAATTCCAAAAATGGTTTGAGCCATTTTGCCCATTAACTTTAAACACATTACTATCCTTGAATCACGGACATCAAGCTGAACCATTTGGATGCACTTGCATCACAACATAGGGACCTTCCCAGCGGGATCTCGACTTACCGAGGGAAATAAATGGAGCAGCGAATTGTAAAGCAACACTTTACGCCCACGCTAAAGGTTTTTATTTGAATATTCCTATCATGATACGCTTTTACCTTAGCTTTGTAAATCTTTGGCATTTTCAAGCGCGTCGTTCTAAGCTCCTCGAGCTCACATAAGCTGCAACTTCCTATGCTTTTGCCATATCTAGACTTCGAATTGATTTCTGAATGGCCCAATAGGCCTTCTTTTCTAACTCAAGCTGGCGGTGGCGGGCCTTACCAAAAACAAGCCGATAGGGTGAAGCACCCAACACGGTCTTATAAGCGTCTGGTAGGCCCTGGCGCATTATTTAACCTGATTGACCAATCCTTCCTAGTCACACCTACGGTTTTCTCAATATACGGCAATCTCTCGATTTGCTAACTTCGGCTGCCCATTAGTTTGGGGGTGGTGCGAAGTGGACACCTTATGAGTGACTCTATACTCCCCATTGACTTTTCGAGCGCCAGGCTTCGTGAAGTCGCGTGCCACTGATCGAGAGATAATGGCGTGCAGCGCGTAAATCTCGACAAAATATTAGACTTAATGAACTCTAGCTAGCGACTTCGAGACTCCATAGATTTAGTGGGTATCGCCTCCACCCACTTGGACACATAGTCCCCGCATAACTAAGATATACTCATACCCATGCGACATAGGTAATGGACCCGTAAAGTCAATGCCCGACAATCAAAACCTCTAGCACAAGAATGGGTGGGAGGGCATCTCACGGCGTGAAGACAATTTGCCAAGCTTTTTGGCAGCGGTCACATGACCTACAAAGCGCATGAGCGAGCTTAAACATATCGGGCCACGGAATCCCACCTTTGTAAAATTTTGGCGGTGGTCTTCTTCATGAAGAAGTGACCACCGCATGCGCCTGTATATGTGAGAACTCTATAATCCCCTTACGATCGGTTCGGGGACACACCTACGCGCCTCGGTCGGTCATACGGTACTTAAACAAATATGGGTCATCGAATATATCTTGCTTAGGACCTCCTCGAAAAATCGTTGCTTCTCTTGGGTAGACCATAGGGAAGGAATGCGCCTGATACCAAATAATTGGCAATGTCGGCATACCACGGGCACTCATTAGCGGCGAACAAGCTGCTCATCCAGGAAAAGAATCTCTAATGGGAAGATTTGAGGTGGGGTCCTCGAATTCGGGCGGGAGCGGATGGTGCGACCACTACGTTCTCGACCCCCCTTTTTATCCTTGATAATCGGGTGGAATTCTTGCGGCCAGCGGAGAATCCACCGAATGAGGCGACTTTAAGCGTCTGCTTAGTCATTAAGTACTTGAGGGGCGCATGATCGGTAAAACCGTATCTGCGAACCCACTAGGTAGGACGAAACTTATCTACTTATGAAACACCTTTGCTAACAACTCGCACCGGTGGTGGTGTAGTTCATCTAGCGCCTCATTCAAGGTCTTCTTGGCATAATATATCACACCGCGGGTCTTTCCCTCTCCTGCGCCCTAAAAGCGGCTCATTTGCATAGTCGGAAGCATCACACATAAGCTCAAAGGGAAGACTCGGTGCACGGGGATTACCTGTCGGAGGAGTTGTGAGACTAAAGCTTTAACTTCTGGAATGCCCCCTCACAATCAGCCGGACCACACAAGCGGTCGTCCTTTGTCAATAGCCTGACACAGCGGACGGGGAGATAGCACTAAAGTCCTTAATGAATCGCCGGTAGAAACGGCGTGTCGAAACGAGCGCACATCCTTAATGGACTTAGGTGTTGGGAGATTTGGATTAAATCAATTTTGGCCTTATCCACCTCAATACCCTTAGAGGACACAATGTGTCCCACCACGATTCCACAGGTAACCATGAAGTGGCATTTCTCCCAATTAAGCACCAAGTGCTTCTCCTCACATCTCTGTAAAACCTTTCCCAAATTTTCAAGGCATCCATCGAATGAATCTCGAAAACCGAAAAAATCATCCATGAACACCTCTACTATCCTTTCCACCATATCACTAAAGATCCCCATCATGCACGGAAAAGGTACGGAGGCATTGCACAACAAAAGGGCATGCGGCGGTATGCATAAGTTCCATAGGCCGGTGAAAGTGGTCTTTCACTGGTCCTCTAAAAGCAACCTCAATCTGGTTTATATCGAATAACCATCCAAAAGCAATAAAATGCGGACCCGTACCCTCTCTAAAATCTGATCAATGAAAGGAAGAGGAAAATGGTCTTTCCGGGTGCTCGCATTGAGCTTCCGGTAGTCGATGCAAACTCTCCATCCTGTGGGAACTCGGGTCGGCACTAAAACTCCCTCGTCGTTGGTCACGACGGTCACTCCTGCCTTCTTAGGCACTACTTGCAGGGGCTCACCCACTCACTTTATGAGCAATTTGGGTAGATGATCCCAGCGTCCCTAACAACTTAAGCACCTCGGCCACAACCACGTCTTTCATGTTAGGGTTAAAAGGCCTTGTGAGGTTGGTTAGAAGGCTTAACACTTTCCTCAAGAATAATGCGGTGTGTACACACCGTTGGGCTTATACCATGCAAGTCCGCAATGGTCCAGCCAATCGCGCCCCTGTGCTCTCTCAATAAATCAAGCAATTTCCTCTCTTGATCTTCCTCGAGGGTCGAGGAGATCACAACCGGATAGGTATCATTGCCTTGCAAAAAGGCATACTTAAAAAGCGTGTCGGTAGAGGTTTTAACTCGGGTCTAGGGGTTGGGCCGGATGACGGAAGAACCTTGAAGGGGGGCCCAATGGCTCAAACATAGGGTCATGAGTGACCCCACACAATTTCTCACAAGACTCCTCAAAATCTAACAACTCTGACAAGTTCATAGCCTCTGCTGAATCCAAAAATGATATTTCCTCGGAGGTAAGGGCAACCTCCAAGGGGTCTTATGCGGGGACCGTATCGATATGCTCTGGACTAGCGTGTCAATCGGGACACAACCCTCGAACTCTTCACCATCATCCTCTAGCGTATTGACGAACACATCCACCTCCATTCTTTCCTCCCCGATAGATAAGCTGGACCTTGCGGTTTGCAATTCATCCGCGGCGTTGGAGGTGGCTAGAAAAGGGCGCCCTAAGATGATGGGGTCTTCTCTAAAGATTCACGGCCGGGACTAATGTCCAAAACAATGAAATCGGAGGGGAATTGAAACTCCCTACCCGGATCAACACATCCTCTACCACTCCCTTGGGCACTCACAATACTCTGGATTGACTAAGCGTAAGCGTATTTGGAGTCTCACTAGGTCGCCTAGGCCCAATCTCAAATATCTTTGAATAAAGGGAGCAAATTCACACTTGCTCCCAAATCCAACAATGCCTTATCAAAATTTTGACTGCTTATGGCTATGGGAATGGTGGGACACCACGGATCCTTGCACTTGGCGGGGAATCTCGGTCTGCTGAGAATGGAGCTCACTTGCTCCGTCGGAACCACGTTGTTCGACTCTTTGCTTTGGTGTGCATAGGTCCTTTAATACCTTAGCAGCGAGGGAAAGGATTCAATCGCCTCCATTAGGGTGATGGGGAATTGAATCTTCTTGAACAACTCAATCATTTTATTGTTCATGCTTGGCTTAGGTCTCCTTGCCGGTCTTTGGGGAAATGGAGCTAGCGGTCTTCTTGGTGGCGTTTGAGTCATGGGGGCGCGACAGTGAGCTCCCCCACCTCAGTGACTCCTCTCTCTCAACTACTTCCTCCGAGGCACCTCGGCCGGTATCAATAATGACCTCGGGCTCAATAAGCGGCTCCAAGGGTGGAGCTGTCTCTGTGTTAATTTGAATAGTCTTATCAATGGTTTCCCACTCCTCGGAATGGTATTTGCCTTAGCCTCTTCTGATTTTGCCCTTGGATATTGGGGCTTGAATTTCCCACAAAATGGGCACTGCGCGACTACTGGGGTTTGGAAACCTACCCTTTTCTGTTGCATTTGGTGATCACACCATGATAAGTTGGGTCATTTGGGTACATGGGGCCCCAATTCTTTGCACGGTGTCGATCCGAAGCGTATTTGAGGCTGCATGAGGGAATTCATGGAATCCTCAAAAGCGGGGGTGGTGCGGTCTGCGCCAAAACCTGAGGCCGGACAACGAGTGGATGGACCTCCCCCTCTACCTTCTTTGTAATTGGTAATTGTAAGGAATAACTTGGCCTGGCGGGCACAGGTACACAGGATTGATGGAGCTGATGCTTGGTGAGGAGGTGGGCGCGGGGAGTTAGCTTGCAGCCTCCCACTGTGGGTCTTTGATCGACCACCCAAAGTTAGGGTGGTCTCTCCATCGGATTATAAGTATTGGAGTATGGGTCCCGATTCCTTTACGGCATTTACCTCTTCACGAAGTATTGACTTGCTCCTTAGCGGCTAAAAATCCGGGGCATGCGGTTGCAATGTGCCCCTTACACTCACACCACCGCCTTGAGACTTCCTCTATCGACCTCATGCCTTTGGGCCGAGTGCGCCTAACTTCTAATTCTTCTAGCTTTTTGTGCGATCTTTTTCGACTGGGCTTGGGTATTTGGTCTAAAAGGTAACGGGGATAACATTGGAACCGGAAGGTCGGACCGATCAAAATCGAGGAGGGTTCTAGCGCCCTCTGCCTATCTCGCTAGGTCATCCAAAAATCCCAACCCTCATCCATGGTTTTTGGACAAGAAGTAAGCCTCCCTTACATGAATACTCTATATCTTTGGATTGTCTACGTTGAGACCAGTGGAAAAATTCGACCAAGCTGTATCTTTTCAAAACCAGGGTGTGGCATTCTTAGGAGCAAATCTTTGAAGCGGCTCCCATGCCTTCACAAAAGTCTCACCCCTCTCTTTGCCTAAAACCTTGTATCGGCGCCTTAAACTATTAGTTTTAGCCTCGGAAAAATACTTTTACGTAAAGCGGCGTCGCACATGTGCCCATGTGGTGAAAGATTGAGGCTTTTGCATTCTAAACCATCTAAGTCGCCATCTCTTAAAGTGGCCTCAAGCGAGGCGGGCATTGCCGTGTGGGTAGTAGGCGCCCGGGTTGCGCACTAACCCCTCAAATAATATGCGTGTTAAATGCGGGTCATCGGACTCTCTCCCATAAAAGTTAGGGGAGACTGAGAACACCGGGCTTGGCGGTGAAGGCATTGCGTGCCTCTTTGTGTCTCTTGAGAAGCCCAATCGGCGGGAGGAGTGGTCCTCTCGGGATTCAATCTTTGCCTCAAAGAAGGGTGTTGTACTACTGTTGGTCCCCATGTCAAAAGATTACGGTTTGATGGTGACTCGACCACGACTCTAGCAATCTGTCGGATTACTTAAACTAAGCGACTTCGATAGGTAAATCTATATAGAGTCCACTAATGGGAATGGACTCAGCCAGGCTCTCTTGACTCGGCCGGCGAGTTTTGAAAACTCGGCCCGACTCGACCTGTTCTCTACATCCTAACCAAGCGATTTATGCGATCCGGTAATAGAGAGGATCGGGTTTACCTTTCGACTTGCTTATCTCTACCTATGGTGACTCAATTAAAATTTAACAAACCTAAACCTAACCTTTGTTTGAACACTGCGTCACCTTCCCGACAGCGGCGCCAAAAATGCTTGACGTTGGGTATATAATAATTAACTCTAATTTGCGTCCCAAGCGGGACTATAGACCGGTGCGGCATAATAAATCCGGAAGTACGGTGAACCACCGAGAGGCGGTCTACGGTGTTTCACTCAAACTATGTCACTCTATGTTTGTAATCGGCTCTCGGTAGCCACCCCTTGCATATTTGGTTTAATTAATTAACTAATTTAACCTAATTTAATTCTTGAACTCTGAATTTAAAAAGGAGAGCGGCCGTGGGCACTCTGATTCCGCATAACTAGTCTAATTCACATTCACTCGGGCCACAATAATCCAATTAATAGATTTAAAAATATGGAAAGATAATTCCAACAAATGCGCACCGTTGTCACCAATCTCTACGCATTTAAAATTGGTAATGCTTGGTTTTGTTTGCTAGAAAAGTTCCGTATACAAAAATTGCGCATTAATTGGAGTAATTCGGCACCGAGGTAGAACGTAAATTAGCTTTGCCCGCGGAACACCTTGTCAGCGGCGCGCACTCGATCGTCGACTACTCACGCATTATTGAAGAAACAACAAAGATAACATAAAACCCTAGATCTAAACATCATGAAGCGATTGAAAGCGATAACAAAGAATTATACTAAAGATTGTGCAAAGAAATTACCCTTAATTAATTAAGGCAAGCATCAATCCACTTATTTGAAATCTTGAAAACAAATGCTGAGGAAGAATATATGAGATCTGTAGCCGAAAAGTTGAAGAACTAAAAAGTCTGTAAAATTCGACGCCCCTCGAATAGGTTGAAACTTAAGTATTTATATCTAACCCTAATAATCCTTATAAAAATTACAAAAAAAAATGGAAAAGTCCACGCGCGCATAGCCAAAAGCGTCGGCGTTTAGAGATGCTCTTTAGCAGCTTCGGTAGCGCTACCTAGAAATAGGTGTAGCGCTACCTCCTTCTTCATCCTTGTATTGGCCTAAAAGCGGCACCGTTCTACTATTCCCACAATACTGCATTTCGGTGGCGCTACTTAAAAACGTGTGTAGCGCTCCGCCATGCTTGCGCTCACGTTGACCGTTGACCCGATGTGTTGACCCTTGACCTTCTCTTCTAATAAGCTTGTAGCGCTACCATCTCGGGGTGGCCAAGAAAATTGTCTATTCATTTTGGGACCCTTTTTAAGCTATCTTGGCGCTCCAAGGTATTGGGGTAGCGCTCGGCCAGTTCGACCACCCCATGCACAACTCACTTGGCTGACAACCCCGATCAGCGTGCATGGCCCTCCAAGATATCAAAATTGCACTTTGCGCCCCTTAATTACACACGCAAATCACACTTACCACACAAAAACACCACATGCACGCATTGGTGAAAAATGAAGCTTAACCGCATGTAAAGCTAAGCCAAAACCCCTACTTGGGCGCTTCTACGCCGCGCTCCTCACGCGCCCATCACATCCCCAACTTGGCGTTCTTTAGTCCCCAATGCTTGAGCGAAATAACTACAGCGACTCAACAAGGGATCACGAGGGTTATGCAGCACATGCGGCGTCAAGTGAACAATTAAAATATAGTCTCCTAATTACACGCAACTTCGGTCACATGCATGCTCCAACAAAAAGTCGAATAATTTCACTCCTCGGCCAAAATCTAAGATAAAGTGCTCTCACGTGGCACAATATCACTCATACTCACTGAAACACTCTACATCCCATGTGGGCTGGCGATCAGCGTGGATTTGAACAAACCACCGCGTGCGGTCAAAACCCGCAAAAATATTCAATGAAAGCTCACGAAACAAGATACCCACATTCACAATCAAATATCATACATGCATGCGAAAGGGTCAAATAGCGTGCATCGGGTCAACTAAGGGCTTTGCTCGGGCTTGTAATGACCGCGGAAAATCAGCGAAAAAGGGAAAGACATGCAAAAAGGCGGCGGCCTATATACAAGCTCATGGTCAAATCTACCGACCGCCGTCACCAACTTCGAGGATCAACACAAACACAACCCACAAATCACATAAAAATAACCAAAGTTAATCATCCTACAAAGCATAAAACAAAGCAAGCGATGTTTGACACAACCCACCACCACATACGGTCACATCACCCATAAGCGAGAAAAACAAAACAAAATAGTCTCCAACAACTCAAACATAAGAAATAATAAAACATAAATGCAACACCACCAACTAAAACCACGCCCAACCCGCGCCCAACTCAGGTGCTCCAATCATCTCCTCCTCCAAACTTCGGACATCGATTTGCTCATCCTCCAATGGCGGATCCGCCAAAGTCATCACTCACCTCCAAATCCGGCCCTTTGCCTAGGCTGAAAAGGTCCTGGATTACGCCCAAAGCCGTGCCTCCAAGTGGGTACCCTATCTGCTAAATAGCAATGCGGTTCGAATTATACGCTCCCACGCCCCTCTTCAACTTCCCGTGGCTCTTTTGCCACACCCGCCAAACACCCAAATATCTTCTCAGGCCAAGTCTTGCGTCTTTGGCGCTAGCGGTGGCTGAGTGAGCATCGACCCCCGGCCGGCTCGACACGAGCCCCTACTACGAAAGTGAGAATGGAGGAATCCATATCCTTAGGATTCAGCGGGTCATTGCTTTCGGGTATTTTTAGAGCCAAGGCCACCCTACTTCTTAAAATCTTACTTATCAAGCATGGGAATGGCATTCTCGGTGAGGTGGGGGCATCCCAAAGTCACACATACCCAAAAGCAAATAGGGCCCAATCACATCACGGTATGTAGGACATGAACACAAACATCAAATTCCCCACATACTTACGGGGTGCACCCTCCTTACCCCAGGATACAAGTTATAACAAACCACGATTCATGAATCGATAATCTGCGTAAGCCCTACAGGGCCAATGAGGAATCCACGGCATTCCTACGGTCACCGTACAAGTGGCGGTTCACCTCATCATCATTAAAAAGCCGACTCGGCTTAGGGGGTAAGTCGTGGGCCCCGTAGGCCTCACATAGCCCCATCTGAGGGCTATCTCACTAGCATCAATAAAAACAGGAGCATTACCAATTTTGGACGTAATCCGAGCCTGCGGGTCCATAAAAGTACCGGCCTCGGGGGTAACCATATTCTTATAAAATTCTTCAACTAATGCAGTATTATAACCGGGATTAGGTTCAAACCAAAAACCCATACTGCGATCCGGATGGCACGAAGCTTGTGAAAAATCGTTGGGCCACAACCCATCCTCTATGATATGCCGTTCATTCTTCACCCCTCTCTGTTTTGATCGAAGCCTCCCACTTGGCAGTTTATCTCTCTCAATTTGGTCGGTCCGGCGTTTGGCGGCCGGATAAACTTCCTCCACACCACTAGAGGCCCCATTCTGGACTTTCCCTTCCCAATGTCTTTGCCTCTTGGATGCCATAACTTCAAGGGTTTAGGGTGAAAAAGTTTGGGTTTATGGGTTTTCTGATCTGGAGATTTTAGTGGGTTAGAAGGAATTTGGTTTGGATAGAAAGATAGAGGAGAATGAGAGGAGTGTTTTTGTAAATTTTGGTGAAGATTGGTGAAGTTTTTAGGGAAATATGGAAGCTTAAAGGCTAGGGTTTTGGGTAACAATGGAGGTAGGGTCGGAGGAAGAAGAAGAAGTATGGAGAAAGTGGGAAAAAGTGGGAGAAAGAGAGAGAGAGGGCGGTTTTTTTTTCCCGCACAGAAGCATCGGGAGCGCTACACCATTTTAGGTGTAGCTTTTTATTTGGCCGTTTTTTTTTTTTTTTTTTTTTTTTTTTAAGGTTGGGGTTCATGTTTAAAAGTTACTTTCGAGATCATGGCATCCACAAGCAAACATTAAGTTATCCCAAACAACAATACTCCTGATTGAGGTCTTCTACGATTAAACACAGAGTTGGACCACCAGAACATCACTCCACCCAAACACGGTTTCTAAGTTTTGACCACGAGGCCGACACAAGCTGTTTGACAAAGGGTCAAAGGAATATATTTAGTGGTATAATCATGCAAAAATGGCCTTATTTCATCCCCTAAACACGTCATCGACCCTCTCACATGCATATGAAACATTCACATCATGATATGTGATACAAACGCCTACCATTTAATACAAGTGCGGAAAGTGAAGAACAATGAACATGGGATGCCTTAAGGAATTACTGTGCACAACGTGAAAACACCTACTCAGACTTGCCTATGGCGTGAAAAATATTCAACATGGATGTCGGATATATGCATGTGAACAAGTTAAGCGAGGCAATTGCTTGAGACAAAAATCTAGCATACTCATCTAACTCATACAAACAAGCATAACTAAGCGTATCCCCAGGACTCGAGAAATTAACCAAAAATTAAAAATTCAAACAAATCAAAGCGACCCCTAAACTACTAGCGGCTCAAACAAATCAAAACTTGTACAAAGTACACCCCTTCCCCAACTTGAAATTTGCTGCACGCCTCGGGCAGAAGAAAAACATCAAAAAGAGAAATCAAAGATAAGGGAAAGAAATGGACCCGGCGAATGGCGACCAACCATCATGACCCCGCCCGATGTATGGGGAATTTTGCGTCATGCTGCTCAGCCGTCATTGGTACCGCTTCGAGGATTTGCTCGCCGGACCCATAGAGGTCCCGCGGCTAGTCACAGGTACGCGGCCGAAGCTTTATAGGACTAACAACCGCCACATTTCGTGGCACCCTCGCTTGAGGCTCACGAATGCCGCGACTCACTCACCGGAGAGGCCCAAACTACCAAGGTGGTGTGGTAGCATGCTACAAATCCCGCAAAAGGCTTAAGAAACAACTACCTACTAGGCAACAAATGACATCACATCAGCCCGCTAGTGGAAGGGACCCGCAACAAGTAGTAACAAATATAAAGAACACCACACACAAACCAAAAGGCAAAAGAAATAACAAACACCACCACTTTCGTCACGCGTGAAAGGTGCGAGTAGTAATACTTTTCTCCCTAATGTCTCACTCAAATTTTTGTGTAGAGAAAGTCATCAACACAATCCCAGGAAGTCATGACTCAACAGGGTTAAATCACTTAAGGTTTCTCCTTAAAGAGATGAGAGACAATCGTCTTTTATGACTATCCGAGACAAAGCAATAAGATTGTTAGAAACCGGATACACAAATTCAAGGCTAGAAATTAGGTGGCTATACTAGACCATCTTTCCTTTTTATTTATTTATTTATTTATTTTTAAATGAGAAACAAACAAGAATAAACATAAATTATGAAAAAATGAAGTAAAACTAAAGAAACACAAAATTTGCCCTTACTAACCAGATTTGGGTACCACGATCCTTATTTAAACAAATGGCGTGCAAAGCTATGAGAACCCAAGTCAATGATGGGTACCCCTATCGCTAGGGCCGGGTCCACACTCAATTAAGAGCATGGTACAGCGTAAGCTACCCGTGGGACACGGGTGAAAAAGCCTAAATGAATCGGTCAGAATAAGCAGGATCGACCAACTCCTCATCGAGGTTCTCCTACTTCCGAAAATTCCAAAATGGTTTTGGGACCATTTGCCCATTAACTTTAAACACATTACTATCCTTGAATCACGGACATCAATCGAACCATTTGGATGCACTTGCATCACAACATAGGGACCTTCCCAACGGGATCTCAACTTACCGGGGAAATAAATGGAGACGCTTGAATTGTAAAGCAACACTTTTTCGCCCACGCTAAAGGTTTTTAATTTGAATATTCCTATCATGATACGCTTTTACCTTAGCTTTGTAAAATCGGGCATTTTCAAGCGCGTGCGTTCGTTCCTAAGCTCCTCGAGCTCACATAAGCTACAACTTCCTATGCTTTTGCCATATCTAGACTTCGAATTGATTTCTGAATGGCCCAATAGGCCTTCTTTTTCTAACTCAAGCTGGCGGTGGCGGGGCCTTACCAAAACAAGCCGATAGGGTGAAGCACCCAACACGGTCTTATAAGCGATCTGGTAGGCCCTGGCGCATTATTTAACCTGATTGACCAATCCTTCCTAGTCACACCTACAGTTTTTCTCCAATATACGGCTTAATCTCTCGATTTGCTAACTTTCCTACGCCCATTAGTTTGGGGGTGAGTGCAGTGGACACCTTATGAGTGACTCTATACTCCCCCATGACTTTTGAGCAGCCAGGCTTCGTGAAGTCGTGCCACGATCGAGGAGATAATGGCGTGTGGCACGCCAAATCTCGACAAAATATTAGACTTAATGAACTCTAGCACATTTCGAGACTCCATAGATTTAGTGGGTATCGCCTCCACCCACTTGGACACATAGTCCACCTGAACTAAGATATACTCATACCCATGCGACATAGGTAATGGACCCGTAAAGTCAATGCCCCAACAATCAAAACCTCTAGCACAAGAATGGGTGGGAGGGCATCTCGGCGTGAAGACAATTTGCCAAGCTTTTGGCAGCGGTCACATGACCTACAAAACGCATGAGCGAGCTTAAACATATCGGGCCACGGAATCCCACCTTTGTAAAATTTTGGCGGTGGTCTTAACCCATGAGAGAAGTGACCACTGCACGCCTCGTATAATGAACTCTATAATCCCCTTCCGATGGGACTAGGGGGACACACCTACGCACAATCGGTCCGCCCGCGAGTACTTAAACAAATATGGGTCATCGAATATATACTGCCGGACACTCCTCAAAAATCGTTGCTTCTCTTGGGTAGACCATAGGGAAGGAATCTGCCCTGTTACCAAATAATTGGCAATGTCAGCATACCACGGGCACTCATTAGCGGCGAACAACTGCTCATCCGGAAAAGAATCTCTAATGGGAAGATTTGAGGTGGGGTCCTCGAATTCCAGACGAGACAGATGGTCAGCCACTACGTTCTCGACCCCCTTTTTATCCTTGATAATCAGGTGGAATTCTTGCAAATGACAGAATCCACCTAGAATGAAGCTGACAAGGCCTGCTTAGTCATTAAGTACTTGAGGGCCGCATGATCGGTAAAAACCGTAATCTGCGAACCCACTAGGTAGGACCGAAACTTATCTAACGCAAACACCACTGCTAACAACTCCTTTTCGGTGGTGGTGTAGTTCATCTGCGCCTCATTCAAGGTCTTACTGGCATAATATATCACACACGGGTCTTTCCCTCTCCTCTGCCCTAAAACAGCTCCGACTGCATAGTCAGAAGCATCACACATAAGCTCAAAGGGAAGACTCCAGTCTGGGGACTGCACAATCGGCGGAGTTGTGAGACTCCGCTTTAACTTCTGGAATGCCCCCTCACAATCATCGGACCACACAAACGGTGCGTCCTTTGTCAATAGCTGACACAACGGACGGGAGATAGCACTAAAGTCCTTAATGAATCGCCGGTAGAAACCAGCGTGTCCTTTAAAGCGAACGCACATCCTTAATGGACTTAGGTGTTGGGAGATTTCGGATTAAATCAATTTTGGCCTTATCCACCTCAATACCCTTAGAGGACACAATGTGTCCCAACACGATTCCCTGGGTAACCATGAAGTGGCATTTCTCCCAATTAAGCACCAAGTGCTTCTCCTCACATCTCTGTAAAACCTTTCCCAATTTTTGAGAGGCATCCATCGAATGAATCTCCGAAAACCGAAAAATCATCCATGAACACCTCTACTATCCTTTCCACCATATCACTAAAGATCCCCATCATGCACCTGGAAAAGGTACCAGGCGCATTGCACAACCCAAAGGGCATGCGACGGTATGCATAAGTTCCATAAGGACAGGTGAAAGTGGTCTTTTCCTGGTCCTCTAAAGCAACCTCAATCTGGTTATATCCCGAATAACCATCCAAAAAGCAATAAAATGCCGGCCGCTACCCTCTCTAAAATCGATCAATGAAAGGAAGAGGAAAATGGTCTTTCCGGTGCTCGTGATTGAAGCCCTGTAGGTCGATCAAACTCTCCATCCAGTGGGAACTCGGTTTCCACCAAAACTCCCCGCCGTTGGTCACGGGCGTCACTCCCGCCTTCTTAGGCCACTACTTTGCGGGGGCTCACCCACTCTTTATGAGCAAGCGGGTAGATGATCCCCAAGGTCTAACAACTTAAGCACCTCAGCCCTAACCACGTCTTTCATGTTGTTAGGGTTAAGGCGCCGCTGGAGGTTGCTTAGAAGGCTTAACACTTTCCTCGAGAATAATGCGGTGTGTACACACCGTTATGTTTATACCATGCAAGTCCATAATGGTCCGATGTCAGCCCGTGCTCTCTCTCAATAAATCAAGCAATTCTCTTTGATCTTCCTCGAGGGTCGAGGAGATCCAACCGGCAGGGTATCATATCCTTGCAAAAAGGCATACTTAAGCGTGTCCGGTAGAGGTTTTAACTCGGTCTAGAAATTTGGGCCGGACATGTGAGGGAAGAACCTTGAAGGAGGAGGGCCCAATGGGCTCAAACATAGGGTCATAGTGACCCCACACAATTCTCACAAGACTCCTCAAAATCTAACAACTCGACAAGTTCATAGCCTCTGCTGAATCCAAAAATGATATTTCCTCGGAGGTAAGGGCAACCAAGGGTCCTTATACAGACCCGTATCGATATGCTCGCGGACTAGCGTGTCAATCGGACACAACCCCCCGAACTCTTCACCATCATCCTCTAGCATTATTGACCTTTGAACACATCCACCTCCATTCTTTCCTCCCGATAGATAAGCGGACCTTGCGGTTTGCAATTCATCCGGCGTTGGAGGTGGCTAGAAAAGGGCGCCTCTAAGATGATGGGGGTCTTCTCTAAAGATTCACGGCCCAGGGACTAATGTCCAAAACAATGAAATCGGTGGGGAATTAAAACTCCCCTACCCGGATCAACACATCCTCTACCACTCCCTTTGAGGCACTCACAATACTCCGGTCACCTAAGCGAAGCGTGGATGGAGTCTCACTAAGGTCGCCCTAGGCCCAATCTCAAATATCTTTGAATAAGGGAGCAAATTCACACTTGCTCCCCAAATCCAACAATGCCTTATCAAAATTTTGACCACTTTATGGCTATGGGAATGGTGGGACACCCTGGATCCTTGCACTTGGCAGGAATCTCAGTCTGCAGAATGGAGCTCACTTGCTCCGTCAGAACCACGTTGTTCTGACTCTTGCGCTTTGGTGTGCATAGGTCCTTTAATACCTTAGCACAGCGAGGAAAGGATTCAATAAGCCTCCATTAGGGTGATGGGGAATTGAATCTTCTTGAACAACTCAATCATTTTATTGTTCATGCTTGGCTTAGGTCTCACCGGTCTTTGGGGAAATGGAGCTAACGGTCTTCTTGGTGGCGTTTGAGTCATAGGGGCCGCGGCGGCGTGGGCTCCCCACCTCAGTGACTCCTCTCTCTCAACTACTTCTCCCGAGGCACCTCGGCGGTATCAATAATGACCTCGGGCTCGATAAGCGGCTCCAAGGGTGGAGCCACGTCTCTGTGTGTTGTTTGAATAGTCTTATCAATGGTTTTCCCACTCCTCAGAATGGTGACTGCCTTAGCCTCTTCCTGATTTTGCCCTTGGATATTGGGGCTTGAATTTCCCACAAAATGGGCACTTTTGACTACTACTGGCGGAAACCTACCCCTTTTCTGTTGCATTTGGTGATCACCGATGATAAGTTGGGTCATTTGGGCTGTAAGGGCCCCGATTTGCTACTGGTGTCGATCACGAAAGCGTGGTGAGGCGCATGAGGGAATTCATGGAATCCCTCAAAGCGGGGGTGGTGCGGTCTGCGCATAAAACACAGGAGGCGGACAACGAGTGGATGGACCTCCCCCTCTACCTTGCTGTAATTGGTAATTGTAAGGAATAACTTGGCCCTGAGCAGGCCTGGGTACCTGGGATTGATGGAACTGTTGCGGCGGAGGTGGCGCAGGGAGTTGCGCTTGGCCTCCACCTGTGGGTCTTTGATCTGACCACCCAAAGTTAGGGTGGTCTCTCCATCCCGGATTATAAGTATTGGAGTATGGGTCCCAATTCCTTACAGCATTTACCTCTTCACCAGTATTACGACTTGCTCCCTTAGCATGACTAAAAATCCGGGGCATGCGATTTGCAATGTGCCCCCTTACACTCACACCACCACCTTGGACTTCCTCTATAATCGACCTCATGCCTTTGGACGAAGTCTGCCCCTAACTCTAATTCTTCTAGCTTTTGTGCGATCTTTTCGACCCCTGGGGCTTGGAGTATTTGGTCTCGTAAAGGTAGCAGGGGATAACATTGGAACGAGAAGGTCCGGGCCGATCAAAATCGAGAGGGTTTAACGCCACTACTGCCTATCTCGCTAGGTCATCAAAAATCCCAACCCTCATCCATGATTTTGGACAAGAAGTAAGCCTCCCTTACATGAATACTCTATATCTTTGGATTGTCTCAGCGTTGAGACCCAGGTGGAAAAATTCGACCAACTGTATCTTTTCAAAACCAGGGTGTGGCATTCTTAGGAGCAAATCTTTGAAACGCTCCCATGCCTTCACAAAAGTCTCACCCCTCTCTTGCCTAAAACCTTGTATCTGACGCCTTAAACTATTAGTTTTAGCCTCGAGAAAAATACTTACGTACGTAAAAGCAGCGTCCATACATGTGCCCCATGTGGTGAAAGATTGAGGCTTTGCATTCTAAACCATCTAAGTCATGCATCTCTTAAAGTGGCCTCAAGCGAACTTGAGGCGGGGCATTGTCATTATTGGGTAGTAGGCGCCGGGGTTGCGCACTAACCCCTCAAATGTCATACGCGTGTTAAATGCGGGTCATGGACTCTCTCCCATAAAAGTTAGGGGGAGACTAGCCGAACACCGGGCTTGGCGGTGAAGGCATTGCGTGCCTCGCATTGTCTCATGAGGAAACACAATCGGCGGGAGGAGTGGTCCTCTCGGGGATTCAAGTCTTGCCTCAAAGAAGGGTGTTGTACTACTGTTGGTCCCCATGTCAAAAGATTACGGTTCGGTAATTATTTCGACCCGACTCAGCGATCAAATGGATTACTTAAACTAAGCATTTCGATAGGTAAATCTATATAGAGTCCACTAATGGGAATGGACTCCGCCAGGCTCTCTTCCGACTCACGACGAGTTTGAAAACTTCGTGACACTCGACACATTCTCTATCCTAACCAAGCGATTTATGCGATCCGCGGTAATAGAGAGGGATCGGGTTTACTTTCGACTTGCTTATCTCTACCTATGGTGACTCATTAAAATTTAACAAACCTAAACCTAACCTTTGTTTGAACACCGCGTCACCTTTCCGACAACGGCGCCAAAAATGCTTGGCGGATTCGGGTATATAATAATTAACTCTAATTTCGTCCCCAAGCGCGGGACTATAGACGGTCGCGGCATAATAAATCCGAATCACCGGAGTCGAACCACGTAGAGGCGGTCTCACGATTGTTTCACTCAAACTATGTCATTTCTATGTTTGTAATCGGCTCTCGGTAGCCACCCCTTGCATGGGGGTTTAATTAATTAACTAATTTAACCTAATTTAATTCTTGAACTCTGAATTTAAAAAGGAGAGCACGTGGTAAGTGGGCACTCTACGGTGCCGCAACTAGTCTAATTCACATTCACTTTCGGGCCACAATAATCCAATTAATAGATTTAAAAATATGGAAAGATAATTCCAACAAATGCGCACCGTTGTCACCAATCTCACGCATTTAAAATTGGTAATGCTTGGTTTTGTTTGCTAGAAAAGTTCCGTGATACAAAAATTGCGCGATTAATTGGAGTAATTCGCACCAGGTAGAACGTAAATTAGCCCCGGCCACGGAACACCTTGTCCCGCGGTCGCACTCGGAATGACTACTCACGCATTATTGAAGAAACAACAAAGATAACGCAAACCCTAGATCTAAACATCATGAAACAGTGAAAACGATAACAAAGAATTATACTAAAGATTGTGCAAAGAAATTACCCTTAATTAATTAAGGCAAGCATCAATCCACGCTGAAATCTTGAAAACAAATCTTTGAGGGAAGAATATATGAGATCTGTAGCCGAAAAGTTGAAGAACTAAAAAGTCTGTAAAATTCGTCGCCCCTCGAATAGGTTGAAACTTAAGTATTTATATCTAACCCTAATAATCCTTATAAAAATTACACAAAAAAAAATCGGAAAAGTCCACCGCGCATAGCCAAAACGTCGGCGTTTAGAGATGCTCTTTAACCGCTCGGTAGCGCTACCTAGAAATAGGTGTAGCGCTACCTCCTTCTTCATCCTTGTATTGGCCTAAAACGGCACCGTTCTACTATTCCCACAATACTCGCTCGGTAGCGCTACTTAAAAACGTGTGTAGCGCTCCCGCCATGCTTAACGCATACGTTGACCGTTGACCCGATGTGTTGACCCTTGACCTTCTCTTCTAATACGCTTGTAGCGCTACACCTATTCTGGGGTAGCGCTCAAGAACATTCTGTTCATTTTGGGACCCTTTTTAAGCTATCTTGAGCGCTCCAAGGTATTGGGGTAGCGCTCCCGACGAGTTTCGACCACCCCATGCACAACTCACTTGGCTTCAACTTCTGATCAACGTGCATGGCCCTCCAAGATATCCAAAATTGCACTTGCGCCCCTTAATTACCTGCAAATCACACTTACCACACAAAAACACCACATGCACGCATTAATTGAAAAATGAAGCTTAACCCGCATGTAAACTAAGCCAAAACCCCCTACTTGGGCACTTCTACGCACGCTCCTCACGCGCCCATCATCTCCCTCACAAAACCAACATTAACTTAAAGAATCAATTGACACATCTCGATTCGTACGTAGTGCCAACACCAACCAATTTTTTTACATGGTGTAAGTGAAAACCTCTGTTGAAAATGAAACTCTTTTTTTTTTTTTAACATCAAAGAGAATTTTATTAATCAAATGTAGACGTACAAGAGATTCAACGGAACAAGGGCAAAGGCATCACAAACGGAAGAGAAGCATTCTAACAAGGTTGGCACAACGCTCAAGACAATCATATGTCATACAAGCGTAAAGGGATGATGGATGACAAGAAGTCAACCAAACTCATGAAAATACAATAAGATGGAATATTGATATTGAATCCCTATGCGGCAATGCCCAACAGAGCAACACCCAAAACAATTAATCCTAATAGCACAACAATAGCAGCATTAGCAGTACAACAACACAACAATAACAGGTAAATGTCCAGAATAGTTGGTAAAGCCTAAAGCAACCTAAGAGTTTAGCCTAACCCAGGGAGTGTGTAAACAAATGCATCCTAATGAATAGATTAGCGAACTGGTAGAATAAAGGCACCCTTTTAGATCTTCTTTGAGTAGCCAAAAACTTTCACAAGAAATGGATCAAAAGTTGAACATCCAAAACCAAGACAGTGTTCCCGAATGGAATCTTCAAAGATGAATAATGGGTATCCCTACCTTGCAATATGTTTTCTATCTATATCAGTGTCATCAACACTAGATGCTTTCCCTTAGGATGTCAATAGCAGCAACAGCCTTTGTGAAAAGAGTCAATCATGTTCCCTTGAAATGATACAGTTGTAGCAAAATCTTCCATCGAGCAATATGTTCTCGTTTTTCCTTTGAATTGTTACAATAGCAGCAATTAATAGATTGGCTAGATTTTAGCAAAGTGCACTCCTCATATATAGGAGGAGAGCCCCATATGAATTAGCAATCCACAAGGATAGAGAAAATAAAGACTAAAACCTGACAAAACTAGGAAAGTGGCGAAAACAAGACCATAAGTATGACCCAAGACTGAGATAGACACCACACCAAATGGACCACCACGCCCAGCAGAAAACAAACCAACACCATAAAACCCCAAACACACTCCAAAGAGATACCAGACCCCCACCCTAACACTCAAACCAACAAGGAAAAGACAACAAAACCAAGAATACATAAAAATAAATAAATAAAGCAACCACCAAGCCTCAGACACAAAAACCCACCCAAAACAAAGGAGACCCAAAGCCCAACACACAACCCAATAGACCAAAAAAAAGAAGGAAAGACAGACTAAACCCAGACATACAAAACAACTACCCAACACCAGCCAAAGAACTCCACTTACAAATCTTCAAGAATACTTGAAAAGACCTAGAATTTCACACAAAATTTTTTGAATTAAAATTGGGAACTTGAGGAATTTCTTTTAATGTTTATGCTTGGGTCTAATTGTAAAGATCCATAAATTTTAAATGATATTTGGAAAATAAAGTTAGAGAAATGTGAGGAATGGTTTTAAAAGTTAGATTGTGGGATTATAAAGTATGGTAAGTGTTAGACACTTATACTACGCATGTTTTTATGTATTGGATTAATATTTAATTAGTTAAGTGTTAATCAGGTTTTATCCCTTTTTTATGAGAATCTATTATGAGCAATGTTTGCATGATATAATTGTATGTTGTGCATGTCTTTTATTCTACATAGTACATGATCCAGTGTGTAGAGTATGGCTTAAACACAGAAGATTGGATCAACGATTCTTGTGGAATATAAGTTTTGGTTCACAATTTTAGATGGAATTTGACACACCATCAGTAGGATTGTAATACAATATTTTAGTAGTTTTGTCTTGAGTACAGGGAACAATTCTAGTTTTGATTCATTGTGCTAGTACATTTTGTGTGTATTGAACAAGACCGCTTTAAGGTAATTGTCTTAGTACTGATATTTTAAGACAATTAGAACCTTATAGTTATTAAGAATACTTATGCTCTTAATCCGGATATAATTAATACATACATACATTTAATGTTGTTGACTTTGATTCATTATAAAGTGAGATCTTTTTTGTGGTCAATAGTCTTGGTGAGTTGGGTCACAACATTATATGCATGAAATATATGGATATTAATTATTGATGGAATCCACATCTCGTTAGGGATTGATGATACCATCTTGAGTAAGCTTATAAGTTTCGATTATGTCAAACCCTACAGGTGGATTTTTGTATCCGACATATCGAATGAGTGCTTGCGACCTTGGATTGTACTACAAAAGTTACTTCCCCAAGCGTAGGGATTAGGTCGGCAGTAGCATGATACCGGTAAGTCTGGGTCGAGTCCATAGATACCGAATGCGCCAAGCGTGAGTGTTGATTCACAACTGTTGGTTTTAGCCTTAAAGCGGCAAACTTGGCTTTGTAGTTTGGGGGTGGAATTCACTTAACTTCGTGAATGACGCGAGATTTAAAAGACTAATTAACACAAGGCTAAGTCAAAGGGTTCACAACACCCATGCCTTAGGCCGAGTCATTCTCCTCTAAAATAACCGGGTCGGGGTCATCGTTAAACGACCCCTAATGGAAGATTTGGTTCTTAAACTCGTTTGATTAGAAATGGTATTTCTCAAAGAATAAGATTCTTGTGCCATTTATACAAATATTTTGATTGACATCGCTCAAAGCATCACACGTGCCAAATGGTCAAGCCCTTGGCTATGTGTGATCAACGGGATTAACAAATCCAAATTTTGATACATAAAATTAATCCTAACTCTTTGATTAGCAAGCAATATTTGCAATTTGGCAAGGAGAGCAAATCAACATAAGTCACGGGGTGCCAATCATTCCATGACCGAGCCTATAACAACTACTCAATCATTACTAAGTAAACATGACTACTTTTATAAATGAAATAAATAACATGACAATAGACTTTAAAAACTTATTTTTATGGAAGATTATAAGATAGCCTACAACTTTAAACTTTGAGGAATTAACAAACAACTAATAGAACCAAGAGTTTTCAAAGGATTAAGCTAAAAAAAAAATAAGAAAACGAATTAACCGACAAAAACAAAAATAAACTAGATTTATACAAAGGTCTCAACACGTACTCAACATTAAAGAAGATAAATTACCTTGAAACTAAGTGAAAGTGCTTGAAAAAACTAGAGAGAAGGTATAGCTTTAACTAAGAACAAACTATGGAGGAAGAGAGAGAAGGTAAAAATCCAAGCTTAGGTAATGATCACCCTAAAATTCTGAGGTTGGGGACCTTATAAAGGCCCCAAAAGTCATCTAAAATTATTACAAAAATGCCACAAGATATTTCCTGATCAGGCTCAAAAGTTGCAGAAAAATGCAGCTTCAACCGGTAGACCAAAAAGTGCTCTATCAGTTGAAAAACTCACTGGTTCGCTTCAACCGGTAGAGCAAAAAGTGTCTACCGGTTGAAAGTGTAAAAACTGAGATTTTTCTTTGTCTTGATCCCTTGACCTTCCGGCTTGTCATCACGACCCCTAAGCTTCCCAAGTCTTGTTCAAAACTTCATTCCTTGAATTCTAGGACTCGGTGGCATGGTGTCATGTGGCCTCCGGTGCTCGAGCATCCGTTGGTTCAACCATGGTGTCAAAAAACGTCTTTTTCTCGCCTTTTTCCTGCTAATAACAAAAACACAACTTTGTGCAATCAATCTTGTAAAGCCATAAAATGCACATGTGTATGATCAAAATGAGCGAGATAAGCCCCACTACTTATAATATTGAGGGCTTATCACACCCCCCAACTTGAACTTTGCTCGCCCCGAGCAAACTAAACAAATGCAACCAACGAAAACAAACTAAAATGGATACGTCTTTTAAACCCCCGGGCGGCCCCGGTAGGACGAGTGAAGTCTCGTGAGGGTTTTCAGCAGTGAACACCCATAAAACACAAAGGAATCGAATTCTTTAAGTGTGAGTCATACCCAACCAACAACCTCGCATAGTACCACAATGTTTACCGAGCAAGTCAATGGCAAGATACTCATTCATATAAGGAGTTAAGCAAGTGAACTTCATATCTAAACTTAGCACAAAAATCAATCCTTTCACCTACGGTTAGATAGAGAATTCTCACGTGGCATGCGTGTGAAAAGAAACCT
The DNA here is from genome assembly GCA_022606695.1 of Vaccinium macrocarpon. Taxonomy (NCBI): domain Eukaryota; kingdom Viridiplantae; phylum Streptophyta; class Magnoliopsida; order Ericales; family Ericaceae; genus Vaccinium; species Vaccinium macrocarpon. The sequence continues at coordinate 23,250,375 of CM040179.1, forward strand.
CACATAAAATTTTCCCAATCTTGAAAACAGTTTACACACCATTGATAGCTCGGTATTTCTTTAAGCACACTTTCCCTTTATTCGAATGAATCAATTTTTTTTATATGTGGTCGTGCAATGCCCAAACCTCTCGGGCTTTCTAGTTGACCCCTTTAGCAAGCGTTAGATCGGTCATCCCCAAGCGAAATGTCCTGAGGGCGCTAGGTTTTGAGAGACCCCTCAGACTTAATTGCTCGAGTCAAAAAGGCTTTATGGTGAGGTCCAAGCTAACCACATTCAACAATGCCTTCACAAGGTCTATCCATCTTTTGACGCAAACAATACGATGGGAGCAAACTCAGATTGACCGGTTACTCAATGAACGCCCGGATAAACATTAACTATATAGCATGCATCATCTTCTTTTTTTTTTTACCAGGAAAGGGGCTCAAAATATTCCCCAAACAAGTTAATTCACACCAAGGAATCAATGACACGTGAACCAATTTTGAAGCCAGTGAATGCTTAAGTGGTATAGTGCACGTGCGAAAACATGAATTCAAGTGAGCATACGCTATCCAACTATAGGTAATATGGTTTAACTGAGTGTTTCCCATTAACGTCATGTTCATAAGCTTAAGTCTATCCATGAAATCGTATCAAGACTCCGTCTCACACAACAAACATCATAACATTAATTAGAAGCCATCAATGAAGAGTAAGCACACGCAAGTATCCAAATTCCTTGATTCACCAATTTTTTTCAATTTTTAGTTGTTTTTTTTTTCAAGACTCGTAATATAAACAATGCGACAAAACACAAGTAAACCCTCCCCCCAACTTAAAATGTACTATGTCTTCATATCATGAAGACAATATGAAAATGAAGAACTAGGAGGGATAAAAATATACCGATGGGGTGCAATGTCGACCACCTTATACCTTGACCAAATGAGAGGCTTGTTTTCTATCACTTACTCCCTTTGTCATCAGCAATGCTTCCATGGCTTCCTCTTTCGGCCCCCTCCGGGACCACAGCTAATCGTACAGAACCATCCTCAATCACTTTATAGGTCTTACAACCGCGACATTTCATCGCACCCTTGCTTAGGGCTCCTGAATGCCGCACTCGCCACCAAGTTAGACCCAAACTACCAAGGCTGGTATGATAGCATGGTCACCCTGCAAAAGACTTAATTGCCGACTACCTACTAAGAGAAGCGATATTAGAACCGCATGACTTGTGTTACCCGGGCTTCACAATGAACAATATTTACAATATATACAATGAAAAAGAAAAAACACCATTGATCTTCACGCAATCGCATTGGTACAACTTTTCTCCCCATCTCCTACTCAAAGTGCCATAGAACAAGTCACACAACACTCCAAGCTAGAGATGGATGGTTATACCGGACCATAAAAGCTGTTCGAAAATGGCAAATACCAAAGTTGATTGAAATTAAAACAAAAAGGATAAACAAGACAAACTACAAAAAGCTAAAAACACAATAAGTAGAGTACTAGAACCAACAAAACATGATTAATTTAACCACATTCAAATGTAACTCTCGCATACTTTAATGAGCTTTCATAATGCACAAATCACTCCACTCTAAGCTCTTTGACAAGAATTGAACCCGACCATACCACAAGATAAGATACTTAGAGTATTGTGATCGCCGAAATTGCTTAACAAAATTAAGTTCCACCAATTGTATAATTCGACCCAAATTCATTTTCAAGGTGTTGACAAGATTTACTAGAAATGGATTGAAAATAAAATCATAATTATCAACACCTAGGAAATCAATTAGTTCAACTCTTTCAAGTTCTTGTGGCGGAGGAGACTCAATGGAAGTGCTAGTGACATTAACCTCAAAAGTATTCTCATGAAAAAGCATGTCAAGGGTAAACTCGGAATCCTCTTGGGGAGCATAATAAAAAATAGGCTCATCATCCCATTTAACCTCTGAGATTTCTGTCAAAGCTAAAATAACCCCTTCATTAAAGAACAGAGGTTCTATTTCAATTTCAGTCAACTTGCAAAATTGGGGCTTTTGGGCTAATTCATCAAGGTAGTCCCAACCCTCTTCAACATTTTTACTCAGGAATTCTTCATCGGACAACAAATCAAATTGACATGTCATACAGTTTAAACCTTGGCAAAAGATAGCCAAAAGATCCCCAAGCTCATAAATAAAAATTGCCAAAGAGAATATGGAACATTTAAATCGCCCCCAATACTACAGAAAAGACTCATCATCTTGTTGATAGAAATTGGTGATGTCTAGAAATAGTCCTTCATTGCAACTTTCAAAATCAGTCATATTTTTTATAGGATATTTAAGACTAGCAGAACGGAGGGGTTATGCAACCGCTTCACCACAAGAATAGTTGTGAGGGGCTAGTCCGCCACCTCATTATATATATGACAGAAATTTAAAAACTAATATACTTCCTCGAGCTTCGTTAAACCTCAATTTAAACAATCAATTGTTTGGTTAGAGGTATCCGCCCTTAGAACTATGCTAGTTGAACAAAAATAAACTAAGCGATATGTACTAATGAAATTGGATACTTACAGTGGCATGGCGCGAGGCAAACTCACGCAGAGCGGATCATTGGGTCCCCGACAATGGTGCAAAAAATGCTTGAGACCTTGGATTGTACTACAAAAGTTACTTCCCCAAGCGTAGGGCTTAGGTCGGCGGTAGCATGATACCAGTAAGTCCGGGTCGAGTCCACAAAGACCGAATGCGCCGAGCGTGAGCGTTGATTCATGACTATTGGTTTTACCCTTAAAATGGCAAACTTGGCTTTGTAGTTTGGGGATGGAATTCACTTAACTTCATGAATGATGCGAGATTTAAAAGACTAATTAACACAATGCTAAGTCAAAGGGTTCACAACACCCATGCCTTAGGCCGATTCATTCTCCTCTAAAATAATTGGCTCGGGGCCATCGTTAAACGACCCCGAACGGAAGATTTGGTTCTTAAACTCATTTGATTAGAAATGGTGTTTCTCAAAGAATAAGATTCTTGTGTCATTTATACAAACATTTTGATTGACATTGCCCGAAGCATCACACATGTCAAGTAGTCAAGCCCTTGGCTACGTATGATCAACGGGATTAACAAATCCAAATTTTGATACATAAAATTAATCCTAACTCTTTGATTAACAAGTAATGTTTGAAATTTGGCGAGGAGAGCAAATCAACATAAGTCACAGGGTGCTAATCACCCCATGACCGAGCCTATAACGACTACTCAATCATTACTAAGTAAAAAACATGACTATTTTTATAAAGAAAATAAAGAACTTGACAATAGACTTTAAAAACTTATTTTTATGGAAGATTATAAGATAGCCTACAACTTTAAACTTTGAGGAATTAACAAACAACTAATAGAACCAAAAGTTTTCAAAGGATTAAGCTAAAAAAACCAAGAAAACGAATTAACCGACAAAAACGGAAATAAACTAGATTTATATAAAGGTCTCAACACGTACTACAACATTAAATAAGATGAATTACCTTGAAACTAAGTGAAAGTGCTTGAAAAAACTAGAGAGAAGGTAGAGCTTTAACTAAGAACAAACTATGGAGGAAGAGAGAGAAGGTAAAAATCCAAGCTTAGGTAGTGATCACCCTAAAATTCTGAGGTTGGGGACCTTATAAAGGCCCCAAAAGTCGTCTAAAATTATTACAAAAATGCCACAAGATATTTCCTGGTTGGGCTCAAAAGTTGCAGAAAAATGCAGTTTCAACCGGTAGAGCACTATTATGAGGTTGGGGACCTTATAAAGGCCCCAAAAGTCGTCTAAAGTTTTTACAAAAATGCCACAAGATATTTCCTGATCGGGCTCAAAAGTTGCAGAAAAATGCAGCTTCAATCGGTAGACCAAAAAGTGCTCTACCGGTTGAAAAACTCACTGGTTCGCTTCAACCGGTAGAGCAAAAAGTGTCTACCGGTTGAAGTGTAAAAACTGAGATTTTTCTTTGTCTTGATCCCTTGACCTTCCGGCTTGTCATCACAACCCCTAGGCTTCCCGAGTCTTATTCAAAACTTCATTCCTTGAATTCTGGGACTCGGTGGCATGGTGTCATGTGACCTCCGGTGCTCGGGCATCCATTGGTTCAACTATGGTGTCAAAACACGTCTTTTTCTCGCATTTTTTCTGCTAATAACAAAAACACAGCCTTGTGCAAAATCAATCTTATAAAGCCACAAAATGCACATGTGTATGATCAAAATGAGCGAGATAACCCCCACTACTTACAATATTGAGGGCTTATCAATGAGTTAAGTGGAAAGTCTCAAGGTATTTTGAAGATGTTGATTAGTGGGAGATTGATAGTAATTTAATGGAATCAACGGGTATCTGTAATCTTAACATGGGGAGATTGATAAGTATTTAATAATGTGGGGCTCAAAATATAATCAATATAAAGATGAGAGTACAATTATAATTTTTAGTGGTGTGAATTTTTGTGAAATAAGAATAGAATCCGGGTGGGATTAGGTTTTCTTACTTACACAAGTAGCCCGGATTTATTTTCTCCTTAGGTCCCTGCTCTAGCCTTATAAATATATCATTATGTTCTCTAGGTCTTATGACAATCATTCCAAAATTAGAATAGAGGCTGTGAGAGAGAGAGAACAAAGAGATTACATAGAAGTCCACACTTGGCTACATGATCAAGATATAAGGGAATATGACAGAAGATCATAGGGTACTGTCTAGCAGATTTTGTTGCATACAATAAGTGGCCCTGTCAAGTTCCAAAATAAACAAGTCAACCAGCGTTCGTGTCTACGAATGAGAGGTAAACCTTAATTCTGCAGCGTAGTGTTTGTGTTTATTTTTATTGTTTAATCTGTATGCATAATTATTGGGTTCTGGGATTCGTTTCCCAACAGTGGTATCAAAGTGGGCTGTAATCATGCGTATGGATTAAACAAGCATGTTGTTTGTAGAACATAGATATAGAACTATGCTAACCGTTGTTTTGCAGAATTCTAGTTTGTTCTAACGTCTGTTTTGCATAATCGATTATCCCACTATTATGGTCACGCATGTTTTTTATTGTGTGATTGGATCCCACGCTTTATAATTGTTTTATGTGTGATTACTATTATTGTTTTTTTATTACAAGTTTAGTTTTGTAATCTGTAATAGTAGTATGTGGGAGGCATAATTTTTTTTACGTAATCTTTGTTTCTTCAGTTATATTGTTTTAGATATATAAATCTGTTGTAAGATTACAGATTCTATAATGGAGGCATAAGAAACGGATAAACTATCTTTTTTTGACAAGAAGATAAGCTTTGTCAAGAAAAAAGGATGTTTGGCTCGCAGCTGAATTTTTTCAGATTTTTAGGGTCAGATTACAAGGCTGTTTTGACCCAGTAAACATCGGAATTGGAAAATCTATTCTTCACATAAATTGTAGATAATTGAATTTCAAATCCAACCCAATTGGAATCAATTCAATCGGAGTTCGTATGAGGGAGAAAAGTCCAAAATACTGAAGGCTGTGCAGTTTACTTGGGGAAAAAAATTCAGATATGATTTTTCTTGCCTAAGTATGGTTGGATTTTGGTTTCCTTGATTGATTCAAAGTATTTAATTCTTCTACATAAGTGTTGCTCAAGGATTTCAAGTTTGGAAGGATTCCTTATTGCTTAAGGATTTCAAGACTCAAAGGATTCCTAATTGGTTAAAGGATTTCAAGACTCGAAGGATTCCTAATTGGTTAAAGGATTTCAAGACTCGAAGGATTGCTTATTGCTCAAGGATTTGCATCTTTGGCCATAATAGTTGGGATACATATTATTTATGTTTTTTTTATTTATGAATATTTGTATATTCATATTGTTTGCATGTGCGATAATTTACCATATTTGGACAACATAGTAATTTTTGGTCTTTGATCGGTTTTTGCAACCATGTTTATTTTGATAACCGTCACAAAATTTTAAATAACTAAGTGGGAGAGAGAGTTTATTTTGTATAAATCTCATGGTCTCCATTACTAGTATGTAGATGACATAATTAAGTTTTGTGTGTTGGTTTTAGTACATTCTTTCCCATCAGATGAAATTAATTATGACATCATTAGTACTTACTTCCTTAGAGGATAACTCCAAAATAATTGTTGTGGACCACTCCTCCATCTGGGGTAGTTCACTGCGGACATGTGCAAGCCTTGTTCATGTGTATCGTGAAGCCAACCAAAGTGGCTTCGCAAGAGGAGTTAGTTGTTACTAAATCTCCACAATTAGTTTGTCATTTCGTAATAGAAGACGCCTTGGGTGTGGGATGTTATGGATTAGTTCCTTTATTTTCTTTGATCTATGTATGCTATTTTTCTAAACTTCTGTTCATTCTAATTTTATGAATTTTCATTGCACCAAAAAAAGAAAAGAATCACACTTGTCATTATTTTGGGCTCCAATGAAAATATTTTTTGGACCTCAACATCAATTAGTGTTAGCTCAATTGATGGATGTAAGCCTAATTTCACTATTTAGATGGGGGGTGGGGGGACTCAACAACCGGAATTCCAACAAGAGAACACAAATTGCAACGGTAATAAAAAAGTAGAGACGCTATTATATTGGACACTTGCACTAAATTTTGCACACTACCACTTCATTTTCCACTCTTAAAAAGTATGGTTGAATCGCATACAAACAGGGAAAAAGCTTTCACCACAGATTTAGATAAAGCAATTTGCAATGCCTACATATGCCGATTATTGGTAACTTGCATACGCAATCTCAATTTTGGATTAGGATTCTAGAAAATTATGTTGCGAACACGTGTGGGGTGTGTGTATATATATTTAATTTAAGATGTAATGAAGTGGAATTTATTTAACTTAAAATAAATTTATTAAGAAGTGAAGTTTATTTAACGTACATAAAAATTATATAATGGTAGTCGGTCAATGGCAGTTTTTTTTTTTTTTTTTGAAAATGAATGGCAGTTAAGAAAAGCATACAAGGGGAAGTATTGAAAAAGAATGACACTGCAAAGGGCAATGCACCATTACAGCAACATTGCCTTTTTTTTAGGCAAATAGCCCTATGCACGCCCTTTTTTTTGGGAAAGGCTTGTGCTAAAATGGCACAATTGCAAAAGTGAACCATTGGAATTGCTCTAAGCTTGAACCCAAGCGAGAGTGCAAAGAACAGTCAAGGCGCACGCCCACCTCATGGCTAAGTGTCAGGTGTAGGGCTATAAATGAACCTAGCCGTTCGTGAACTCTTCGAGATTTGACTCGGTAAAAATTTCGTTCGAGTTTGGTTTAGGGACTAAACGAGCTGAACCTGAACTCAATTTTAGGCTCGATTATTAAATGAGCTGAACCTGAACCTCAACCTTACAGTATTCAACTCGGTTAGGCTCGCGAACCCGGAGTATACGTATATATCTCATAAATTTTCTCATATAACCTTCAATATGTATAAAGTTTTACATGTACATAATGAAAATTTTATAAGTTGTACATGTATAAACCTTTAAAAGTACTATATATACTTACGTTTTAATATGTTTTTATAATTTTGTATATGTATGAACTTATTTATGTACAAAATGAAAAATTTATTAGTAGTTCTAGAACTGTGTAAGAGTATAAATATCTAATATTTTTGACTTTTTAAGGCTCGTGAGCAAGTTCGAGTTCGACTCAAACCTAAGGAAACTCAGCTCGAGTTCGTTTAAAAACTTAATGAACGAACCTGAACACTCTAAATGTAATAACCCAAAATTTTGTATATAAAAATTTCAATTTATTAATTCGAGTATTTAATTTTTATATGGTGAATTGCAATAATTTATATTTACTTTAAATAATTCAAATAAAAATTCGTTCTTTTCATTTTATTAATTTTCCGCTCTGTAAATCAACACATGTGTACTGAGTATTACACCGTTTCACTTCCGAGAAACCCTACAAATCCCCCACCACACATCTTGTCCCCTTAAAGCTAATACATCCTTATTTATTGCCTAAAATGGAATAAATTCCATTTTTTTGAAGCCTTTATTGCTATTTGACCAATTTGGACTTTCTTTTTCTAATTTTGACCAAAAGTTGATCACCTTTCCTACCTCTTATTTTGGATTTTTGAGAGAGAAAGAGAGGGAGAGAGAGGGGTCGGTTGGGTGAGGAGAAAGGAGAGGGAAATTATTTCCCTTGCCGTGTAATTTTACGGGCTTATTTCTGTACACACGTTCGCTCACATTTCAGTGCCGTCTTTTTATTAAAATCCTAAGTTTTGTACTTTTCGAATCCTCCTAATTATTAGGAAGACCACCTAGAAATTTTTTGAACACACCCTTTGTTTCCTTAAAGCTAGTAGCGCTATATTTATTTTTGTATTACACTAGTTTGTATTTTTGGCACACAAAACCAACTTTAAGGGGTATTTTCCCCCTCATAAAGCCAGGATATATTCCCTAATAAATGGGAGGGACACCTTTTATCCTATAGAAGCTGAGCTACAGTCCACTTCCTATTAAGGATCCCGCAAGCTTTTAAAATCCGGACTTCCACTTTCTGGACTAAACCTCGACGATCCGAACCGTTCAATGTGTTTAAAACACGTTTTAAAGGGCCCGCACGAGAAAATTCAAGTAGTTTTTCATAAAAACGAACATATACAGTTTTTATGAAAAATGCTCAGATCAAGCCCTTCCCGATATTTTTTTTGCTGATTTCTCACAGGAACCCTTAAAAACATATTTTAAACACATTGGACGGTTCGGATTGTTGAAATTTGATCGAGATCTATGAAGTGTGGATGAGGTCCGAATTTTAAGGGTTTGGATAGGAAGTTTGGTGTGTGTGTGTGTGTGTGTAAATATAACACCCCATGACTAGTTTCGTGTGTATAATTAGTACCCAAAGCTCCCCACAACAAGGTTGCCATGCACAAGCCCAATGAACTTGGACACTTTAAGTCACAAGTAGTGAGCTTCCTAACGATTTCCTAAAGACACGAAACATAAAAACCTAGAACCTAGACCTAGAACTGTTTACATATAAAATTAACAAATCCAATAAGTAATTGACAAGTAATCAATTATGCCAAAGTTGGAAAATATGTGTGTATGAAGATGCATTGGATTATTGATATAAAGATGGATTAATACGATGTGATGTCGTATTAGTTCTCATGTTTGAAAAGCAGTTATTGGCAGTTACAAGTTAAACTGATATAATAAATTGACTTCGAAGCCCTGATTTCAATTGCTAAATGCATGAACTCCACGTGTAAACGTATGAAACAAGATAGTTGATATTTAAGACACGTGGGGCATATCATGCAAGACAGTTATTTCCTTAACACTTAATCATTTGAATTGGATAAGTAACTGTGCAGATTCAAATTAAAACTTCTGAAGGAAGGTTAATGAGTTCAAATCTATTGGAGGGAGGGAACTTCCAATTTGAAGTGCAAAGATGGAGTTCGAAGCAAGCCAAGTTCAAATTTTTTGAGCGGGAAGCTCAAATCACAAGTAGTGCCTATAAATAGAAGAAGATAAAGAGTGAAAACCCCCCCGGACAAATCTTCAACAAACAGCTATCAAAAAATGATGCTTGGTTTGTTCATTGGAAAGTAGTTTTAGGATTTCAAACTCAGTTTGAAGTAGATTAGGAAGTAGTTAGGATTAATCTCAGTTGTTCTTGTAACAATCAATTGTTCGAAATTCTTGTTACCTTGTATTTGAAGTTGAACGCAATTTCAAAGCAAGTTTACCTTTGATTTATCAATCGAAGTATCTTGTTTCTTTGTTATTCTTTGATTTCCTAAGTATATTGGTTTGCATTTCTTCACTTTGAAAGAAAAAATCCTTTTAATTGAGCTAATTGAACCAATAAAACACAATCGCCTGATTATATTTGGTTTTCCAAAGTTAATCTAAGGGAGGAGATTGAAACTCTATCTGGCACACTCGCACATAATCATTTTCCATTACAAAGAAGTAAAAGAACAAGACCTACCTAAGATTCTTATTCTTTTCCATAAATGGAAAAATTGATGATAGCACATGATGGGGGGCACTAAGTTAGAGGGGGGAGTGCCCTTCAAGTTTTCCTACAACTAGGAGGCCAAACCTTTGAGATTTTCACACCAAAATCTCTCCATCATCCTTTGTAGTTTTTGTGTTCTTGAAATGTGTTCTTGAAGTTCTTCCTATATTCAACCTCCAACCACCACCCTCCACCACTTCGACCACCCTACGATCCTAAATTAGTAGAAAAGTTTGTAAGGACTTAAGTCGAGCAAAGGTCAAGTAGTCGTCATGCCGCCAAAATCAACCTAGCTTGTCAGCTCCGACTAAACTCAGAATAAGGTAGTTACTACATCCTAACTCTAAATTAGTATTTTACATTTACTTTTAAATTACATCGTTATAATGCTTAAATGTGATTAGAAATTATTAGTCTAGATTATGGTGGATAATTAGCAATAATATAAAAAATTACTCTTTGAAAACACATGCAGTCGTTATAATGCACGATTTGAGATGGACTTTTGAAAATACATAGTTATAATGCCCAAATGAAAATTGACTATTCAAAATACGCAGTTATAATGCCCGAATGAAAATTGACTTTTCGAAATTATGCCATTATAATGCCCGACTGATTTTTGGAAAGTAGCAGTCTAAACTTTTCTTAAAACAACTTCAAAATGTTTTGACTGTATTTGGAATGTGAGATAGACCAAGGCTAACACCCTTAAGGGTCCGTCGACAAAAGGATTAGCTTCGAGCTGTCTCCGAAAAGAATGGTGATATTAACTGGATTCATTTGACCATTCGGCCTAGGACTCTCCTGGTCATCTCATTTGTCTAAAGAAAGTCACCAAGGAGATTTTGACTTAAAGTGACACGGTTATTGAGAAACAATTTGAAACAGAAGATTTTTACTAGATTCATGGCATGTGCACAATTCACGAGATGATACAACACAACACGATTTTCGAGAAAAGATACGTTTGATTTCACGATGAGAAATAGAGATGAGAATGAAAATGAGAATGATGAAGTGATGAATGATTGATACGGTAGTGCCGTCTGAGTGCCGCTCCAGTTTTGTGGGGAGAACTTGGTAGTTAGGACTAAGCAGTACATCACGTAGTGGATGAACCTTATAAATAGATTGGTTATAAACAATGTCGTATGAGAAGCGGAGTGGAAGGACTTTATAAACAAACTAGTTAAGTTCAGTGATATAAGATAGCTGGGACTTCGAGCGGAAAGGTTGGTGACCGTTAGAAAAGGTAAGTAGAACAGGTCAATAACTTTCGAGTGATGGGAGTTGTTGACATGGATGAAATTTAAAGAAGAATGTTGATATGAGAAACTAATACGTGATACTGACATTGCACTTTGATTCTAGAAATGATACGAGACACTAATTTTATTGTGTTGCACTCTGTTTTTGTCGACACTCCTATTTAGACATGCATGATTTTACTTTAATATTTTGTCACCTACAATATTGTTCTAGAATTGCTAGTTTAAAGTTTGGGTAGAACTACCTACCAGGCGTCCCCACTCACAGTGTGTTGCACTTGTGTGACCCTGACATAATATCATGATGTTGTTTTGCGACTCTGACGTATTATGCTAGACTATAGAGATGAACAAGAGGAATTATCATAGAGAACTTGGAGCCAGAGGAGCTGCTAATCTGGGGATTGACCAGGTAGAGGAATTTGAGAAGCCGTAGAGTTTACCCGGTCTGCCTTTTTATAATCTGTGGAGGACAGATTATTCGTATTAGACTCTTTTTATTATTATTATTATTATTATTATTATTATTATTATTATTATTATTATTATTATTATGACTGTTTAAGTTGTAATAATAATTAATGTTTCCCAAAATGTGGAGCGTTACACTAAAGCTCGGCTTGATTCGACTCGTTTGCAGCTCTAGTCGGGCGCATGAAGCACATGTTTGAAGTATCCACTTACAAGACATTTGTATTTACCCTAAGTCTTCCATTTTTTAAGTCTGTCAAGTACTTAATGAGAAACAGTAGACCGGATAATAGCTTAGAATTTGGATTGTTGAAGTTTCTAAAAGCCAATGTACCAAGATTATCGACACCTTATTCTTCCTCCGACTCTTCTCCATCAGACTTCTCCGCCATTTGAAGAGCATGATGAATATTGCCCAAGTACAGTGGGAAAAAGAAGATTCCGATGAAGGGACATGTTTGCGCATATAAATCAAATTATGATGATGAAGATGAAGCAATTAGATGGTTTCCAGGCATGCATGACTCGCTATATTAGTCCGCTATTAGCTTCATATTTGTTTCTCAATCTGCTAGAATTAACAACGGAAAACATTGTTTTCTGGACAAATGGATGTATTTATTTATTTTTTTTCTGTTAGTATTTCATATTCTGACATTTGAATGACATGTAACAAGATTGAATTCTAACTCGTAGCACTCCAAAATATGATGCTTCACTCGTCTTGTTTTTAATCATAGACACATGATGCATAGGTGATTTGGTCACTTGATGAAGAATAAATATTGGGTCATTTGGATGAGCCATGTTTTGGTCATTGGCCCTAGAATATTCTACTTTTCCCAACTTGCACTTCGCTGCGCGTGCCTCACTTCGTGCTTCATTGCTTAGGCTCCAGGGCCCCGGCTTCAATGTGCCTCGAATTGAGTAACGGGTAAAACCACATGAGTCAAACCCCGGGTTGTCAAAGAATTTTTTCCACGTTTATATCCATTCTGGGATATGAGGTGGCTTAGTCCGGTTCGATCTCCCCCAATAACCGCTTTGCTCACAGAACCGGTCTAAAAAGGGCAAACCGTTCTATAATCGCGATTGAACCGTCAGCCCGCAAGAACCGGGACTGGGTCAATCAACCCGGTCGGTAAATTTTGAACTGCCTTTCCACATTTTAATGCCCTCTTGCAATGTCAGAAACTAATTTTCACTTGGGGCCCACTGCCAGCTAATGGGAAGGATGAGCTGGCTATTGCAATCTGTTGGTTTCTCGCCCTTTTATTGAAGGAAAATCAAGGAGGGAGTTGTATTCCCACCAATGTGGGATTCAAGAAGGGCATCACAACCAAGGTTATCAATACCGCATCGCATCGGCTCGCAGATGCGTCGCACTGGTTTTCTATAAAACCCGCATTCGCGACCCCTCAATACCGCATCGCAGGTGTTCATACACGGCGGCATCGCCGGATACCGCCGTATACCGGAAAATACCGGGCAAATACCGGACAGAACAAAACTGCCACCGTATTTCGGTCATAACTTTTTACTCCGAACTCCGATCAAGGCAAGTTATATATCAAAATTTAATAGAATTTCAAGATCTACAACATTGTAGTTACACATTTTTTCTAATTTGGTATCGGTGTGACCCAAAAACTATGATTTCTGAACAGGAAGATTATAAAAAAACAGGGTATGTTTTTTAAAAAGGTTTGTGATGCATGGGTTCAACTTCTATCACTACCAAACATCAAATACAACAAATATGTACTAAATTTACATAGATTAAGTGGATTTAAGAAAATGAGATTGAAAATATCATATTCTGTGACAAATTTTGTGTCTCTTGAATCCTATCTCTCAATATATATATATAGTTGCGGCAAATCCGATCACGGCATCCCGGTATTGAATTTGCACCAAGCATCGCATCTGCGTCTCAATAGGAAAACCGGTACTCATGCCGATACGGTATTCAGAACCTTGATCACAACACATATGAAGCACTACTCCTTTATTTCTTCTAACTTCTCCAGTATAGACTTTTATTTTTACACTTATTTTAGTTAATTATGTATTTCTAATATATTTTAAACATAATTACGACGTCACGGTTCAATAGCGGTTTAACCGCGGTTCAACCGGTAACCCATCCGCCCGGTCCCTTTTCCGGTTCATCCTCCGGTCCGGGTTTTAAAACCTTGTTGGGACCATCAAATCTCTGTAAGGTCGATTGCATTTTGTGCTTTTGCTTATCTACATTTTCTAGCTTCTTGAGCATTTGAGTAATTTGGATAATCATATTTATGGGGAAAGGTTTAGGTCTTCCTACCAAGTTTCAGTCGTTCATTTAGAAAATTATTCATCGCATTCTTGCAGTTAAACAGGTATTATTGCGAAGGGAGATGGACGTCAATCCAAACTGCACAATGTCTGGGTTGACCTGGAAATAGTTTGTATTACCGATGTTTAGTGATTTTTGGTATAGTCCGTCATCATAACTTTAGTTATTAACCATTTTTCTTGATCAGAAAAGAAAAGAATTATGAACCCAAGTAAAATAAATACAAACAAAAACACAGTAAAAGACAGTTAAGGGTGGTTTTTTTTTTTTTTTTTTTTTTACAAAAAACAATTTTTTCATCTATAACGAGTTTCTTTTTTGCTCTGATCATAACGTTATGCTATTTAAATTTCGCTCATCTAGACTGATAATTTAATGCAAATAAAATTGACCCTGATCCGACAACAATACAACTAAAACAAATTTCAAAAAACAAGCAAAAAGGGAGAGGCGCAAATACCCAAATATTTTGCCCGAACTAGGCCTCGTATGTATGAGCAGCTAAATTACAAGAAATGAAATACTGAGAAAGCCCTTTTCTCAGGAAAGGTTACCCAAGAAATGAATAGTCATAATCTCTTTTTTCTAGTAATAAAAAATTCTCCTCACGATCAAAACCTATAATTTTGCGCTTCCACCATGACTTAGAGATAAATGAAAGGTTTTAATCCAGGTCACATGAATAAATGTTACCAAGTATTTTCTAAACATGGAAGCCAAGTAGCGTATCAATCGGACAGCTGAACAGCTGTGCTCTCCATTCAATCCAAAGTACATGCAGCTTCAAAAATCAATAAAAACAGGCAAACGCGTGTGAGGATGAAACACAACTACAGTGGGATTGGGAAAGTAGAACTTGATGGGAAAATGAGAGAAATTAGGAAAGGAAAATAACTTATTTTTGGGCTCACTGATTTTGCAAAATGAGGAGGAACTTACGTCTGACACTATAAGAAACTCTCAATGTCAAGTTCCACGAATGAGCATGGATCAGGAATGCCGAAGTTGTTTAAAACCTGAAAGCAGCACAAAAGAAGATTAAGCTAGCATGATTATTCTGGAAGCCAGTAGGTAACTGAAATCGGCAACCAATAATTATATATAAATTCACTTATGTAATAAAGTTCCTTTTAATCTAGACCGATGTTTTAAAAACCGGACCGGACCAGCCGGTTCAACTGGTTGGCCTGTCCACTGGACCTTACTCTGGTCCGGTTTCACCCAAAACCATCTTGAACATAGAACCGGCCTTAAAAGTGAAAACCGTCCAAACCCAGCGGTTGAACTGCTGGCCCAGTTTAACCAGTCCTGGGTCGATTGAACCAGAATAAAATTTTCAAACTGCTTTAATGCACTTCAAGGCCTCCAGCTGTTGCACAAAGGCCAAGAAAAATGCTTGAACACATTTTATAGAGGAAAATGCTTGCAACCTTTTATAGAAGCAAAAGTTGTGAAGGATTGTATTTTTACCGATGGGGGATTGCAGAAAATTTCTCTAAACTGCATAGCTTTCCAACTCCTCATTTTACTCCAAATATTTTTATATGATTGGCACAAAAAATGATTTAGGGCTCTAGGCCAGCCCTCTGATGCCTTTCGGCTTTGATTTGAGGGTATGTTTTGCAGCAAAACGTCCTTGTAACTTCTCGGTTCTTGAAGGTTTTGGGGGGCCACTGTTTCAGTGATATTCTGAGAGCAGTCACTTCGTGCATATTGTCAAAGGTTAGGTCTGTCTCCAATCATCCCCCACACATATCCCAATAATTGGGGACTAGATGGGTTCTGTTATTGTTGTTTTTAAAAAAAATATAATTTAAATAAAATTAAGACGTCATGGTTCAACTCCAGTTCGACCGTGGTTAAACCGGTGACCCATTCCGCCTGGTCCCTTTTCCGGGTCACTCACGGTCCAGTTTTCAAAACATTTATCTAGACTAGATCACAGCACAGGAACAAGTAGAGCATGAGAGGATCAAAACAAGAATGCCCCAGAGATATTAAGAGCCATCATAAGAATGTAATACATGAAGCGGAAGCTGTATATGCATGCTTCACTCAATCCGAGTGCTGGTTATTAGGCTATCGAACTTTACTTGTAGATAGCTTTTATCAAACCCAAATTTTTTTTACACTTGGTAGCTAGAGCTTCAATTGGAATTGCAGGATGGAAGAGTTGCTCCGATGTCATTAATTCTAAACAGAACGGTAACTGCCAATCGTTGACAACTCTTTTTTGATTATTCATTTACATTTATTCTAACTGTCAATTTATCGTTCTGGAAATTGAAAGGAGGGAACATACATTATGCTCCAATGAGGAAAAGAAATACCCACTTCATGGTGGGAACCGTTAAGCTATTTGAACAAAAAAGAAAACTGATGTCACGATTTAGAACCTAACTTAATGCACACACTCCAAAGCACAGGCCGTCTCTAATCACTAATCAGAGCATGATTTTTCATCTTTCATGTTACCTTAAATGCTAACATAACAGCAATAAGAGAAGAGTATCTTAAAGAAGTTACTTAAGTCATGAATTTCCAAAACAGTTTACATAAAGTGGCTCTTTGCATACCTCTGGATGTACGATACCAAAAGCGCCTATGCGCTTCCCTTTGTAAATGATGCTAGCTTGTCTACCCGGAAGAAACTCTTGCTCCTTCATTCATATCGAGACAGAAAGATATTCATAAAAGTCACCAGGACATTTACAAAAGAATCCAGAGGAGAGGTAGCACTTACATGTGCAAGTTCAACATAGTAGCCTGCAGTATCCCCGGATTTAACGAACGGAGACCCGATAACTTCCATAACTCTGTCGACCAAACCATGAATAAGCTGCAAATCAAAAATTTCAAACTTACAATGATTAGCTTGTCAATTGGATGGCACCCCCATTAATGGAGTTCTTAAGATTCTATTACCAGAGAACAAGGACTGAACTAAACAACTAGGATATAATAATGACATCTCACGTGTGATAAAAAAAAAGAATAGGTTTTCATAGTTGATAAAACAATGAATATTATCTTGATAACAAGAAGTGGTGAGAGTTGATGCACAAATTGTGTTTGGGCAGTCAAAGCAGAGCAAAAGTTTTCAACTGCATGTGACTTGCAACTCATCATAATTTATAGCTTGGAAAGCAACAGAGAGAGAATATAAATGAGATCGAAGACTCAGAAATTAAGAAGCATCTCTATGATTTCACAGCGCACATCCGCCAACATATAACTGACAAACTAATTCTCAATTAAGAAATATCCAAGATATAGACCATCCATGACAAGGTTTAATAACTTCCAAACATCTTCTCAATAGAGACATGTCCAAGATATAGACCATCAATGGACAACATTTAGGATTACTCATTACATTTCAGTTACTTTTTTTTGGTCAAACCTCAACAGCATGAGGGAAGATTTTATCGATATAGGAAAAGAATAGGGGACATATGAGAGGGAAACGTAAAAGCCTCAACTCACTCCTAAGCCATAGCCATAAAAGCCTTAAACTCCCTCCTAAGCCATAGCCAGAGAAATAAAATTAAAAAAATTGAAACAATCAACAGATCCTCGCGTAAAAAGTTGCATGATCAAATTAATGGAACCCTTGGCCAAGCAAGGGTAGTTGGCCAAAATCATCAGCAACGGAATTACCTTCCCTGAATCACTGGGAAGTTCTATGATCTAGTTGATACCGTGATTAGGAGGAAAATTAGTATAGCTTGCCTTCAGGAGACTAAGTGGGTAGGGGAGAAGGCTAGAGAGATAGAAGACACAGGGTATAAGCTTTATTATACGGGTAAGGATAGGCATAGAAATGGGGTAGGCATCATAGTAGATAAGCACCTTAAGGACTCACTAGTCACAGTCACGAGGAAAGGCGATAGGATTATTTTAGTTAAGCTTGTGATTGGAGAGAGCATAGTGAATATTATTAGTGCTTATGCGCCCCAAGTAGGCTTGGATGACCTCACTAAAGAGCAATTTTGGGAACAGATGGATGATGTGGTTCAAGAGATGCCTTGTGGAGAGAAACTTTTTATAGGAGGAGATTTCAATGGTCATGTGGGAGTGCAGAGGCAAGGGTATGAGAAGGTACATGGTGGATTTGGATTTGGTGACCTAAATGAAGGTGGTAGGAGGATTTTGGATTTTGCGGTAGCTGGTGACCTTATAGTTGGGAATACTCTCTATAAGAAGCGTGAGGAACATTTAATTACCTTTTTAAGAGCGGAGCCAATAGAAGCCGATCGACTACTTCCTTGTTGTTAGAGCAGACGCTTGTTATGTAAGGATTGTAAGGTCATTCCGGAGAGTGCCTAGTGGCACAACATAGACTTTGGTGTTAGATATTGGTCTCAAAGGGAATCAGAGGCGAGAAAAAGAAACTAGAAGCCCACCGGACTAGATGGTGGTTCTTAAAAGGAGAGAAACTAGAGGTGTTCAAGGATCGTATGGGCCAAGAGATGGAGTGGGGAAGAGAAGGTGATAGTGATAGTATGTGGAATACAATGGCTGACGGGATTAGAAGAATATCAAAAGAACTTCTTGGGGAGTCGAAGGGGAAAGGTCCAAGCTCTAAAGAGACATGGTGGTGGAATGACGAGGTTCAAACCATGGTAAAAGCCAAGAAGGATTGCTTTAAAAAGTGGCAAAAGGACCGGAATGTGGACAATTTCCAGAGGTACAAGCAGGCTAACAGGGAAGCTAAGAAGGCCGTTAGTGAGGCTAAGTTGAGAGCTTACGATGATTTTTATGCTAGACTTGATAGTAAGGATGAAGAAAAATATATATATAAACTCGCCAAACTAAGGGAAAGGAAAGCTAGAGACTTCTCTCAAGTTAAATGTATAAAAGGTAGTGATTCAGAGGTGTTGGTGAAAGATGAGGAGATCAAAGATAGATGGAAGATGTATTTTGAGAAATTGTTAAATGAGAAACATGAAGGAACCTTTGGTGAGGAGGAAGTTGTTGTCCCTAGCGAGAAAATAGAATACGAGTTCTATCGGAGGATACAAAAGTTCGAAGTGGCCAAGGCTTTGAAGAGGATGAAACCGGGTAAGGCCTTAGGACCTGATGGCATCCCCAATGAAGTATGGAGAAGCCTAGGTGACTTGGGGGTGACTTGGTTGACAAAATTGTTCAACAAGATTATTTTATCTAGGAGGATGCCTGACGAATGGAGGAGGAGCACCTTAGTACCTATCTACAAGAATAAAGGAGATATCCAAAGTTGCAACAACTATAGAGGTATTAAGTTGATGAGTCATACGATGAAGTTGTGGGAAAGAGTTATCGAGCATCGATTGAGGATGGTGACTACGGTGTCGGAGAAACAGTTTGGGTTCATGCCTGGGAGATCAACTATGGAAGCTATTTACCTACTAAGGAGATTGGTAGAAAGACACAGATCAACGAGGAAGGATCTTAATATGATTTTTATAGACTTGGAAAAGGCTTATGATAGGGTGCCTAGAGACATTATATGGTGGGTTCTGGAGAAGAAGGGAGTGACCAGAGGCTTTATTGACGTGGTCAGAGACATGTATGAAGGTGCGATCCATCGCCATTAGATCACCAAAGGAGAAACGAAAGTGAATTTCCCATCACAAAGAGGGATTGCACCGCGGTGGTCACTTTGAACCCGCATCTTTTCGCATTAGTTATGGATGAATTGACTAGGCATATTCGGGAGGATATCCCATGGTGTATGTTGTTTGCGATGATGATATTGTCCTTGTAGATGAAAACGGCTTAGTGGTGTTAAGACTAAATTAGAAATTTGGCGGGGAAGCATTGATAGAGAGTCAAGGGCTTTTGGATAAGTAGGAGTAAAACTGAGTATATGGTCTGCAAGTTTAGTGATACCAGAAGTGAGTATGAGGAAAGAGTGATGATCCAAGATCAGGAGATACCAAAGAGGGACCATTTTAGGTATTTAGGCTCTATTATTAGCCAAGATGGAGAGATTGAAGATGATGTGAAGCATAGGATCCAAGTGGGGTGGCTTAAGTGGAGAAGTGCTACTGGTGTACTGTGTGACAAGAGGGTACCAACAAAATTGAAAGGAAAATTTTATAGAACTGCCATAAGACCAGCGATGCTTTTTTTACGGACGTAATGTTGGCCTATTAAGAAACAACAAGTGAATAAGATAAGTGTAGCGGAAATGAGAATGTTGAGGTGGATGTGTGGTAAGACTAGACGTGATAGGATTAGAAATGAAACAATTTGCGAGATGGTGGGTGTAGCACCTATAGAGGAGAAGTTAAGGGAAAATAGGTTAAGGTGGTTTGGGCATGTCTATCGTAGGCCAGCGGATGCAGTAGTTAAGAGAGTGGATATGATAGCTTTGGGTAGAAACGCACAAGGGAGGGGAAGACCCAAATTGACTTTGGATGCGGTAGTACGCAAAGATCTAAGTATACTGGGTTTAAGCGATGAAGTAGCATTTGACAGAGCTCAATGGAGAAAAAAGATTCATGTAGCCGACCCCAATTGATTGGGACATAAGGCTTGGTTTGGTTTGGTTTGGTTACTGGGAAGTTCTATGATCTATACCCGATAACATACTTTACAGAGAAACAATGTTAACAACAAAACAAGAATGAGATTCACCAAGCAAAAAAATAACAAAATAACGAGGAGATTAACATTACTTAAACACTCCAGAAGAATCCTAGAATCTGATTCAATCTCGAGGGCTGAGATCCCCATGTCCAAGCAAAGATTTATCTGGAACAAGACTGATATTACTTCAGCAGCAAAACTGGAACAATGACCATAGTTCTGAGCAAAGGCGCTAGAAAGTATGACAATGAAAGTCCCGCACTATAACTCCACCACCCCCGAAGCCTGGATTACCTCTACTAAACCCATCACAATTATATATCACGAAAGGATGACTCTATTTAGAGTATGTTGCAAATCCAGCTTGGTGTTATCAAGTCTGCATTTGTTTCTAGCTTTTTCAAATTTCAGAACAAACTAAAGGAGTAACCTGCCTCAGAAACTTAATCGCAGCATTTCTGTTACCATGAAGCCACCATTTGTTCAAACGTAGACGAATACTACAACTGCAGTTTTGAATGCCGAAAAGATAAAGGAAAAAATGCAACAGGTGGGAAGCTAGCTCACTAGAAGAGAACAAATGATCAATACACTCCAAAGAATGGTTGTTGACACAACTGCATGTGGAAACCAGAGTAATGCCTCCCCTTTGGATCGCTTCATCAACAGCAATAACACAATTCAAAAGCCACCACATGAAGATCGTAGTCCTAAAGAGAATTACAGGAGGCCAGATATTCCTGAATGAAAAGGATCTGGGTTGGACTTACCAATAGAGTTCCAAGCAGAAGTGCTAGAGAACTGCCCATTAGAAGTAATCTTCACGCCAGGAAGATCAGATTCATTAGTAATCATATTATTCTTTGCTGCATTAAAAACTTGAACAATTCCCAACTGAAGCAAAAGGCCTCATTCCATGAGTGATCCATCCCATAGTTGTCAAATTGCCAATCGAATCGAGAATTGTATTGACCTTTTTTTTGAATCGTGAATCGAAACAAATCGTGAATCGTAACAAAATGGTCTAAGTTTCAAAAATACTTGAAAAATATGTCTAATCATGAATCGTAACAATTTGGTCTACGTTTCAAAAATATTTGAAAAATATGTCTATGCACTTGCATAATAAAGATACATCGTAAAATCGACAAATTTAAGCATAAATCAGTATTGAAGTTTTTTTCTATCATAAACTGATGATTACATGGTCTAACAGAAAGAATAGATATTTGTACATTAAACCAAATAATATAATAAAGTGGATATATGCATATAGATCTAAATATTCATTGTAAAAATAAAAGCCTGGCCTTACAACAAATAACAATAAAAGTTTGTAGCCTAATAGGTACAAAACTAGTTAATATGGCCAAATTAAGGTAAAACCGCTAAAGTGAATTCACGGTAGTAGAATGTAATAATTGAAAGAAACCTCGATTCACTAATAGATTCGTGTCGTTTTTGCATGAATCGTTCATCGAATCACAAATCGAATCGTGAATCATATGATTCACTACCGATTCTAGATAAACCTTGATTCACTTATAGTTTCGTATCGTTTTTACTTGAATTGTGAATCGAATTGTGAATCGGGCGGTTCTGACAACTATGATCCATCCTAGTTAAATCCTTCACCATTAATTATCGAAACTGGTCTGGAGGACGACAATCTCACCAATTGGATCATCAAGCAGCCAAGAATCCACCAAAAATTGCATGAACCTGACCTAACCAAACTATTTGCTCTTCTGTGACATCTCTAATAAAACATCATGCACTTTCAAACATGGGAAGCTGAAGTGAAGCACTCAACAACAGAAGGATGAGACCAAAAATTGTGCCCATAAAGATTTATCAGTTCTGATTCTTCTGAATTACCATTACGTATGAGTTCATGCTAAAGCCCTTTGTACTACTCTGCAAATTGCTGCATCCAATAACACTTTCCTTCACATAAACCGTTCCCATCTCTTCCAATGAGGTTTAATCTGGTCATGGCATCCCCAGAAGAAAAGAAGCCAAAATTTTCTCAATCTCTTGAAACAAATGATAAGGAGGATCAATGGCCATGAGCAATGGAACATGTCTTAAAAGAATAAGGTGACCCCCAATGGACAGTAAAATTGATTTCCTACACAACTGTATGTCTAGTTTTGTTAATCAATTCCTCAAAATAATCACCTCTCTTTGTCCCAACGAATAAAGGACAACCCATAAAAGCAACAGGATATTTTTTTCCTGCAGGAACCCGTGTTAAATAACCCTAACAAGAAACTGAGAGAGTAACTATATATGAAAGAACTACCCTTAAATAATAAACTAAAACTCCTAAAACTTATTAATTACTATAGAATCAAAATCAAGAAACTGAACAGACAATAAACAAGGAAAAAAAAAACTGAAGTTGCACACATTTATACCTCAAATCCTGAGGTAGCACCACAATATAAAGCTGCAATTTGGCGACGATTTGTTGCACCAACATCTTTCGTCTCATCCAACAACACGATATCACCCACTTCAAATATCTGCAAGCCACAATTTCTATTAAAAAAATCAATAAATGTCTAACACATCAAAAGAATAAAGAACATTATCCAAAAACAAAAGGTAAACATGAAGAGATAACAGGAAAATTTTAGGCACTGAGTTTTTATCATCTTGTGCTCACTAGAGCAATCAACGTGTACCAAAAAAATAACTGTTACAAGATCTAGTCCGCAACAGAAAATTGCAAAATGCAGATATGGATCTATCCATTGTTTAAACCACAGCAGCACCTTGTTCCAAGAAAGATAAGAAGATGCACCGAGGAGGAAGAAGAAGAAGAGGAAGTCTTATTTATGAAGGTTCTTACTTAAATCACTGAGGTACAATAACTACCTCAGCGCAAATAAAGGGTTTTAAGAGTCTTGCAAAAATCTGTAGCAAAGTAACCCTTCTAAATTCTGACACTAGAACAAAGTTCATAAATTAATATCATTCAAAATACTCAAACAGTTGTATGACTGTTGTGTATGTGTGTGTATGTGTGTGTGTGGGGAATCATCTGGCAGAAAACTTCTGTAAGAATTAGGGGAAATAGTTCCAAAATAACTTGGCCACTCCACCCAAATGATAACAGTTCAAAACTTCTCTAATTAAAAGGCAAAATAACGACTTGACAACGTCCAATTTGAAGATTTTATGAAGATACCTTTATAGGCTTTGGATGGTCTTTATTGTGCCCAACAGTTTTCAACATACCAGGCATCATACTGGTCCGTACAACCTGTAGAAATGCATTGAGTCATTCTAATTGTCACACTTATTAGACATGAAAATCGACGTGACAAACAACAAAAGAGCAAAAGGATTAATATAACATGGAAGATAATTAAATGAAGAAACCATTTTACATGAGAAGTTTTGACCTCACATGACAATCGCACAAAGGAATTAGAAGTGTAATGGCTAGTCAAAAAGAAAAACATTAAAACACGCAATGACACAGACGCAGGAGAATGGGAGGGAGATAGGGCAACAAGGTGCTCTACATAGTAGACATGCATTTCAAGCTAACTAAAATATTCAAATCAATTATCAGCCTGATGATGAAATAATAAACCTTGGTGGTCTTCCTAGCTATTGGGAATGCAAATGGTCGAACAACCTGTAATTTCTTGGCTGTGACTGGAGTTCAAAATAGACTCTCAAATAGTAAAATGTAACCCAGGGCTAATGTTACACTTGAACTTTCAGTTGTAGGTCTCATGCAATGTCATTCTTACTTAGCCAATTGATGGACATAAAATGACTTCCTGCTTTCCTCACTAATTGCTGTAAAAAATAGGTGATGATGCAACATGAGGGAATAAGGGAAAATTATAAAAAAGAACGTGAAATCTCTATAGAGAGAATTGAAAAAAAAAAAAAAAAAGGCTCCCACTTTGCAGTCAAACGAACATTAGAAAACATTAGTTTTTGGATACATCACACATCCATACAGGAAACCCCAGTACACCTTGATTGCAGTGCATTATATTAATTGTTTACAACCTACCATCATAAATAGTGTTCAGGCAGGGTATTGGATAATTTTCCACACATCCCCGACCCTCAATCAAAAGCAAAAAAGAAAAATCACTTCACGTGCACAATCACATTTCTTTTTTATGACAACAAAAAATTGTTTTAGAGTTGCGCAGCCTCCCAATAATATAACCAAGAAAAATATTAAGCATTCAAAGCCACCAACCATACCAAGCATAATGAATAGAAAATTGCCAGTTACAAATTACATCTCAATAGTTGAATCTCACGTCAATGTTTCTAGAAAGCAACAAGTGAAAGGATAGAACAGGGAAAAGACAAGGGAAAACTAACAAAGCAAAACACTTATGCATGAGATTACTATTGAGGCAAACAAACCTCAAAATCAGATGAACGAGGATTTGCAATTATCACTGCTGTTGATTTGTCATCTATATGATTCAGCATCGCAAAATTTTCTTTATAAGAGCACAGTACCCACGTCAAAACCTCTGTAAACCCATACCTTGCAACCTAGAAATGAAAAACAAGAAGTTGAAGACTATAAGATTTTCATATGGAACCAAGTAATTGCTCACAAGAAAACAGAAACAGATAGCTAGATAATAATTTGACAATGCATAACAATATAATTACATTTGTCATTAATGAAGAAACTTCTAAAGACAACAACTTGCTATGAAAAAACAAAAACCACAGAAGACAATTTAACCTGAGTACTTATAAACTAGACAGCTGATTCAAATAACAACAGACCTTAAGACTAAATTGAGAATAGGCTTCAAATAAATTTTAGATACATTTATATTTGCTATCATTAATGGTCAGATTCCGCCTACGCTGTCTAACTTCGAATACAATTATGTCATTTAGAAATTGGAAAACTGCAGCTTCAGAGGTCCAAATTGTGCACATAATGCCAAAATAAAAGCATCAAATATCCAACATCAGACCTACAAGATAGCGAACACTTTATTGGCAGAAATTCCGAAATTCCAAGATAGTTATGAATGTAAACAAGCAAAAAGAGCTTCTTTAGCACAAGAGGAAAAGCCACTAAGATATAAATGCATCATAACAACACAATATCTCATTACATAAAGGCAATGGCGGGGAAATGATTATAGGGAACTGCGGAATGATAAAATGGATATCTAATATCAGTACTGTACCTAGGATTATGGATTTATCATTTATCAATAAAGTGAAAAGCATCTGTCACACGTCCAACTAACAAAAAACTCAACTTTCTCCACTCACCTTGTACTTGTACAGGTAAAATAAGGCACTTGTACAGGTAAAATAAGGCTTCTGTCAAAAATGGGGAACTTGATAGGGGATTGGGTACCGATGACGGGTGCAGGTACAGGCCTAAGTCAGATTCATTTGATTTTGATAACAGAGACGCAAAGAAATGCGACACACCATAATATTCATTAACCTCAGAACATCTCTTTTTATCCTCACTCCCATTGATAAAAGAGCGCGTTTGTAACTAGGATAAAACCTCTCAAGTATATGAATTCCAAAAGAAACCATAAGATACTATAAAACATTAACTCAAATTTCCTCACGTACATAAAACGAATAGAACACATACAACATTTAGCACTAACAAAAAATTTACATTCTTAATGATACTATATTTTTATAGATATGTTTACATACAATCCTATAGATGCTCTCAACCTTAAAATTTGGTATAAACTCTCTCTCCCCAGCACCTGCTCCTGCTTCATGCAACTAAGCACTACATTTTCAGAGGAGTCCATGTAACACAGATTCCCAGTGGCATAGTCATACCCCTTATAGTCCCCAGAGTAAGTTATCTAACATACGGGTATGCCAAGCAAAAAGGAAGCGCCTGTCTATAAAATTGAAACCATACTACAAAGTAAACATGCACGCACACACAAACACATGCAATACCTCTGATCTGATGAGATCGCCAAATTCGTTCAGAGGCGCAGGTTTCAAAGATGAAAAAGATCCAGGCGTTCTCATGGGGATTTCATTGTATCCATAAGCAATAGCAACATCCTATCAAAGAAGAAAGAGGCCATGTGAGGTTCAATCCACCTACTGAGCAATGATTGCTGTTGTTCATTAAAATATAAATACACAAACCTCTGCTACATCACATGGATGAAGAATATCACTTCTGGTAGGAGGTATAGATATAGTGAAGGTGTGTTTATCTTCCAAGGACTTGACAGCATACAATTGCATTTTATTCAACAAACCAGCAACCTGAGGTAAGAAACAGTAACATGCTTAAATTATTTGATTTCTAGGCAAATGGATTTTGTAGGGGTGTTTTCATGGGACAATTACAATAAGAAAAAGCTTCTGACTGCATTATAATGAAACAAACACAAAAATTCAAACGGGAATTTAGAAAGAACAAAAACATGATCAAAGAACAGTACAAGTGGGAAGCATAGGAGGTATCGGAAATGTAAATGAAGGGGTATTCACTTCATTCATGATAAAAGGGAAAAGATAAAATCACAACGCAGAAATTCAAATACAATTAGTAGCAAAGAGGCACATGCTCATTTAAGATTGTGACATGGAAAAGCTTTATTTTAACTGGAAAACCCAAATCACCGCAGAATGCACAGTCCCAAATCAAAAGGCAAACCTAGAATTTCAAGTGCACGAGGTGAAATGTACATCCACTCAATAGTTAAAACCACGTTTCTTATATTTCAAAATGTTATTTTAATCTTTTGTTTGCTAATGAACCTTCATCATCCAAGCATGGCAGTTTACCTCAAAAGTGTTACAACTTACCTAACAATCTAGACGGACAAGAATTCCAGTACCAAGCCACTATGATTGCTATAAATTACAAACTCATGCCAATCAATAGTACTCGAAATATATGCCAATGATACAATTGCCAAAACTCCTTACAAGTATCAACCAAATCACTTACGGTCACCACCAAACACCCAGAAGAACCAACCAAACTAAGCAATTAACATTCAACACACGCATTACCAGAAAATTGATGGTGCCTAGTACAAAAGAAAAAATGTTAAATCGCCTACACCGCCACAAAATATTTAATAAGCCTTCGATGAAGAAAGTGAACCATGTTGGGATAATGCCAAGAAATGGAGAAAAGGTGGTAAGCAATCGTGAAGTTCACTTTGTCTCCCATTGGAGATCAAAAGGGAAATAAATACCCAAATGGAAATGCATATTATGAAGGGAAGTGTAAGAGATACAACTACGAGGGAAGGTCATAGAAAGAAGAGATGATAAACAACAAAAAAGCTGGAATAGTAAGGGACCATTTATATAGAGCAAGTCAAACTGCATATGCACCCAGCACATACATGCATGGAGAAAGAATGTGGGTGCAGAATAAAGGTAAGTGAGGGTACATAGGTGTCAGCAGTAGGGGATCAACATTGGTAAACAGAACAATGGTTGAAGAAGAGTGGCTCAAGAAGGAAAGGACTACTCAGAAGCGCAGCCATGTGGCATTCTCGCCTTAACTTTTAAAGGGGCGCATGGCATTTTGTCAAGAATGCCAATATGAAATTCTTTGTTATGTATAAATTTATGATGTCTATCCCACAAAACAAAGAGCCATGAAATACTCCAAGATCCCCTTTAAACAATTTTTTTAAAACTCACATGCTCTGATTGAGAAGACAATAACTTGATAGTTCTGATTAAGGCAAGATATTCTACATGCTACTGTAGCCATCTGAAATAAAACAGCAAGGAAAGCAACCTTTACAGGCAATTTATATTTTGCTCCATGATATCTCATCATCAATAACATATATATTAAACATAACCGAACATAGGCTTATGGCCTTGTGCTTCATTTACTACATGAAGGAGTAAGCTTTAGTAACCCCAAGTGTACTCAATCTTAAAGGGAGTATGTCCTACAACAGGAGCATTAATAAAGCATTAAGGCAAGGCCATCAAAAAATCTATACCTGGGGTGTCTATATGCTAGTATAAGAAAGTTATGACAAATAGAAGCAATCAACTGACAAGAGAACAACTCAGATCAAGCATATATGTGATCAATGGCAATGTGAGCAACCAATGGAGAAATTCAAGATCTTTAATCAATCAAGTAGAAAACAAAATAAAATAGCAGGTATTGTGATACCTCATTTTCTTCCAAGGGAACTCCAACTATATCAGTGATGTAAGAAAGAGGCACTTCCATTTTGTAAGGAGTTAGATCAGGGTAATCACATGGTATGCCATCAGAATTAATTACTTGAACTGGTTCAACCTCAAACTTTCTTTCGCAGTACATTGAAAACATGGTTACCTGGAAAAATAAGAGAAATGTATCCAGATATCATCCACTCGATAGTCAACCCTAACTAATAACAACAAAACAAATGTATTTCTAACTTTAATCTTACCATTGTATTTAACACAACTTTGGCCTTTGTCAAATCAGTTGCCGTGCACTCAATGAAAACATTCTTTGTCTTCAAAGTAATGGCAGAATGAGCACCATTGATAATTGGGGGTAGTGACAGAACAGTTCTGAAAAAACAAAAAGCAAATATTTCGAAGTAGAAACAACCAAAAGCAAAATAACAATGAACGTTGCATTTTGAATTCGAATTACTGAAACAACTTAGAAGGGGTCGGGGGAGAGAATCGAAACCATAAACTGATCAATTCTAAAGAGATTGTGCATACAACGACTAAAGCAGATATTCTTAAAGCAAGCCAAGCAGGTCCGCCCCTAAGGGTAGACCAGCAGGTCAATGGTCAACCGCCTCTCACCCCCGATTTGTTTTAAAAGACGGGCCTGTTTAGATATGAGGAATGAATACATAAATGTGAGCCTGATGTTATAAGATACCAGAGCTGCGGAGCAGAAAATGGCCAATTCTTCATCCTAACGTTTTTTGTTCGAATCACCCGGCTTCTATATTCTCATTAAGGTTCCTTCATTCTTTTTTCTTTTCTCCCCTATAGCCTGGAATCTAGGTATCTAACCTTGCATTAAAAATTAAAAAAAATTACCTCAATTATTTAAATTTTCGCATACTGAAATTCTCTTAAGCTGAAAGCCTGAAACCTTAATATGAAGCCACAACAACAAATTTTATTAGAGGGACCAATAAAGTTGATTTTAATTTCTTAATACTTTGGTCAAGTACGTCACAAGAAGCATTGGATGAAAAAAGATATATTATCTCTGGAAAAGTATCTGATAGATAAGCTTGAGTGAATTTACCATTACAAGTACAACATCATCACGCATAAGTGATGCTTACAAAGGTTAAATCTTTTGTCTACAGGATTTAAATTTAAATTTCAAACAAATCAGGCGGAGTATAACAGCTTTATAGTTAAAAATAGATGAAGTGACCATATCTTATTTGTTAAAATCATTTTAATCACATCTACTAGGTACAGGTCTAGTACATTAAAAAAATACATTGGGACCCCATGCTACGACCTCGCCTAGGCTCCAAAAATCTCAAGACAATTCCTAGAGCCAATACACATTCATGAAATTTCAAACATAGCTATGAGTTGGACAAGGCAGAAAAACACATTACTATACACTAGCAGATGCTAAAAATGCTGAAGATGAACCTGTTTTTACCAAGAAACAAAAATACCTGTTGCGATCATATAAAACAGGATACACTGGGGAATTCTCAATTATGTGCAGAAACTTCTTCAGCTTCAAATCTGACTGCCAAAATGTAGATGGTAAATTTTGTATGAACATTGTGATCATGACTTCAAGATTATAACTCCTTACAAAGTATACAAGAACTCTCCAAGATCATTATACGAATCATGCACAATAGCACCATATTCACAAGTCAAAGATTGAAAAAAAAAAATTACATGGATCCACAAAAAAAAGTGAAGCATCCTTGTCTACACAACACCACACCAACACGGGTGCAGGATATGAATCGGACACACCCAAGAAAACCCAGACATGGCTCTATAGCTCTGTCAGAAATTTCCAGAAAAAAACACAGAATATAAGAAGGGCCAGAATCTACATAAGAATTGAGGAGTTGGAATCAAAGCCTCAGAGTTGGAGGGTCAGAATCTAAGCATTGAGAGTTGAAGGGTCAGGCCCATAGTTGTCCTGTGCAGATTTGTGCGAGAAAGAGAACACATCAATCCATACTCCATCCTTCATATTCTGTCGCAGTTGAGAGAGAGAGAGAGAGAGAGAGAGAGAGAGAGAGAGAGAGAGAGCAACGACGGATATAGGGCGATTTTATGAAACTTTCACCGTCGCCGCGACGCCGCCTACAATAGGAATCGTGGTGGTTTTGGGTAGAAACTTGGTTGCACGAAGCGGAAGCGGGGGCAGGAGCGGTGCGGGGTCGCAGGGGTATGTAGAAGCTGCCTAGGTTGGGAGCGGCGAGGGAATAGTTAATATATATGTGTGAATAATGACATCCCAATAGATTTTTTTATGCCAAATATATGGACTCTACAAGTAGATAAGTAGTAAAATATGAGACAAGAAAGAGTCCTAAATCTTTCTTTTTTCTTTTTCTTTTTCCTTGCATATATTTGGAAAGAGAGCTGAGAATTTCGTCGTTAAGATTAGTGTTGAAGCTCTCATCCTATTTAGGGGCGGGTTCCCGTCTCGATGGAAGCAAGATCCCGTCAAGGGAAGATTCGTTGTATGGATACAGAGAGCGAAGATTTTCCCTATGGGACTGCAATAGAGGAACTTTCCAAATAACTTGTTGGGATTGCCAGAGGAAGATACTTGGACATTTAAGGCACCAAACTCTTGAAAAATACCCTCCAACAAGATTTTTGCAGATTACAAAAGATGCTAGTTTCTCTAGTGATGCTTCCATCTTGTACATCACTTACTACCATAGAAACACTACCTTTTCACATTGCAACATCACCCTTGAAAGTTGCGACACCTTGAGTAGCCTTCACTGTGAAGATCTTTGAAAAGGGCTTCAACCTTGGAATTTAGTCCGTTAGTTGTTGCCATTGTAAGGATGGAGGATTATGCTCTGGTAACAAAACTGATGTAGGAGGTTAACTGAAACTCTTGGCAACCCCACCTAAAGTAGGGATTGTGGTGGTTTTGGGTAGAAAACAAGAATATAGCTTAGATAATACGCACGCAGAGAGAGAGATCCACGCAAGGGTTTGCAATTTCTGCAAGGACTGCAGCCCCAATCAGGAAGACTTGCATGCTAAAGAGAGACCAACAAGCACTGTAATCAATCTAGCTGTCTTTCCGTCCTTGGTTGAAAGAGAGGAAGTTAGCTGCCCCTCCACGTGAGGTGCCCGAAAGCAGAGGTTCCTATCATATGCAAGCAAGCTCACTTCTATAATAAGTAAGAATCATGCGAGTGTGCAATGAAATGGAAGGCATACTGCAATGCTGAGAAAAGGAAGATTTGATGACTGATAGAAGCGGCGGTAGTCTCACAAAGCGGCAGTAGCTTGATTACTATATGGTTTCTTGAACACCTTGAGGAGTTTCGCTTCATCCGAACAAAGGGGTATTTCAATCATGACATCATCACCGACTATCAGCGACATGCCAACGATCCTACTCGTATTGCTACTAAGGGGGATTGGGTTGCAGTTCTCGATTCTCTGACATTTGAACATATATTGGAAAGGGATATATACAAATCCAAATCCGCTGAATCATACATGTTATGATCTACATCCTAGGTCTTCCTGTTCCGTCATCTGGCTTATGTTCTTCATGTAGGATTCAGACCGAATGACTATGAAATTACGTCGATACTTTCACAATCTCATTTCTCAAACAATAATCAACTATTTTGAAAAACGAAATATTGGATCCCAACTTATAGGGCATGCAAAGGCTATTTTTCTTCCTTAGAGTCTAGATCAAATGAACCTAGGTATGTTTCAACGAAACTAATAATAGTTGGATATATTGGATGGGGTGGTGTTTGATCTGGTTCTCTCAAATGGATCTCTGGTTAGTATTTGGACCTAAGCTCCGCCTTTTGACCTAAGCTTGCAAACCAGAGAACCGTTGTTAGTGCCTGACCGGCCAGTGACAAATGGGAGGCCCTCAGATGGCTAAATCTGTCCTTGAATAAGGAAAGTACAGAGCTCTTAGAATGAATATGAACGGTGTAACTATTTAGGGTATGAAGAAGTAATTTACATAGTGTGACTTAGCTTAGGCTCCAGAAAGCTCGTGCTAGGCACATGCCTTAACTGCTTCTTGGAGTTCCATCATGCATGACGTTTTGGTTCCCATGTGATGGTCGCTTTGCAAATGAATCTCTGGCTTGCATGCAGATTCTATTCAATCAGGTTGGGTCGGGTAGGGCTCGTCCCTGTCTAGCTGTTTGGATCTTGGGCGCTTGGGCGGAGGTGTGTCAGGCCACACCCTTGAGTCAGCTCAATGAGTACAGTTAGGCCCAAACGCTTAGCCTTTTGGGCTGCTGATCTGCTGGACCTTGTCGGGCTGCTGGTTCGGCCCACCACAGAGCATACGGCCAAATTGGCGTGAAAGTTTAGCCCAATGGGTGTTCTGGCTAGGCCTAAGGGAAGTTCTGTCTAGCCCAATAGTTGTTCCAGTTTGGCTCAATAGCTGTCCTGTTCCAGTTCGGCTCATTTGTGTTATGGGTGACCGCCCACTACATATTGAATAAAACTTGTGAATGAACCTAGCTAAATGAATACATTGAATAACTCATGTTAATGCATATTCCTACAACTACTAGATTCCTGATGACCGTTGAATGACCACTGCTGCCATGAATCCAATCTACTGAAATTATGAAAATACCCTTGTCTACCGACTACCATATACCAAGGACGCTTGTATTTGGACCAAAAAGACTTCTTGATGCTTGTGCCAGCCATAACTTTTGGTTCAGGTTTCCAAAGCTTATGAGACTTTTATAACCATTCCATATTTATTTCATTTACAATCTAGTGCCTTTTCTCTTCTTCTTGTGATATACTGATATGTAATTAGTCTCCATGAGCTCTTAGTGAAATTATTTTGTCTACGGGCCATTATGGGCTTTGATGTGAGATGGGCTATGGAACAACCTGCCATCGGTCGTTTTGTGGTCTATATGTGCTTTATAGGTTTGTAGCTGTTTCATCTTGTTTGCAAGTGGGAATTTTTATTTTTTTTTTTTTTGGGGGGGGGAGGGGGAGAGGCATACATAGTTACAGGCATGATCATTATTGAGGGGAGATAAGTTATGCATTGTTTCTTTAGGTTTTTTGTAGGAAGGGATATACGGATGGCTTTCAGTAGGTGAATGACATTCCAGTAAATTACTGATGGCATTTCCGTAATATTAGGCTTATTAGCCAGTTTGATTCAAAAAAAATTATCAGCCACTATTTTGACTCATGTTCTTCAAAAAATGTATGGACATCTGAATTAATGAACGTATCGCCGTACCCCTATACATTCTTAGATCCATACTAGTGAATCCTTCATTTCAAGATTGAAATGTATGATCCCTAGATCTACACCAGCACCCATTGATCACACCCGCATCCAAGTAAAATAGTGGTTCATTAACACAAGTCATGGACAGTGGACACTAATAAATCCGCATACTGACAAAATCATAAAAGTGGACTCACTTTGTAAAACTCCATCAGCTCATCAGCCTTGAAAGAAACTTTCTGCACAAAATTTTAGTCAAGAACAAAGAACTCTTTACTGAGGTAAAGAAGATAAGAGGTAAAGGTGCTGGAAAACACACATCACTAACATGAAAAGTTCAAGAAAGGCAGCAATTGAAGACAAATAAGGTGAACATCAACATTAATTTTAAGTGGTTGAAACATTTTCTACTATTTTAGAAGCATAACAAGATAAAGCAAATTACCCCTATAAGCACGCCATATATACTTCATTTACATCATCAGCTTTCAAAGTGCAACGGATAATACATTTTCATGCCCTAAATTGCATTTTTACAATCCTTTTACATAACTTAATGATAACTAAGCAACATTAAAAGGCAACAAACACAGATGTACATGTCAAATTCATTGTTTTGGAATAGAAGTAGTGCCACTCGCAACACAACGAGAATGTTGTAAAAATAGAGACATAAATTCCTTTTTATGCAGGCGCTTCATACTTGTCAAAGATACCAAGTGAAATCTAGGACACGAGTCGTGATGAAATATGAGCAGATTATCAAAGATTATTGATGAAAAAGGCTCATAAGTTAACATATCAATAACATATGTTGTTGTTGACATATTGACTCACAAATTCTTAATTTTTCCACAGCTTTCTCTATTAAACTGACACACGGGTGAAATTTTGAATAATTAAGTATGAAATGTCAAACAGAGGGATACAGAGTAGAATGATTGGTTGGCCCTGGACAAATCCAAGGTTGCATACACACTGACAAGTGACTTGCCAATTCAAGTACTAAACAAAATACGAGTGAACAAGTTGCTTCCAAGAAGTTTCCATCCGGGTCTAACTACATTTAACCTCCCTCTTTCTAAGAATAGGATCTGACAGCAGTCAGACTCACAGAACTCAAGGACTCCTAGTTAGACCCTTCAATCCACATATTGGCCCAAGACATCAAATTCTAAAATAGAACGGCTTACCTGCTTCAGTGGCACAAAGTTTATCTCTGATGGTGGCAAAGCCTGGGAACATGAAGAAACATGTAAGTGATAATGCAAACAGCGTCCTTGTTCATTGTTAATGTCCTACTCATTCAAAAGCATAAAAAAAAAAAAAAAACATTTTTCATAAAGGTATTCACTCCTTCCAATGCAAAATATTGCAGATTTGCTATTTTAATTACTCTGTGTGTGTATGCGCGCGCGCGCGCGCGTGTGTGTGTGTGTGTGAGAGAGAGAGTGAATCACCGTGACAAAGTAGACGGACAAAAAAAAAAATAGAAACTCAAAAATTCCAGCATAACAAGCCAGGTCAAAGTTCTCATCAGCTGTTAAATCATTTAGACAATAATATGGCAACTAAAATCAACTCAAGGCAAGCGTATATGTTAACAAAATACGAAAGTCTAAATTGTAAGCAATATGTACACATAAAACAAGACCACACCCCACCCACCCCCAACTTACACACACAAAAAAAAAAAAAACTAAATTGGTCGGGGGATCACTATCCTTTGCGTGCAGTTGGCTATATTGCTATTCTGAGTTGAGTCATACACACAGATAATAACGTGTGATTCTCCCAGCCCAAGACCTATTCAGTCGTCAAATAGCTCTCAATTTTTCCCATATGCACCTAATTGTTACTTCTTCAGGAATGTGATTGAACTCACCACCAAACGCACCAAATAGTCAGGACTAAAGCAACAATAGCACAAACCCGTGCTAGTAAACATCAGCTATTACATTGTTTCCAACTATCCTCTTACTTGTAGCAAAATGCGAGATGCACACTAATGCAAATATTAATCAAATTTTCAGAAGCTAGGTAAGTCTTATTAGCCATTTGGCTCCATATAAGGATGATTGGATAACATCACAGAAACTTTCAACCGTTTCTTTTTGCTATCCAAATTCCAACAGGAAATTTAATAGCTGCTCCCTCCCCAAAATTGCTAATCATCTGAAAATGTAATCTCATGGACCATGTTAAAAGAATTTTTAAGGTTTTCTAAGTCCATACTCCATAGCAAATGTATCAGGTACTAGTAGACTCCACAAATAAACTGACAAGCAGACTTAGGCAACAGTAGGGAGAACAGGTAGAATAACAGTCGGGACACCAAGAAAAAATTCATCTCGATTTGTTTATTTTTTCAATAAATAAATAAATAAAAACTAATCCTGATTTTCTTATCATGATGTCTGCTGACATGTGATTATGCAGATTTTTCCTGCGTCACCTTTTCCATTATTGTCTGATAATAGGTAAGGCATTCACATCCAGTGGAGACACTGAAATCATTAACCATTGGCCAGATTGATTAGGTGCTGGCCTACATCAGAAACCCCTTCAGAGTTGATAATTTACACAGGAAGTGCCCGCTTTTCAAGCTGTAAGGGTTTAAAATATCCACCATCAGGCCTAGGCGTACATGACAACAAGAGTGCAGTAATGACCTTGACACTTCAAATCAGTATCCACCAAATATAGCATTTATATATCAACACCCTCCAAAAAATATCCATGCTATCGTGTTGAAAGGAACTCTTAGAGTGCAGGAGAAGCATACCTCATATGTGAAAGGACCATCTATCGTGTCCAAGTCATGAGTACCAATAGCAACCAAGGTTCTTCGCCTAAACAAGAAGCAATGTAGGCATCTTAACAGAAGGATTGTATGAGATTTCTCCAGAAACCAAGTCAACTACTTTGAGCAAGAAGGGGGTAAACAAGAACACCATAGAGTGCATACAAATTTACAAACAAATGCAAAGAACACGATTCAATATAGTTAAGTGTACACCCATAGCAAATGGCTTAACATACAAATTACAAAACAAAGGGAAAATAAATCTAAACAATGAACGTAGAAGCATAAGATAGCATACAAAGAAACCTCCAGAACTACAGAATGCACCAAAAAGTGTGCAGTCTTAGAACCGCTTCTTCAAACAACTATATACACGTCCTCGCTTTTCTGGGAAACTACAGAAGACTAAAGGCAAAGAGAATATTACCCAAGCACCTGCACAGGCTATACTACTTTGCAAGACTCTACAAGAAGACAAACGTGTAGGGTGTAAAATTGCTCTGACAAATAAACAACACCAAAACGGGGAAATCACAATCTTGAAAGATAGAGCCCATACGAAAAAGAACCAACATATAAAGATCCTTTGCTAGATGCCCAATTACAAAGGTAAGAAATCCATCAACAGAACCTTTGGCAGCAATAGCCGAACTTAGTGATCCCTGGTAGCAAACTCAGCTCTATGATGGATAATATGACATTAATACACCTTGATGGGTCCTGTTAAAGATTTTATAATACTTTCTTCACATAAGTCCTTGATTCCCACCCCTTTTTGTGGATCCAATCACCAGATGAACAATCCCCTGGGACAAAAGTCTCAACTCCCTTTCCAACCAGAATTTTATCAAACCCGGCCACATTCTTGATGGGTTCTATCACATTTCTATGTTGCACTTCCATTGTAACAACAAAATTTATTACCAACCACAGGAAAAGAACATTCCTAAAATTGTGTGGCAACATCATCGAAAGATGAAAAACCCATCTTTCTTTGAAATTGATGCCACAGTATCTAAAGACGGATAAACAATATAAGGATAATCTCGCTTTGTTATTAGTTGTGTGGCAACATCATCTAAATATGACAAACCTAGATAACTAAACACATGAACTTCCAATAATAAGTAGTGTAAACCTTAAATATTAACCGGAGATGGAATGTGATCATCTCCAGACACGGACAAAATTACATTATGCAAGAAATATGAGCTACAAACAGATAGAACAAAGAGCATGCCAGCCTGCAAGATACGACTTAGAATTTACCTACAGATGTTCTGATGGAGCCTATCTTGAAGATCAATGAAGCTGTTATATGTTGCTTCATCAAAAGTTATACCTCTTAAAACAGCACAAACCACATAGGGGCGGATCAAAGATGTCTGTAAGGAAAGGCATAATAGTAACTAAGAAAAATACTAATTAAAAACAAGGAACAAAAATGAATAAAGAACAACAATTTCAATGCAATATATGCACCTCAGGTTTTACATGCATTTTAAGCATGGATTCCCTCCTAATATTTCTCAATGTATAAGTCGGAATTGGATCGATCCCAATAAATATGCGCAAGGCTTGTGCAAGTCCTTCGAGGCAAAGCAAGTCATATCTGTTGTTCAACAAGGCGACATGGTCACTGTCAACTACAGTTTTCCATAATCCCAACTTGTAAAAATTCAAATGTAAACAGTAAAAAAACTAGATCAAATCCTTATCCAGATTCAAAAGTAAAAACAAAAACTAATTGAAAGCTTGATCTTGCTAACATTCCTTCAAGCCAATCTAAATATCTAGTCAGCAACGCCCCCAAAGAATCCATACACATTAAGAAAACTACCTATTGGCTGCAACTTCAATTTTGTAAATGACTTCTTCATCTTCAGTTGTGTCTTCTTCCAAGTGCTTCTCTTTTCTTATAATTGCTTTTTC
Source organism: Vaccinium macrocarpon (assembly GCA_022606695.1). Lineage (NCBI taxonomy): Eukaryota > Viridiplantae > Streptophyta > Magnoliopsida > Ericales > Ericaceae > Vaccinium > Vaccinium macrocarpon. The sequence goes on from CM040179.1 coordinate 23,289,258, forward strand.
TGTTGTCTGTTGGGACAAAATTACATTAGGTACAAATACTTTTTCCCCAGTAAAGAAATCTTTATGAATGCACATAATTTACAGTAACTACGTGTCTATGCAGTACACACACACTTTAAAATGTTTAACACAAAGATAGGAATTGGCGGAGGTGCTAAGGCCCAGCACATGCCCCTCCTCGTTGTTTTGGTAATTAATGCTACCCATGTATGTCATAAGAGTACCAATTTATCGCCCTATTGAACTACATTAGTGCTCATCCTACATTAGTCAAGGGCCCCTATTGTTTTCCATGTTCACAGAAGATCTCCAACTGCCCTACCAATTATGGAGGGCATCACGGCTATTAAAAAAGAAAAGAATTGGTGGCGGAACCAAATGGGTGATCGGTCAATTAATTATAGCCTGGGGTATACATAAGATACCTTTTAAGTGAAAATTAACCATACTGCAATTAGAACTTCCAAAGGATGAAAACCAGGTCAATTGCAAAGGTAATAGATTTGAGAAAATTAAGGGATGAATTAGTCTTTTTTGCTAGTACTATAAACTTAACCTAACCGAATAAATTCGACATGACATTTTTACGACGTGAGTAAATTTCTAAAGCTTATGGGGAATACAGAGCTACTACTCTTTAGCTTAATCTGCCCCTTCTACCCCAAAATGTTGGCTCGGTCACTGTCCAAGTAAATAGTTAGCTAGTTTCACAACAACAGCGTTTTACCACCAAGGGGTTAGCCTGCTGGTCAAGGCCTAGATTAAGGTTTGCTCCATCCTAAGGTTGCAGGTTCGAATCCTCCCAGGGGCTATCAATTCCTTTGGGCCATTCCCAGCAGAGGTTTGCTCTGACTTTAATAGGGATCCCCAATAGTGGGGGGTCAGATTGGTCTCCTCAGGATCAATTATAATTAGGCGAGCTGTGCATAAGCAGAGTTATAAATTTAAAAAAAAAAGCGTTTTGCGAGTGCTTACAACATCATCGAGCTCGATTCCGAATTTGAAACACAAGTCCTCGAATTCTTCTTGTGCTGAAACTCGAGAACAAAATGTGAGATTGGGGAATTGAAAACACAATTAACTTAACACAAAAACAAGACAGCTTGGGGAGCGTTCTTGTTCACAGGTTATCGAGTGAAGCCAAAAAATAGAGAACTTACAATAGGTACGACCGAGAGCTTTGAAGAGTCGATCCCTTCCAACGCTGACTGTAGGCATGGCGGAGGGTTTTACGCGATTTTTGCGTATGATAATCCCTCCTGCAATGGGTTAAACGTAAGAACAAAAATCCCTGCTCTTCTTCCTAGTAGAGAATGCGGTATGAACACAGAAGAAGAGATGCTTGAACGGTTGAACCCTAAATTCTAAAATGACAAAATTGCCCCATTTTCTCTCGCGTCTTTTTTTTTTTTTTCCCCGGAGTAAAACTCACGCTTATAATGGCTGTTATTTATGCCACTTAGTCAAAAATCTAAAACATTTGACATTTTTTAAAGGATGGATAAATAATTTTTGCAATCATTTGACATTTTTAAAGAAAGAAGAAGGAACTTTTGCAACTGAACCTAAAGAAAAAAAAATAGTAAAATGTTACTAATTTTTTTAAAATAATAATTTTGTACATAAAATACAAAAAAATCAATTCCTCCCTCTAGGCTAACCACCATCCCACATGGACCATTTTAGGCGACCCAAAAAATTAGTGACATTTCACTAATTTTAAAAGTTCAAATTCCATACAAAAAATTCAAAAAAATCAATTCTTGCCTCCCGACCAACCACCACCCCACCTCCGGCCGATCACTTCCAATGACACAAAAAATTAGTAATATGTCACTAATTTTTAAAAGTTCTAATTTCATACAAAAAAATTCAAAAAAATCAACTTTTCCCTCCTAACCAACCATCACCCCACCTCTAGCAAACCACTTCCAGCAACCCAAGAAAATCTAAAAATTCAAAAAAATCAACTTCTATTAGTTATTTAAGTATAAAAATTAGAAAACAAGGAGAAAGATAAGAAGGAGATCAAGCCCGTTGTCAACGCAGAAAATTAGTGATGTTTCACTAATCTTCAAACATACGGAGTAAAACACTGTTTAGGTTCCCCAATGGAAAAAAAAAAAAAGGGGAGAAGGAAGGCTTTATTTACATTTAGTTGAAATTTGAGAACACAAAGAGTAGCAGAATATTAATGTGACGTGTCATTAATCTTCAAACATTTGCCCTTAACCAGCATTTCTTGTTTTGCTTATATAATTCAAGAACAACATGGCCTCCCAATGGGAAAACCCTTAGACATCCCAAAATGCAACTTGTCTGTCTCTCATCCGTTGTTCCTCTTCTGCATTGCCGCCATCACCATCATCTTTGATGGAGCTCGAAACATTTACGGCAGAGTCTTGTGTCAACTTAAGTCTCTCTTTCTTTAGCATTCCAAGCGCCTGTACTGGCATATTCCAGGCACCTACAATCCTTCCAGGCGCCCACACGTACTCCAGGCACCTAGATTTTCTTAGTCCAGGTGTCCAAAATGCAATCCAGGTGTAATCGTGTTTTGTTCGTGGATTTGTTTAGAGGGATTCTGATATTGATTGGTCATATTTAGGGTTGTTGAATGCATTATATGTTAGTATTTCCCAATGCATGATGTTCTTTCACTCATGACACTTTGCACATGTATCCACATGCATCATTTTTGCCTTATAAGTGCATTTGTGTGCTCTCGTATAAACTTGTAATTAAAGTCCAATATTCTCGAAAATCCTTTAAGCATTGAGTAAAGACTGCGGTCGCACCGGGCGAGAGGGGTGCTTTAAATTTCTTCTCATCTCGTAACCTAGCTTCTGGACCCGAGAAATCTCATTTTGAAAGACCAGTGAAAATATTTTCCATACCAAGGGCAAAAGAGTTATTTTTCAATTGGTTTCTCGGATACGGTCATCAAACCCGGGCAACGACTCCCGTTAATCAACCAAACCATTTTTTGAATTTTCGCGGGGTGTCAACAATATATAAAATTTGTGTATATGGCTAGCGAATAGAACTAGTAAACTTGATGTAATTTTTAAACACCTTATTCAAAATTCCTAGAGCCGCCACTATAAGGGGAGATGAGTTTTTTGACTTCTTATTTTTCACTTTTTTCCGTTTTGATTAACATAAAGACTTACAAAAATGTATATTTGCACATATCTCCTAAACACTGTTTGTGTTGCAAAAAGCATTTTGCGCATATCTGCAAAACACTTTATAAATTTAATAATTCATTTTAACTATAATCCAAAAAATAAAAAATACAAATTGTAAAATTCAAAAGGCAAAAAAGGGAGACTCCCAAACACCCCAGTATGCTGAGTTATTTTGAAATCAACCAGCCACAAATATATATATATATATATATATATATATATATATATATATATGTGGATTTTCTAGTTCACACTCCCGGATTTAAGGAAAAAAAATAGGGTTTTTTTGTGTTGCAAAATTTTTTTGGAAAATTCGATCCGTCCAATGTGTTCAGAAGATGTTTTCTAGGGTCTACTTGAGAAATCTTCAAAAAAAAAATACCGGGAAGAGCTTGATCCAAGCAGTTTTCGCAAAAACTGTATTTATATATTTTTGCAAAAACTGCTTGGATCAAGCCCTTCCCAGTGTTTTTTTTTGAAAATTTTTCGCAATGGCCCTTGAAAACACCTTCTGAACACATTGGACGGATTGGATCGTCAAAAAAATTTTGTATAAAAAGTCCGGAAATTAAAAGTCCGGATTAGAAGTTTACCCTATATATATAGTCCTGATCTAATCCGGGAATCCCAGATCCGGGACTCCACCTTCCTAATATTTTTTTGAAAATCCGAGCCGTCCAATCTGTTCAAAAGGTGTTTTCAAGGGTCCACGCGAGAAATCTTCAAAAAAAAAAAAAAACCAAGAAGGGCTTGATCCGAGTAGTTTTTCGCAAAATTGTAAATATACAGTTTGTGCGAAAAACTGCTTTGATCAAGCCCTTCCCGGTATTTTTTTTTAAAGATTTCTCTCATAAACCCTTGAAAACACCTTTTGAACATATTGGATGGCTCGGATTTCCCAAAAACAAATTTTAAAAGCATCAAAACACCTCCAATTCGAGATCCCGGATTCGATAATTGCCACACACACACACACACACATATATATATATATATATATATATATATATATATATATATATATATATATATATATATATATATTTGCGCAAATAATGTTATCTGTTGACCCTTCAGAAAGGACTCGTTTGGCTAATACAAAAAATGATTTTTTTTCGTTTGTTTAGACCAGGTTGCGCAGATAACGTTATCTGTTAACGCAAAATATGTATTTTTTGTATTTGTTTTCTCAACTAACACATATACCATTATCTGTTGATTTTTTTCCTCATATACAAATAACTAATCGCATAAATACTCTTATATGTTGACTTTTTAAGGAAATATATAGAGAGTTGATTAAAATAAATACCCCATATTAGCTATTTTTTAGGGGATATGTTGAGAATTGACTAGCATAAATATCATTATCAGTTTTTTCCCCCCAAGATCACTCTATGAAAAGAGCCTAAAAGTGCTTAAACCCTTAAAAAAATAAACATATATGGTAATCTGTTGCAATATGACCTCTTTTTCATGTCAATAACTGCAACAAAATACCAAATATATGGAGATCTGTACTATGTGTCATGCCCAAAGTGTGGACACCCCTTTGAGGAATTTCAATTCGGAGTCGCCAACCGGAATTTAGCGGATCGTCCCAGAGGAACTGAACTTAATTGACTTGTGCCTCATTTTTAGGATAAGGTTTAAATATTGGTTTGTCATCACTATAGTATCTTAGGTTCGGGAGCTTGGTACGAGAGGGGAAGGGTTTTACGGCATCCCTTCGCTAAGTTTGAAGACCGGTCTCTCTTAAGCATTTTGTGGGATTATGTGAGATGTTTATGATCCAACTTTGAGCAAATAAATGGGAAACGAGAGCCAGTTAAACGATGATAAACATGACAAAGAATTACAGCGTATGCTTATGCTTCATGAATTACATGGATGATAGTGATATGTTAATATGGACTAATAAGGACATTACACAACAAATAACAATGTTAGAATATATATAGAACAACAATAAAATGACCCAAAAGGACACTACAAACTGATACGAAGAAAAGCCAACCTAATCCCTCATCTGGGGTTTGAGCGCTCAAAAGGGAGGGTTTGTGCGCTCAAACCCTCCTCAACATACATGCTCCTATTGATTCTGACTTATTAAAAACTTGACCAAGACTCATTGATCTTTTGAACAAAGGATTTTTACAGCTCATGCAAGACACATTTAATGACGAGTTTAAGGCTTGTTAATGATCCAAGATGATGATCAGTACTGATGAATGAAAAATATAAGCACAAAAGGTTACCAAAAGCACCCCAAAAATGATTTAATGGACCAGAGAGGTGAAAATATGTGATATACCAGAAGACAGTTTGAGCGCTCAAAGGGTAGGCTTTGAGCACTCGAACCCTCTTCCTAATTTGTGTGCTCTTGTGTCTTTCTACCTCTATTTGGATCATCAACAACCTCAAATTAACATGTAATGATGCAAATGCCTTTGATCTTGTTGAAACATCAACTAAATGATCTTGTATAAACAAATGATAAGCTTTAAACCAAGCATGAGCATGATTAGAGTGAGAAAAAAAGTGGATCAGACTGATTTAAGCATAATAACAACACACACTATTATAAACTTAGAGACACGATCTAAAACCAAAATAAGCAAGAGCAAGAGATAAAGCAGAATAGGATTTGAGTGCTCAAAGGGTAGGCTTTAAGCGCTCAAACCCTATTCTAGGATCACAAGCTTTTGTGATTTTTGAGCATTTCTTTTGTACTTTTGAGGTATTTGAGCTTCTAATCATCACTCATAAGGGTTTGATACACTTATTTACTTATTAAAATAAGGCCATTTGTTACTTGAGGTGGTGAAACATCATTTTTATGGCTTTTTGACTTGTTTTACCAATGATCAAGAGAGAAATAGACTTATTTGAAAGCATTTAAACCATCAAAAAGCCATCAAATGATGATCACATCACTGGAAAAGATCAAAAACCACAAAAACTATAAAAAGGCTAAAACAATTTGAGCGCTCAAAGGGTGGGCTTTGAACATTCAAACCCTTTTAACCTACTATTTTCAAAACAGATCTTATGTGTTTCGTGGACTTTGCAAGCTCATAGAAGGTACTTGGAACCCCCATGAACTTACTGTCACCCTCAGATGGACCAAAACGTGGTTGTTTACATGTTTTACTACATTTTTGGTTATGATCAAGGCTTGAACTTATGGTTTTGTTGGATGATTGAGTAATGACTCAGGTTATAGGCTTGAGGTGAAGTGTTTTGAGTAGAGAAGGGTGAATAAAGGGCTGATTGAATGATTACTTGAGTGGATGAGGGTGTATGTGAGGTTAAATGATAATTTTGGACATGATCAAGTGGATTTGGTTGGTAATGCTTAAATTGGATGGATAATATGAAGATTATGGACTGAAAATGGTTTGTAGAGTGAGAGAGAGTGATATATCAATTGGTAACCTCTGTATAGGAGGTGGAGGGGTGAGTTTTATAGAGAGAGAATGGGTTTTGATTTTTGAAGGTCAATTAGGCTCAATAGGGATCAAATTAGGGGCAAATATACATGTATAAGAAGCTATACGACGGCTATACGCCCCCAAATTAATAGAATCTCATGATTAGATGCTCTGCAAAAAGTTGACCGGACAAGGTTTGAGCGCTCAAAGGGTGGCTTTGAGTG